>OZ035836.1:18358445-19558445 GCA_964034765.1 Knipowitschia caucasica | reverse complement strand
GCAGTAGTATAGTGTGTGTGTGATTATCATTAATGCATTGCATGCAAATAATTTTTATAGACGTAAAAATGTAATCTTTTATAATAATCAGGCCTTATCTGCCACTATGACTAGTTATGCCACAAAACACTGTGTAAACAATGTATTCATTCTGCAGGTGCATGATACTGCTCATGTTCTCGTGTGGACACCACTCGTCTGACTTCCTCTGTAACATTTTGATTTTTTTTACTTCAACTAATGGGAAACTAATAAATGATCATACTTGAAACTCTAGTGCCGGTATTGTCTGTGTTTTGATCAGGGCTCTTGGAACACCAGGGGCCACAGTGGGGCGGCTGCAGCTGTAAAGTGCCAAACTTTGCCCATACTGCCTAGTGTGAGTGTGGTGTGCGCATGAATGATAGGTGGTGGTCGGACAAGTCAATGGCACATACTGGTTACATCACTTCTGTCAGTCTGCCCCTGGGCAGCTGTGGCTACAGTAGGAACATGAGTGACTACTATCATGTGAAGCGTCTCTGAGTTTAACAAAAAGCGATTTTGTTCAATCTTTGGCTCTAATATTGTACAGTTACTTGGTAAAAAAACGTGGTTATTAAACATGTATACAGTATTTCTATTATAAAATTACTGTTTTTAAAATGAAGTTGAGTTGCTCATAGTGCATGGCGGGGCTTATGTAATTCAAACTCTAACTTTTGTTTCAAACTAAAGTTTAAAATGAACAACTCTGTTTTATTTCCCATTCTTTGGAGTATGAGCACACTATGACCACTGGGGACACCGTTCAGTGCACTGTGTAAATAGCCATTAGACATATTGTACCAGGAAGTTTGGGTAAAATAGCGAAATCCCCTTTAGTTTGAGTTCCTCATTCTCAGTTAGAGTCTGTTTCAGGCAACCTGTTAAAACCACGTCTGTCAGCAGAGCATTCTGACCAACATCACACTGGAATATATTGTTGGTTACATGACTGGAGGTAAGTCTGTTCTTTATAGTATAATCTTTTACACTTTGATGGATAATAATGACATATTTTCTTTATGTAAAATGTTCCCAAATATTATTGTAACTTAACATTACATATACATGGAATTTACCAAGAGACATACCACCTCAAATAAGTTACACAATGTTTGTTCTGCTTCCACTCCTCAGAGATTAGTCGGCTACAATTTAACAGTTTATAAAGATGATTTGCATTCCTTGGTGTTACTGATCAGCCCAAAGCAGGGGTGGTGTTTCTGGTCAGTGTTTGTTAATATAATAAATATACAGCTCTTTAGCTCTAAGTCTGTTGTTAGGCCAAAAGTACTAACATATCTCAGCAAATTGCATTACAATCCTGTTTAGCATTGGTTCAGTTATCTTAAACCCCAAGTTAAACTGCAGGAACAGTTTCATACAAACAACTTAATATTGTTTGTATGAAACCCAATCACTAATTTGAAATGTTATTAATTTGCATGTGCTATTCCACGCTTACGTCTCTGTGCAGTACTGTTTGTACGTCATGTGTTCTATATTTGTTGTCATCTCATCCTTTATGTGCTCAATGTACTAATGTTTACTATATTTTAGGTTTACTAATGTATTATGTCTTTAATGACAGCTTTACACCTCGCCCAGAGACTACCAATGAAAACAAGCCTAGTGGCAAAAAATATGAAATTGTGATTTTTGTTGTAAAATCTAATGTATTTTCCAAAATTGTTGCTCTAAAAAGTGAATAGGCAAGGCAAGGCAAATTTATTTGTATAGCACAATTCATACACAAGGCAATTCAAAGTGCTGAACAAAATGAGAAAGCATCCATCCATTTTCTTCCGCTTCATCCGTTGCCGGGTCGCGGGGGCAGCAGTCTAAGCAGAGACGCCCAGACTTCCCTATCCACACACACTTCCTCCAGCTCGTCCGGGGGGACTCCAAGGCGTTCCCAGGCCAGCTGAGAGACATAGTCCCTCCAGCGTGTCCTGGGTCTTCCCCGGGGCCTCCTCCAGGTAGGACATTACCTAAAGCTCATGACCATAGGTGAGGGAGGGAACGAAGATTGACCGATAAATCGAGAGCTTTGCCTTTCGGCTCAGCTCCCTCTTTACCACAACGGTCCGATACAGTGAACAAGACCCCGAGATACTTGAACTCCTCCACTTGAGGAAGGACCTCAGACCGCAGAGATGGAATCCTGTGGTCTCCGAACCGGACCCCCTCCGACCCCTGGCTGCGCCTAGAAATTCTGTCCATGAACACAGTGAACAGAACCGGTGACAAAGGGCAGCCCTGTCGGAGGCCAACATTCACCGGGAACAGGTCTGACTTACTGCCGGCAATGCGAACACAGCTCTGGCTCCGGTCATACAGGGATCGGACGGCCCTCAGCAGAGGACCTCCGACCCCGTACTCCCGGAGAACCCCCCAAAGTACACCCCGGGGAACACGGTCGAACGCCTTCTCCAAATCCACAAAGCACATGTGGACAGGTTGGGCGAACTCCCATGAACCCTCGAGAATCCAATGAGCTGGTCCAGTGTTCCGCGACCGGGACGAAAACCACACTGCTCTTCCTGAATCCAAGATGTGAGAAAGCATTAAAATCATAAATAATGACAGAACATTAAAAAGAAAGATACAAATATAAAATCCCTCAGTTGTATGCACAGCTAAACAGAACTGTTTTTAACCTGGTTTTAAACTTTGTCTCACACAGAGGCCTGTCTCACACTTTCAGGAAGATTGTTCCAGATTTTAGCAGCATGAATCTGAAAAGCAGCCTCCCCATGTTTAGTTCTGACTCTGGGCACTAACAGGAGTCCAGTCCCTGTGCTCCTCAGAGTCCGGGCTGGTTCATATGGGACTAACATGTCACTAATATATTTTGGTGCGAGGCCATGGAGAGACTTGTACACAAGCAGAGCTGTTTTAAAGTCTATTCTCTGAGCCACATGAAGCCAGTGCAGAGACCTGAGGACTGGACTAATATGGTCGTACTTCCTGGTTCTAGTCAGGACTCGAGCTGCTGCATTTTGAATGTACTGCAGCTGTTTTACAGCCTGTTTGGACAGAGCTGTTCAGTATTAACAAACACTATAGGAGCAAAAGTATTATTTAATCTCACCACTTTTGCTTTTTAAAAATGTGCAACTGGTACCTAAAATATTGCATGTAACTAATCCACATTAACTACTACTAACTTAACCATTAGTAAAGCCTGTTCCTAAAAGCACGAGTAGAGTTTCCCCAATGGAATGATGTAAAGAAGAAGTATTTTTTGAACTTACATAGAAAGATTTTTTTTTTTTTCAGAATGTTGAAGTACTTTGAGTCTTTGAGAAAACGTTACCATGGGTTGAATATTCTTTATTACAGACAAATGGTAGAACTATACAGGTTTCAGTTTCAGTCATCTATTTAGTTGAGACATTTTTGACGATTTAAAAACAATTTCAGGCACTTGGGGGAAAAAAGTCAAAATAAGGTCTGAACAAGGAGAAGCAGGTGATGTTTTTTCAGTATGTTTTTGGCGGTTTGAATATAATTTCATGCTTCATGTTTTCGGTTCCTTTTGTGCAGATGGGCTGTCTGGAGTCTAAGGTGTGCGATGAGTTGGGGGTGGACAAGTCGACCCTGCAGAACTCTGTACGTACTGACCCCCTGCACTATGTCAAAGACCCTACCTTCAGAAATACACACAAACACATAGTAAGTATTAATTATGGGTTGCCACTCTTTTTGCATTTTATTTTATGGTTTCTGTTCCAAGTTTCATTACTGTGGATTTTTATTTTGTGATTGTGTTGCTGTTTAGTAGCACTTTTTTTTTGAAAATGTTTTATGCTTTTAAAACATATGCGTGAGGGAGGAAATGTATGTAATGTAGTTTGGTTGGGTTGGGTGGGATCAATAAAGCCTTTTTAATTTGTTGTGTTACCTGTTTGCTTTCTTTGGTTAACAAGAGATAAATACATTAAACAAAAAAAATAACAATAATAATGTAAAGTGAAAAGAAAATACATAGATATATTAGTAAATAACCAAGCAGACTGCATTACATCTGTGCTGACTTATACCATCATAGTTTATTTAAATGGGGATGTTTTTTTGTTTTTTTTTAATGTATAATTAGTCCAAAGGGTTCACTCAAAAGTAACATTGAAATTGACTTCACAGGACCCCTCACTGTTGCCTGGTGAAATCTTTAAAAGAATGGAAGGTAAACTATTTCAATTCTTCCCGGTGTATCCCACAAACATGATCCTTTGATAATAATTGACCTTTAGAGATCACTCGCTGAAGCTACAATTTGCTTACGCTGCATTTCTTCAATATTCTCCCAAAATAGCTACTTTTACAAAACGCAACAATTATGTGACTAATTCGAAGACAAACTAAATTCCCACCAAAGTATTAGGCCACATTATTATTCATTATTCAAGTGTGCAGTTCTAATCGGCATATAAGAAATCATATAAACGTTTTCTTGTGGAATTCCTAAATCTTTTGAGGAACAACTTAGATTGTACTGCTCTTAAGTAAATTAGAGACCACTTTATTGTGCTTATAGACATTAAAATGTACATTTCTTTGTATTTTCTCTCAGAGCAGAATGGTAAAGTTGTGGTTGGACTTTACCCCTATGATGGAAGCCATCCTGATGACTTACAGTTCAAGAAAGGAGAAACTATGATCATCCTGGAGGAGTGAGTGTGTCTGTTGTCGCTTTTAATTACTCATACTTTTTATAAAAATCTATTTATTGTAGCGCACAGTCGCCTCAAAGTTTTTCACAAAAATATAGATTTTTCATCAACAGATTTTTCATCAACAGATTTTTCATCAACAGATTAAGGTGGCAGTCCCCCCTGGACTGCCACCTTAACGTGGTGGGGGAGTTTGAGTACTCGGATGATCCTGGGAGCTATGCTGTCTGGGGCTTCATGCCCCTGGTAGGGCCTCCCATGGCAGACAGGTCTCAGGTGACGAGTCAGACAAAGAGCAGTCCAGAAGACACCATGGACAGCACTAACACGAAAACAGTGACGTCGCCCGGCATGGCGCAGCCGGGGCCCCACCCTGGAGCCAGGCCTGGGGTCGGGGCCCGTATGCGAGTGCCTGGTGGCCGGGCCTTAGCCCACGGGGCCCGGCCGGGCTCAGCCCGAAGGGATGACGTGGGCAGTCCCTCCTGTGGGCCCACCACCTGCAGAGGGGTCCGTGGTGAAGCGGTGCAGAGAGGACTGGGCAGCAGTCGAAGGCGGAGACCTCGGCGACCCAGTCCGCACACACAACATCTGGCTCTTGGGACGTGGAACGTCACCTCACTGGGGGGGAAGGAGCCCGAGCTCGTGGGGGAGGTTGAGCGATACCGACTAGAGATAGTCGGCCTCACCTCCACACACAGCTTGGGCTCTGGAACCCAACTCCTTGAGAGGGGTTGGACGCTCCACTTTTCTGGAGTTTCCCGCGGGGAGAGGCGGCGAGCTGGGGTGGCCATTCTCATTGCCCCCCATCTCAGCCGCCACGTGTTGGAGTTCTCCCCGGTGAATGAGAGGGTCGCGTCCCTCCGCCTCCGGGTGGGGTACAAGTCTGTCATTGTTGTGACGGCCTACGGGCCTAACAGCAGTGTAGAGTACCCGGCCTTCTTGGAGTCCTTGGGAGGGGTACTGGACGGTGCACCGCCCGGGGACTCCGTTATTCTCCTGGGGGACTTCAACGCCCATGTGGGAAACGCCAGTGACACTTGGAGACGGGTGATCGGGAAGAGCGGCCCCCCTGATCTGAACCCGAGCGGTGCTCAGTTGTTGGACTTCTGTGCCAGTCACGGTTTGTCCATCACGAACACCATGTTCGAGCACAAGGGTGTCCACCAGTGCACGTGGCACCAGGACACCCTAGGCCGGAGGTCGATGATCGACTTTGTTGTCGTATCATCTGACCTTCGACCGCGTGTCTCGGACACTCGGGTAAAGAGAGGGGCGGAGCTGTCAACCGATCATCACCTGGTCGTGAGTTGGATCCGCTGGCAGGGGAAGAAGCCGGTCAGACCTGGCAGACCCAAGCGTATAGTGAGGGTCTGCTGGGAACGTCTCGCTGAGCCCCCTGTCAGACGGACTTTCAACTCACACCTCCGGGAGAGCTTCTCCCAGGTCCCGGCGGAGGAGGGGGACATGGAGTCCGAGTGGACCATGTTCTCTGCCTCAATCGCCGATGCGGCGGCTCGTAGCTGTGGTCGCAAGGTCTCTGGTGCTGGTCCCGGCGGCAACCCCCGAACCCGGTGGTGGACACCGGCAGTAAGGGATGCTGTCAGGCTGAAGAAGGAGTCCTATCGAGCCATGATGGTTCGGGGGACTCCTGAGGCAGCTGTCCAGTACCGGCAGGCCAAGCGTGCCGCGGCCCGGGCTGTTGCAGAGGCAAAAACCCGGGACTGGGAGGAGTTCGGAGAGTCCATGGAGCATGACTATCGGTCGGCCTCGAAGAGATTCTGGCAAACCATCCGGCGCCTCAGGAGGGGGAAGCAGTTCTTTGCCAACACCATGTACGGTGCGGGTGGAGAGCTGCTGACCTCGACTGGGGATATTGTCGGCCGGGGGATGGAATACTTTGAGGTTCTCCTCAATCCCCCCGTCACGTCCTCTGTTACAGAGGCAGAGGCTGAGGATGTTGGGGCGGGTACATCCATCTCCCTGGCTGAGGTCACCAAGGTGGTTGGTAGCCTCCATGGTGGCAAGGCTCCGGGTGTGGATGAGATCCGCCCTGATTATCTAAAGTCTCTGGATGTTGTAGGACTGTCTTGGCTGACACGTCTCTGCAACATTGCGTGGCGATCGGGGGCAGTGCCAATGGAGTGGCAGACCGGGGTGGTGGTCCCTCTCTACAAGAAGGGGGACCGGAGGGTGTGTTCCAATTATTGTGGGATCACACTCCTCAGCCTCCCCGGTAAGGTCTACTCCAAGGTACTGGAGAGGAGGTTACGGCCGATGGTCGAATCTCGGATCCAGGAGGAGCAGTGTGGTTTTCGTCCCGGTCGCGGAACACTGGACCAGCTCTATACTCTCCATCGGATACTCGAGGGTTCATGGGAGTTCGCCCAACCTGTCCACATGTGCTTTGTGGATTTGGAGAAGGCGTTCGACTGTGTTCCCCGGGGTGTCCTTTGGGGGGTTCTCCGGGAGTACGGGGTCGGAGGTCCTCTGCTGAGGGCCATCCGATCCCTGTATGACCAGAGCCAGAGCTGTGTTCGCATTGCCGGCAGTAAGTCAGACCTGTTCCCGGTGAATGTTGGCCTTCGACAGGGCTGCCCTTTGTCACCGGTTCTGTTCACTGTATTTATGGACAGAATATCTAGGCGCAGCCAGGGGTCGGAGGGGGTCCGGTTCGGAGACCACAGGATTTTATCTCTGCTGTTTGCGGACGATGTTGTCCTGTTGGCTCCAACGAACCAGGACCTGCAGCATGCACTGGGACGGTTTGCAGCCAAGTGTGAAGCGGCTGGGATGAGAATCAGCACCTCCAAATCCGAGGCCATGGTGCTCGACCGGAAAAAGGTGCCTTGCCCTCTGCAGGTGGGTGGAGAGGTCCTTCCTCAAGTGGAGGAGTTCAAGTATCTCGGGGTCTTGTTCACGAGTGAGGGAAGAATGGAGCGTGAGATTGACAGGCGGATCGGTGCAGCGTGCGCAGTTATGCGGTCGCTGTATCGGACCGTTGTGGTGAAGAGGGAGCTGAGCCGAAAGGCAAAGCTCTCGATTTACCGGTCAATCTTCGTTCCCTCCCTCACCTATGGTCATGAGCTTTGGGTAATGACCGAAAGAACGAGATCGCGGATACAAGCGGTCGAAATGAGCTTCCTCCGCAGAGTGGCTGGGCGCTCCCTTAGAGATAGGGTGAGGAGCTCAGTCACACGGGAGGAGCTCGGAGTAGAACCGCTGCTTCTCCACGTCGAGAGGAACCAGTTGAGGTGGCTCGGGCATCTGTTCCGGATGCCTCCTGGACGCCTCCCTGGGGAGGTGTTCCGGGCACGCCCCACCGGGAGGAGGCCCCGCGGAAGACCCAGGACACGCTGGAGGGACTATGTCTCTCAGCTGGCCTGGGAACGCCTTGGGGTCCCCCCAGACGAGCTGGAGGAAGTGTGTGTGGATAGGGAAGTCTGGGCGTCTCTGCTTAGACTGCTGCCCCCGCGACCCGGCAACGGATAAAGCGGAAGAAAATGGATGGATGGATGGATGGAGATTATGACACAATTAGGATCAAGCTAAGTTTAGTTGATGGCGTCCGTTTGTCATTTTCTCCAGGACTCCCGAAAAAGAAGTTCTTAATCTCAATGGGACTTTAGGTTAAATTAAAAATTAAAAAATGTGCATGTAACTTTAATCAGACTGATTTGTTTTAGATTATTGTCCTGTAGATTGTGACTTTTTCAAATAGACTTAGATTGAGAAGGTTTGAAGTGGGTCTATAATTGGCTAACGTGTCAGGATAAAGACAAAGTTTTGCAGATTTGAAGTATTGTGGGACATTCTAAAGTTGTTTTTTTAATATTCAAGATAAGGAACAGGTTTTCTTTATTCTGTACTTTTCTTCTAGACATGGTGAGTGGTGGAAAGCAAGATCGTTACAAACCAAAAGAGAAGGATATGTTCCCTCGAACTACGTGGCTCAACTGGACTCCATGGAAACAGAGGAGTAAGATCGAAATTAGATGTGTGAATGTATATTTGTTATAATATCATGATGTTAATTCTAGACATTGAGAAATAAATTATTAGAAAAATTACATAATAATATAGTTAGTCAACAATTATTTATGTATGTTGTTTTTATTCAGGTGGTTTTTCAAAGATATTTGTAGAAAAGATGCTGAGAGACAACTCCTGGCTCCAGCTAACAAACCAGGAGCCTTTCTCATCAGGGAGAGTGAGACCACAAACGGTACAGTTTACAGCAGTTGCTAAAACTGATAAAACATTTAACTCTGCAGCCTTTATTAACAAAGCCAGTTATTCATCAAAGTGTTTTATATTGAAAATCAAACAAGCACAACAAAGTCTTTCTACTTTATTATTTTCTCACACTTGGGGTCATTTTCAAAGGCACACTAATGTTTCAAGGTACATTTGTAGACAACACTAACAGTAAGGATTATGTCATAGTAAGTCGAAAAGTGATTGAATGATTGAGCGTTTTATTTTTTATTATGTTTTAGATTACTCAAACCTAGAAATTCATTGAAACTAAACTTTAAATTCATGACTTTTTATTTACTCTTATTTGCAGGTTTCTCGTTATCCGTCCGCGATGTTGGTCCAAAGGGCTTGGATGTTGTTAAACATTACAAGATCAGGAAATTGGACGAGGGTGGTTTCTACATTTCTCCAAAGAGCTCCTTCCAGGATATCAACAAAATGATTAAACACTATCAACGTGAGTCTTGTAATTAAACATCATACAAAGGTTTTCTATAAATTCATACAAAGAATGCAGTTTTACTTTCCTCCAGCTTTCCATCAGAAATATTGTTGTTTAGTGAACTTTGAAATTACTTGATCTTCCTTCAACTGTAGAAGTGTAGTTAGGGCCATGCTGTGCATCAAAAGAATGACACTCTGATCTGAATCTCTGTTCGGAATTCCCTTGAAATAAGCTGGAGCAAGTGTGCATGGATAGGAAAGTCTGAGCATCTCTGCTTAAATTGCTGCTCACTCAATCTGGCAATGGATGGAGCGAAAATGGATGCGTTGGCAAATCATGTTCAAAAAATTGTGGTCACATTTTTTGACCGTGGCAGAAATATTGCTTGACAAATACAGGTGGAAATTGAGTAGAGATTATCAAAGTGAAACCCCCTGGGTTCTACACCTTGGTCATGGTGAAAGCTGGTAAACAATGAGCCAATGATGTGAAGAGCATCTTCCCACTGTTGAGGCCTTGGAGGGAAGAGGCAGGTTGCTGCACAAGCTCAAGCTTAGTGCTATGAGAACTGTTTAAATGCAACCAAGGAAGGTTGATCGCTGAATAGCTCTGAAAATGAGTGTTGTAGTTGGAAGATTCAAGTGCTACAGATGGAATAGTGACCACAGGAGATACCTGAACAGTCTGAACCTTTGCTTTAGTTCCATTTGTCGGTGTTTTGTTTTAGACAATGCTGATGGACTGTGTCGTAAACTGGGCCGTCCATGCACCAAACCTAAAGCTCAAAAACCATGGGAAAAGGATGCCTGGGAAATCCCTAAAGAGTCCTTAAAGATGGTGAAGAAGCTTGGAGCAGGACAGTTTGGAGAAGTATGGATGGGTGAGTGAGATACTGTACATGGAACTGCTGTTTAGCAGGGCAATAAGTCTACATTAGTGTCTGCTTATTATGTTGTTTCAGTCCAAGCCATTATCTTTAGAGCATATGGAGGGCACATGGACGATTAAAACCACCCTGTGCTGTGTTGAATTACTTGTTCTGAAAGATTCATCTAGAATAAATTATGTAACTGATTGATTTTTCCACTTTTCAGCTTTCTACAACAATACAACTAAAGTAGCAGTGAAGACACTCAAGCCAGGCACCATGACAGTCCAGGCCTTTCTGGATGAGGCTAATGTTATGAAGACTTTACAACATGACCACCTGGTGCGACTCTATGCCGTGGTCACCAAAACACAACCTATCTATATAGTCACAGAGTATATGTTAAATGGTAAGAAAAATCGATTGTTTTGGTTCATTTACGTGAGTTTTTTGACCACAGTCGTTGTGTTACAGGCAGCTTACTCGACTTTTTAAAGACAGGTACGGGATGCAAGATTCAGCTACCCAAACTAATAGACTTCTCAGCACAGGTATTGTTTACACATTAATTCCTTGAATTTTCGTTTGGCACAGTAGTGAGTTCCAGATATGAGAAACAACATCTGAAACTAATAAACTATACAGTCAAAAATGATTATCGTTCAAAAGTCCACTTGGTTCTGTAATTCAGTTAATATGATTACACGCAAGGCAAGATTCATCAAGCTTTTATTTGTTTTAATGTTGATCAGTGTGGCTTATAGCTTGCAAAAGAGTAATATATACAGTACAGACCAAAAGTTTTTTATCTTCATCTGGAATTATGTACGTACCTAAAAACAAAGTATGAAACAACTGAAAATATGTTGTTTATTCTGGGTTAGTAGTGCCTTTTGCTCTGATTACTGCTTCGCACACTCTTGGCATTCTCTTAATGAGCTTCAGGAGGTAGTGACCTGAAATGGTCTTCCAACAGTCTTGAAGGAGTTCCCAGAGATGCTTAGCACTTGTTGGCCCTTTCGCCTTCACTCTGTGGTCCATCTGGACTGGGTTCAGGTCTGGTGAGTGTGGAGGCCAGCACCCATCACTCTCCTTATTGGTAAAAAAGCCCTTACACAGCCTGGGTGTGAATCTACAGTCAATAGTCATGAAAAGAAAGGAGACTCAGTGAATGAGAAAGTGTGTCCAAACACTAGGTTTAACATTAGGTTAAATTGGTTTCACATTGTAAGCTGAAAATTAGTTCAAGTTGATACATTTGTCCAACATATGTATATATTATCGTCTTTTTAATCTCCACTGTGTTACTAACATTTTCAGATAGCTGAGGGCATGGCTTACATAGAAAAGAAACACTACATCCACAGGGACCTGCGAGCGGCCAACGTCTTGGTATCAGAATGTCTACTGTGTAAAATAGCAGATTTTGGATTGGCACGTGTGATAGAAGATGACGAATACTCACCCAGAGAAGGTAATATTTGGAATAACGCCTGGTCAGTGTTCTAGCTGATTTCCTTCCTTATTCTGCGAAAGATACTAAAACTGCTTTTTGTTTGAGTTTGCTTTTGTTATTCTTGACTTCGTGATTGTTCCACTGCTTTAACCATCGAACATACATGGTTCTTCTTTGAATAAAACCACGAGCCACACAACCACACTGCAGCCACACTAGTTCCTATTTGCAAACAGTGAAACCAAGACAGTATTTTGAATTACCATGAAACACAAGGGGAAGTAGACCAGAGCGAGATGTATTACTTTTTATCCATGTTCATATTTAGTAGGAAAATGTTTTACCCACTACCCTTTTTAAACAATTCAAATGCACGAATTGTTTGATTCTCTGATCTGTTGTTGACAAATCTACTTTGTCCTCCGAGACAACTGCTTTTATTATATAGGGCTATACAAAAATTAATTGGGTTGGATTGAGAGTTGCATATGTAATGAAAAAGAAATAAAAAAGATAGTTCCCATCAAAACTCAAGTAAAAGTGCAACAACCATAGTAGAGACAAGAACGAGACCTTCAGGAAAGCTAATTGTAAACTTTCTAAAATGGTAAACAAATATTTATGCAGGCTATAATGAACTCCAGGGCTGGATGTGTATCATGATGCATACTGTATTTTTCAGGGGCTAAATTCCCCATTAAGTGGACAGCGCCAGAGGCTATACAGTACGGTTCATTCACCATTAAGTCCGACATGTGGTCTTTCGGGGTTCTGCTCTATGAAATCATCACTTATGGAAAAATGCCTTATCCAGGTAAACTATGTGTCGTAGAGAGAATGATTTAATGAGATAAATGTGCAACAAAATACATATTTCAATTTCACTATTTTGATTCTTTAGGAATGACCAAAATGGAGGTGATGTCAAGTATACAGCGTGGATACCGAATGCCTCAGCCTGAAAACTGCCCTTCTGAACTGTACGACGTCATGCTGTCCTGCTGGAAAGACAAACCACAGGACAGGCCCACGTTTGACTTTTTACAAAGCGTCTTGGATGACTTTTATACAGCCACAGAGGCACAATACCAGGATCAGAGCTAGTCACACATTTTTAATTATGGCTGTTTTATTGGTGTTTTTGTACATATTGTTTCATATTCATGGATATCACGATTGTGTGTGAATAGTGTACCTAATGCAGTTGCTTCCCAAATCTTTCAGGCTGGACCTCCTGATATGTATAAAATAATCATAATAATAATAGTCATAATTTGCTAAAATTCGTTTTTATGTTGTTCATTGCTATGTTTTGTCTAATTTCACCACTCGCCAGAGGGTAGTGAAAGTGTGTGTGGGCTGTGCTTATCAACATAAAAATAAAAAATAAAAGGCTACAGTCCTGCCCGATATCTTAAATGGATATCATCCACTAAATGTGAGTTAGAAAAATAAAAATAAAACAATGTTGAGGATTCAACAGTCCATTTTAATAAAGGACTTTTATTTTTTCACTATAACAGAGTGCCTCAGACTTCCTTTTTTCTTTTTGACATTCTAAACCTGCTTAGATTGCCCCGTCTTTGAAGAGCACCTGTTATGTATGCCTTCTACTACTCGTACCCTCTGCAGCACTCACCTTCCTTGCTTTAAACTAAATGTTGAGGATTAGTTGAAGATTACACACTATGCAGTATCAATGAATGCACTGATAGTTTGGATAGTTATTTAAAATTATGTATGTTTTTAAATACTTTTACATTTTAAATACATTTGCATTTGGCCTGGCGGGTCCATCGATCAGGAAAGACACACAGTCTATGGGAAAGACATTATACAAGCGCCCCCTGGAGGTCATATAAAGGGCAACACACGTAGGTGTTACATTAAATTGCAAAATGATTAATCCAAATAAAATATAGTGAAATAAAGCAAATATACATTCAGTACCTGAATCTATTGAAAACAAAGCCCAAATAGACAAAAGAAAAGAAAAAAGGGCAGTACTTGCGTGGCACTTCCGCGTCACGTGTCTTCCCAACATGGCCGCGCCCTGACGACTGTTGTGAAAGGAGAGGAGATGACAGTTGCAGGTTTTAGTGACATCCACAAACACACGCGTCCCACGAACTCCTCATCCTCCCGTGAACCGCAGACATGAGCAAAGACGAGTTTATCCTGTGAGTGTTTTTGTCTCCGTGTCCCATTATTTACACGTGTGTCTGGTGAATCTGACTGGTTTGTGACTTTCATGTTTATTGTTTATGAAGCCATTGATTCAAACTATTCAGGCTTTTTGTGTTTAATCAAAACTCTCCGGGATCTGTATATCTCTTGTGATTGTTCCTGTTTTGGGTTAGAGGATTGTGAACATTTTGTTTGATGCATTTAGAGAAATGTGTCAATAATATCACAATAGCTCTGCTCGTCTCAAAGCAGCTGCTCCTACACATGCTTTATACGATAGCTCTGCAGGGAACTTTTCTATTCGTTTATTATTATTTTTTACTTTTTTTATGTCTGATTGTTACAAATTACTTTGAATAACCTTTATATTGCTTGTTAGCAGATCTGACCTGTAACTCAGATCAGCTTGCTGGTTCCCATAAACATACAAACGACACACCATGGATCGTTTAATAAAATAATAAATTGATGATAACATAACATGAATAGTATTATTGTTAATTAGATCAACTCATGCCATTGAGTTGAACAATTGTAAACCACTTTGTGACTCTGGTCTGTGAAAGGCAGTATATGAATAAAGATTACTTACTTACTTTCCTACTATATAGAAATATATGTAATATATTCCATGGAACAGCTTCAGTGTTGTAATAATAACCGTTATTGTGCTGGATATTGATAAGAGCGCAGTCCGAGCTTATCTCCTGCTCCTCAGCTCTGTGCTCACTAGTTTGTCATCAGCAGTGTCCACCTCTTTGCTATGAGTGAAGACTCTCAGTAGATGATTCTGGAAATATGTTAAAGTATTGATTTCATGTGTTATCTGAGAAATATAGAATATTAGAGAGGTGGCTTAAGTTTGCTGCATTAATTTGTATTCAGCTGTAACATACGATTCAATCTATGCGCTTTGTTCTTTAGATAATTCCTTCCTCTATTAAATCTGAAAGTCTGAATCATTGGTTTGTTTTATTGTTTTCCTAATTTTGCTATTAAAATTAAATGGGCAGTTTTATATCTACAATTTTGTGTGTAGAGATGTTTGTTTTTATGTGTTAAATTAACATTTTTACAAACAATTGTATTTGGAAATGATCTAAATGTTATGTCTGCTCTCAGCCCCAAAGATTTCCC
Source organism: Knipowitschia caucasica (assembly GCA_964034765.1). Lineage (NCBI taxonomy): Eukaryota > Metazoa > Chordata > Actinopteri > Gobiiformes > Gobiidae > Knipowitschia > Knipowitschia caucasica. The sequence continues at coordinate 19,543,395 of OZ035836.1, read as the reverse complement.
CAATCTCCAAAATGACACGTTCCTGAGAGCAGCTCGTGGAGAAGAGACGGAGCATGTGCCGGTGTGGTGCATGAGGCAGGCAGGACGCTACCTCCCAGGTACAACCTCAGTCTATATATTATTTATCATTCTCATTAAACATGTTTTATTTGGAACATCAGAGTTCCGAGAGTCCAGAGCTGGAAAAGATTTCTTTGATACATGTCGCTCACCAGAATCCTGCTGTGAGCTTACTTTGCAGGTAAAGCTTCATCTCAAACGACTCAAATAGAATGTGAAATGACCATGTTTAATAAGTGCGTCCGCCTGCTTTCAGCCTTTGAGACGTTTTCCATTTGATGCTGCCATCATCTTTTCTGACATTCTCGTGGTTCCACAGGTTGGTCTCTCTGTACTCTCACCATAACATTAAACTTTTAAAATGTACATTTTAAAATTCTAAAATAAAAAAAAGATTTGGGTGTTCTTTAAATACAGTGCCTTGCGAAAGTATTCGGCCCCCTTGAACCTTTTAACATTTTGCCACATTTCAGGTTTCAAACATAAAGATAAAAATAAAAAATGAATCAACAACAAGTGGGACACAATCGTGAAGTGGAATTAAATTTATTGGATAATTTAAACTTTTTTAACAAATAAAGTGAAAAGTGGGGCGTGCACTATTATTCGGCCCCTTTACTTTCAGTGCAGCAAACTCAGTCCAGAAGTTCAGTGAGGATCTTTGAATGATCCAATGTTGTCCTAAATGACTGATGATGATAAATAGAATGCACCTGTGTGTAATCAAGTCTCCGTATAAATGCACCTGCTCTTTGATAGTCTCAGGGTTCTGTTTAAAGCGCAGAGAGAACCATGAAGACAAAGGAACACACCAGGCAGGTCCGAGATACTGTTGTGGAGAAGTTTAAAGCCGGATTTGGATACAAAAAGATTTCCCGAGCTTTAAACATCTCAAGGAGCACTGTGCAAGCAATTATATTGAAATGGAAGGAGTATCAGACCACTGCAAATCTACCAAGACCCGGCCGTCCCTCCAAACTTTCATCTCAAACAAGGAGAAGACTGATCAGAGATGCAGCCAAGAGGCCCATGATCACTCTGGATGAACTGCAGATAACTACAGCTGAGGTGGGAGAGTCTGTCCATAGGACAACAATCAGTCGTGCACTGCACAAATCTGGCCTTTATGGAAGAGTAGCAAGAAGAAAGCCATTTCTCAAAGATATCCATAAAAATTCTCGTTTAAAGTTTGCCACAAGCCACCTGGGAGACACACCAAACATGTGGAAGAAGGTGCTCTGGTCAGATGAAACCAAAATCGAACTTTTTGGCCACAATGCAAAACGATATGTTTGGCGTAAAAGCAACACAGCTCATCACCCTGAACACACCATCCCCACTGTCAAACATGGTGGTGGCAGCATCATGGTTTGGGTCTGCTTTTCTTCAGCAGGGACAGGGAAGATGGCTAAAATTGATGGGAAGATGGATGGAGCCAAATACAGGACCATTCTGGAAGAAAACCTGTTGGAGTCTGCAAAAGACCTGAGACTGGGACGGAGATTTATCTTCCAACAGGACAATGATCCAAAACATAAAGCCAAATCTACAATGGAATGGTTCACAAATAGACGTATCCAGGTGTTAGAATGGCCAAGTCAAAGTCCAGACCTGAATCCAATCGAGAATTTGTGGAAAGAGCTGAAGACTGCTGTTCACAAACGCTCTCCATCCAACCTCACTGAGCTCGATCTGTTTTGCAAGGAAGAATGGGCAAGAATTCCAGTCTCTCGATGTGCAAAACTGATAGAGACATACCCCAAGCGACTTGCAGCTGTAATTGCAGCAAAAGGTGGCGCTACAAAGTATTAGCGCAAGGGGGCCAAATAATATTGCACGCCCCACTTTTCAGTTTTTTATTTGTTAAAAAAGTTTAAATTATCCAATAAATGTCGTTCCACTTCACGATTGTGTCCCACTTGTTGTTGATTCTTGACAAAAAATTTAATTTTTATATCTTTATGTTTGAAGCCTGAAATGTGGCGAAATGTTGAAAGGTTCGAATACTTTCGCAAGGCACTGTATTTATGGTTATTTAACTTTTTTTAGTGCTAGTTCCTCTGTTCTGTAACGTACTACATGCTGACATTTCCATCATTTGTTTGAGTGTTTCAACTTGAACAAGATATTTGCCTCTTTTGTGTTGCAAAATGACCAGGATAAATTGTATCATTTTATATCACCTGAAATATTTCACTCAATACTGTCCAATAGTTACAAGAGAGTTGTTTTATTTCTTATCAAATTGACACATCCAGCCTGAAAGAACATAATGAAACAAACATAGTATAAAAACCTTGAAATTACTAAATAATTTAAGTATATTGAAAAAACAAAGCAAACAACTCAAGAAAACATTCCTGAATTAAGTGATTATAACTTATCTAGATGTGTGTAATGCTTGGCATATATTAAATTATTTGTAACTTTTCCGAATCCAAATACCAATTTTCTAATGTTTTTTCCAACAATGTGGGTTTTTTTTCGGAAAAAGGATGCAACTTAGTTTTTGTGCTAATTCCAGCATGTTTTTTCTTCTAACACATTGATTACTGTCTGAACTCAAATACATCCATCTGATCTAAACTTAGTTCTATTGTCAAATCTACTCCCACTGACTCCCACAGAGTAGAAAACTACATAATGTCTGGTGTCTGTCGTGGTCTTCAGGCTCTGGGCATGGAGGTGCAGATGGTGCCGGGCAAAGGGCCCTCGTTCCCTGACCCCCTGAAGGAGCCGGAGGATCTACAGCGGTTACGTCCAAAAGTGGATGTGGAGAAAGAGCTGGGATACGTCTTCAAGGCCATCACTCTGACCAGACACAAGATCGAAGGGAAAGTGCCTCTCATCGGATTCACTGGAGCGCCTGTGAGATATGACTATGACTAATACCTTTTTTTATAATACAGTGTTTCTTTTTGCCCGTAAATAATGAGTTCTTCCATGTTGAACTTATTTTTTGGGTATTTTATTTATGTCTCTGGCTCTGGGACTCTGGGTTATTCAGATTCTGAGATTTCAAAACATGTGAAAATCTGATTCACGTGTCCACAATGCAAGTGTGTGTGTATATTAAACAATATGTGCAATTGTTAACGTTTTTTTTTTTTTACATGGAACATATACAGTAGGGGGCCGACAATGTTCCAGTTAAGAACCACTGATGTAGGCGTTGGGATCATATTTTTGTTCAGAACATTTATGATAATCACTGTCTGAGAGCTCATGTGATATGAATCAGCTCTCCTAAATCATGCTTGTGTTTTGTTAATTTGCCTTTATAGTAATGCGCTCTTCTCTTCCTGTCCTTTTCAACAGTGGACTCTCATGTCCTACATGATTGAAGGCGGTGGATCCAACACTCACTCCAAGGCCAAGCGCTGGTTGTACCGACACCCAGAGGCCAGTCACATCCTGCTGAGGAGGCTCACGGACGTCATCGTGGAGTATCTGCTGGGACAGGTGGCTGCAGGGGCCCAGGTAAGATGCACGTTTGTTATGGGTGGCAACAAGCTCCCTGTTTTTTTTTTTTTTTTTTTCTTTCATTCCATGTGAGATTATACTAATTGGAAACTCTTGTTAGTGGCAAAATCCCTTCCTAACATTGCATAGAGTGTGTGACAGTTGCTATAGTGGGGACAGGGCTTATTGCCAACCATAGAAACAGTGTGAAATCTATATAGGGTCTGGTGTTGTCACGATAAATAATACTCTATACCACAGAAATGCTATCCATATTTCAACTCAAAATGTTATGGGGCCACAGCGTTTCTGATTAAGTCTGTTGTACTCTAATTTGAATAATATCCTATAATATGTTTATTTAGTACTTGCTGTACTGCTTAGTATTTGGTTTGGTTACTTCTTGCTCATTATGAATGTTCGTATGGAGAGAAAGGGAAGAATGAGGGCTGGGTAGTTTTATTATAACTTGTAAGTTAAATTAGTTTGTATCTTCTGTCTGATAATGTATGCTAATGTATGCTCCATATTCATCCACTTTAGTTTGACTGTTTTACTACAGCCTGCTCAAGGAATACAGGTGTAAATCATCATTATTGCACACTGTCCATGTAAAAAAACAGTATAAAAGTCTCACCACATACCACATTTATGTCATGTACAAACCTTTATTAGATGCAAGTTTATGTTAAAATATTATACACTTTTTTGTGTGTCAAATCTTCATAATAAATTAAGCAAAACTAATGATTTTTGCATTCATCTCATTCAGGCTCTGCAGGTGTTTGAGTCCCACGCAGGTATTCTGGGGCCAGCTGAGTTCAAAGAATTCTCTCTTCCTTACCTCCGAGACATCGCCAAGCTAGTCAAAGAGAGGCTCAAAGAGACAGGCCGAGATGTTCCCATGGTGAGTACGTGCGAACAATTAAAATTCAGTGCATTGTTATTGTGTTAGTCTTATTATAATAATCAAATGCAGTGTTTGTATCCGTTCTATTTCTGTGCCTTGATCTACAGCAGTATCCTCTCTGGAGGCATCATTATCTCTGCTTATTAAACGTGTGTTAATTCTGTCTCCTCTAGGGGGCAGCAGTGCTCTTTTGGTTGACGTTGATTTGAGCTGTCTGCTTTGTTTCAGATCGTGTTTGCTAAAGACGCTCATTATGGGCTGGAGGACCTGTCCCAGTCTCACTATGAGGTGGTGGGACTGGACTGGACCGTCGACCCACGATCTGCCCGGTAACACAAGCCTTTCCAAAGCAAATGCAAAAACATGAGCATTTAATTAACATCTCGTGCAATGTCACACCTTCTAGCTTTGAAAATATGTACCATATGTCTCCCACTGGCTTTCTGCACTTCATAATAATGAGCTTTTTCTGAAGTTTGGAATCATTTTGGTCAATTTTCATGTGCAGCAATGTTGTTAAGATTTAGTAGAGCTTCCTCAACTGTCTGAGGCCTAGGGGTAGGGATGTGGCGGTGTGGAATTACTATGGTGTGACAATTGTGACCAAAACTACAGTCGTAGCTGGGAATGTCATATTTTAAAGAGGCATTATGTGACTTTGTATGTGGAAAAACGGTACATTTTTGCGTATTTGACTTTGTAGTGACCCAGCAGCTGTATGAGTGCTCAGTATGGCGCCTTAACTTTCCATCACAGTGGTTTTGAGGAGGCTTCAGAATCAATGTTTGGAAAGTTTGCTCTGCTTTGCGAGCCCTGTAGCACTGTAGACACAACCATGATCAACAGTAGATGCTTTGTACTGACCACTCGTACAGGCACTGGATCACAACGTCAAACACGCAACATATTAAACTGTTTTTTACATACAAAGTTACAGAATGCTGCTTTAACAAGACACTGGCTTTTTGAGGACAATCTGAGTATCCTCAAACACGTTATTGACATGAAATTAAGATTAAGAGATCCTATATTCGTCCAACCCTGGTGAAATTTCAGTGTTGCAAGTTACAGAACAGTAGGGGTGAGGCGCACACAGCAGATGAATGAATATTAGTATAGCACAACTCCTATACCATATTATATTTATTCTACAAACACAGTTAGACAAAGGGGCTCTGTCATTACTGTCAAAGAAATCCTACTCACACTATATAAATAAAAACGTTTAAAGCTTCTCACCTGTCCTGGTGGTTATCCGCGTTTCGGGAAGTAAGCCGATACCAGCTTTTTGCGATAGATATGTTATTGCTTTGCTTGTAATGTCATCCAGTTTGTTCCCACTGTAAAAAAAGAAAGAACTGTAGACAAATTCATTTTTAAAACAACATTCAGATGAACCCAAGCAATAAGCCAACCACTCACCTGGACCTTTTTAATATCACAGTATATTTAGATATTTAAATTGAACTTCTGTGTCTTGTTTGCTTTTTGATATGCTGTATGAAAAATAGTTTGAAATACTTACTTATTAAATGCCATACAGTGCTATTGTATATTTGTAATGTTATATCTGGCATACGCAACTGCAGCGATTATCAAAATGTAAACTTTTCCACTAAATCGCATGAGGAGTATTGACCGAGGCTTGTTTGACCGTGGACCACAGTTAACCATTACTGCGCCCTGTGAACGTGTGTTGTTTTTCTGCTCATCAAATGCTTAAGCCACTGGTTAAATGGTTACTACATTATTTGTGTCCAGGGAGCGCACGGGGGGGAAGGTCAGCCTCCAGGGTAACATGGACCCCTGCGCTCTGTACGCTCCAAAGGTAATGCCACACAACTCCTCTTCTTATCAACAAGAAATAATTGTGTATATATATTATTGGGATTTTTGGATAATACTCTTCAACATCACCTTTCTCCCAGGACCGTATTTCAGAGATCGTTCAGAAGATGTTGGAGGGATTCGGCACTAAAGGGTACATCGCCAACCTGGGTCACGGCCTGTACCCGGACATGGACCCTGAAAACGTGGGCGCTTTTGTGGAGGCTGTTCACAAACATTCGAAACAGATGATTAAGCAGATTTAATGATATAGGTATAGATTTTCTTCTAGACTTATTAGAAGATACAATGATACACGACGTACACAGCAGATCAGAGAATGCAATAATAGCTACAATATTAGACATTGATTTGACCTTGCAGCTACCATTATTGTCTATGTGATCCAAATACATGAAACTCCATCGCCCATAAGTCAATGCCTGAACAATGATTATGGTTACTTTTATAATTTATTGTTTTTGTACATGTTTTTACCTCAGTTCATTTCATATCCTATATATATTCTGTAATATTGTATCCTCCCTTTGTCGTTTAGCAGCACGCAATCAACAGTAATATATCCATTTATCATCCTAAAACCAGTACGAATAAATCTGTTTTCCAAAAGCTTAGAAATGTCATGTGATTTATCAAGCACAATAGGATCAAATGTATACGTTATAACTGGATTACCCATAATGCAAGTGAATGTTGTCCATCAAGATGATTACGGGTGAGAAAAACACATTCTCCAGATCAAATCCACCACTTCAATTATAAATGGAAATAAACCTTTTGTAGCTCGTCCGTCTCTCGCTGCCTTTTGTGAACGTGAACGGGAAATGGATCTGGAAGCTACAAACAAAGCTTTTGATTTTGGCAGATGACAAATACTATTATTATTTTTAAGAAAAAAGTTTTCTTCCGAGAATTCAAAGCATTCTGTTAAAACCCTGTCAATGCTGAGATGATAAATTATAGGCTCTTTTGCTTATTTGAAATTGAGGAGATTGTTGGGTTTTTTTCCCCTCTGATGTTATGTGTAATTATGTGCATTCCACAAATACTGCAGGATGGACACGTCTGCACCTATTGTCCTGTTCACTTGGCTCTGCATTGTTAAAATCTACTCAAGGGGATTTGCCTGCTTTTGTGAACAAGTTTGAATGTTGTCAATAAAGAACATGATTGGTCCAGCTTAGGGTCAGGGGCTCTTCAACTGACCAATCACAACCCTAGATTTACCAAGCAACTCCACTGACCAATGGCTGCCCTTTGTGAAGGAGCGATTTCAGAGACCCGCACTAAAACTTTCAAAGGAGAAAAGTCTGAAAACACTTCGGTCCATTGTTGACATTCACTTCTCTCACATTTAATGGTGGAAACCTAAGAAAAAAAACTCCAGACAAAGCTGCAATCCACCTATGACCACGGTTAAAGCTGGGGTACCTAACTTTCAAGCAAAAAAAATATGTAATCAAATCCATATAACTAGTCATTCGCTCGCTAAAGTTTGCTTCTACATGGGTTTCACATTTTTATATCTACTTTTTCGTTCACTGAGTGTTAAAATGTGTTATGTTTGAATAAATAATACTTTGGTACCCCAGCTTTAATACTCTGATAATGAAAGGCTTTTTAGTCTGTTTAAGGACAGTCAATGTTATGTCAAAATATTACCAGGGTAAAACCAGTGAATGTTTGGTTAGAAGATGAAGATTCATGCACTTATTTCATGGAATATTCAAATAGTTAAACAACTTTTAATGTTATAGTAAGAAAACGACACCAATACCAATCGTCTCTTGTTTATCCAGCGAAACCCTCTATGTCCTGTATATTTCTGAATTCAACAACAACAGTCTCATTGGAATATAATCCTCCTATAGTCATGTACGCCGCTGATTGGTCGCTCTTCAAAGCTGTATTTCACGATGCAGAATTTGTCTTAAATGTGTTGTCATCAGCATTATTACAGTAATCATTATGGACATGCTTGTACAAGAGCCGAGAGATCAGTTAATCCTAAATTGTGTGTTTTTTTCCCCCTCTCTCTCTCTGTGTGTGGCAGCTAAGAACGGACGTTAAGCAGATTCCACCAAATCCGGTTGTTGTTGTTGTTGTTGTCGAGGATTCAGGCAAAAAATCATAACATCACATGACCAGATAGATACTGTACAGAGGGGTCTATGGGGCTCACCACGTCATACTGTAGGTCACTAAGGCAGCCGTGTTTATTCCATGAGAGAAAGTCTAGAGCTTTCTGCTTTTTGTGAAAGAGAAGTTGGATTTATTACCTTGTTAACATTCACACATCAGTCTTTTTCTTCTTCCCACTCCTTTTTGAGCCAAATTCTTTGTTTTTTTCTGTTCTTCACTATTTGCCTATGTAAGTGGGTACAGTGCTTTCTGTATGGTGCAGAATGTTATAATTTTGTATGGCTCAAAATAAAGTATTCATTCAATCCATCCAACACGGTTTAAAAGGTAATACTTCTAACTTGTCTTTCAAAAAAACCACAAGAAAGCATTTTAACCTAAGACAAAATGAACCTTTTTAGAATCCATAGTTTTCTCGTCCAGGCTTTTAAAGTCTTATGTGTTATGCCTACCCTAACATTTTCCTTTATCCTTCCTTATCTTATGTGTTTGGCACTTTGTATGTCTCATCTAAAAGTCAAATTAGTAATTCTTTAAATAAGTCCAGTTAAATATATGATGCAACATACTGTGCGACTGGCAAAAATATTTTATATGTGTTTTGCTTGTTTGAAAAATGTAGGACTTATTTGGCGTGACATCAATGGAGTTGCATTTAGATTAGAATATAAATGTGTTTATAATATTGATTGGTTCGCTTCTCAGATCAGTCACTGTTCCTGTTTTCTTTTCTTACGGCACCTCTCTGGCCTTCCGTACTGAAATCTAAACCACAATGATCATATTTGCTGCATTATCCTTTTTCTAAACACCAGCATTCTCGTTTTACTCTGAAAATCACTTGTATTGAAATTCCCAGCAAAATGGCACACAGACACACATTCTGAGCAAATGACAGCCTGCTCAGTACATTACATCTTGCTAAACCAAAGTTAAGTAGATGGTAAGTGGAAAAATCAGACCATTCTTGTGCGTCTTTTGTGCCGGGAGCGAAGTGCCACAAACGCACACACACACACAGAGGCGTACAAAGGGCTTTGTTGTGGAGGCCGATGGGTAAACAGCAGTGATTGTCGCAGGTGAAAGACTGGAGAGGCCGCACTGCCCCAGAGGACCAGCTGTGGCCAAAGTGACAGCAGCGTCTCCACGACAATGAAGCTCCTCTTTACGAATGGAGATCAATTCCACATGTGCAGCTCGAGAGGCGCGGGGTCTGAAAGGGGGGGAGTGATGCCAGGGCAGACTGCGATGACAACGGCAAATATGAAAGTTTGTGTGTGTCTATGAAGGCTTTTAACAATAACCCTCAGTCTTTCATCTATGCATCATGGGGAAAAGACTTTATGATGGGACTGTTGTGAATGTTTTAAGAATGAGATTAAGAGATTCCTTTTTCAAATTGCCAGTGTTGCATCACAACTTAGGCAAGGCAAGTTTATTTGTAAAGCACAATTCAGATACAAGGCATCTCAAAGTACTGAACAAATCAAGTAGCATTAAAATAAATAAAGCTATACAATAGGAATGAAGACAAGAATAGCTATACTAAAATAGAATAAAATAAAATCTTAACTCGCTAGCATAAAAAGGACTAGAAAATCTCTATCTTTAGCATAAGAAGAAAATAAGTCTAAAAATGTCCAACTTTAGCATGATGAAGAAGGAAGACTTAAGCACAAAAAACCAGACTTTGACATAATAAGGAGCAAGTATAAAATGCTGTATATTCTAGTGCGCTAAAATGCATCGGTGTGTCCCTTTCAGAGCCAATGATAGGAAGAAAAGAGCTTCCTGAGTTGCTTTTTGTAAAATAATATTGGTTTTTAAAATAGATTTATGAGCTTTTACTGTTATTAGAGTGGTGTCCTCTTTTCGTTAAAATACTCAAAGTTTCATCTACCCCCTAGCCATGCACATCTATCTGTACGGAGCCTTTCTGAGTAGGTTACCTCCAGGTGCTCCGGTTTACCCTACTTTTAAAACCATGGTTTCTTCTGTCTGGGGCTGAAATGCAGATGGTGAATCTCAATAGAACTCTTAATTGTCATACATGTAATTTTAAACATTCTATAATCGCGGCACGGTGGCGGAGTGGATAGCATTCTTGCTTCTCAGCAAGAAGGTCCTGGGTTCGAATCCCGGTCGGAACAGGGCCTTTCTGAGTGGAGTTTGCATGTTCTCCCCGTGTCTTCGTAGGTTTCCTCCGGGTGCTCCGGTTTCCCCTACTACTAAAAACATGCACAATAGGTATGAATATAAATGAGAGAGTGAATGGATGGTGTTGATTGGGGCTGATGCGCCAGTGTGTTCGGCGACTCGCTTCCGTCATCACCGCGTGTGGAAAGATTGGAACAATATTTGAACTCTGAACATTGTAAAGCGCTTTGGATGACCTCGGTCTGTAAAATCCACTATATAAAGAAACATTACTTACTTACTCACTATAACTCTTCTCCTTAAATACATGAATACAAATACCCACCACTGGCACAACTTCTTCATAGTTCATTCCACTCTCAGATTATACTTTAAAATTACTCAACACGTATTTTAGCATATTCCATTACATGGTTCAATCCCAGTTCTGTATTCTGAATACTTTAACATAATTTGCATAATATCAAAAAGCATCACAGGACTCTCTCTTTGCCCAGTTCCATGTTTTGTTATTCCATAGAGGATAAAACACTCACTTTGAATTGCTCAAAGTGAAATGTTTTACCTTATGGAACCTGCAGTGCAAATTCAACAATGTTAAACAATTGATTTTTTTTCAAAACTCTTCTTTGAATGCTACCAAATAGAATAAAATGTACCTGAGCAAGTTCAAATGAGTGAGATCGCTTATTCTCTGTACTTGCATGTTGCTACTTCCCCACACTTGCAAATAGACGTCTTCATAGAGTAAAAACAGGTCAGTCGGTTAGAATAGCACATGGACAGTGTTTTGACAGTGTGTGGGACTCGTACTCGCCACCTCCAGCACAAGGACACGTCAAGTGGATGCATTTTAATGGTATTGTTTTGCCTGTGTGAGCTTGGAGGAGGTCCAGGCTCAATCTCTCAGCGAATCAGCAGGCCTGAAAATCCAATCTGCCTGGAGAGACATCAGGCTGTACATCATCTGCCATAGACGGACACTATCAGTGCTTCATCAGTGCCCGCCCACCAACACACACACACACACACGCACACACACAAACGTCCCATATCCATGACCACATGCATGAATAGACACACACCTTTCGCACAGTGACAGAGACTGATAGGCATTATTACCATAGTGCTTATAGGGAGACTCAAGCACACGGTTTGGTGACAACTCCCAATACTAATGCAGCCGCCTCTGTCCGTCTTCTCTGGCATCCTGTCACTGTGTCAATGTTGATATGGAAATAATATGGCCCCATACCTGTATCTACGCCACGATTTCACACGCCGACCGAAAGAAAAGAAAATAGGCAAGAGGGTTAGGGAGCGGATTGAAGCTTTGTAGTAGTAGTAGTTTACTAGTAAGGGTATATTTGAGCAGTTTAAATGTATTTTTACAGGTACATATAATTTCAAGGAACAAAGCTCTGTCTTCCAAACTATGCATACAAATGAAAAACAGAAAATTAGAATTTGTTCTAAAGTTAATGTGTTTATGGATTTCAACTTAAAATTACAAAGTGAAAGCAAAATATGATAACGACTCATTACTTGCAAAGTGTCACAGGCCTGGCATAGTGTGTTATAGTTTGGATTGTGGCTTACAGTCCATAATCGTTTTCATTATTGAAGCATTTACAGCTAGCTAAGAAACATAGCAGCTATAATGGTATTTTTTGTGTGCTCCGTGCGTGCTCTTACTGCTGTCCTGTATGTGCGCTGCAACATTGAAATTTCCTCACTGTGCGAATAAAGGATATCTTATATCTTATCTTATTTGGGGTTTTTACAAGTTGTGAGTCATAATTATAAAGATAAATCGTGTAATGTGTCGGTCAAATGTTAGTTTCGCATTGAAATTTGAATGACGAAAGTAAATACATCTTGGAACAATATTCTAATATTCTAATTTTCTGATTTTCACTTTTACATTTTTTCTGTTGTCTGTCACATCTTTGGATCAGCTTTCTTAAACAGTAGAGGGGAAAATGAAACTCCCAACCCAAAGCGTCAAATAGTGACTAAACCGACTGAGCTTTTCCTCTGTCTCTTGGGACAAACAACAACTTGTATTATTTATGAACGCAAAAAGTTGGATATCCCAGCATTAAGATTTCCATTTAGACCATGTTTATATTATATATTTGTTGGTATTTTTGCACAATATATTTCTCTCATGTTTTTGGCCTTTTAATAAAACTTCACATTTGGCCGTAATAGAATTAGACTGAAATAGACTCCACGCTGTTGTTAATGCGTATATTTCAGGGGGAACACAGAAGGTACAGTACATGTTGTTATAACAAACTGCCTATAATTGAATAAATCCCTGAACATAACGGACAAATTTAATGTACATCTTCTTCGGCGAAGCGCTCACATGCTTCCACTCGCAACTGCAAATCAGATTTTAATGAAATATTGGGTTAGCTTAGCGGTTCCAATATCCTGGTTATTAAATGGACAAGAATACGGTATATCTCCTGTTGGCTGAGGGGAGGGAAGCCATATCCATAATTAACAGCATATGTTGATCTTTGCAGAGGACAACTTTTAGTGTATTTCTGTAGGATATGGAACAGTCTTCCTGAGGCTGTGAGACAGCCCTCTGCCCTGACTATGTTTAAAACTAGCTTGAAAATATATCTGTGTAGCTATGCTTGCAATTGATTCTTTGTTGTTCTATTCATTGCTTTTATCTCCCTTTTCAAACCCAAATTTTATCAAGAGTTTTAAACCCCATACTTTTGTGCTACTGCTTTAACATGAAATTATTGTATATTTTTCTTGACTTTATAAAGTTTGATCTGTTTTAAAATTGCTCTTGTGAGGCACTTTGAATGGCCCTGTACATGAATTGTGCTTTACAAATAAATTATTGATTGATTGAAATGTTTAAATTATAAAGGGAAATATTACAGTATACAATATTACTACCCTGAGCAGCTAGCAAAATCAGAAAATTGGGATTGTGAAATAACTTAGTAAAATTGTGCGTCTCTGGCTGGTTGCGCTACAATCTGACTCTGTAGGAAGCCATGCGTTGTTTTCCAGTGTTCAATAATTCATCATCTGTATTCAGGGGGTCGTGAAGAGCTGAAATATTGCGGATGGTGTTGTGCGGTCGCCCCCCTGGAGAGAGACCGGTCCCACTGGGAGGAGGGCTCAGGACGGACCCACACACAGATGCTTTAAGTTGTTTAATGCCTTGTTATTCTTTGGGGAAGTGTGTGGTCACCGCTGCCTGCTGCTGGCCTCATGGATAAGATAAGCTCAACGTATTGTTGCTATTTGGCTTCTTGATAAGACAACAGATAGAGCGAATTCCAGAGAAATGAGATGCATTTACTGAGGGGGGGGGGGGGGGGGGGAGTAGTAGTAGATGTAATAGTAGTACTAGTAGTGACAGTAGTTGAAGGTGTATCTGTAGTACTGGTTGTTTTAGAAGTAGTAATTGTAGTAGTAGAAGTATAGAAGAATGAATTGTATCAGTAATAGTAGTACTAGTAGTAGCAGTAGTAGTAGTAGTAGTAGTAGTGGACGTAATAGAAGTAATAAAAGTACAGGTAGTGATAGTAGTTGAAGGTGTAGTCGTTGTACTAGATTGTTTTAGTAGTAGTAGTAGTAGTAGTAGAAGTAATATAGTACTCATAGTTTTAAAAATAGTAGTAACAATAGTAGTAGGCGTATTAGTAGTACTAGTAGTTTTCACAGAATTAGTAGCAGCAGTAGTAGAAGTAATAGTAGTACTAGTAGTCAGATTCAGATTCATTTATTTGCCATTTGCAGTAAAACCACATTGGAAAAACTGTGCAAGACTACCCCAGTGTGCACACACACCAGAGCTCTTGCCACGGCGCCATCTTTACGGCTTCAGTAGTTGAAGGAGTAATATAGTGCTAGTCGTTATAGAAGTAGTAGTAGTAGTTGGAGTAGTAGAAGTAGTTGTTGGAGTAGTAGCAGTAGTTGTTGTAGTAGTAGTAGTAGTTGGAGTAGTAGTAGTAGTTGTTGGAGTAGTAGCAGTAGTTGTTGTAGTAGTAGAAGTAGTTGTTGGAGTAGTAGCAGTAGTTGGAGTAGTAGTAGTAGTAGTTGGAGTAGTAGCAGTAGTTGTTGGAGTAGTAGCAGTAGTTGTTGGAGTAGTAGCAGTAGTTGTTGGAGTAGTAGCAGTAGTTGTTGGAGTAGTAGCAGTAGTTGTTGGAGTAGTAGCAGTAGTTGTTGGAGTAGTAGCAGTAGTTGTTGGAGTAGTAGCAGTAGTTGTTGGAGTAGTAGCAGTAGTTGTTGGAGTAGTAGCAGTAGTTGTTGGAGTAGTAGCAGTAGTTGTTGGAGTAGTAGCAGTAGTTGTTGGAGTAGTAGCAGTAGTAGTCTAAAATGCTGAATTCCTCTGGCAACCAAATATTTTTCACATCATTTCAAAAGTGAAACTGTGTATTCCGCGCCTCACCACTCCGCCCATTTTTCCGTGAATTCTATCATTTGCAAAAAGAAGAATTACAGTATATTGCAAAGCTTACACAAATAATCAACAGTGGCACTCTCAGTCACAGGGTTGCAATCAGCCATCAACCTTCATCTGGAATCCACAGCAGCGGGGGAGGGGACGGCCGCTTTTTCCTTTGATTTCAGACTTAAATTACAGTCTGTTCACAATCTGGCTCAAAGCAGAAAACTGAACTGTATCGGTAATCAAATACTGATCAGATTGTTGACGGGGGCGGGGGGGGTGAGTGCATGTCCTTCTTCTGAATGACATCTTAACTGGGTGCGACCGTAGACTGTAAATATTATGCAACAAAAAATGGAAGCCCCCTCACGTGCTGTCCCGCTGTCAGCAGATCAGGCTTTTCACATCGAGAGGAGAGGCTTCATTGTGTAGAGCTGGGCTTGATTAGACTGAAGTTATTCTTTATGTAAGGGTTATTTTTGTTTTATTTTAAATGGAGCGTAATCTGACGTCCTGGACGTGTGTGTGTGTGTGTGTGTGTGTGTGTGTGTGTGTGTGTGTGTGTGTGTGTGTATGTGTGTGTGTGCGTGTGTGTGCGTGCGTGCGTGTGTGTGCGTGTATGTGTGTATGCGTTTATGCGTGTATGTGTGTATGTGTGTATGCGTGTATGCGTGCACTTGTTTTCAACTCCTGGTGGGTTCCATAACCTGAGATTCCACTCACGTCATGGGGACTGGTTTTACGTGGTGGGGCCCGAACACCGGACCCCACTGGTCCAAGCTTAATAATCAATGGGTAATGCTTTTCTAACGGTCCTTATGCAGTCTCTGTAAAAATATGGAAAGGACCCCTGGAGGTTTACTTTCCTGAAAAAAGTGTGTTATGTGTCGGAACCCTGGTGGTGGGTTGCGGGATATCAAGGAGGGGCACACTGGGGCAATTTCAGTACAGCAGGCTGGAGCCAATCATGGAGCAGCACAACAGAGGAAATCAGGTGTCAGGCTAGAAAAAGGTGCAAGTGTGTGGTTCATTAGGCTGCAAGAAATCATGGAGGAGCACACTGAAGCGCACGCTTACAAACCACTGGTAAGTGCTGACTACAAGTCATGACTTCAAATTGTTATATAGAATGATTACAAATTATTTGTTGTTTGTGCAGCTTAGTCAAGAGTCCCTAATTGATGAAGTCGACTCAGATTCTGACGATTTAACTGTCAAGAAGAAACCTGTAAAAAAGTATGGAAAAAGAAAAATCAAAAACACTTTTCTTCAAGACTCGGAAAGTGACGAACCAAAGGCAAATAAGATTGTTATCATGCAGCTGCAAAAGAAGAAAAATGGGGGGCGAGTTTACAGCAAGAGACACTTCTGCCTCTACTGTTCAATGTCCTGCCACAAAATGTCCCGTCATTTGACTAGAAAACATGGAAATGAAAGTGACGTAGCCAGAGCATTGGCTCTACCTGTGAAATCTAAAGCACGTAAACTTCAGTTTGATTTTATCAGGAATAGTGGAAACCGTGAGCACAATTTTGAGGTTTTAAAGGCCGGCATTGGAACTTTAGTCCCAGCTAAACAGCCAAATTGCCCAGTTAAATCCAGTGAGTTTTTGCACTGTATAGACTGTGGGGCATTGCTTAAGCGAAAGTCGCTGTGGAGGCATGTGGCCAGGTGCCGGCTTTCACAGAAAGATGCCCAGGCTAAACCAGGTAGAAGTAGGGTCCAGTCCCTCTGCTCCCTAGCCCAGCCTGTACCGGAGGGCATCAGCAAAAAGCTGTGGTCTTTAATTTCGGCAATGCATCAGGATGAGGTCACGGGTGTTGTCAAAGCCGAAAAGGGGATTCTGAGACTCGGAGAGCACCTGTACTTAAAACACGGGCATGATAAGACTAAGCATGATTACATTAGGCAGAAAATGAGAGAAGTCGGTAGGTTAATTAACGAAGCAAAAACTGCAGGGAAACTGAAAACAATTAAGGATTTCTTTATTCCTTCCAACTTTAACCATGTGATTGATGCAGTCAGGTCTGTGGCTGGATATGATGAGGAAACAAATCAATACAAGACTCCATCCTTGGCCCTCAAACTCGGCCATAGCCTCAGAAAGCTAGCAGATATTCTTGAATGTGACTCAAAAATGGAGCATTGTGTTGATGAACTATTTATTAAAAACCTCCAACGAAGCCGGCTGCTTTTTGAGAAGAGGTGGGACGTCTGTGTTTCTTCTGCTGCCCTACAGACCCTCCGGCAAGCCAAGTGGAACACTCCGGACCTGCTCCCTCTGACTGAGGACGTTAGAGCCATGCATGCACATATTGAGGTATGTCGACCTGAATATGTGCAAACCCTAATAAGTGAGCCAACGTCTAAGCATTGGTCTAAACTGGCAGTTTTGACTCTTTGTGAGGTCATCATTTTCAATCGAAGAAGGGAAGGTGAGGTTTCAAAGATGCCACTGACAGCCTTTACCTTAAGAAGTAAGACTGGGATCCATTCTGACATTGCTCTGGGACTGTCCCAACTTGAGAAAAAGCTGTGTCAGCATTTTCAACGCATTGAAATTAAAGGGAAAAGAAGTCGGAAAGTGCCGGTTCTTTTGACTCCTGAAATGATTGCTTCGATGGAGGTGCTGGTGGAGAACAGAAGGGCCTGTTCCATCTCTGACCATAACCCATACTTCTTTTCCCGCCCGGGCGCAGACACCCACATCAGGGGATCAGACTCCCTACGCCAGGTAGCCAAAGAATGTGGTGCGGTGCATCCAGAGATGCTATCCTCAACCAAACTTAGAAAGCACATAGCTACTATGTCTACAGTTCTCAATATGAAAGAGAATGAGATGGACATACTTGCCAACTTCCTCGGCCATGACATTCGCATCCACAGGCAATATTACAGACTACCAGAGGGGACACTGGAGCTGGCCAAAATCAGCAAAGTGTTAATGGCCATGGAGCAGGGAAGAGTGACGGAATTCGAAGGAAAGAGCCTCGACCAGATACAAATTGAGCCTGAAGGTAATTCTTGATATTATTAAAATATGTATGATTTTTTTCCCCTAAAGGCCACTTGTATTTTTATTTTCTGTGCGACAGGGAGAGCAGTAGAGATCCTCTCACAAACGGACGGGCTAAAAGAAACTTCAAGCGGAGAACCTTCAACCATTCATCCAGATGCACCCCATGGTAGTGGCAGTGCCCCTTCTGGTAAGTGTACCAGGTGGGGGATTACAGCCAGGCTGCTTGGTCCTAACCCTGGGAGTGTATATTGCTAATATATTTTTATTTCTCTCCCTAGAACGTGTAAGAAAGCCATGGTCTGCATCTGAGGTGAAGGCTGTGGAGAAGACCATGACACCTTTCATACAGACTGGAAAGGTCCCTGGGAAGTCTCACTGCCTGGCCTGCATTAATGCCTCACCAGATGACCTTAGACATCGGACATGGAGTGGCATTAAATTCTATGTCAAAAATAGAATCACTGCAATTCGAAAAAAAAATCTAAAATAAAATTCCTTTAAAATAGTTGTTTGGTTTCTATTGACTGTTTTGTATTACTTAAAGTAGTCCCAGTAAAAAAAGATTATGTCTATGGGTCCCATTCTGAACGGCCCTGTCAAAGGGACCCACCAGGTAACAAAAACGTGTATGTGTGTATGCGTGTGTGTGCGTGTGTTTTTCAAAATACAATTATAAAAACATCTGTCCATACAGTAAGTGTATGTTCATATTTAAAAACATTAAAAGAGAAAATTAAAAGTTCAAATGGAAAAAAATGTAATTAATAAATAAGAAATAAACACAATAATAATAATAATAACAATTACATAAAATCTCACTGTTCTGCACCATACTTTTTTAAGATATTTTTTAGAATTATCTATTTGTTTTGTTTGTAATTTCTCCAACAGGGATCAATAAAGTATTCATCTATCTATCTATCTATCTATCTACATTCATTCATTCACTCATTTTCTACCCCTTTATAAGTCCATTTCTGGGTCAGGGGGGTGACAAGTAGAGCTGCCACCCAATGCTCATAGCACCAGTCCCTCGCTGATCCTCTGCAGGTGGTGGGTCCACAGGAAGATGGCTGCTACATCGGCGGTGCTACAGCCTTGGTGTTTCAGCCGGGGCTTCAGGCAAAGTGGGGTTAAGTGTCTTGCCCAAGGACACAACGACAGCAGACATTAGTGGGAGCAGTTGGAGTAAGTGAGTGAAGAACTAGTATCAGATATTTTCCTCTACACCACCACTACTTTCATTTTGAGAGTTTGGAAAGAAATCAGGCCTTCACCAAGCACTCGTCTGACTATCTATCTGGATAATTAATATAAATCTGCTCATCTATCACCAGCCAATCAATCAGGATACAGTGGCACACTCTCTCACACACACACACATACACACACGCACACACACACGCACACACACACGCACACACTCTCTCGGTGGCCTGATTGTCTGCTCCTATAGGCGCCGCAGGAATTTCTAATGAATAAGAATGAATTGGTGAAAGAGGGATAGGGAGAAATAATTCTGATTAGAGATAAATGAGTATAAGATTGATGAAACTATATGAGGCTCCTTATGGTTGATTTATCACTAATGCGATGGGAGCGGGGTGGGGGAGAAAGAGATGGAGTGGATTGAGGCGGAGAGTTTAGACCAGTGCGAGCAAAATGGTGGGTTTAAAATTGTGGCTAGAATGAAGCTGTGGATGAGGAAAAAAGACCCCTCAAAAAACTGTGTTAGTGAAAGGGCCATATAAGAGAACATTTATAGTCTTTACGAGGGAGACTTTTGATTTGAGAGAAAGGCTCACCTGGATATAACAGACAAAATAAGTTTCTGCAGTTGCGAGTCCGATTCTCACTCGTCTGAGACATGTTTTGGAATATAAAAAGTCAGCGTAGCGTGTTTCACACTTTATTCATAGAAAAGCACTGAGATTCCAACACAAATCAATATAAAATGGTAGTAGCGTTACATAAATAGTAATAAATTCTTGCTTTATAGACAGTAGCTCAAGAAGTTGCACAAAAAACAAAAACAAAAAAACAGAACAAGTGTTGATGATACGCTATCATACTTCTGTGGCAACAAATACTGGAAATACCTTTTTTTCATAATCAGTAGCACAAAGAGGCAACAAACACTTTTCATTTTTCCCTTAAGTCAGAAAGAAGCAAAACAACCAAACGAAACTGGGAAAACAGTGGGTGAACTAGTGAACGATCTACCGGAAATATCCTACAAATGTCGAGAAATCAAATGGAAGAAATGTGAAGAGGAAAGAGCGTCTTTGTTGCAATGCCGTCAGTCTAAGAGAAAGCATTACAAAAGGCAGCAAAAGTATATGTTCCCCTTTTTATATAAAACTATTTCTCTAAGTAAACCATCACCAGGCCCAGGTTATCGATGGAAAAACTAAGCTAAAAAGCATTACAGACGGTGTACTTGGTAAAACGGGAGCGTGGAGCCTAATAGAGGAGATATTAAAAGCCAAAGTGTTGCTGGCTAACACAAATATATTAATAAAAATGAGGTTTGAAAAAAAAAAAAAAAGGGCCTTTCCACATTTCCATAACAACTGGGATTTCCTTGTCATGTTTTGTCCCAATGCAAGAAGACACTAAAGGCTTTTTGATAAATAAAACGAGCGAATATAAACTTTCTACATTGATCGGTCAGAAAGGCATTTTCCACCATTTTGAGTCAATGCTAGCATGCTGGTTCTCGCCTTCACGGCCAACGTCATTCTGTATTCATTATTTAGTCGTAGTGTGTCCACCGTTTTTGCCCGACTGCTGTTGTGCTGGCAGCCATTTTGAAGAAGCGGCAATCCCTCCGTGTGGTTTCTGCATAGTCTTTTAAGTTTTTTGTTCTTTACAATGAATGCCTTCTTCAATTTCCTCAGCATGCTTCACTTTTTCTACAAAACAGAAATTCTTTTTGTCAAAAAAATGAAAGAAATGTACACTGGAGCACCTGAGTAATGCCTTGAAGTCTTTGCCATTACAAAAAAGGAAACAAAAATGCTGTCAAACTCCCCCCATTCAAAACATCCCCACTAAAAACAAACATTGAAATTAAGAAAACACATAACATACTTATTATAAATAATTATAACTTTACAATTTTCTGAATTGACACTTTTCATATTTACAATATCTTAAATGCTACTACTTTTTGTTTTGTTTCTTTAAGTGATGTCCCTGAGAACTGAGTTTGTAGTCTCTTTTAACTCTTGCCCAGTTTCTTTCAATCCCATAATATTCCAGGAGTTGTGACCGACTGCACTCCGGTTTTAAGTAAGTTTGGGGAATGTAGGCAAGTTTATTTATTTATGTAGAACGTACGCACTATGTCTCTCTTTAAAACGCGTCTTTTCCCTTTTCCCAGGACGAAAATGCCGTTTCTTTAGCCGTCCACTTAGTCATACAACCAGTCAACAAATCAATGCCAAGCGGACCGGGGCATACTGAAGAGGTAATTGTGTGAAGTGCTAACAATGTCTATAATTCGACAAAATTCAACCGCTTGTGGCAAGAATCGGCAACTTTTTGTGCAACTAAATTCACAAGCATTCCCAGATAAAGAGGCAAAAAGACATTTCCATTTTAAACGACCAGATATTAGTTTTGCATGCTCGGACTGTCTGCTTATTTACATACATTTTATGGCTTTTTAGTTTTTGATTAATTGTATAACTATAAGCAAACAGTGGTGATTGTGTTGGTTTTAACTAGTCTAAATAAGATCTTAGGCTGATAGTCTCACCCACTGTAAAGTTAAATATGCATTTTACTTTTCCTCATTATTTTAAAAAGGTTGCTCACATGTTCTTCAGTACAATGGGGCTCTCTTTGTTAATATTTTTTAGCTAACTTTTTTTTTACTTTTAAGGACTTAGCGGATTTGCCCTAAAAATATTTACAAAATATAATAGTTATCCATTTTGTTTTAAAGCTGCGTTAGCTAACTTTTTAGCTTCATAAATACATTTTTTTGTCCCTCGTCGTCTTTTAAAAGGAACATTTTGTGAACTAATCAGACACATGTTATAGAAATAGAAAACATGATATCTTGTTAGCATACGTGTGAGGAAGAACCTTGCGAGTCACTATTTGACACTAATGGATCGTGCGAGTCCTTTTGTTTTTGCTTTTCAATCTATAAAAATGTAACCATGTGATTGACTCAAATTTCTTTTTAGAATGCACAACTAGAAGGATTTTATTACACAGTCCATTTCTTATGGTTTGAAAGCCAGGTACCCCAGCTTTAAATTATTAATAAAATAGGAATTATTTATTTCATTTCTTTATTATTTATTTGCAGAGCTGGAGCGGTGGGCGAGACTATTGAGCGCCATGTGTGGTAAAATGTGATAAGAATGTTGAGGCCAAATAAGCACCTTAGTTCAAAGGTGTAGTGCGTTTTAAGTGGAGCGTTGTCATGCGTTCATAGTTTTGGCCACTAACAGAGGTACAGCAGTGCAGAGGTGTCCGTCACAGCGTGATGTATAATCCCAGTCACAGTAAAAGAGCGTTTCTATGTGCACACGGAGTCTGTAGGCATGACTGCTCTCCATCAGGAGCACTGGCCAGCACGTGCATGTGGTATGAGCTAAAGACTAGAGCAGCATGTTTTGGAGTGGTCTGTCCTGTCTGCTCTACTCTACAATGTCCTGAAGAAAACAAGAGGCCATTTTCTGACACAGGTTAAAGCTGACAACAAAAAAATACAGTCGAGGTATGACAGTAACATTGTGTTCACCTCACTGGGCTGTTTTTGGAATGACACTTTCGGAAAAACCCAGTACAAAGCATTTTCTGGCTCAAAGTAGCGACCGCGCCAACACAATCTTTTGGTTTTTAAATAAACATGTGCCGTTTGTCATCACAATCTCCTGCCTTCTTCTGTTTTCAACGTGACAAAACTCAAAACTCCTGTCTCACATACTTCTTTTCTCTCGTCTCAATGAAGTAGAGCAACATACTGCGAACACGTCCTGTTCACATTCAAGAAACACAACAAAACTTAGTCAACCGATGGCTCAAAATTAAAAGTAACAAAAATACAGAAATTTAAAAACCTTAAATATTAAAACAAATAAATTTTACTTTCTCACAAATGTCCCCGTTCGGGGTCTCTGGTCAGCCAAAGCGCTCCCTGACCAGCATCATCAGTTTCTTTTTGCCCTTGTAGATTTGTTTGAGGTTGTCTATGAACTGGGCAAACTGAATGTGTCCGTCCTGTGCCAGCAGAAAAGTTTCCCGTGCTTTACTTAGAAACTCAATGAACTCTCCGTAGTGGCGCGGGCTGATGTGCGTGAGGCGTGAGTGCGTGGTGTTGATGTAGGCAGAGATTGTTGCGTCCAGTAACTGGCGCAGTGGGGCTTTGTCCGTGGACATAAGCTTCCCAGAGTTCCTTCTCCCGGGAATCCCGGCGAGTCCAGGTGCAGTCATAGTGCACCGCCGTAGGATGTCTGAAAGAACTGTGGCGCAGTGCACACTTTTGACCACCAGGGGAATGATGGCTGCCAGCTCATTCTTCCCCAGCGAGTGGCTGAGAGCACAGGCCCACAGTACGTCATTAATAGCCGGGTGAGTGTCCTGGTTGTAAGCTAGGTTCAGGTGGGTCATGGCGAGGGAGGCCAGTTTAAAGGACCTCAGGGGGTAGCCTCTGTGCTCCATGTAGCGCGCTATGGTGAACAACTGAGAGTAGGTCATTCCTGTGGACGCGGCGTCGATCACAATCTGGTAGGCCGTCTCAAAAGCAATGTGGTCCTTCTCACAGAGGGTCAGAGCTGACAATGCACAGTTTTGGGGGTCCTTCATGGCACACTGTAAGGCAAGGGTCCGTGCACAGCTGGCCAGCTCCTCCCTCTGGGGGTAGTCCAGGCTCAGGCGAAGAATAGTGTTGTGGGACATGACTGTGGCAGCCACAATGCTGGTGGCTTCAGTTGGAGTGAAGAGAGTGTACCAGCTTTGCAGGATGCTCACCAACGCACGCAAACCTGAGGAAAAGGCATAAACACAAATATGTTTATATCAAGGAAATGTTTTGATATAGTTTTGAAGAACTCAAATGACCAACTTACCAACTTCAGTGGCACAGGTGACCAGCCAACGCACCATCTCCCGTCTTCTCCAGTTCAGAGTGGACAGAGTCATCCTCATCACCTACAACACATTAGTGTGGTTACATCAGACTCTTTCAGAGTTCAAATGATGTAAAGAAGGTGATTGTGTGGAACCAAGTGAAAAGATAAAACTGTTGCAATGAATTGCAATGACAGGCCCTCTAAGTGCTGTTGTCGTTAGAGAGGCCTAATTGCTGCCCATGCATATTGAAAACCTTATTTGCAATGTTACAGAGGGGTTTGCACACATTTTTAATAGTGAGAAACTGCAAACTAGCATTTTGAGGGCTTCTGTTGTTTACTGTAAAACCCAAATACCTTAATTATATAGTGTGTTTTTTCAAAACCGTGCAATGTTTGCACAGTTCATTTGTAGCAAGGCCATGGAGGTTTGCCAAAATTACATGTTCCAGGAAACGCTTGAGTGCTGACCGATGGCCTGCTGCCGTTTTTTGTGGTAAAATTACTTGTGAAAATTACAGACTCTGATGCATTTGTACGCCTCGCTCCGTTTCAGCCTGTACCTGCAGTCCCAGCTCCAGCGCCACATTCAGCAGTGTGATGTCGGGAGGGTTGTCCGCTGGCGTGGCTATCTTAAAGGCATCCTGGGCCAATTTGAAGATTAAGGAGGAGGAGTGGATGTTCTTTTGTATGGCTTCAAGCACTGTCCGCAACCTCAGCATGTCACCTAGACAAGTGCACAAACACAAATTGTTTAAATGATCAAACGAGCAAATACATTATTCAGTTTTCAATGTTGGTTTGGCTATCATTTTGTGGCAGCCCTTCAAATAACAGTTTAGGCTAATGTTTGTGGATTAATACATTAAAATAATGACCTTTTGCTGCAGTGAGCATAGTAGAGGCCAGCTCGCATTGCTGTGATTCCAGGTGTCCCAGAGTGAACCAGCGTGGATATCTGCTCGGCACGATGGAAATACCATGATGAGAATGGCCCACATCGGAGGCTGCAGACGACTCAAGTACAGGAAGCCTGAAGCCAATGTAAACAATGCCGTTAGCTTCTGTCCGCTTAGCTGCATTTGGTGGATCAAAGTTTTTTAGGACAGTACATCGTATTTGTTCTGTACCTCATAGCGCGTAGAGCCACTTTGTATGCCAGCTCTGCGTCATGGGGCAGCAGTGCAGAGAAGAGGTACTTTGCGAATGTGTGCATGGGAACGCTCTCCCTGTGGATGACCTCACCAAACCCACTAAATGGACCAGCTAAAGGGAAAGGGTTTTTTTTTACTTAAAAAACTCTTACTTACAAAAATGCATATATATTTTATGAGTCATTCTAGCTGACATACCGTCCAGCAGCTGGGCAGCCTGCTTCCTTAATGTATGAACCAGAAGATCATCTAGATCCAGCTCTAGAAGCTTTGAGACTATCTGCTCCTCGTTTCGACAAACCTGAAAACAAGCCGTTCAAACTTTAAAAAGAGACAAACCTAACAAGTGTTTTGTTCTTGTTTTTTCCCCCTTGTATTTTTTCCTTTTATCCGAGATTAGTGAAAGCTTCTATGTAGGAATTCAAAAGCGGCCTCTCCTTGATTAGACTAAAAATAAATCAGACCTTCTACTTGCATTAAAAGCAAAAGCCATGTTAAACTCTTAAGGAGATTAGCATTTACACAAAGAAATGTTTCCATAAGTGATTTTCTGATTGTTTTTCAAGAAGCGGGCTGTGTAATTACATTGGCATTTTCGTTTCCATTTGCATAGCACTTACATATTCTTTATACTTTGGTTGACGGTAGCGATAAATGATCGCACAATGACATCCGTGTTGAAATATTTGTTGTACCTTATCCTGTGCGTAAAGGCCTTCAGGCATTATCCTCTGCTGGCCCATCCCCATCAGGGCCACTTCTAAGGCAAGCGTCAAGTAAGACTCCCCCGAATCAGGGCTGCCCCAAACAGGAACGTGGTTGTAGACTGGAGGTTTGGGATCGCCGTCTGAGGAGACAAACACAGATTAAAGCTAGGTTACCTAACTTTTCCGTTTCATAAATGATACGTGTTGTTTGCGCCAACAGTAAAATGCTTTGAACTTGTTCGAAAGAGCCCTATGAGTCACCATTTTAAGCTTTGGGAGGAAGTGAGAGTGGTTCTCCCTTTTTCACTTCCAAGAAAGATGATGAAAGAGAGGCCAAAGATACACGTATAAAAAAAGATTTTGAGTGGTTTGAAAGTCAGCACCTCAGCTTTAAAATGTATAATACCATATCCAAGCATTGAACATTCTCCTTACAATAATATAAATAATAACAGTGAAGAACCTTTTGTTTTTAATCTCGACTTTAACTGAGGTTAAAAATATGCAATTTGCGTCATTGGACACAAAAATAATGAATCAATAAATTAAAAAAATCCGAACTTTCTCAAGAGCATGTGTTTTTACTGATCAGTTTGGCAGCAGACTTCTCAACTAAAAAGACCCCTGCCTCGCTGATCATTTAGAAACGACTAAAACTTGATTAAAATGTGATTTACTGCAGGGTCTTAATCCAAAGCATTCTCCTTCGACATATCATAAGTTGTTTCTGTAATTACGATGGGTGTAGCTTTGCTTTTAAAAACAACACGTTTAAATCAAGCGCCTCTCCTCCGACTCTGGTTTGAACTGCACTTTAAAAAGGAACAAAGACTGTTTTCAATAACTGGAAAATCTATGGGAAAAGTCTGTGCGTTTTTTTGTCTTCTTAAATGAAGGCTGGATTTAATATATTAGAAATGTGGCTTGTCTAATCTAAGACGGACGCTTGGCTGACCCAGCGTTTGAAAGCTATAACTGACAACAGATGCTATGGAAGTCTCAGCTGTTGATTGGTGCCCATTTGTTCTTGGCTGCACCCCCTCCCTCTCCACCAATCAGCTTAAATCCCCTCTGAGCAATAGATCCCTGCAATCCTGTGTGCATTTGTGTGAAAGATTTGACTTTTTCTGACATAAACCCCGGGTTGAATTTCTGGTCTCGCTCCAAATACGATGCCTATTGGACGGGTTTAGAATGACTGAAGACAAGTGTGCGTTTCCATTGGTTGATGCATGGTCAACAGATGTTCGCAGCTGTCTCCTCGAGGGGGAAAGGCAATAAGACGGGGCCATTTCGCACACAAAAAAACCCACTCTGAATAATCGTGGCTGCCTTCTCAAATTCCCAAAACAGCGCGAGACAATAATTCACTCCGTCTCTTGCGTACACACACACAAATCAACGAGTGTGCCAGTGGTCAGTATTGTTTGAACTGACAATAGTTCCCTGTAGCCTGGTGACAAAAGGGAAAGCCATCCCCTATTCTACTCGGGTGTGATGGTGCAAAAGGGCCCAAAGCTGTGTTATCGATTCGAATGGGAGAGATGGTGATTCTGAACCTACCACATACACGCGATTGTGCATGAGAAAGCTGGAGTAGTTTATTGCTCCGTGTAGCCCTGCCCCTGACTGGACGCAGTTGTCTGGTGAGTCATTCTAGTCTGTTCTATGACCACCTCTGCTCAGGATTACATGGCATTAGCCGGGGAAGGCCGCGAGGAATTAGATCTTGTGTTTTGTAAATAAGGTCTTTGCTAATGTGTCATGTAATAATGAAGTCACAGGTGTAGCGGACAGCAGCTTAGCCTCGTAAGCGCCTTCTCGGCAAAGCAAATGTAATGAAGCATAATGATGAATCCTGGAGGAATATCTTGTAAAAAAATATCCGCAATTCCTCCATTTGTTTAATGTAGCGTACAAGAGAATATGTCAGGATTGTGTGGTCATGCTCAATATGACTTTGGGGGGGGTTTCCTTTTGCTACAGACAAATAAGATGTCATGATTTGGAAACCCATGTCTCCTTATTGTCCTCACCAGTGTCCATACTGCTGTCGTCGTCCACCCTGCAGGTTTCGGTGAGAGTGGTGAACAGACAGCCAATAGGGTCCAGCGGATGACCCACCCAGCCTTCCAGGTTCGTTGTGGAGGTGACGCCTCTCTGCAGAAGCTCTGTAACAGGACAAGCGTGTGAGTGACAGATGCACCCATAAGCAGCAGAGGTTTCCCCATTTACTGTTCTTACCTTTCTTTTGGTGTTTGTAGATGTCCATTTGCCTCGTCTGCTGGAGCCGCAGAGTGTTTATGATGGCCACAGCCAATCGCAGAGCTTCCCTGGAGTAGCCGTGGGAGCGCAGGGCGTCAACTCTGGCGCACGCTGTTGGAACGTGGTCTGGTTCATAAACAAATATAGTTTAGTTACACATACATCAAAGACTTTCTGCACACAGCAACGAATGAGCTGTTCCCAAACAGCAGACACACCGGGCTGCTGCACTGCCGCCTCAGCACAATGCCACTGTGTCTGATAGCTGGCTTAAGTTGCACAATCTGACAGATCTTTGCTGGAAGCTGCTTACTGCAGATACTGCTTCTAATATCAGCAGAATCACTTCTGTGTTTTTAGAGGAATTAGACGGTGTACTTTAGGGCTGTGCTAAAAATGGAGTTCAAGATAAATGACTTTTTTATGAGATACAATATAGATTTTTTATTTATTTTTTCTTTTCATTTTGATATGTTGTAATATTGCCAAAAGAAGGATGATGCTAAAAAGATTGTTCAACAACAAAAGAATAAATCAAATATAAATTTCATAAAATTGGGCGGAGCATAAGGAGCAAACGCTCCAATTTTTAAGTGAATCACATTGAATCGGTTGAGAATATTTTGTATCAATTCTAGAAATGATACAATATGTAGTCAGATCAATCTTTCAGGAAAGCAGCAATCATGACTGGCATACAGACCAAGACAACATGAGACCAAACCATTCTGAAACAGCATAAAAGTGTGTGTTTACCGAGCCACAGAGGCAGTCCCTGGGGGCTGAACAGGAGGCTCTCTCCCTCTCGCTGGTAGGACGGTGACATGTAGAAGTCACTGCTGATGATCCTCTGCAGATGGCTGTCCTGCCAGTGGAGGTCACACGCCTCCACGGCTCGACTGAACACCGTCCTCCGCGGCCGGGACAGAGAGTCTGCAACAGGATGAGGGGGTCATGTTTCCTCATTTACAATTGGCGTTCATAGTTGTGCTCTCTAATCTCAGTAATTGTGCCTGTGTGTACTGACCTTGTGCGAGGTTGCTCTGCGGTAGTGCATTGGTGATATTTGGGAGCTCGCTGCCGTAATTGCCGTCCTCCAGCGGGCACACGTCCATCTCTCCCCACTTCTTCAGCTGCTTTAGCCACCCAGTCTTTTCTTCACTTTTGCAATGCGGGTTTAAAACTACACACACCCACAATGCACCTGGGAAATAGGATGAAATTGTTACAAATAGGCTTATGTTTACTCCACGCTAAGCATTTGTGGAAAGTCAGCAATAAAGCAACTCGAACGGTATCATGCCAAATATGGAAATCTTGTCAGAAATGTCAACTGAGGTCAATTGTAAGATGTCACTGTGCGTCTGGCAGCACACTGTGACAGGCTGTCTGTTCTGTCGGCCTGTGTCATAATCCCCCTCGCTCACCCAGGAAGTGTTCTTATTGACCTCCTAAATGCCGAGATCGATTGCACAGAAGCAGAGAAGCATTATTGATTTGCAGCCTTTACCATTCTCTGGAAGTGGAGAGCTAAAGGAGCGGTCCAGGCAGGAAAAGAGGCGATGTGTATGTCTAGTTTGGCTGAGCGACCTCACAGCTTAGTGACCAGATTCATGTTTACCCAACGAGGCGACTGACAGTGGGTTTTTGGAGAAATCAAAGCTACTCAAACTCAATTACGTCTTCATGATGAAATATGCACTTTTTTGGGTCACAATTTAGGAATGGAAAAGATTGAAGTCCTCCACAAACAAAGCTATAGTTGAGAAAAAAAATCAGTTGAATTTTGGATAACTTTTAGTCTTTTATGTAGATTTGTCAATACAAGTGAGTATCTTTCGTCTTTTCTCATTCCAAATGAGACATCTCATCTTGACTGTAAGAATTTAGAGAGAACACGTTTGTACCATTGGGCTAGGGCTGGGCGATATGGCAAAAAAAAAAAAAATCTCCAATTTTTTCACACCAAATCCAATTTTCGATTTTAATCGATTTATTTTTTTCTATTTAAAAACAAACTACAACTGACAAAGAAATAGATTTTCCTTTATGCAGTTTAATCTAAATCCCCATGGAGCATAAGTGTAACAGGAATTAAGCCTTAAAACATGCTTGTAAACGAGATGGCTCTGCCATTGTAAACAGTGAAAATGTAGCTTAACAGTTTTATAATAACTTCACTTACAATGACACTATGCACCTTCAAAATAACTTAAATCACACAAACAAGGCCCATCGCAAATATATCAATCCTATTAAACACATGCATTATTTATATGAAATATCACATTTTTAAAACTGATTACTCAAAATAGAAATGTTGTAACAGACAGTCTTTTCCAAAAGCCTCCTCGGGTTTTCATGCTTGTTCTTTCAACTGTGCCTGAGTAACTGTGCTGTAGTACAACGCTCGGTCCAGCTGGTGGCGCTAATACTAACTTCAGTGACTCCCGCATTGTCCGAGCTTCCTGTTTACATTCTGATGCTGTAGCTAACAGCTACTGTAGCAGCTACTGTAGCTAACAGCTACTGTAGCTAACAGCTACTGTAGCAGCTACTGTAGCTAGCAGCTACTGTAGCTAACAGCTACTGTAGCAGCTACTGTAGCTAACAGACAGCGGGGAACACGTTGTTTGTATCAGAGCAATGAGAGCAATGTGTGAGACGTGTCTTTCCCCAAAGTGCAGCGGCTCAGTGGGACACGAGTGTGTGCGCGCCACGGACACGGGAGTGCGCTTTGGAATAACGAGCGTGAGAGAGCGTGAAAGATGTGGCGTACGAACATAGCGACCGGGGCTTGCGTGCGTGCGTGTGTGTGTTCTGGCGATTTAAATAAAGTCTGATTCTTGAATGTTTGAAGTGTTATTGCAACAGCACCAACTGTGAGAGCGAGCATCAGGCCAGAAGGAGACTGTTAGCATTAGGTTAGCTTCAAAATGACTGCTCAACACCATAGACCCGCGGTTAGCGCGTTAGCGCTGTAGTTCTGCGCTGGAGAAAATAAAAATCGAATTTTTAAAAAAAGAAATCGCCCTAAACGTAAAACTCGAATTAATGATTAAAATCGATTAATCGCCCAGCCCTACATTGGGCAGAACTCTAAACATCATCTGGAATGTGTGATAT
The DNA here is from genome assembly GCA_964034765.1 of Knipowitschia caucasica. Lineage (NCBI taxonomy): Eukaryota > Metazoa > Chordata > Actinopteri > Gobiiformes > Gobiidae > Knipowitschia > Knipowitschia caucasica. The sequence goes on along the minus strand of OZ035836.1, from coordinate 19,512,018 downwards.
TTGTGTATGAGGCAATTGCTTTATACGTTCGGGTTTTCAAATCTAACTTTCTTGAAGTTATTTGAACTCTGACCAAGGCTTTTTCAACATACAGGATAATAAATGACAATGACATTCGTGATAATTGTCAGAAATATCGCAATTAGATAATTTTCCAAAATCGTGCACCCCACACTCAATCCTAATCCCGTCAAATGCATCGCGCTCAAATTATATTTACCAAGTTCGTCCCAAAGCTGCCGGCATTTGTCCGTCATCCCAGTGCCCTGCTGTCTCCATAGCGAAAGACGTGGGTCCGCCATAAACTGCTCGGTTATAAGAGTGAGCATCCGCGCCCCGTTTGAGTCTCGCATTCGTAGCATTTCTCGCACCTGGAAGGACACGAGAGGAGGAGAAAATTACACGTAGGAACGCTTCATCTTGAGGTAAAACATCCTTGAAGCGAAATATCCTTTATGCACATGGAGAAAAGACCACACAATGCATTTTTGTGAATTTCTGTTCACAAAACACAATCTGTGGGGTCAATGTTAGGTCATTTCTCTTCTTTAGTTCATGATCAAATTATAAGCAATACAACATTTATTTTCAATTGAATATGTTAATTATTTGGAAAAGAATCAGGAGGGTGAACTCAATTACTTGCACGTAGCAAGACTGACGACATAGTGAAAGAGGAGAAAAAGACCCATTCAACCCACCCAAGAAAAGTAGACAAAGCCCAAAATGTGGTGTACCTTTGCGAACATGGAGTTAAGTTGTTTGCCTGAGCCATAGTATCCTCCTTGAGTCAGGAACTGCTTGACCTGCTCTCGGACTTGGTCTTCGTCCAGGTGCCAGCAGTTGTCATCGTCGATACTGGCGCCTGCCGTTGGGTCTGGGGCACCTGCAAAGATCATAGACGGACATTAAAAACAGTAACCACTTCCATATTTTTAAGGAATCTATATGCAAATGTTGAGGTATATTATGAAAATGAGCTTGTAAGAATATAAAAAAATAAAATTAAAAATAAATTATGAAGGCAACTGTATCTATATTTTTTTTTAAACAGTAACGACAAGATGATGCACCAAGATCAAGCATCAGTAACCTTTATATTCATTTACTTTGATGATTTTGTACATTTTGTACACATTTTAAGCTGGGGATTCTAAGTACAAAAGTTGATCTAATGAAATCTCATCTCATCTCATTTGTCAGAGTCAGAGTTTTAGATAAATTAACCTTACCCCTACTCCCAGGGCTCCTTTTAACAAGTTTGCAATGAAAGTATATATATGTGTTCTCCTAAGAGACTGCATGTTGCGAGGACATATTGGTTGGAATATGAAATAAAGTTAGGTAGCCCAGCTTTAACCCAATATTTACCCTTGAAAATGATCTAAAACACTATTAAATGTACTGTATATAGGCCTATACACAATACAGAGAGGCACGGAGTTAAATCAACAATTACATCAAGCTATAGTTATTCTTCAGTGCTCAGCAACAATAACGCGTATAGCAATGCAGAAGGAAAACATGTGTACGTGGAAAGAGAAGAGGAGCGGAGGAGAAGGGGAGGCAGGGCACGCCGCTTTGATCTGTCAGGAAGAAAGTTTAAGGAAAGCCCAGAGATGTGTTTCCAACTGGCTGCGAGAAGCAACAATAGCAAACAGCCACATTCCTTCATCAAAGCCACACTCCTGGATCGCATGAACTCCAACCCCCATGATCCCCCTTGTCAAACACAGACTGGAAACACAAGAGTGGGGCTTCCTGCGCAGACCGGCTGCAGAATGTCAACATTTTAGCAAACTGAGAAGGACAAAGAGGTTTGTTTTGTAAAGAGATGTCTGTAGTTGTGGTTTGCCTCGAAGTGGGCCTCTCTGCGCTCTGTACTTTCTCTTGGAGTCTTTTATGTGTCTATGCTCTGTCCCTTCTCCCTGGCATCCATTTCATCATTGGACTTCTTGTTTGCCTGTTTCTTGACAGAGCCATGCTGGAAGGAAGCAAGCAAAACACTTATTTGAAGTTACTTTTGTCCTGGCAATCAGGACTTTGTGTGTGTGAAACTAGCAAGTGCAAGCTTTTAAGTCTGGCATGTTGCTATGAAGATATCCCAGCGCTGTGCCAAGCTACCACAAAACCTTTTAGGGTTTTCACTGCAGCTCTATAGCTTTTCAGACTTGGCCAAGAGGACCTTTATTGGCGGCTAAAACTCTCACCGTGGACCTGGTTGATCTCCGAGTTGGAGGAGAGAATCTCGTCTGCCAGTTTTTGTGCTGTGGGCAGGACCTCTGTGTGGTGAGCAGTTATCAAATACTGCACCAACTTCTGCAGCTGATCCCGGTTCATCTGAAACAACGTCTCAGAGATGGGTAACCGCAGCTTTACCTACAAGCAAACAGACAAAACATAACATCTATTAAATTAAATGTAAATATTAAGACATATTTCTAGACAGTTCAGACAAATTAAGGTTAAATCTATGTGGTGTTGTTTTGTTGTTTTTTTCACTTTTATTGATGAAATAAATATTATACTGTTCGAAAAGATGCACACCAGCGCTTCTTGAGGTGCAAATGCACACTCAAAAATAGAAGTCCAAAATTGTATTTATGTAATACAAAAATATTCATCACTCTTTATTTATATAGTGCATTTTTTCAGACCAAGGTCACCCAAAGCGCTTTACAATGTTCAGATATTGGTTCATTCTCTCTGGCGCGTCAAAGCCCCCAACCAACACCATCTATTGTGCATGTTTTTAGTGGTAGGGGAAACCGGAGCACCTGGAGGAAATCTACGCAGACACAGAAGAACATGCTCAGAAAGGCCCCGACCTGGATTCAAACCCTCTTGCTGAGAAGCGTGAGAGCCAACCACTCAGCCACGTATCAGAAGAGGAACATTTTAGGAGGCTCTGACAGTTTCAGTGAATTACTCCAACTCCATATTATTTCATATGTATTTCACCAAAAGTACAATATGGTACTCATCTTTGAGACACCATGTCAAAATTGGACAAGAAATGTCTTCGACTATTTAAAACGTCATAACAGTGTGGTCTTAGAATAGTCCTCCCGCAAAGTAAAGCTAAAGAATGTCATTATTATATAGAGAACTACTTAGCCTTGCATTTGTGTACTGCTGACAAAAGGTAAAAGGGTATAAATATATTCTAATGGATTCTGCTTAGGTGGTATGCGTTTTCACTTCGGAGTCAAGGGACTGTCGCGGCGAGAAAATACAAAGCATCATAATTCCTGCTTCTTACCTGCTCGGGCTTGCGAATCCTGTACAGTGATAGCGCCACCACATGGGCGCAGTAGAAAATGTCTTTGTTCCCACATCCACAGGTGACAGAGGTGATCTTGCATCTGTCAAAGCTGATGGCGACTTTGTGTGTGACCTCTGGCTCCGTCGGCGTGGCCGGCTCCGTGACTGTGCCGCTCAGATGAAACCCTAAAAACAAAAATGAAAGGAGAGAATGGTCAATGATAGGGATCGCTGTACAGAAATACTGCAGGATGTAGATGTGTTTTTCAACATTTGGAGATGGATAAAGACAATAGACAAAGGAAGAGGCAAAGAAACTGCTTCGGCGGTAACGTGAGCTGTGCAAATATACAGAGTGAACCTTCAGCACAAAACACACCCCCCTAATGAGACGGCTCTAATCGGGCGCAGGGCCATCTGATACCCGCCTGCTGTCTCCAAGCACACACTGAAGAAAGGGTGGGAATATTTCCGGCCGCTCCATTATTAAGTAAAAGTGTGTGAAAGAGAATCCACGGCTCAATTATCAGGCGTATTGTGGAAAATGTATTTACTCTGATTAAACCGGTTTTAATTTTTGGGGCAGTGTTGCGATACATAATGGGTGTTGGATTTAATTTCCTATACTACAAACTCCTAATGTTTTTTTTGCTTTATAAAGCTGCAGTTGTATTGGATCAAATTAACTAAATCTCAAAAATGGGAAGGTTTCATAATTCATCTGAATCTTAGTATTGATGTTCTTTGGAACTTTTCCTCTTTACCAGGCCATATGTAGAGGTGACCCTAGTCACAATATAGCTCTTCATTTTTGGCCATATAGACACATTTACTCTATAATAAATGCATCGTGAATAAGACTTAATACATTTTCATCCAATCACTGCTTGAATTGTTTCTCTTCATTGATCTCTTAATATAATCAAACTCTTCATATCGTACTACACTGTATAGCACTCATTTCACAGAAAGACAAATAGAATTTAAATATAAAATATCTTAATTAATTGACATGAGCCTTGAACCTTTGGGGTGTATCTACAAGCCTATTTCAGGAACACAAGGCCCTTTTTGGCCCCAACAAGCCACCATTTGGCCAATTGAGCTTGCGAAACTACCTGGACGCAGTCCAAATGTAACCCCTTTATGGCCTCTTCTCATACACACCAGCAATCCAACAGCTGTAGTCTTAGCACTGTTTAATTGTGGGGGATGTAAATGAATAACCAGCCTTTGTTGGCACTACTTTTTTGTACACCCGGTGTGATGCGGCCATGACACTTTGGGGACACTGGCACGTGAACATAAGGCTGGTTGGCCACACTTCAAAAAGCCATTTATTCAACATCACACGTGTGCTATAACCTCAGAGTGACACAGGCGCAGCTAGGTTAAAAAAGTAGGTTGTGGTAACGAATACTATAGGATAAGGAGGGTAAAGAAGACAAGATGGAAGAGTATCAGATCCAGCTCTCCTTCTCACTGTGACGGGTCAATTATTTACGAAACAAAGTATACAGGTAAAGGGGACGACGTAAGTGTAAAGATGTGAACACAAAATAATTTGAAAGATAGTTTGGATGTGCAAAGAATGAGGATCCACTCAATCAACCTTTATTGGCAGAGCGTTTTTCCTACACTTTGTGGGCTGTGAACACAAAGTGCTTCAGAGCCCACGTCACATAAGGCATTAAATCATAAACAATAAAATCACACAGGGCATTAAAACAACCATTTGTCCAAGTATCTATCTATTTTATTAGTCTTTATGTTTACAGTTCAGATAGCGTTTCCATCTTTTGTATAGTGCTTTTGGACATTTGTATATTTTGCGCATTAACTATACCTTTTCATTGTGTGCACAATACAATGGATGTACCCAACGCTACTGCCTAAAAACAAAGTCCAGATATTAGAAGAGGACACTTTCAAACTGCTCACAAACAAGAGCTTAAGATACACACAGTATTGCACACAGGCACAGACATGAACAATTAGGCTCTGGGGTTTGGGCCAGCATGGTGGAGCAGGCTAATAAGAAACGTGTTAAGCCATCTACTTGGCAAAAAGAAAGAAAAAATCCTCTCACAATAAGATCACACTAAATCCATTGCACAAATGCACACATGCAGAGATCTAATTAACAGAGCAAAGATAAGGAAAGACAGGAGTCCAAATGTGACAGACACTGACCACAAGCCCACCATCTGAGCATGTGTGAACGAGCACAGTGAAATGTACTTTATCACTGCGGATGAGAGTTGTGTGTTTCTGAGCACTTGGATCTTATATTAATGTCACTATTGTCCATTTAGGCGTTTATGGTTCGCTACATTTGTCAATAAAGAGTGGGGGGTTTATGGCAGTTCATAATTTGTTAAGCTCATGCTCCACCGGCGGAACAAGAAGGACAAAAAGCATTGGACATGACCATAGAGACAATATTGATCCTCCATTTATAAGTATCAAAGGAGAACAAATGTAGCAAACAAAAACAAAAACATTACATTATTATATTAAAACGATAAACTATAATTAAACATTCACCTATAAAAAGACAGCTTTTCTGAAATGTTTCCTTTTAGAATTGTGGGCCGAAAAGAGTGCACACATTGACCTTAGTGACCTACTGACCTAGTGACCAACATACTAAACTGGCAGTCGCCTTTGTCTTTTAATTACAATCAAGTCATGATAAATAATATATGAATTTTATTGTTCTACAAATAATAGCTGGGACAATATATTTTGAGATATTTGTTTTTCTGTGCAATACTCGTATGTATTTTTTTTTATTTTGTAATATACAATAATACTTGAGCTGTATGGTTTAGGCTACTTATCTGGCTAAAGTTATTTTCTGCCAGTTATTACTTTTGAATTAATTTTTAGCAATACATAGAAATCTATTTTTATGTTTTTTTTGGATTTCACAAGTCAAGAATACCATTTCATCAATAATTCAACGTGATTGTCCACACACAAAAATAGTAGTACTTTCTTTTACATCAGACATTACCTCCCCTTTTCAAATAAGGGAAAGGTTCACCTCAACTTTTAAAACTTTGCAAATTCAGATTCCATTTGGTAATATTGTAATATTTTGATTCAAAAAGCAGCCTCCGTTCTGTAAGTGCATGTCTGCGGCCCAGAACAAAGTGGCCACTCCTTCCAAACGGGCATCTGACAGTGACAGAGTGTAAGGGAGAAGACAGTCTGGTGCATCTGCCACTGAGAGACATAAAGAGTCCTCCAAAAGTGTTGAAACGTCCCGCTGCGCCCGCCTGTCCAACCAATTTACTGTTTCAGAGTAAATGTAATATCATAAATGTGTCAAAAGAGGATTTCTAGCTCCTCCGACGGCTCTATAATGGGTATACCTGTAGAGCCAATTTGCACTAACCGCACCTCGCCGTAAGACACACCAAATTTGATTTTCTCCTGCAGAAATAATCACAGTGGAAAGCAAAGGTGGGCCAAAAGATAACACAAAAATACTGTGCTGTGCATGTCATTAAGACACAGAGCCAACATGATTCTCAAATTGTCCCCCAAAGCTGTCTAAATATTTCATTTTAGATTTGAGTTTGATACTATTACATCTGCCAAACCAGGAAAAGGGTTTCTTCTGAAGAAATCTCAACGACCAAGGAACATTCATTATTTAACCCTTAGACGCTTCTGAATCCAACGCTTTCTATACTGTGATCTGGCTTTTGATAAATCTATCCCCTACATATTTTTGTCAATTTATTTCTAATTCATTTATTTAATTGATTTCAGCAGTCGGCTATTGCTTAAAGTTTCACATGACATTTCTGAAGGGTTAACAAGTTGTTCGCCTGGTTTCAAGTATAGTTGCATCCACCCTTTTATTTTTTCTTTATTCGTTGCTGGAGTGCGAAGGCCGCAGTCTACACAGAGACGCCCAGACATTCCTCTTTACACCCAGTTTCTCCAGCTCATTGGGGGGAATCCAGAGACATTCCCAGGCCAGCTGAGGAACCAAGTCCCTCCAGTGTATCCTGGGTCTTCCCTGGGGTCTCTACCCTCAGAGGGATATAATCAGAGGAGGCATCAAAAACAGATGCCCAAGTCACCTCAACTGGCTCCTTTCGATATGGAGAAGCAGAGGCTCTACTCTGAGCTTCTCACTCTGTATACAAAAAAAACGCAAACTGAGGAAGAGGTACCATAAATAAGATGTAGGAGTTGCTTTAAAAAGTATCTACTAGACCAGTGTTTTTCAACCAGTGTGCCGAGGCACGCTGGTGTGCTTTGAGATGTTAGTGTGCCTTGGAAATAGTCCTATATCACCTGCTTAGTCAAAATCATGTGACAATAAATTAACTAAGTGTGAGATGATTAGAAAGATTGTTTGTGCTAGTTTGAATTGCTACATAATACTTATTGATGAGAATGACTTAGCCCTGTTAAGAAAGGCTGTAGAATTTACATTTTGTATCAAATTCAGTTGGTGGTGTGTCATATGATTTTTTGCAATGACAAAATGTGTGAGGAACACTGTACCAGATGAATAACCAATGGGGCTATATCTGTCATCAATATATATTTTCCTTTCATAGAGATTCTACTTGAAATGAGTGCTCCGCTCTGCGTTAGCTGAATCTCCATAGTGCTCATTTTCTAGTGATCAGTATGAAGAAAGACGACACAAAATGACCGACAGAAATAGAGTTTGTAATGATATGGTTGGTTTATGTGGATGAAGGCAACAGCTGAACCTGAACGTGTGCACAAAACGGCCCATTTTATTAATCCAAAGCATGTATCGATCCGCTTTGTTTATGAGGAAAACTGTGTTGCCTTTTTGTTTGCTTGGTAAATCAATAATGCTATGATGAAACATTTTATATTTTTTTGTCCAACCTTCTGTTTGAGTGCAGCTGAAACGCATTGACACTTGACACTACAAAGACACCCACGAACGCGGCGAACCGAGTGACCTTTTCCGAGTCAGCCGTGCTTTTGTTCTTAATGCCACGGAGAGCAGAGAACCCCAAAGACCGCTTCGATATTTGCACAAGATAGCTTTTATCCCAGTACCTCAAAACCTTCAAACCCGTCAGTGCTATAGCCAGAACAGATGAATTATAACCAAGGTGAATTAGTGGCCTGACGAGTGTGCTAACTGGGACTCATGCCAAGTACAGTGATCCAGGCTTAATCCATGACGCAAAAAAAAGAAACGCAAATGTTGGCTTCAAAGCGAGTGGCATCGGCATCATCATCTTACAGATATTGTTTGTATTGCCTTTTTATAATCTTAGAATCTGCTTACTTCATCACAATAAATGGCTATGTTATGACCAGGATTATCGCATCAAAATACATAAGCAAAAGACAACGCTAAACGCTGTAAGACGGCAAAATCCGACCACCGACTGAAGACAAATTCAAGATCCCTATTGTCCATATTTCTATTGTAAACACAGCCCCATGCGCTGGCTATGTATACACAGTAGTATATGCACTCCTCCTCTCTTATTCTCTGCCATCTGTCACTCGAAGACAACCCCGCCCACACGTAGCTGCCTCAGCCAATCGGCATGCAGACAACCTCCCCATGCTTACAGACCATTAACCCCTAATTAGCTGGGGAGCTAGAGACAGGGCTGGGAGCCAAAAAATGTGGATGCACACACGCACACACACACACATACAAAACCATAGTCAAGACCAAAGCTTCTCTGCGCTCCCCAAGTGGTATAATAAAGTCTGTTTGATTTCATTCATCTATGTTGCCCACATGCAACGCCCACACCACGCAACAGCTGCCAAAAAAAGAGAGCCCTGCTTTCTTCCGCCACCCATAAGGCATTCCTGAATCACCTATTTGGTATTGCAATAATTACAGGCTTGGTGATTTGAAAGGGCTGGAGAGACTATAATTCACACGTCTCATATACAATCAACGTGATATAGGTGCCGCCCCAAAAGAAAACTCAAATATGTTTTTCATCACTCCAGATGCAAGCTCAAATCCTTGTTCACCTTTGAATGACCTGCAATGCACAGATATCAAATTAGGTAAATATTTAAATACTCTTTTCGTCCATATGTCAACAGAATTGTGATTTGTTTGCACTGGAGGACCACAGCCGTCCAAAAAGGGGTTGGGAGGGGGTCACTGCGTCAACTCAATGACCCCACTCTGCTAATAGACTTAACCAGTTTAAGTTGGGGGAGCAGCAGTTAACAATTATAGAGTTGTTGCTATAAAAGCCAATTACTAAATGAGCACCAGGATGTGTGTGAGAAAAGCTCTGGTCACCAATTCTCATCTAGTATCTATGCCTTTAAGGACTGTGCTGACTGTGCCGTCCACCTTTGAGTCAAAATCAAATAGTTTCGGGGCAAATATCAGTTTGGCTCGCAACTTTATCAATATAATAATAAGATACAGCTGGGGTATCTCAATTTGAAACCACAAACAAATTTAAGGATGTAATAATAACCATTATTCTTGTCCCTGGCTCTGTAAAAGTTTGATTGTTTGACCCTAACACATCTTTAGATCGGCTTCTTCAGACATAGAAGTTAAGAATTAAGGACCACCCTCACTCAGCCAATCAGCTCTCAACCCAAAGCATCAAATAGTTACTCACAGGGCTATTTTTTCTAAAGCGATGACGACAGCATGTTTTGGTCCAATTGTTAAATGTTCACTGCATTTCATCGTAACAAGACTGATTTAACTTACTACATTTACGATAGATTTTACAGTCTACAAAACCAAAGATTTCCATACGGGTTTTCAACTTCAATCTTTAACTCCATCACTATCCACAAATACACTCTCTCCCTCTTCTCTGGGTTGGAGTTGTGCCTTTGATGAAGAAAAGAGCCAAGTCATCAAAAAGAATATTACTTTTTCTCTCTCCTTTCCAAAAGCGTTACTACGAGAATTCATCTTCTTGTGCGTGGCGTCAGCTCCGGCACACCTCACGCTACCGTCCCTGGGCCCGTCCCATCTCCCATCTGTGCCGACGGCTTCAAGGTTAACACGGCCCCCTTTTCGGCTTATAGACAGACACCCACATGGCCGGAGTATTCAATCGCCCATCTATCTGTGCGACGACACTGAATCTTCCCCACCCATGTGTCCACCCAAACACCCACCTATCCATCATCGGCCCATAGATCCTTCACTCCTGCCCTGTTTGCTGATGCGATAACTGCTGATTGATTCATTTGTGATTTCCCAGCATCCCCCTCTTCCCTCGCGCGCTCTGCCTCTCTTTCTTTTGCTGTGTGTATTGAGAGCAGTCACACACACATACGCAAAACAAGGCGTGCACAAAAAAAGTCCTTGCTAACCGCCGGGACTCATTTGTCATGATTACACTGAATTGATTCCCTGATTTGGTCCATTCTCCTGCGATGGAGGCAGCACAAAAAGATGGACAGGAAGTAGGGGGAAGGGAAGAAACGTTCAAGGAATTCTGTTCAAATTGTGAATTGTATAAGAATAGTATAAGAAGCGGAACAACCACAAGGACAGAATCTGGGGAGAAAAAGGAAAATTATGACGTACAGAAAATGATAAAAATTGCAACTAAATCATTGAATTCTTTTGATTTTATAAAACACGAGTACAAAAAACACAGAATTTTATCTCATAGGAGAATAACGATGTAGAACAAATGTGGTCAGTACCAAAAAATAATCTGTAACAATGGTGGACTAATAATATAATATATATTAAGGCTGAGAACCTTTACTCCACACTTTCCTTTGATGCAGTTTTTGACTTTTATTGCTTAACTACCTGACTGGAGTAGGGATTCGTACATCAATACCTACAGATCGGGTGCGTAGGAGGAGAGGCCTGTATAGCCTAATGTCAGAGAGAGAATAATCCCGCACACCGTCTTACTTGCAAATTAAATTGTATTTATTTAAATTGCGACGTTTCGGCGTTATGCCTTCATCAAGCAAACATGAAAAGAGCACCAGGAAGTCCTCTTAAATAGGGTGGAGCAGGCACCTTGCTTAACTACCCACACAACTACACAGATTTCACCAAAAAACCTTGCCAACTCAAGGCCGTCTGCCCTAATCTTGCATGGAAGGCACACTGGACTGCAAGGACAAAAGGACAATTAGTAGAGTCAGAGGGACACAAACAAATGGCACAGCGGACACGAGTGGATAAGGCCAGAGGATCGCATGGTCCTGGCCTGCAACAGGACCTGGCCTGCAACAGGACCTGACCAAGGGAAGGACACAACTTCCTTTAGAGGGACGCATTGCTGATGGATCTAACGTCTCCTGTGTTAGAACACTCCCGTCTCTCATTCAACTCCAAACCTTTCCTGTTCCACAAGAGTACCACCAGAACATTCCCCTGTTTTCGGTTCAGGACGAGTACCCAGACTGGACTCACTTTAAGAGGAGGGCGATATTCAGCATTACACAATCACAATCCAGGTAATGACAGCATTGTCGATCAACACAATGAAGTAGCTGAACTAACCCTAAACACTTTATACAACACAGGTATGTCAAGATAAGAGCTGCAATAGACTAAAAGAGAGAGATGGGACAAGGTCCTATGTCCTTTTGCCCATTGCTTTGTCAAATTCAATCAAGGTTTTCCTGAGTAAAAGAAAAGTGGTGACGCCAAAGCAGACCTAGCGGCGGGGGCATACATTGGGCTTTCACTTTGGAGTCACAAACCATTGTGAAGCGCTTCCATGCAAGTCAGAAGGTTGAGCAGAGTTTAAGCAAAACATAAATATTTGGTCGATGCTTTCCTATACACATAGCTACAAACTCAGTCTTGTCCTTTGCTTCCCAGGAGTGACCCCAATTCACCAAAGACTACATTAAAGTTAAAATGTTGCTTTCTCAGAAGTTGTTTGTTTGGTCTTTGCTTTATTGTGGCGCCGGCCTTGTGTGCTGCACTTTACAAAGAGATGAGCAAAAGCAATGTTTGTAACAGACAGAGTTGTGTCGCTCCCTAGCAAGTGATAAAGCCCAGCTTTAATTGTCTAGTTTAATAAGAAAAGGGACATTCAAAAAGGCAAAAACAAAACAAAAATATGCACAGCTGCTTCCTGTACTTTGTATGCAAAAGTCTTAATTGGAACCTAAATGGCATTTGTGTCAGTTCCCACAGAAAGTGAACACCCGTGGACCAATCACACACAAATATGTAAATTGCATTCATCTCTGCAGATACGGCTGGAGGCAATAAGAATTAGACACACTAACAGCTTAATTTTATCTGTCCCGTTCATAGTCCCACTTTGAGAATGCTGTTGTGGGCGGTATCGACTGGTTATTATGAACATTGTCTTAATGAAGCAGTTGTTCTCAAGCTCCTTCAGAAGTGTGTGGTTGCATTCGTCCATGTATACTGAATGCACATTTCACACACATGGATTTTCTGGTTGTCCTCTCATATGCCAGGGTCGTTGTCTTCTTCTCTCCCTCTGCTGCTCTTTTGTCTCGTTCTTTTGCATGTCCTCCGCACTTTGCCCTTTTCCTTCAAAACAGTTGTGGCCTGAGCTGTGCTTTTTGTATAATACGACGGCATGCAAAGACACAACCATCTGCCAAACGCATGCAGGCGCAAGAGCTGTCTTTGGACAACAAGAGCGGCATCACAATGGTCTTTTGGTGTGTGCGTGCATGCATGTTTATTCTTCAAGCGAAGTCTGCAGGCCAAGATAAGTATGCATTTAAGAGGCTTATATTTCATTTCAGGAACTGAAGGAGACAAAATGGCTCCATTCAGAGTTGGCACAGACAACACAAGAAATAGCGAGGTAGCAACCAAAAAACAAAACAAAAAAGCTTTCCGTGGTGTATTTGTGAACATGCACAGAGGATGCAGAAAGTCTAGCATTAGCAATTTGAGCACAGACCTAAACAAGCAAACAGGGAAACATAATTTATCAGTGGTTTATGTTTGTTAGATAATATCTGATGAGAGGGGCCAAATGAACGTCTAGACACAAATCTAACTTCAAGGGCAGTTCACAATGACCTGGCCATGTCAAAGAAAGATTTTCTAAAACATCAAAGGGAAGTTAGACATTAACCACAAACATGCGTATGATGATTAAAAGGACTTATCTTAAGGTGACATCTAAAAACAATCATATGCACAAAAAGCACTGCTTCATCAGGAGCCCTTTATCCTTGGGCAGACAACATGGATTGTAAATGTATGTGCATATGATTCACATTTGACAGATCTGAAGTTGGTTGAATGACAGATGTTACTTTCTCATGAGCTACATTGGAACTATTTACACATAATTATGTACCGCAATCACAAATAAGGGTTGGTATAGAAAAAAAAAAGTAAACTGCTTTATTACAAGGTATAGCCTGCCTATGTCGGCAGAGCTGAAGTTGGCTGGATGACAATTAACTGGTGTCTATGGTTTCAATAGCTACTTTGGGTTATCATGGCAGAGGGCCACACCAAAGGATACAAACGGCCACAATTGGCCAGACTTTGAACAGCCTGGCTTCAACACATCACATTATTTACAATTAAGTGTATTTATTCTGCTGGAAGTTGAGTGTAATGTAAAGGTCGTGACATTTCTGTTGATGGTTACTGTGGTGTGTTGGAGTTCAGAAATCTCTCGCTCTGATTGGCCTCCACCCCTACAAAGGGGATCAGTCCCTCTTTGCACAACAGTGCATGAAACATGAATAATAAAATATTGCCAAAACAGATTGCCTATGTACAACCTGAGATCACACACATGGTTGCAGCAGCCTCTCAATAGGAAGCCCATTTCTCCATTAGCTGAGAGCAATCACAGATCCATGTGTGCATACACACTGGGGCCAGGGACTTCTGGTTGACTTCATCAAGCGCTGATCAAGCCAAGCCACCATATGGGGATGGGGCCCAAAACAGAGGGGGACTGGGTTGTTTGACTGAGTATTACGAAGCCCACCCTCCCTCTAAACAACACAAAGGAAGCATGCATCACCAAATCAGCTTTGTCTTGCATGCATTATGACGCTACTGCCCTATTAAAAGGAGCCCCCCGCCACCTCAGCCTGAAGGTGTGCTGAGCACAGCTGAAGCAAAGCACTGTTGAAGTCCAAGCAGACATGCTCCTGATGCATCTTCACATTTCACTGTAAAGTCAGTGATGTAAACCACTGCCCACAGCAGAGGTGCCTAGCCATGCCTACATGACAGCCTGCTGACATAGGCAGACATGGTTTCATGAAATACACATTGAATTTTAATCTGGGCGTGACCTGCTTTTTCTTGGCTTCCCCATGTGCCCTCCCTATGACGCTACATAGATTTGCATGGGGATAGCACCACCCCCTCCAAGACCCAGGCGCTAGGCCTTGAGGCTGGGGCCTCGCCTGCCATTGTTAGCCCACAATGGGTGAAAGGCAACTGGCAAGCAGGCAGCCGGCAGGAGCCTTGTGGTGGAAGCCAGGGAAGAGCAGCGAGTTAAGGGGGAGCACCATGAATATGACAATATAGCACTCGCTAAAACAAACATCTGATGCTGACACTGACATTACAAAGAGAAGTAGATTCTGGTATTTTCAGGTAGAAGCTGAGGTGTTGAGTAGAGCTTTGTGGATGAGGCTCATGGGTACACAGCGTTACAACAGCATTATAAGGGTACAAGCTGCCTACTCCATTGAATCATCTGTCTAAGCTGGGATCAAGCTCAACAAAGTGAGCATTATTCTCCATAGAAGTGCATTTATATTTCAAATGAGAGCATCTGCTGCTGCACCAAACAACACTGCATGATGCTTCAGAACAACTGTAGGGCCATGCAGAATAAACCACTGGAATATCAGTTATAAATCTATTGGTCACGAACAATGGAAGAAAATAATATAACGCAAAATCCACCTTTATTGATGACTTGATGAATCAGTCTCTTGTTTGCTGTGTATGGCCTTGCTGCTTTCAACTTGAAACATAGTCGAAACTTGAAAACTCGATCACGCAACAATCAACCAATATTCCTCGTGGCACAGAGCCGTACAATAATGTCAGCTGTCATAGGCACACAAGGGCACGTACGTGTGTGTGTCCTGAACAGAGCCGTGGGAGCAATCATCTGATAATGTTAACTGTCACACACAAACTGAGTGCGCATAGACACACATATCAAAGGCAGAACAAAGGAGAAAGGCCTGGTAAACAATGCACCACGATGCTTTCAGGCACAGACTTGAGTTTACAAAAGAGAAGGTTTCCAATCACTAGACATTCATTCAGTGCTCAGGGGGAGAGAGAGGGACAGAGACCTTTACGACAGGCACCGGGGCGGACACAATACCAGGCTCACCAATCACTCAGTGCTCCCATTCAGTCGCTCTGTTTCTGTTTGTATGTGATGCACCCTAAAATAGAGCTCTCTCTCCCTCTCCCCGATCAATAATCCTTTTTTCCAAACACATTTATTACTCAATTGTTATAAAACTGACAGACATGATGGTGTTTTTTTGTGCCTTCATTGGCTGTTTGTTCAGGACACATAATGCATCCAGGCACTCACAAAAGGATGGGTTCATACTGTGTGGTGATGGACAGTAATGGTCAGTGCCACAAGTATTACAAATGCCATTCTAACTAAAAACAGATTTGCCTCTTGATGGCAAAGTTTGAAACCGGCATCATATATGAGCAAGATGTTTGGTGGCCTGTGCAAACTCCTAGATCAGCGTTAGAAACTACAACAAAGTCCATACACCCTGTACTTCCCTCTGGCATTACAACTCACTTGTAAAACCAGTCTCACTGGGACAAAAATGTTTCAGCGGTTTTTACACATCAAGATCATACATTTGATGGGTACACAAAAGGAGTTATGTCTTGACATTAAAGGGCATTTAAGTCAACCAAGGGCACTATGAATGCTCCTATTCACACTGTACAATGCAAACTATGACCAGTAGCTGGCTTCCTATTCTGAAGTCTTACAATACAAACAATGTATGCTGATTATCCAAGAGCCAATACATTGACTGGACGTACTAATTTCGATCAAATTAGTTGATGATTGCATTGTATGCTTTCTTAAAACTTGAATGAACAGATGACCACTCATAAAATCCTTCCCTTTTATTATCAATCTAGGGTGCTTACTTAATATTTTCTTCTATATTGGAATGAAATAGAATGACGTTACCGAGAAGTCAGTGAAGTATGAGCCAAGTGTTTTTTCCTCACAAAGTGCCGTAGTTGTCTGTCCAACCACCACTCACAGACAATGAGCATCTGATTATGAAGTATGGCCCTTGTTTCCATAAAGTGTCAGAACAAGACAGGCCATTTGAAAAGCACTTCAGAACCAAATTATGTAAATTCAAAAACAGATTTTTGGACACAGGAAAGCGGCAGGAGGTGGTACTCGGAAACATGTTAGTGGTCGAAGAATATTCATGAAAATATATTAACATATTCCTCCAGGGAATAAGCCAAATCTGACAATGAACTTTAATGGTTTAAGTAACAAGAAAAAGTGTGCAGATAATTCTGACATTTTGAGCAAGAGAGAATGAAATTATTCATCACTCGATTTATGTTGGATTCTCAACTGCCTCGACATTATCAAGGATTACTTTAATCTACATTTCAACTAATTATTTTACTCAATATCAAAGGACAAACCTGTCCTAAAAACAGCAACAAAATACTGTTTTCACACCCAATTAAATGTGTCATGGTGAGCGGCACAGTGAACGCTTGTGTGGAGTTTGCATGCTCTCCCAGTGTGCACGTAGTTTGCCTCCAGGTACTTCTCCTACCACTAAATGATGTCAGCGAGAGTGACTGCGAGAGTGACTGCGAGAGTGACTGCGAGAGTGACTGCGAGAGTGACTGCGAGAGTGACTGCGAGAGTGACTGCGAGAGTGACTGCGAGAGTGACTGCGAGAGTGACTGCAATGTGAGAGTGACTGTGAGACAACGGAAACAAATTAGCCCAAGGCTACAATCTAGTGAGGTGTGTAAATTCACATGCACTGTTCCAACCAAATAAACAATAATAAAATCACTGTCCAACACAAAATGTGCTTTTTTAATAAAATACAGTTGGCAAATTATTGTCCCTTACTACTATTACTATTGGCCCACATGTAAGCTAAGGGCTATGAAATAGTAGTTTCATTAAATTACGACAACACTTGGTCGTAGTGTTCCCACTGAACACGCCTTGGATTTCAACCCACCAGTCTGTGTCGCTCAGTGAGGAAGAGGCGACTCAGGGTTTTTGGGGGAAAAAACCTGAGACTTTAGAAAGTGAACAAGTCACTCCAAAGTCCCAACCCTGCAATTCATTTTAATTCTCTATTATCAATAAAGGCTCATGTGACAGATTAAATACACGAATCCTTAGCAACTTTGCAAAAATAACCTGACAGAACAGAACCAGTCAACTGGTTGCAGACTAACAACAAAGAAAGGAGCGTTTGAGTTGGCACGGTCAGCCACAAGTGAACATTAAGAGCATAATTACATGGTGCAGTATTCATTCTCTGATTCTTTCTACTGCTCTCCAATTGTCCACTTGTGTGTTTTTAGATTGGCACACAAGGTCAGGGCTATGCAACACAAACACATCCACACACAACCGGGAGTGGCGATGAATGGCTCTTTATAACAATGTGTGTCGTAGGTTGAATGCAGAGCGTCGCACAAAACAAAAGTGTGACAGACAGCCAACTGGCCTGGCACCACTTGGCACAGCACTGGCGCGCTCGTCCTTGGCATGACAATGAAATATCCAAACAGCCGCAAATATGTCCAAAGTTTTGAAATTAACTTCAGGCAACTCAATTTTACTGCACCGAGCAAGGCCATTATAACATTATAAAACATTATAAAACTTAGAGATGAACAAAAGATAAAAATGAAAAACTTACAGATTTAAAAATGTAACAAACTTTGGGTGTAATTCACAGCACACATTCACAACGCTAGGGACTATACTGTTAATTTAGGCAAGTCGAATTTCCGTTTAATTTAGTTTTTTTGTATTATGTAGTTCAAATATTGTGTGGGGAATTAGTCTTGGACTGCATCACACAGTGTACAATTGCTAAGTCCAACGTTTGTTAAAAAAACAGATTCATAAAAATAAGCACATCAATGATCTAATCTATGCCCTTTGTATGCATGTGTTCTGCCCTGGACTTTATTATGTTAAAAATAAAAATAAATAAAAAGAGGAAAACAAATATTCACTTGAACTTGCATTACACATATTACACATGTATAGTAATATTGTAAAAAAAATAAAAATTGGCTTGTATAGGCTGGAAATGCTCTTACCTAAATACTGTTATTATGAAACTGACTCAAGAGTAGAGTAATCATTGTAATTTTACTGTGTAGCAAAAACACCAACACCTAAAACTATGACTCATGCACCATTCAATGTACATATCTATTAAATCAACACTTTTCTAGTGAAAATGGAGTTTAACAGAAGCCAAAAGCTATGAAGAAGGCATACTAGTGTGAATGACTATCTGAGTCATCTGAAATTATTGGTGAGCCTACCTATACAAACTGAAATCCTGTCTATAGCTTAAGGCTTCACGAAGGTATTGCTTCAATCCCACACACCCCACCTCTGAATCTTCTTTGTTGAGACACCATCGCCAGCAGGAAAAATAAAGACATGACTAATGGCTGAAGTTAAATCTTAACATCTAGTTACAACGTGTCAATTCAAAAGCATGTGGAAAGGCTTAGCAGTGCTGCAATCCAGCCCGCAGTAAAACCTTAAAGGATTTGATAGGGCCAGTCAGGCGTCGGTAAACGGGAGTGCCTTGCTTTTGGTTTGCCGATTCTCTTGTGAGTGGGGATGTGTGTGGGCAGAGGATGTGTTAAACATGTTCAAAGGGACCCAACAACACTACTGTGTGGACAGAAACTTGAGGGGGGGGTGGGAAAAAGAGAGAGAGAGATAGAAAGAGCAGCAAAGAAAAAGCCAGGGCCTCCTTACTCAGCAGGAGCCGTCTGCCAGAGCAGGAGTCAGGCAGGGGACCACAAGGAGCAGCGTGGACGCGTGCCAAATACAATGACCTGCGTAGCTGCCAGGCCACTATGTGTGTCTCTGCGTGCAGCTGAACGTGTGTGTGTGTGTGTGTGGGAATGTGGGTGTGCATTCCTGGAGCCACACTGCCTGCCTCTCATCAGTAACACTGACGGAACGCAACAGACCTTGTATCAGCAGAGAATAAGGGGGGTCGATAGGAAAGTATAAGAGCCAAATACATACAATAAAAACAATAGACAGTATTTTATATTGCTGTGACCTCAGAAAGTAGGTCTTTTTCCATGAAAACTGCAAGTTAGAGATCATTTCAATGGCACTGCTATTCCTAGTCCTAACTTGCCAGACTCATAAACTATACACAATGGAGAAATCCTCACAATAGTGAATAACTACAAATTCATTTTAGTTGAATTCTTTCCAAATGGAACATTCTGAAGAGCTACAGTTTAGAAGTACTGCACTGTGGCCAAAAATTTTCACAACAGCTCACTTCGCTCCAGTGTGTGATCAATTTACTGAACCGTCTTGTCCCAAATCTTCACAGTTTCACTCAAGTTTCTGTCTGAAGCTGGATCTGGATGTACAGATCAGAACATGAATACTGTTTCATATTTGATCTTCTCTTTGTGATCGTGACTCAATCCACAAAGTCCAGCTGGGATTCTGTGCAACGCTGAAATGCTACTGGACACAAACCAGACCTCGGAGGCAACGGATGCACTACTCAGTTCTGCCGACAAGCTTTTTTAGCTCTTGCCATAATCCTGTTATCTCCGTTACAATGAGGAATATGATAATAAAAAGAGCTCAAACTGACAGAGTCCTGGCTCATCACTGACTGCTGGCAGCCTCCACAGCAGGGGCAGTATGGGTCAAGGAAGTATACTCTTCCATACTTAACAAGAAAAACAATGCTAACAGTCTATGGATAAACAAGTGTTTGCAGGTAATTATCAAGAATGTTGTCAGATAATGTAGTATTCAAGTTATAGTCAAGTATATAGCATAGTAACAGTTATAACCTGGAGTATCCAACTTTAAATAGACAACAAAAGAACAACATAACACAAACCATGTAACTAGTTGCTAACTCAAAGGTTTGATCATATCCCTGTTTTCACATAAATTGGCCTTTTTATATAAATATGAGGGCGTGCAATCGGCTGGGAAGTGCACCTCAACCCATTACAATACACTACAGCGGTAACAATATGCGCAACGCCTTAAACCACAAGTTACACCACACAGTCCATGGTGAACTTTGATACGTGCCAAGAAACATACTGTATTTATCCAGCCATTATTTAAATGGGATATATTGTTTATATCCCTCCTGAAACACATATTTAAATGTGCGCTAAGGACCAGTAACTTGTTCACATGGTTCCATCCTGCTTGTTTACGATAAGTTACATTACATTCAGTAAACCATTTGACCATAGTTCACGTTTAAAGTTTATAGTCTTTGAATCTAATGAAAGAACATACATTGAAGCATTGTCTGAGGTCCTATTTGCAATTGTCTTTTTCGAGTGCTACACCTTTCTAACACTTGATCTCCTGTAGAAGAATGCCTATGCTACCTATGTAAATCCAGCCCTGCTGCTCAGATATCACTTGGCATACTTCTGATAGAAAAGAGCCCATTGAAGAGTTTCTATAATAGGAAACCAATGCAGTGATCATTAGTAAAGAAGAAAGAAGTGAAGAAGAGGGGCTCTAAGTTTACATGCTTTAGGGCTCAGAGTCTGAATGCATGCATGTGTGTGACAGGCCGAGACATTGAGATTGTTCCTTTTTTCCTGGCGTCATAAACATTCCCTACTCTGGGCTTTGAACTCAATAGAAATGTCACAGCGGCCTGCATACTGGCCAACAGACACACACACACACATTCAGTACAGAGGATAAAGGAAGGGGTCTTTTTAGAGCAAGGACCGGAGGGAGAGAAAAAGACAGATGAAGGGAACTCCCCCTGAAGTAAGCAGACAGACGTGACACAAGGCAGGAGTGCAAGGAAGACGCACTACAAAGGAACAGGAACAGAAGTACCTGCTAATGCCATGTGCGGCTCGTTCGTCAACGTATCGCGCGATCTATGAAAGCCATTTCAAAAGAATCTGAAGAGGGGTGATCAGTACAAGCCTCAAGATGTTTCGGACCGATGCAACCTGTCAAATGGGGGGTGATTGGAAGCACATTGACCGGTCATGCAGTAAAAAATACTGCATCATTATGGTCATAGGTGGATCATTTGGTGGATTTGTCATCAAAGGTTTTTTCATGCAGAGAGAGTTATTTGTTAGAGATTAAAAACATGATTCAAAGCATGCGTTAATAAGGCTAGACTGATCCGATTCCTCACCTTAAGACAATTAAACTAATCCACACCACGCCGTTACACAACTTCCCAGAACTATGTAATCCAGCTATTAAGAGTTAGTGTGTAAACGTGATCAGCTAAGTAGACCGAGTCAGGCTACAGATTATGCATTGAAGTTTACATTGAGTGTTTTAACATAGCACTAGTGAAAACCAGATAACTTGCAGGGACCAAATTAATCGTATTGAGCAAGACATGTGAACCCAGGCACGCTGATTGAAGTGTGAAAAACCAGTCAAGTCCATTACTGTATACAATATTTTTATATAGTTTATGCAGTGCTTCTCAATTATTTTCTGCCAGGACCCCTTAAGGTAGAAGAAAACAATTCGCGCTCCCCTTCCTTACATCTTTAAATTGTCTCAAGCAATCAACTCTCAGTCCAAAAAGTCAAATAATGACTCGGAGCCCTTTCATAAGTAAAAAAAAAACAAAACAAGAGGCCTTTTGTGGTTTGTTCCGTTCATGTTATGCTGTTGTCAAAGCAGCTATCACAGGCCACTGGAGGCAGGATTGGAGGCGAGAACTGTTGGAGGCGGTTACTCTAAAGAAGCCACAATTCTTCCTAGGGTCAGAACAGTGCAGCCACGGAGGATGTGGAATCCTGTTCCAGTACGTACAGAAAAAAAACAGCAAGTTGTCCGTGGTCTTTCAATAGAAAGGCGGTAGAAATATAATTTGAGCTCTGATTTAATAGGGTTTTACTGGACAGTGAATGCTTCACACATAACATAGTATGTCTGAGTTGGTGCGTAAGAAAGGAAAAGACTCGAACAATGAACATGAAGGTCTGATCATGGCCTATGGTTTTCCCACTATAAAACTCCGACAGTGTGCCTCCGGGCCCCAGTGACCACTGGCGTCCAACTGAAATGCTCTTTGTAAGTTAAAAAGGTGTGCCAGGCTCAGCTATAGACCGCTGCAACAAAAGCAGCGGTTAAATAGCATGGGAACCCCCTTAGGGGGGCAGGCTTGGGTCACTCTGTCTGCACTGTGACTGAGCCAAAGCTGCTCTTTTAGAACTGACCACAATATTAGGAATGTATCAAATTAGCCAAGAAAGTGGCCTTTCCATAGCAGCATGAAAAATTACCACTACGGTCATGATTGTTCAAAAAATGTATTTTTCTAACTTGAACTGAAATTAGCTATAAAGAATCTAGAATCTAGAGCCATGTGACAAAAAACGATCATGTCGTGTTAAGTAGGCATAAATGATTGAACACAACATGCTCCTAGTCAAAAACAACCTGCTGCGAGTTTTCTATGATTTGAAAGGCCAAACAGCTGCACTCAAATTGCATGGCATCATTTCGTTCACCAAAACCCTATCAGCATTGGAGCCGTCAGCTCAGGTCACTGTCAAAGAATCTGTCCACTCTGGGAATAACTCCAAACAGACTCTGCAAGCAGGTGCTCAGTCTAAGCACTACAAGTCTTTCCAGCAAGACATACCTTACATCCGCAAATTATAAAGTATTCTCATTGAGGCAAGTTAAAAACCCAGAACAAAAAGCACATGTCAAGCAGCTCTGCCTCTCAGTGCAGTGTTAAGGAGACTCCAATCACTGCAAATTATCTTGACAAAACCTCTCCAATCACTCCGCTACCTCCCACCGCCAGAACACTTCACACTACATCCATGTGCTCTGAAAGGAAGACACGCAAAACTAACAGCACAATATAATGACTGTAACTGTAGCAGATGAAGCATAAGGTGAAGCTGCACAGAAACAGCCAATTACACTCTGGATGACCACTCACTCCATCAACTGTGACATAATAGAGAGGGGGTACATTTGGGCAAAAAAAAAAACATATGGGGATCTGGTTGGTGTTTGAAGCAGATGAGATAAGATTGGATTTAATTGCTTGGTTCAAACACATGGCTTTAATCCCATTGTTACAGTGTGGCGTTTCATCCCACTGATAACACTCCACACTTTGAACGCAGATTTACGCACACACATAAAGATTGTGCTTCTGCTGTCGTAGCAGAAAAAGTGCTTAGTGCACTGCATGCTCCCTTTTTTGAGGGAAAATGTGGAAATTAGACTTTTAAAAAAATCACAAAAGAAACCATGGAATAAACCAGGGAGGGAATTATAGCAACTCATATTTTCATTTAGATGGTTAGACTGAGAAAGTACCCAATAAGCAGCAGTCTGTAACTTTCATAGACTGCATTTGACAAGGATCAGCTCACATGGTGCTTCACAGATTAATTAATAGCCTAAGAGTAAACGTATAAATAGTTTATACAAATACATAAATAGATAAATTGTACTAAACTAAACCTACCTAGACGCCTAAATAACAAGGCACCTAAACCTCAATACATACACAGTTGAACAAACTACAAGGCAATGCTTGTTTGTTTTTAATTCAAAAAACAAACTACCAATTAAATTGTGTTACCAATCTGGAAGCAACCATTTTGTACTTATAAAAAAATATAAAAATAACATGGAATAAAACTTGTGAAATAATGATATATTTAGGCAATGTGAGGGGGGAGAGAACCTAACTTAAACATGAAATAAATACAGGATGTCCAGAATTGTGAGTAGACCAGTAGACCATTGTGTTGTCAGAAATAGCCACAGCCCTATAAAAATCCCAGGGACGCTTGAGTGTCTGAGTCAGCCATCTTTGTTTGGGTGCGAGGATGGTTTACAGGGAGGAGGGGGCTTAAGGCCGTCCCAGACCCACACACGAACGCACACAGCCTCATGTGTGAGTGTGTCTGCAGGGTGAGGGGTCCTGACCGCACTCATTCTCACGCCTGCTGACCACATTAATCACATTGCATATTGCCAGAGCTTGTGTGTGTGGGTATACTTGACTGCTCCCATCAATTCATTCTTCCGTCTGGTCCTTCCCCTTTTACTCCAGGCACCTCCACCCCCACCACCATCCACCTCCTCTGCTGAGCTCTATACCCCTGGTGTGTGATGGACTGCTGGGAGCCTAATGAGAGCCCTCCTGCCCCTTTGGCTCTTTTTGGTGATTGTAGAGTTTGTGCATGTGTGTGTGCGTGAGAGAGAGAGTGGGGGGATGGTTGAAACCGAGGTGACAGGTTGGTTATATACCTCTACATTTGAAGCCCTTGTCTTCACACCTCTCTCCCATCTCACACCCAGGCTATGCCCCGCTCTTCACGCCAGCCTCCTGCAGCCATCTTGACATTCATTTGCTGTTAAGGGTTCAGCCTAATGGGGTACGGGCAAGTAGACTGGCAAAACCCCCTGAAATCCTGCGAGGAGCAGGTGGGCAGCTAAATGCTTTGGAATAATGGGCAGCCACTTACAGGTAATGGCTCGGGCTGGGGGATGATGACAAATTTCAATATCTTGATAACATATATTTTGGGAGCATTTATTATTGACAATTCTGGATCCATCACAATGGTTTCTAAAACATGCTTCAAATTATGCTGGTTGATTTTTAATTCACATAAAATGCAAGTAACTATAAGCATCCATTCATGCTTAACTATGCGTTTGGCTATTTTTGTTGATTTGATTTTTCCTATTCATATCCTCATAAAAAAAAATATTACAGTTTATATGTATTAGTGCCCACATCTAGAAATGACAAATATTGACAAATGTTGTTTAGTACCGTATAAAATGAAAAGGCATCTTATTATCCTAAAACAAAATCAATTGAAAGAGAAAATTAAGATTTATTCAAAGCTAGTCCACAATATTGTATGTACATTCCGGTAACGATGAAGACAGATCTCACCAGCCATACAGGAGGTCATGGCCGATTTGCTAATGCACATTGACAGTGTGAAAAACCATAATTGGGTACTGGGTCTCTAAGTGATATAATTATTCATAGTTTAGGAGCTAAGTGCTTCCTTAGAATCTTATTGGTACAATTGGGGAAAAGGGAATGATGGCGATAAAGGCAGGAGGCAAGTGTGAAAGTAAAAAGAGTGACCAGATAATATTGTGCCATGACTTAAGTTCAAATCACTTATCAAGGTCATTAACTCTGAAGAATGACTACAAATGATAGAAAATACGTGCTGGAAAGTGTGGCGCCAGTGGGATCAAAGCTAAACCAAATCTATGGAGATGGTCTCAAATCCGCCTATAATGGCCACGTCTCGTACACAATAGCTTCCTAAGGCCCAGCGGTAATGGCACAATTGAGGAAGTACACACTGGCTGCAACACACCAGCCCATATTCAAAAGGTTCAGTGAATATCTGATCTGTGACTGTCCACTTTCAGCCGCGATGAGGGCCACAATTAGGAGGGAAATTTTCAGCATTCAAAGAGAGTGCTCAAAACATCTGCACCGAGATCAGGAAGCATTGAATACAATACAAAGTAAAGTCGGGGGGGCAAAAGAAAGTGGTAAAATAAAATGGGGCAAATGATAACATGTTGATATTTTGTATTAAGGTAACAATTTTATTAGCTGTAGCAAGTATCTTTGAGGGTCCAATAAAGTGCTCCATAAAACCAATGTATTATTATTTTGTATTATTATTATACTTTAAGTGCATACAATTGGCCTTTTATGCAAGACAGCACAACACACTTTTGAGACAGTACCGCTGCAGTACCGCTGACAATATCTTTATGCAGTATTCACTGTGTCTAAATTGAGTATTATTAGTTTAATACTGAACAGATTAAATACTGGAAAGTCCCCATCTCTTTGCTTGGTTTTGAACATATTTTGTTATATCACAAATCTTTTAAAAAAAATCTTCCAGCTCAAAGATTTGTCTCTAGAATCGCAAACAGACAAAGGCGAGGGAAGTGTGAAAAACAGAACATTCACGTCAAAGCTAATTAAATGCTTCTAAGTTGAATGTTTGGGGAAATGTGCTCATTCTCTTTTATGCCAAAAGTCAGAAGAGAAGATCAATGCCATGCTAAATGAAGCTAGAAGCTGCAGGCAATTAGCTTAGCCCAAAGAGAGCGTGTCTGCGCACTGGGACATCTCCACCCACAGTCTTCAACTAAGTCCAAGCTACATTATCATCATCGTTTGGTTCAAGAACTGTTCACATCAAACTCAAAAGGGTTTGCAAAACGCCTCTATAGCTGACGAGAGGAGGAGATGCACAAGCCTTGATACACACCTTGGACAAATGTAATGCTCGAATGAGTTCTATCCAACCATCAAGTAATCAATAGTGCTGCGGAAAGAGGCTTATTTCCACTAGTTTCAAAGAGAGAAAGACTAAATTGGTTTAGACTTACCAAAAATGGCTGTATGTTTGATGTAGCTTTATTGGATTCAATTATGAGCTGTAAGGTAGAACTCAAAGTAGCCTTCTTTTGCACAAAAAACACATGCTAGAAGTCAGACGGGAAGGTTTTAACAGAGAAGGAGAGGAGGATAACGAATTCATTATTGATGCATTTGTTAAAAAGAATTGTGACTCCTGTTGTCTCATCTCATAGAACTATGGAATATTGTTGTTTTAATCGACTTAAACACAAAGGTTTAAAAGAGAAATTGTGGCACTTGAGGAATTTTTCTGAGGAATAACAATACGCTACATACGTCCCCCCCATTTCTCCAGTCATCCTGGGTTTCCCCACTGTTCAATGCCACAGGCACAGCTTTTATTTCAAATGCAAACATGTCAACTAAACCCCTGTAGGGCGAGTTATTAGATTATATTACATAAAGAAAGGAGTTTGGAGAGTTGGCAGGCAACTTACACATGCCAAAAGGTAGATTTGTGTGAATTTTGCATACAAATAGAGATTCTCCCCAGCATTTGTTAGGCAATTCTTGTCAAGTGACTCCAGCTTCGAACGTGTATGCCACCTTGGACAGAAAACAAAGTTGAATTTTTTTTTAATCGAATATAGATGTTTAAGTATATTGTTGAAAAAAACCAAAATCAAGACTGCATCCATACCCTAACACCAGATAGAAATAGGAAATATTGTTTGTGGCAGTGCTTGCACTAGCGGTAGTGCTACTGAAGAACATTTTACCATTCTAGGCAAAAAACTATGTGTGGAAATAGCAACCACAACACCTAAGGCCAAACATGAGAGTAGAAGATAAAATCCCGTCATTGTGATTTCTAAGCAATGGCTGACCTTTTAAAAGCAAAACATTGTCTGTTTAAGGTCGCCTCAAATGGATTAGGGCTTGCCAATTGGTTCTCCTTTGTGTCTCAAAATGTACAGATGTTCCCCTGCAGCATCAGCCTTCAAACAAGCTCTTCTGATTAATATATTTATATAATCAGTGTCTCATATACATGTGTACAGGTGTTATCTGCTTTGATGAATACAACAACAGAGTAACCCTAGTGTCCTCATCCCTCACAAGAGAGCCAAGAGTGTAGGCTTGATTTGCTTTATCCATTTTCTTTTCAAACGTAAGTGGGAATTTATTGGGCTGAAGGAGTTTATATAATAGCCAATGTAGTTTTCTTAACATTTTAAAATCAACCAAGTCCATAGAAAAGACAAAATCAACCTCACAAACTGGCAAATATATGCCCTTTTTGTCTGTCATACTAGTACCCTCTGCTTCACACCAGACTTACAACTTTGTTTAGCTTTTCGATGGATTTGTAAAAGAATCAGGCAATCTTCAGCCTTATGTAGACTCTGTTCCATTGCTGGATTACTCCTAATATCGTCAAGCGGTACCATGACTTCACAAAAAATATGGTGCTGATGTGAATGCAGCCTCATTTCCTTACAAGAACCTGACTTGAATAACCTAATCACCATAAGTTTTTCATTAAATGTCCTTCACATTTTTGGAAAGATTGCAGCATTCAAGCTTCACAAGTATGTAGGTTCAAAAGCCGAGCTTTCTGTATGGAGTTGCTCATAGACACTCCCCATCAACCTCAAACAAGCACAAACATATGTTTACAATTGACATCAACTCACTGCTTCAAACCAGTTGCCCCTGAAAAAAAACTTGTAAGATGCAGATTAAAACAAGATTACCTTAACTATAACTTTATATTATCGAATGGTAAGCTTATTATCTATTAGTCATGGCTGCCGAGAAGCGTGAGTCAACCAACATACTAAAGACTTCTGGAAAAACACACAAGAGGTGTCATCGAAGATTGTCTGGGCTCCCTCGCTCCGCAGATGACCCATAATACCAGAATCCCCCTCCTCAACTCTTCTAAAGCATATTTCCTAAAACGGGAACTGCATAAACTTTCCAGATGAGTACATAGAATGAGAAAAAGAAATCTATTCAAGATCCTACAGACAGAATATGATTAAAGGCTGAACCATTTTATAACTGACGCAAGTTACAGAAACAGATACGTGCAGAACACATTAAAGTACATGAAAGCATTCTGTGGTGCAGAAAATTGAGAGAAAAAAAAGTTGAGGTGTACAAAAAAAGACTGGGCAGAGAGATAGACCGAAAGATGAAAAGTGAGAAGTGAGATCAGTCATTCAGTCTTGGGACCAGAGTGTGAGGGAAAGCATGAGGTTAGGTGAGCTCACAGCCTCCCCCTAACTTTGTATCAGCAGCGCAAGATGATTTTCCACAAATCAACTCGCACATATTGCTGGGTAAAATCGTGGATCTATACCATTAGGAATTGAACAAACATCACATTGCGGGAATAATGATCAGTGAATTTACATAACCCACACTTCAAAGAATCAGAATCATTTTTATTGCCATGTAAGTCACAGACTAGGAAAAGCACAGGCAATGTGAAGTATCACAATATTTAATGCTGCAATCTCTCAAATTTTTTTTTTTTTTTTTTTCAAATTTAGAGTGAAGGAGACATTTGTTAAATACAAGCACCAGTTAGACCTGCCCCCACAGCTTTGTGATTGGACCCACCAAATTCAAATCCAAGATAGACAACCGAGGCCCCTCATTGGTCCAACTATTCTCCTCCAACAAATCTTACTGGTGATGGTTATGCCAGGGGGGGGGGGTATATCTATTAGGAAAAGTACTTCATATAGATGATACTACATGATCATAAGGTAAAAATATACTATTGAAAATTAAATACAATTCATCACATTGTTAGCCAATCTCCAATATAGAGGCCCAATTTAACACACTCTCAATACAAACTCCGTCAGCATTCAAAAAGCTAGGACATTGTGGCAGTCAAACTTTGGTTCATAACAGTCATCCTGCTCCATCTTCATCCTGGGAGAGGTAGCAAGTGCGCATGCTTAGACAACCCATGAATCACAGAAAGGCTTTAATGCCTAATTGGCTGCATGCACTATTAAGCACGGCCCATTGACTTGTATTGAAAAACCAAATTGTAAATATTCATCTAAAAAGTGAAATGCTGCCAGAAACGCTGGTGTACCATTGCTTTTCTTTGCACACATTGCACCAGGAAGTGACACATGAAGTGCAACAATGGCTCCTCCGTCCTTCATGCATCACTCAGCGAGCATTATAACTCAGTCATTACATTCACAGAGACTCGATGAGCCCCAAGACAAACAGAAGTGCATGAATGAGCTTGGAGATATAATAACGTGTGATGATGTGGTTGAAACTGTAATGCTCTGTAAAGTTTTAGGTCTGATCATGTTCAGGTCAGTTACTAAGTGGACCACAACTCATCATGACAGTTAAGGACATAGTAGATAACTATAAAGGATAGCTAGTTAGAAGAGAACATTATCTTGACAGTAAATATTCTTCATGGAGCATTTTTGGTTAAAAATGAAAGGAATCTCAATATACAACCAACTTTTGTTTTATAATAATCCCAGACATCTACTAGGGCTCATTCTCATTAAATCTCAGAAGTAAACGGTCATTGCTGGGACTACTAGGAGCTTCTATGCTGTGTCCTTAGGCAAGACACTTCAACCACAGACTAACATTAGCTTAGCACTAACACGGAATTAATGGATGATGAGCTGTTGCTGCACAATTTAGCTCTTTCAATGTGCTTTACAGACAAAAACATCAAAGTGTAAAGAAAAATATTATTATTCAAGCTGTTGTTTTTGGTCAGTTTGGTATTCACCTGTTCACAGGGTATATGTCATCGAGGGTTTGCATGTGTGCTAAAGCGATTAGCTTCCCTTAACATTGGAGCAAACTCATTGAAGACACCCGCAATGATAGAAATAAAACACTATGATAGCAATGAATATTCCCCTAGTGAAAATTTTAGCCATAGGTTAGTCTTTATGTGAGGGGTCCAGTGCTCAGCAACATTAAGCTCAAATATAGATATGTTTGGCCTCATATTATAGCTACAGACATCTAATTTCCATCTGTAGTCTCTGAAGAAAGACATGTAGACCTTAAAAGAGTTTAAATCCGTTCAACTTTACGGACACACATGTGTCAGAGTCACTGCTGCTTCCAAAAAGGCATCGGGGACCTTTTACGAGTTTATGTAATGTTGCAGAGACATCACACATAGACACACATCACTAAAATCCTACTATCTACCCCCCTTTCTGTGAACAAGAGGTTTTTCTACAGCTGGGTAACAAAGCATGACCCAATAATCCTAAAGCCTGACTCAAAGCTAAAGGAACCCCCTCCCTTCTGCCTAGACTTATATCCCTTCCTCCCGCTCTCTGAGGACTTTATAAGGCATGGGCAAAAAGGGGTTAACCAACACAAATACGCTTAACTGTGATTTTTCCAATTATGAGTTGGAGCCAGGAGAATAAACAGAGGAGGTTTTGGGGTCACCAGAAAGATGATATCTGACATTCTCATCATACAGACCATGCAAATGTCCTTTACAGTATGTGAATTAGGGCTGCAATTATTACTATTATGATCATTGATTAATTGGGGGATTAATCAATAGATTTTTTGAATCGTTGTTTAGATCAGGGACAGCACCAAAATCTGGCCCATTTACATTGTTTGAAGTTTGTTCAAATTGTACCTTTATCAAATAATAAATAATAATAACTATGATAATAATAATAATATGATGTAATCTCGCCGCACCCACAAAAAAAAGGACCAAGCTATTTGTGTTCATGTGTGTGCTGGAAGTATAGTTTTATGGGGGGACATATTGTGATGTTACATAGTCACACAGTTGGCCACTATTTTACTGCCAAAGACTGCGAACCCAATATTGAGATGCACACAACCACAATAAAAACGGCACCTATAACTAACGCCCAATTCATATCAGAATTACTGTAAAGTGGCAACCTTCAATTACATAAACAAGTACTCGATAGGTTATTAAATGTAATTACAGCAAACAGGATGCATTTGATTATACAATGGTAGGAATGCATTGTGGAGCAAAACTATTGAGATACCATGCTTGAAACCATGCATCATAAGCATGCATGTGTCAGCACGCTGCCTTGTCTTCGCAGCCAGGTCCTATTACAAGCTACACGGCCCATCTCACATTCTGGAAAAAAAAAAAAAACCCAGTAGTACCGCTCTGTGAAGTGAGTTGTCATGTCAGGCAACTGCAGTACTGTATACAAGTTTGTGACACAATCATAATAAATGCATCGTTGTATAAGAGAAAACATGACAACAGCTCTTGCTCGGGAAGTCATGAGTAAGCATTTTCCAGAAGTTTAGAAAGACCAACTCAAGGCTTATCTGTGCATTGCTACTCAGCTCATGTTCCGTTTTGTTGACAGAAAGACAAAACCTTATGTCTGACTGTTATGATTGACCTTGAGGGAAGATTGGAACAGTACAGGTGTTGCAGGTAAGACTGGAGTGTTTGCTTTCAGGCTTCAATGCTGCTGCCAAAAGTTGTTCATGCAAATACACAAAAGCACCAATTATTACATAACATGCCTTAAACGTCTATCGAGTCAGCTCAACTAGTGTCTCAATTATAGTCTACTTTTCCCCAAAAATGTGCAAAGCAGAGCACTCGATTACAGCTCTCTAAGCTCTATTACATTAGTATTAGATAGTCTGGGTCAAGTTACTAAGAAAACATGAAAGTTCTCCACAACACAATTACTAGTTGAAGAAGTATAGCTCATTCCTTCTTGACTATTCCGGTCTGTACCAAAACTGACAAGATAGCAGATCTCACAAACTTGACAAACGTGTTAGTTATGTAGAAACACTTCCACACAAGCATCAACCCTCCTGTTCATTAGATTTTGGGGCTTGAATCAATGAGCAGCTAAAGGTTGCAATTAGATCCAGCAGTCCCCCTGAAAAGGCAGTAGCCACCAGTTTTCAGCTATTCCCCAGATACCCTGGAGCAACGTGAAACCCCCTAGACAAGCTCCAGTGGTTCTTGCTGCCATCTGGTCTTAGAAAAATCCTTGTGGTGATGCATTAAGAGCTGCTTTTTGCCTAACCATTGGCTTCATCCCATCAATTTTACCCGGTGCCTGCACTCGTTCTGTGGCTGTGGGTGCGAACCTAATGAGTGCGTGGAAGAGATGGGGAGCTCTGCGGAATGGCCCTTTGTTTAGAAACAGACCCTTCTCTGCAGAGCTGGAAATGCGAGACGCGTATCGATCATTTCAACTTGGAAACCTTTTGTGCAGCCAGGCTTCCAACCAATTCAACTAAACAAATACATTCACGTTTTAGGAAAATACATAAACTTCGTGAGAGAACCGAAACATAAACAACCCGTGTTCTCCACACTGGCGGCGATCGAGTACCCTCTTTGTCCGCTCCAACCAGTACAGCAGCAGCAAATAAACATAAAGCGCTGGAAGGATTTTTGGGATTAACGTTGGATTAATCATAATAAGAGACCCAATAACCGCCTTTGTTCCTCGCCTAAGCTCATGTGGAGTTGCGAAAAACGACTTTTCCAAAACAGAAACGCGCACAAACAGAATGCTCCGACTCTACATCACAGGGTCCTATTGTATCCGCGTCTGTCAGCCTGCGTCCTCCGCGCCTCCCCCTGCTCCTCTTCGGACTTCAGACGGAGCCTGAGGGGCACACAGTCCCCAAAACACATGGCCCGGTGCGGGGTACCTTCACCGAAGCACACGGGTCTGTGGTGCACAAGGGGGAAAGGCACCAGCAGAGCCCCGGCACAAAAGAGCCCTTTAATATTTAAACAGGGGCTGGTTGATCGCGCTAGCGAAGCATAACTGCGCTTCCCCTTTTTGCAAGTCGATTTGAGCCCAAAATAACGAAATGTTCCACTGGAAAGCTGGTTCACTCGAGTGCGCAAAATGTGCGCGTTCATCTGTCGCCAAGATAGACGCTTCGCATAGTTTCCACCACGGCAAGGAAAACTTCAATCAATCATTCCAGTAAAGGTCCACAGCAGCGGAGACTCAACATTCCGCGGCGTTGAAGCCCAAAAAAGAACTCTTCAAAACACTTCATCGCACTTACCAACTTGTAAAACGTTTTCCACACATCCCGTCTCTAGGAGTCTGATACCGCGGCGAAATGGTAGTCCGTCCCCGGTCCCCACAGAGCCAGTTGCCCCCGTGGAGGCTGCCGTAGCCGGGGTAGACCCTCCAGCAGCTCCGGGAGCTGGAGCCGCGGAAGCCGTAGTCCCAGTTCCGCTGGGAGCCACCACAGAGCCGTCCTCTCCAGCGGCTCTGCACTGAAACGAAGAGTACATGCATATCTCCTTCTCGTTCCGGGGAAAAGACCAGTAGACTATGCGGCGCTGGACGGGCTCCGGAATCCGCTCAAAGCGCTCCTCCACTCGCTCAAAGGCCCACTTCTCCGCTACTGCCTTCGCCGCGCAGTCCAGCAGAGACTCCGGGGAGCGGTACCTGGAGTTCGTTAAACCGCTGCCATGGCCCGGCCCCGGCCCGGGACCTCGGGGAGCGGGGCGCAGACACGGGCGCTTGGTGGCTGGCGGCGAGGAGAGGAGGGGATGGGGCTGTTCTCGGCGTCCTTCCGCCATGGCGAGCTGTTCAACACTGGCGAGACGAGGCTGCGCGGACTGAGCAGCAGGAAGCAGCCACGCACACACACGCGCACGCATCGACACGTGCACGCACACACGCAAGAGCACTGACACCACGCGGCCAGCTGTACACACAACTCAACACTACACATCCGGCCATGTCCTTCGAATTAATGGATATCATGGTACCACTATAGAGTCTAGAACAGGGGTCGGTAAACTTATTATCAAAAGAACCATCTCCCTCTTCTGCCAAAGATAAACAGTTCAGAGCAGCAAAAACTCATGTTTCTCACTTTTAAAGTTGTTATTTTTCATTATAACGTTCCCATTACAACCATTGAACAAACATTATAGGCCTACATTGCAAGAATGCAACTGGGCATATTGTGACATTTGTGGATCATGATGCACCATCGTGGTACAATTCATTATTACATTCCTAATTTATAGAAATGATATAAAAACATGAATTACTTATTGTTGGCAATACCAAAAAGCCAGTACAAGGAGGCTGTAGAGCTAGGTGTCTAGTAGAACATCAGTAGGAAATAATATATTCTGTGGCCAAGTGATGGCTGTTTTGTAAAAGAAATCTCAATTTTGTCAATAATAATTACCATTAATTGTATAAAGTTCTGTTGATCACGTATTCATGAGGAGCAGGTGCATGATTAGCAATTAAATGTATCTATGGTATTGAAGGTATGGAATTGATCCCGCTCTTATTGTGTGAGTAGAGTGCTGTGTGTGTACTTCCTGTTGCTTACACTTTACTAGACAAAGTGCAGACAGGAGAGAGAGGCAGAGGGGGCTGTGCGCGTCTGATTGATGGGTGCTAGAGGATGTTACACGTCACACCTCACAATAACAAAACACTCCTCTCTGTCTCTCATCAACGGCATGAGCTCGGATCAGCCCATCCCTCTCATGACACCAGGGGTGGACTGGGACTAACATATTCTTGGACTCTGGTCAGTCCTGGCCCCTGGCCCATTAAAATGTGGGTATTAAAATGCAACAACTGTTTTATTATTTAATGTGAGACAATTTCAATCTGGAAAAACTCAACACAAATATTAATTATAATGATATATATTGGCATCAATATATTACAATATATATGTATAACGATTTGACTCAACAGGCGCTTGATGTGTGGTAATATATTTATTTGAACATTTGATCATGAAATGTTAATTGAGGTTTGGTGATTAGACCCTGGCAGAAAAATTGCATGACTTTAATCTAGAATATGATCCTGCAAACCCCCCTGGTCTAGATCCTGGTGGTGGAAGCTGAGCTGATAACGATGGGGAGGAGGAGGGTTGCTGCATGAACAGCCGATAGAGGGTGCAGGACTGAGAGGTCATGTTTAAATGCAGCTGTGAAAAGATGATGAGCTCAGGCGCAGGTGTGTAGCAGAGGGAGAACTGTACAGCAGGTGAGATAGTGAGCACTGAGAACCAGATCCGTCGTCTGAATTTCTACTTTAGCAGCATTATTTCTCACACTGCTTAGGACCATTGGAGAGCCACTGCTTCAAAACATTCAAACTTTTAAAACACTTAAAGCTGCACTAACTCACTTAGTGAAATTTTCGAATGTGAGCGCTGCCCTCGCTCTTTCTGCTCGCCCTCCCCTCACTCACGGAGCTATCGCCCCCCACTACCCCCCTCCCACTCAGCCTGTGGTTATGTGTTTACGGAGCTCACGTCTCACAATATGGATCGCACATTTGAACATAGATGACCATAGAATGATAGAACCGGGAAGCGCGGAGGAACAAGACTTTCTTTTGGATGCCTGTTTCGCTGTCGAAGCAGTAACTGGTAACGAAGACACAGGCAGTAGTGTATAGTCGTGCGGCGTGGACCTTATGGTGGTGACGTGACGTCACTTGCGCAACACGTGGATCACTGCAAGGCCATTACGTTGCCTGCCGCGCACCCTCAATTTCTAACTAAGTAAGGGTCGCCGCAAGGAAGCTCTGCTATGATTGGTCCGTGTGTGTGTATTGGAAGGAAGCACGGAGCGGCTGCAGGAGCATGGACGAGGCACTATGGAGCAGACTGCTTTGTGCTTCGAAGGAACCGAAGGAAAAGTAGTTTGGGCTCAGAGCCTGATATACGAGGAGACTGTGGACTGTTCAGTTCTGTTGGATATCTAACATATATATAACTTATAAACTGTGCAGTCGTTTGTTTTGCGCTGTTCCTGTCTTTGTTTAAATCGTAGCTTATCGCGTCTGTTGCATTCCTCCTGCACTTGTAAATAGTTCATATTTGTCTCAGATATTTACCACTTATTGTTTTGCTGTTTGTGCTGAATACACTTTAATAATAACTATTTTCCAACAAGAACTGTGTCTTTATTCACAGCATCACAGTTAAATGAGTTGAAACGATGAGTCTAGAACTATCACATAAACCTGCAGTAGAAACCCATGTAATGATCTCAAACAGCTTCACTATTGCTTGCTTGCAATTGACGTCACGTCCGCCTCATTACATATGCGTATCACATACTGGTGGTCAGCAGAGCTAGTTGTTCACTAGAGCAGCGTGTCTGAATATGCCTTTTGCATGTGTTGTTTTAAGTTTTCTTACCGATCGAATCGTGAAACCTTTATGGATACTTTAGGATTCCTTGTGAAGAGATGAATAAAGAGCCTCGCACTATGGACTTTACGAAAACACGCAGGAAAAGTGGCTCGCTAACATTTCACTAGCAGGCGCTTTTACCTCTAAGGATTATTTATTTACCCAGCCATGGAGTCACAATGCTTAGTTATTACATCCCCATCTTTATTTCATTCATTGACAGGTATGAGTTAGCGTTTTGAATAAACACTGTGAATGTTTGACCTGAAAAGAACACAGCCACAGACGCATTGTTTTGTTGAGAATGATAAGTTCATTCACCAATCCTTACTTACACGGCTCTGTACGATGCAGGATGTGTCCTTCAGGACCTCAACTCTGAGTTCTTAAACCCACAGACAGACGGAAAAGTTGCAGCATCCATGTTTATCCAACCCTTCATTTGTTTAGCAGTGCAAAAGCTTGACTGTAACACTAGCTGTGGATTAGAATCTAAAGTGAATAAAAAGACAGTCTAGGATCTTGTCTTTAATTCAGACAGAAGACATTTTTTATTGTCGATGGTAAAGGCAGCATAAACAAAGACGTTACAGAATGTAAGTGACATACAGCGGAGGAATGGAGACTTATTAGCATTATTAGCATATTAGCATTTACCGCTGTGCCAGTAGCTTCAACCTTGATATTACCAAAACATGTAGTGGAAAAATTCTGCCTTGTGCATATTGTTAGAATGATGAGTTAGAACGTTCACCACAGTAGCTTCAAAGTGTCATGAAATATCCAAAAAAGCAAAAAATACTCGGAAGAGTCGCATTTTCTTCATATATCAGCAGCAACTCTTGCTGGCCTGACCACCACTCCGTCAACCGGAAGTTTATGCGTCACGTGATTGCAAGCAAGCAATTGTTTTTGTTCTGAAGAGGAAAAGGTAGCAGCACAAATGGGACCGCTTTGGTTAGGCAACTCCTTTGAGGTCGCCATCACGTGGTTGGTTGTTGGATTACAACATTCGGGGAACGCGCAAGTGTACCACAAACTGTGGTTACGTAGGTCCAACGTAACCGCAACCGTAAGCAGCGCCGCGCGAGTGTACACAGGCCTTTAGCCTTCGCCGCTTGTTTACCTCAGCTGTCTGTGCTAACAAGAGACTTGTAGCTTTGTTAGTATTAGATAGCAATATGGCCTACGTGCAGGACTGTACAAGGACTCTGATTATTTTGACTATGATGTGACTGTCTCTGTGAGACACGTACGTCTTTCGATGTGTGACGTGACAATGACTATAAAAACTGTGTACTGACTCCATTCTGTCTGAGAGAAAGAAACAATGGAAACCACTGGAACTTGAGAGAAACTTAAATAAACTTCCAGAGTTTGGCGCACCACGATCCGTCTCTGTCTGGTTCATTCCTGACAGATTTTCTCAAGAAAGCGGGGGCCAGTGATCCGCTGTGATTGGTCACAATCTGGTCCCGAAACAAATTGTCTTCCTTGTTGCACAAAAACTCGATCTAAAATGAAATGACACGCCAGCACAGATCTGCGCTACTTTTTCTTCAAAAGGATATATATCCCTGTTATGGATTGAATTTTTGTAATGAATACAAAAATAAAGTGAGGTAGTGCAGCTTTAACTTTCCAAAATGTTTGCTCTTGTGACACACATGGAACTCTTTTTTGGCAAGTCCCTGACAGTCAGTTTCAGAATGCACTTATGACCAGTGCACACTCAAGCAGGCAGTCAAACATGATCAATAAAGCATTCTTGATACATATAATGTATGAACCGCAGTCCTAAAGAGTCCTACCTCAAACAACCCACTGATTACACATGTTTGAAAGACTCAATGAACCGCAGAATGGATAGACAAGAAATTTTTCACATTTTGTTACTGAACTCAACACCAGACAAGAAATGTTTCACATTTTGTTACTGAGCTCAACACCACCTGGTTAAGCCCTTAAACGCTCAGCATGCATTTCAAAGCAATAAAAAACAATGGCAAATTGCCTTTGAAATAACAAAGTTTGCATATTTAACTTAGGCGTTGATAATGACCCCTGCTCTCCCTAACACATCACAATACCCTACTGTCCTGCAACTTAATTTGCACCATTATGTGTCATTTACATATCAATTACCACAAAAGAGCAAATAAACATCCCTTCAAAGAGCCAGGTCACACCACCACAAATGTTCTCAACCAAAGACACGGAAGTTGGTGCTATATTAAAGAAGTTATACCCATTTTTTCTTCTTCTAATTAGTTCATAAAAATGTTTACAACTACATACAAGTTGTATTGTAATAAAACTTGAGCTCATTGATTCAGCTTGTGTATGAATTCAGGCTGTATAAAAGTGGTAGAGACTTAGAGCGTGACGCCCGCTCTCCTCCACTCACAGAAGGGGAACGAACAGGCTGCGTCTGTTCGTTCACCATTAAGGGAATAAGGGACACCATTCGGGTAGATCGGGTTGAGCACTTTTTTGTTCTAATTTCAATCTACACAGTAATCATGGAATTTCATAATCACAGTTTTTAGAATGTAATTGACTATTGACTACATATTTAAAAAAAAACAAATCCTTAGTCAAAAATGAAATTTGATAAATAGGTGGAACTCTTTGGCTGCAAGAACTTAATGCATTGGTAATACTAGGGCTGGGCAATAAATCGAATTTTGGCAATTAATCGGCTTTTGAAAAAATCAAATTTGTAAAAAGTGTTAAAATCGTGAAATCGAATGAAGGATATTGTGAGAGTTCCAGCAGCACATTAATCATATTTGCAATATCAGCACAGTCTGTACAAGACTTTTATAATATGTATTGAGGGAAACAAATTAGAAATAGTTTTGAAAGTTGAATATTGAGCAGAAAGATCAAACCATATTCTTAAGGGCAAAGTCTGTCTTCGGTGACTTTAATAAAAATCGAAATCGTTTAAAGCAGGAAATAAAATCGAGATTTTACTTCTTTGCCATATCGCCCAGCCCTAGGTAATACAGAATATAAAAAAGACAAATGCTGTAATATTTATGTATGTTACAGTAACAAGTGTCAGGGATGAAGCAGACAGAGACGGATCGTGGTGCGCCAAACTCTGGAAGTTTATTTAAGTTTCTCTCAAGTTCCAATGGTTTACTTTGTTTCTTTCTCTCAGACAGAATAAAGGCAGTACACAGTTTATATAGTCATTGTCACGTCACACATCGAAAGACATACGTGTCACAAAGAGACAGTCAAATCATAGTCATAACATGGAGTCCTTGTACAGTCCTGCACGTAGGCCATATTGCTATCTAATACTAACACAAGTAAGAAAAAAAGATAAAACATGTATTAATCTAAAAAAAGAACTCACAACTGTTGAAATCAAAGTCTGTAGCAGTTAGATATGGTCATTACTTATATTTTCTGAGAGTTTTGTGTGTGTACATGGCTTCAGTAAAAGCTATTGTTCGTTTACAAAGCTGATCTGGACATTTGTTGACGCTCCCTAAGCGCTTTTCTCGCTGCTTGCAGAGCATTGGATTCAATGGATTTCTCTGCATTAAAACAGCACATTGGATTTGAAAAATCCATGTAGAGATGATCATTTTAGAACAATTACTTTTGTTTAACAAAGTAGCTTCGTGAGCTATTGACCGCGGAAGTCCGAATCTGGGAATATGACGCTACTTTACCAAACTTCTGCTATGATGATGCTGCGGGCACGGCCCACGCTGGTGATTGTCACATTAAACCAATGTATGGAATCAAGCCTACGCCCCCTTTGACACTGATTGGCCGTAAGGTAGACGGCCACAGCTTAAACTGTGATAACTTTGTGTGTGCGTGTGTCATGCGTGATGCCTTTACGGTGGCTCTGAATATACGGGACAAAAGCCGTCCCATATCAATTCAATACGATACACATAGTTTTTCTATAATACGGGACAAGGGACGGTTGGCAACCCTATTATATCTCCTCTTGCTGTAGCTGCATACAGTACATAGCAAAACAGCCCAAACGACACAACAGTGAGGGAACTAAAGCGAAAAAATGATCAAAGAAGATATCAAGCCTGGGTGAACATAGCTAGCTTACATCGTATCCTGTGGAGAGACTTACAGTCTATGGGAGAGACCTGCAGGACTGCCTCAGACTACATTCGGACCAGTGGGGGCGGGTCCCGGTGTAACGCCGAGATACACTGTCTTGAAGAGATGCACTGCCTCAGCTGTTTATGATGTAATGCAAACCTGCGCATGCGCGTCTCACGGCAACCGAAGCATACCGTGAATTGCTTTAAAAGTTGAAATACGAACGAATTAAGACACGAATGTCACTTTTAATGCAATTTGAGGCGAGATGTTGATGGTTCCGTTTTGTCACATGTGGATTTTAAGAGTCAAAGTTTTGTGCAAAGTTTAGTCTAAGCGGTCAACTGCGCCTGTGAAACCACAAAGCTAATGTTTTCATAGCAGTCCGCGGCTGCTGACGTAGGCTGATGACGCGTCCTACACTGGTCTGTCGGGTTGATAATGGAAATAATAAATTTCATTCAATACATGTATCGTACTGTATTTAATATGATTAACAATAGTGTGTTCAAACAAAATATTTAATTAGATAGATTTTTTCCCCATTTTCCATTATCAACCCGACAGACCAGTGTAGGACGCGTCATCAGCCTACGTCAGCAGCCGCG
Source organism: Knipowitschia caucasica (assembly GCA_964034765.1). Taxonomy (NCBI): domain Eukaryota; kingdom Metazoa; phylum Chordata; class Actinopteri; order Gobiiformes; family Gobiidae; genus Knipowitschia; species Knipowitschia caucasica. The sequence continues at coordinate 19,470,190 of OZ035836.1, read as the reverse complement.
GACTGCTATGAAAACATTAGCTTTGTGGTTTCACAGGCGCAGTTGACTGCTTAAACTAAACTTTGCACGAAACTTTGACTCTTAAACCCCACATGTGACAAAACGGGACCATCAACATCTCGCCTCAAATTGCATTAAAAGTGACATTCGTGTCTTGATTCGTTCGTATTTCAACTTTTAGCAATTCACGGTCCGCCATCTTGTTATGCTTCGGTTGCCGTGAGACGCGCATGCGCAGGTTTGCATTACATCATAAACAGCTGAGGCAGTGCATCTCTTCAAGACAGTGTATCTCGGCGTTACACCGGCTCAAAAGTGGCCAAAATGACATACGCTGACATGCTTGCAAAACCACCGCGGGCCGACGGGGGTGGACCCAGAAGAAGAATTAGCCAATGCTAACATATAGCATTGGCAGACATCTCGTAAACGTCTTTTTTTGAAGTCTCTGGTTCAAATGAATGGAGCTCTCACCGGCTGACGCATGCGCAGACGAGTTTTTTCACAATTTTCTTGTGGGCGGGACCACTCGCGGCCATTTTGGATAGCTCCAGTAGAGCACAATTTTTGGCCCATTAGTTAGAAAGGCGGAGATAGGCGTGACTCTGTCCATTAAAGAAGCTATACCCGATTTTTTTTCTAAGTAGTTGATAAAAATGCTTATTACTACATACAAGTTGTATTATAATCCATAATTTAATTGAAAACTTGAGGTAATTGATTCAGCTGAGTCTGAGCGGGCCGCTCGTTCTCCTCCACTCAAGCAGCGACGAGCCTGCGTCCTCTAGCCTCTACAGCGCTGCTAAAACCTAGGACTTCGACTTAGAAATTCGAATATAATTCTAAAAATAAAACAATATATATATTTGAACACATATTAGACAGCCCTTACAATTCGAAATGTACTCAATAACTGCAAATAGGCAGGTAACAGCTAAGCTAGCTAGCTCACTGGAACTACATGTTAATGGTTACTTCCGGGTTTTTCGCGATCGCTTTTTGTCACATTAAAATAGTAATTTGGTCATGAAAACGATAACAAGAAATTCTGAAATCGTCCGTGCATGTGTGTTAAGGATGTATATGTATACTGTATTGTCCGATTAACATTTCACTGTGTGGATTGATAGATATGTAGTTGTTTATTGAGCGTGGCTAACTCGGCTAGCTTCTCTCGTTGTACTCGCGGAGTAATGTTAGTATTTTACACACCTGAATTACAAACAGAGATTGCATTGTCAAAGGGCAGAGGTCATTATTGGTTTGAGAGTCCTGTTATCAAGAAAAAATGATCGGTAGAATTACATTCAAGTCAATGGAGTGTTCTACTGCTGCTGTGAGGACCTGTATAATCAATTATAATTAAATACTCGAATATATTCTAATGTTTTAATGAATACATTTGGATGCGAAACTCGCAGTATTCTTTTACCTATATATTGTGTTAGCAGTGCGTTGCTTTAGTACCATTTCATCAGTGATTGTTGTACAGCTTACAAGAAGTTGTGCTAATGCTAATGTTAGCATACACGTCAAATCGCAAATTGAGCTAGATGGCTCTGTGTTATGAGAGCGTAGGGGAAATGAGAAGCCATTGAGCGAGTTGGGGGGCGGTGCTAAACATTCAAACCTTGCAAAAACGGGTATAGCGCCTTTAATATACAGTCTATGATTTGGACGCGAAACTCTCGGTAATCTTTCAGCTATATATTTTGTTAGCAGTGCATTGCTTTTGTACCATTTCATCAGTGATTTTTGTACAGCTTACAATAATTTGCGCTCATGCTATTGTTTGCAGATCAGATTACAAATTAAACTAAATGGCTCCGTGGGACGCCTGAAAACAATGTAGTTTTAGCGCCCGGCCAGTAGTGGGCAGTGGAACTTTACAAAAGGACACACGTGACTCCCAGCAGTATAACCACTTCCTCAACAACATCCTCCTCAGGCCGCCGCAAAGGTGTGAAACAATGGATTTAACAGTAAATGGAAACTGAAACTAGGACTTACGAAAGAGTAGAATTCTCCTCCGTGTAGCGCTCGAAGCACACATAGTTAATAGTTACTTAATGTAACTTAAGTTCTACGAATAGGTGCGTAGTCCCTTAGGACTTCGCTATTGGGATATCACTCGTGACCCCCAGGCCACGCGCCAGAGAGATCAAAATAATTTGCTCCAATCACCAGCCACCTTCCTCTATAAATGCCCCTGCACAAGGCCGTACCCCCTCTTGAACTCTGCCAAGCCGGGCTGGCCTGATGGGCTCGTAGCTAAGGGACTACGCACCTATTCGTAGAACTTAAGTTACATTAAGTAACTATTAATTCTACGTCATGGTGCTACGTCCCTTAGGACTTCGTTAGTGGGACACAACGCGGAGGCCGTAGGAAAATGTACTCCCAGCAGGCCAGCGAAGGTGATTGGAGCTCCGCCCGAGCAAGACCCTCACACAGTGAGAGGACTCAGGGCAGAAGAAACAAGCGTGTTACGGGGCCACTCCTACCAAGGATACCCCCACGTAACACAAGCCGTAGGTCATCCGTAGTCACAGGACGCCTCTCCCAAGAGCTCCTGACGTGGACTACCAGACCGACCACACACACAAAATGTACCGCACCTGTAGGATGCCTCTCCCAAGAGCTCCTGCACCAGGGCGGAAAATAGACCGAAGGCCCCCCTCAGGGGAGGGACCCAACGGTCTAACTCAGTCCGCTGCACTCAGCACGGAATGGGCCACCGACCGGTCCGACACATCCGAAAGATAAGACCGGACGAAAGAGGAGGACGACGCCCAAGAAGCCGCACGGCAAACGTCCTCGACCGACGCCCCCCTGAGAAGGGCCGTAGAGGCCGCCATCCCACGCGTGGAATGCGACCTGAAACCCACCGGGGGGGCCAGACCCTGCGTCTGATACGCCCGCCGCACCGCCGTGGCGACCCAATGCGCCAGCCGCTGAGCCCACAGCGGGGCGCCCCTGTTCTTGGGGCCCAGACACACAAACAGCTGATCACCCGACCTGAATGACGACGTCATGGCCAGGTAATGCCTCAGCATTCTGATAGGACACAGAAGGTGCTGCCGCTCCTCCTCGGGGGAGGCATGCGGCGGCGGGTGGTAAGCCCTAATCCTGATGAGCCTCGACCTAAAGGCCGACGTGATGACCTTGGGGAGAAAAGCCGGATTGGGCCACAATTCCACCATGCCGTCGTCCTCTCCAAAGGACAGGCACGACGCATGGACGGAGAGCGCACACAAATCGCCCGCCCTTTTCGCAGACGCCAACGCCAGTAAGAGGGCCGTCTTAAAGGCGATACACTCGGGACTCGCCTCCGCCGCCGGTTCAAAAGGCGGACCCGACAGCCCCCTAAGGACCACCCTGAGGTCCCAAACCGGAGGCGTTCTCTGGAGCGGGGGCCTCCTCCTGCGCGCCCCCCGCAGAAAACGTTTAACCAACGGGTGAGAACGGGCTGTGAATCCCCCGAATCCGTCGTGACCCGAAGTAATGGCTGCCGCGAACACCGCCAAGGTAGCGACAGCCCTCCCCTTGTCGAAGAGCTCCTGTAGGAATCCCAGGACCCCCTCCAGCGGGCAACACCTGGGATCCCAGGAACGGGAATCGCACCAGACACTGAATAGCCTCCACCTCGTGGCGTAGGCCCTCACGGTGGACGGCGCCCTCGCTCCCTGAACGGTCTCCACCACCGCAGGGGGAAGACCCAGATCTACGAGGCTCCGCCTCTCAACCTCCAAACCCAGAGCCTGCGGCCGATTATCGGACGTGAAAACAGGGCTCCTGCCCCCTGGACTAGAGCCCCCGGCTCGTCCGGGAGGGCCCAGGGCTCCATCACCGCCATGCCCCTCAGGAAGGGGAACCACCGGGCATGCGGACTGTCCGGAGCCACCAGGATCACCGATCTCCTCTCCTGTTCGATCCTCCGCAGCAGGACCGGCAGGAGACGCACCGGTGGAAAAGCGTACAACAGGCCGCCTGGCCATGGGTAATGAGCCAGAGCGTCCACGCCTAAAGGCGGCTCATCCGCGGCCCTTAAGGCGAACCAGGACGGGCACTGTGCGTTCTCTGCACTGGCGAAAAGGTCGACCACTGGACGGCCGAACCTCCGCCAGATCTCCGCAGCTACCCGTGGGGCCAGGCCCCACTCGTCCTGGAGTGGGCCCCCCCTGGACATCCTGTCGGCTCCCACGTTCCGGACCCCCGGGACGTGGCGCGCCCTGAGAGACAGGAGGTGAAGCGCCGCCCACAGCAGCGTCACCGTCGCCATGCGATGGAGAGCGGGGGACCTGGTGCCCCCCTGCCTGTTCAGATAGGAGACCACTGTGGTGTTGTCTGAGCGCACCATCACGTGTCTCCCCTGCAGCTGAGGGGCAAAGTGCAGCAGTACTCTGTGCACTGCCTCCATCTCCAGCAGGTTGATGTGACGGGCTGAGTCCGACCAGCAGCCTCCTACAGAGCTCTGGCCGAGGACCCCGCCCCATCCTTCGAGCGACGCGTCCGTGAACACCTCGACGTGAGACACGGCGCAGGCCAGAGTCACTCCGTCCCGCAATAGACCCGGAGTGAGCCAGAACCTGATGTCCGATGCTGCCCCTTGGGGAACCCAGATCAGCCTCCCCCCGTCCCGGGAGGGGTGAAGCCTGAGGCGCGAGAACCACCTCTGAAAATTTCTCATGTGGAGCAGGCCTAGCCGCACCACAGCATGAGCCGCTGCCATCATTCCCAGCAGGGACCTGAGGCGCCGAGCGGGGACTCTGGGGCCCGCCAGAACCTCCCGGGCCAGACGGGTAATATTCATCCGTCTGTCCACGGACAATGCAGCACGGAATATCACAGAGTCTAGCTGCAGACCGAGATAAACCATGCGTTGGGCTGGCTGCAGCTTGCTCTTCTCCCTGTTCACCACAAAGCCCAGACGCTGTATGTGGGACAGGACCCAGTGCGTGTGGCTCAGGGCCACTTCCCTGGATGGGGCCAGTATTAACCAATCGTCTATATAGGTTAATATTCTTACCCCCGCACGTCTGATCGGCTCCAGAGCTGCTTCCACACATTTGGAAAAAGTCCGAGGCGCGAGTGCGTACCCGAAGGGCAGACGGCAGTACTCGTAATTCCTCTCTCCCACTGCAAAGCGCAGAAACCTCCTGTGTTCTGGCACTATGGGCACGTGGAAGTACGCATCTGTCAGGTCTATGGATGTCATCCAGTCTCCTTCCCTGACACACTCGAGGAGCTGCCTTGTGGACAGCATCCGAAACTGCCGTTTGGAAATGCACTCGTTTAACACGCGCAGATCCAGAATGGGACGCACCCCGCCTGATTTCTTTGGCACTAAGAAGTAAGGGGAGTACAGCCCCCTGGTGGCGTCCTGCGGGTCTACCTCCACTGCTGCGCCTCAACTCAGCAGAGAGGAGACCTCCGCTTGTAGTGCCTCTGTCGATCCCCGTACCTGAGAGCGTACTGCCCGTACGCCTCGGAATGGTGGTGGCTTTCGGAAAAATTGCAGCGCGTAACCTCTGCGCAGAGTTTTCTCCAGCCAAATATCTGTCAGTAGGCCCTGCTCTCTCCAGATGCTGTAGAAATCTGTGAGGGGCGGAACGGGAGTTGGAACACGAGACGTCACGGCCCCGCCCTCTCCTGGTGTTCCTAGCAGGGAGGGGGGGTGGCTGAAAGGGCCGGGGGGGCCCCTGCGTCACACCGTGAGCGCCAAGGGCGGTCACGTGTTCTGCAGGCCCGACGTCATAAGTACGGGACTGCTCACCACACGTGACTCGGCTGCTGTGCCCCCCCCTGGCTCTTGCCTCATGGAGGGGGGGGCGAGCCCCTGGAGTGGGAAACCCCGTGTTAGCCTTGTAGCTCTGCTCACCACACGTGACACGGCTGCTGTGCCCCCCCTTGGCTCTTGCCTCATGGAGGGGGGGACGAGCCCCTGGAATGGGAAACCCTGTGTTAGCCTTGTAGCTCAGAGATGCTAACACGCGTTCGGCCGGAGCACACACATTATCACTTACCAGATCCCTCCGCCTGCCCTCTCTCCGGGAGGGCAAAACATGAACCCGTGAATCGGAGCCCGTGGCCCGCATAGCACGCTGCACGCCCTTCTCTGGGGGCTGCAGGCCTAGCGGAGCCACGTTATATGCTCGAGAAGTAACACAATCAGAATTCAAATCATTTGACATGTTACATACCCCCAAATGAGACTCAGACAGCGAGTACTGATGAAATGCCGCACGGCTTTTATTGAAAGAATTCTTCCCACCCCGACCTCCTCTGCCATAGGGAGGTCGTCGGTGGGTGCGTTGGTCCCGCGAGCCTCCCGTGTGCCTGTCTGGGCCCGGGGGCCTCGTCGCTGGGGAACGATGAACCACGGAGCGTGGATATGGTCCGGGGCGCCTGCCGGGCGAGCGCTCCCTGCCTCTGTCTCGGCTCCGCGCTGGTGGGCGGGCCTCGCGTCTCGCAGCTAGATGCTGGGCTAGGCTAGCAGAGTCCTTAGCTGCGGTGTAAAAGCCTAGTCATCAGCGTCTGCATCTCCGGACCGAAGAGTGACGTTTGGGAGATGGGCAGGTCCAGCAGCTGCCTCTTCTCCGCCTTTCTGAGGTTCACCGGCCCCAGCCAGAGGTGTCTGGCCCCAACTTGTGCTGCTGCCATCGTGCGGCCGCCATCGACAGCTAGCGCCTGGCACATGCGCAGAATCGCTGCTGAAGTGGTCCTCGCCTGGGATAAGGTGTCTCCACTGAGCGCCTGGCCAGAAGAGAGAGACCTATCCAGGGCCCCGGTGATGAAGGCCATGTTGTTAGCCACCGCGACGACCTGAGCCGCATTGGCGTAACATCTATCGTGCATCGCCAAAGACATCCTATCCCGCTCGGAGGGAAGGAGAGGTCTGGTGCCAGGCCACACGGATGCGGAGGGGTGCAGGGCCGCTCGAACCGAGTCCTCGATGTCCGGGACCCCGCCGGTCCAGGACCAGTCCTGCACGTTACAATACATGCCGTACCCCAAAGCGGGCCTCTTGGCCGCTAGGGGCTTTGGCCACTCACGTGTCGCGTAATGGACGATTGGGTCCATACGCGGGCACAACGTGGGCTGCGCTCTCCTCCTCCCTCGAGTGGTGGCGTAACCAGAGGTGAAGTCCTCCACCCTCTGGTTCGGTTGCGGTGGCAGGGGGGCATCCATGATGGCCGCCGCCGTGGAGTAGAGCCCAGGCATGTGGTCCAGCGGGAAGCGGTCCGGCTCCGGGTTGGACACCACCTCGTCCAGCGTGAGGAGAGAGCCGACCTCCGACACCTCTCCGTCCTCGCAGTCACCCCACTCCGCGGGCACGGGTGGAAGGTCGAGGGGGGCCCAGTCAATCACAGACTCCTCGTCCTGAGATGAGTCCGGACGGGGCGCTGTAGCGGCGAAGAACGCGCGCCTGCGTTCACTCTCCTCCCTGGGGAGAGCGAGACACGAGGCGCAGGTGGCGCTCAACGCCGCATGGCCCGAACCCAGGCACACGAAGCAGCTGGAGTGCTGGTCCTTGCGCTGGAGCTTGACCCGACAAGTCGAGCAACGACGACGTCCGACGCCGGATGGCGAAGGGGAACTCGGACGAGCATCAGAAGACATCTTTCCTCAGGTAAATTGAAATGTAGATCTCAATCGGCGCCAGAGTGAAAGAGGGGGTACGGCCTTGTGCAGGGGCATTTATAGAGGAAGGTGGCTAGTGATTGGAGCAAATTATTTTGATCTCTCTGGCGCGTGACCTGGGGGTCACGAGTGATATCCCACTAGCGAAGTCCTAAGGGACGTAGCACCATGACGTAGAACTAGTTAATAATCCCGCTGCCATTTTTGTTTACGTTTATTCTCGCCTTCTGCGCATGTCGAGAATCAGCCCCCCCTGCCGCGCCGCATATCTGTTCTGTTCCACTGTTTCTCAGCGCTTGTGTTTTCACCCCCTTGAAACACGTCTCCATATAAACAGGAGGCCAAACCGATACCCAACTGTAACATTTTTCTGTTACAGCGTCTCCGTCTAAACAGGGTAAGACAGCCAAACTGTTGTGAACCCTTTCACAAATTATTTTTGTGTTAAGATCACTCTATACAGGTATACGTTTTAAATTAACTTTACTTGGGGTCCTGCTTGGCCGTATATGATGGAGAAATGCGGCTAGTTTTTGTGTATGCCGCTGTCAAATCTGTGAAAAAAATTCTGATGAAGAACATCAGCAAGTGATTGTAATGCATTCAAATTAAGAATGGATCAAAATGACCTTAATATGGCATCATAAATAAACATAGCAGTAGGTAGATCTGAACCAGGGTATAGCCAAGACGTGAAGCATTCTGCGGGGAGAGATTGCTCAGTTGAGAGCTGAAAACGAGGCATCCATTGTCATATTGAAGTCAAGAGTCGACATGAAAAATAAAAGATTTTGATGAGATTGTCAAGGCATTAGCCCGGGCAGGACACACCATGGCGGAGGCTAACACCAGAATCATTTGTGATTGTGAGATCTAGACCTGGGCTGGGTACATTCACAAATAGAATAGAGCCAGGTCTTTTTGAGGGAGGACTGTGGTTGAAAATCACACCCCCCCGAGAATGTAGTTATGAAGTTTGACTCTAGGCAGCAGTGGTATATTCCAACGATTAAGATTTAATCAGTAACTTCAATAAAGTTAAAATATAGAGCTCATTTGCAATTTTGCTTTATACTCCACAACTTCCAAGCAACAACAATCCTTAGAAAAGATGTCTAAGGACAACAAAGACAAGCTGAATTCAGATTACAGAGTCTAGCCCAGTATCCACCAAACCCTTATCTTAAGTCTTACCCTATTGTAATGTTTGTAGCCAGGAAAGTGGCTCCAATCACATTAGATGGAGAAAAAATTCCTTTACTTGACCATGCACACAGAGCCCTGCAAACAGGCGGGTTAGCTGTTTGCCTCCCAAGACAAGGACTAGTTCATTACTGCTACACATGACGAGACACCCCGAAAGGTCGCAGAAAGATGGAACCTTATTTTGGTGAGGACCAAATTGAATTGGGATTCTCCCGGTACTACAGACTAAACCAGACTAAATTCACGCGGGCTACCCAGAAATTCTCCCCATAGAACTTAATGTAAACTAAAACAGGGCGACCTCAGCTGACAGAGGACCTACAGCTTTCATAAAGATCGGATTTTGTGGGGATTTTAGTGTCCCTTGTCATCCTGAACTTTTTTTCTTCTTAAATCCTTCGGTTTTCTTTAAATCCACACTTTAGTGCCACAAACTCTGCCCGTCTGGCTCCCTCTCTAACTCCCGCTCTGATGAGCAGCTCTGATTGGTCAGAACGCGGCCGAGCCCCTCTGTGCACGTGCATGACAGCCACACACACGTATTTCGCGCAACGCATCATGGGAGATCATGCACTGCGCAGAACCGGGAGGACCAGACGATGCCTAAATACAGGCGAGTTTCCCATAGATCTTTGCGAGTTCCAGACAGAGTTCCGCTAATCATTCAGCCCCCATGCCGTCACAAAGCGCCACTGAGCACGGCGCCATCTTGGATCGCCGGGGCTTGCGTGGAGAAGATTCATGTGCTTTAGATTTTTTTTATTGTTTTTGATGCATTTCATCTAATCTTTGTAGTTATTTTTTAGTCCAACATAGTTTTATTATTCATTATATCAAAAAGAAATATGTTTGCACGCTTTTACATTTTTGTATTCTACTTCTGCGCCAATGGTCTATGCCCTTTATCTAAACTCAATCTTTGAAAAAAAATAAAAATGACATTGTTTGTGGTTGTAAACATGACAAAATATAAGTTGTACTTTGGAGAGCCACTGTGTTTGATTCAAATTGAAAGTTGTAATGGTTGTCTTTGGTAAATGTTTATGATATAAGGAAGTTTTTTTTGTTTAATGATTTTTTTCACTTTGTTTGAAAAATGCTAACATTGCTGCAATGGAATTAATAGAATGTCAAAAGTTCCATTACAAACATCCTCTGACCTTAAAACCATTTGACAATCTAATCTCCAATGTGTGAGAAGACAACGTGGCTCTAGTTTGGTATAAAGCAACTAAAAGACTCATAAATGCCTGACAAATGGACGTCACGGCTCAAATTAAGCAGGCAATCTTCTTTTTGAAGTTGACTCTTTGGACGCATTGAAGAGATATTAGTTTCCAAGAAAATATCCTGATGTGTCTCCCCTTTCTACTTTAAAGACTGCTTTTTGGCGTGCAATTATATCGAACAATAGGACCAAAGCCAATGGAGGATGCAACCCGTTACCATGGAAATGATTATGATGGATTTGTGGATAGACGGAGTAGGTAATTGGAAAAAGATTGATGGGTGACAGGACCAGAAAAGGGGTGGAGAGAGCCACAGCATTGGATGAATTACCTGAGCATTGGGAGGAGAAAGGGCCTTATTACAGCCAATCTTTACTGGATTTACAATTATATAATGATGCGTCCTTACTTTCCTCGAGTCAATAGGCAATCATTCTTAGCTCTGTCTTATCCCACATTTCCTGTTTTTTTAATGTAACTGCAAAACCGTTGTGTGTAATTCTTCTCATCAATAACGCTTCATGGAACATTACACACCAGTTTATCCTAAGATATGGTACACTAGTATTGCTACTGGTACTAGTGGTTTCTAGCGAGTGAGAAACAGTGGCGGCAGCAAAGAAATTCATGTTCTAATTTTTATTCATGTATTTATCATGTGGGGCTCATGACAATTGTTTTCTTAAATAATATTATTTGTTTATCAACCCAAAAAGTGTACAATTCTAGTTGACTCTTTGAACTCCAAATGATTATTCTGTCTGAAAAAGTTTCAGAAAAACTGTAGAAACATAGAACAAAACTGTATTTATGGATTTAAAAAAGTGTTTTCTATGGCTTGAAAGTTAGGTACCCCAGTTTTAAGTGGCTAAACACATGTCTTCTCTACCCACTCATGATGGATAAAAGCATTTTCCATAGCTTCCACAGATGGCGTAGGAGTAGAGATACCCTTAGCTCATCTTCTGCTGCTTCCCATTAAACCCCCATTAAAACACAGTGAAGGTTCCAGATAGGGCTGTCAAAATTATCACGTTAACTCACGTTAATAATATTTTTCATTAACGCGTAAAAAAAAAATTACCGCATGTCGGAATGACCCGCCCATTTATCCATAATATCACTCAGAATGCTGCGTGTGAGATGCATCAGAGCAGGTAGGCCCTCTGGGAATTCATGTTTTAAAAGAATACGTGCGTGATCGCGGGGCTGTTTGCTGCGAACTGAAGTCCGCCTCCTCCGCGGCCGCTCTGGCTGTGAGCCGCTAACAACAACACGGCTGTGAGCGAACGGCACCGCGGTAACGTGGTCATATAAGACCAAACACGCCACAGAACTATTGTCTGCATGTTGTGTTCGTGTCTTTACAACCTGTGCGTAACCTGTGCGCGCAAATACAGCGCAAAAGTGTCCCTGTCTCCTCCTGAAACTAAACTAAACTAAACTCGCTGATTGAAAGCTGGGGAATGTAAATTTCCCCCTTTCATTAACAGCTCATTTTGGTTGTGTCCAAAGCAAAAGGTTGTGAGCAAATCCAACAGATTTAATAGTAATCTTTAGATTCAAGTACATTTGGTATGAATGACAATGTGTCATTTTATTTGATAATCTCATTTAACTTCAATTGGAGTGGATTTGAAATAGAATGTTGAAAATGCAATTAATCGTGAGTTAACTCACAATTTCTGTGCGATTAATCAACTAAAAAATGTTAATCGTTTGACAGCCCTAGTTCCAGAACATATTTCCGCTGCATTCAAATAGGGCAGAAGTTGAGCAGGTGAGAATTAATCAGTCATTCAAATATCACACTTTTCTTATTCACTCCCACAACACTGTCCGAACAACGACCACGAGTGAATGGGTCTTGACACCCAGAATTTGCTTTACCTGCATCAACTGTCCCATTGAGCCCAGAGGCTCTTTTTTTATTTAGTCAGAAATTGATTATGAAGCAAGCATAAAGACAGGATGAGTGCACTCTTGACAAAACAGTCAAGCAACATTATTTCTCACTGTGGAGGTGGGGATGGGGAGGAGGAGAGTTACTGCACATGCTAAAGCGGGTTGCAGACACACAAGGCACTGTTTGAATGCTGCCAGGGAATGCTGCTACTGAGGTGTGTAAATGTTTCAGCTGAATCGGATTGTACAGATGTGTAGTAATGGGTGGGATTGTGTCCAAGGTGAAATATTCCGGTCTTTTTCATGTATTTAATTTATTACAGGCAGTGGCACTGATAAGTACAATGTAGACAATACAATCAAGTCATATAGTGAAAAAAGATAAGGACAAAAAGGACAGTATATATTGCAACTGTATGTAAACATAACCTCATATTCAGGTCTTCCATTCTGAATATTTGTGTGGACGAAGCATCAAACACAGCACAACTTTGTGAAAGTGCGTTTGAGTCCTTGACCAATGTGCATTTGCTTGTTTCTACACTTGTACCACCTGAAGATGTACCGTTAAGTGGGGTTGGCCAGTTGTTTGTACAGAACATCAGATCCACCAGGTGCAGCTGTCTCTGGGGCCAATGAAACATGTAAACTCCGAGAATCACGTGTTATTGTTTTATTATTATTTAAGGAGTGTTAGGTCGTAAACGGGGTAACAGTATTTATTCTGCCAGGTGTGCAAACAAATATCTTTATTTCTCTATTCAGACACATCTTTGTTCATGCCCCAGAGAAACACTCAGACCCTGTGTTTAAATGTATAATACTGTATAACCAGTGCTTTTCCTGCGGCACACGGAAGACAAGATCTAGAGGCAGAACCTGAGAGATCTTCAAATATGTTGTTTGTAAAGTGCAATAGTATGGAAAGTTTTCCAACAACTTTACTATGACCATTCTCATACTTTTGAGTTCGCAGCAAGTCCTATGTAGCTCTGAAACAGTTGTTGTTTTGTGCTTTACAATTGTTTCTTTTTTTCATGGACCGAACCATGCAGGTGAAACGGAAATCCGCTGGAGGAATGCTACGTTTTTGTGTAATGCTAATACAGCAATCAACATCTCACTCAGAGCAGAGATAATGGTCCGACTCTGTCATGGTATGGCTTTTATTGCATTGTTTTATTTTGACTTCAGTTCTGTGCTTTCGTTTAAGTTTGACTTTCTGTTCCCCTGTGTTGCTTGTCTGCCCCGCCCTAATGTGCTTCACCTGTGTCTGTGTCTATATGTACCCCCTGTGCTTCTCTCCCCTTGTAGCTGGTCCATTGTCTTTGTTTGTTCATGTCTTTGTCTAAGTTTGTTCCTGGTTCCATTTTTGATTTTTTTTTTTCTTCATCTTGGACCACGTGGCATACTCTACCTCTGCTGCTGCTCCACCCAGCGGCTACTCCACCTCTGCTGCTCTGCCCTAAAGTGCTGTTGGACTTTATCACTACTACTGTTAGTAACTTTTAGAATCATGTATTTATTTATTTATTTTGTATGGATGGATGTGTTTCTGATGCCACTGGATACCTGAGTTTCTCATATGGGGGCTTAATAAAGTATATCTACTGTATCTACTAAAAGTGTATATTTGGGTTATGTTTACAGCTCAGTTCTTTGGGAAGCTCTTGCCATTCTCTTTGTCAGTGTCTAAATCCACAGTGTGATATTGTTGTTTGTCTTTCACTGTGTGTTTTGGCCCTGACACACGTGAAACATGCTTGAGTCTTCACACTCTCATCATCAGCACAAAGATGCCAAACATCCACTTTTCAATATTGTTTCCTTCCTTTTGTTGCACTTGTCACCAACCACTCTAATCAAATGAATCTTTCTTCTGGTGCTTTCGGGATATAAAAGCCACAAATTAGAAAATAATATTAAAGTAGCTCCTTTTGTTGTGCGGTATTGAAAGTGTTTTTTTTTTACCCTAGAAACTGGATGCGTGAAACTGTAACGGGATCAGCGGCTTTGTGCTTGAAAACAAAAGAAGAATGACTCCTGTAAAAATGTATAGGTAAACTTGACATACAGAATAGAGAGGCAGGCCATTGGCACAAGGTTCAACATGAAAGACATTGTATACTTTTGGTTTATTCAAGAAAATCTTTCTATAATACAATAGTAGTTGACCAAGATTTGTCATTTGTGGCTTTGGTTTTTGTGCAATACCGCAGACTTCCACTTTATCTGGGCTCAGTTTTGGAAGATGGTGGAAAGCGGTCTGTCAGCCCTCCTCTCGAGCCTGGTGCCAATGTGTGTAACAAGCACAAACACACACACACACATTTTCAAATATACAAGGTTTTCTTGTACGTAGATGATGGATGCTAATCAAACATTCCATACTGAAGGTAGTACAGACAATTAAATAATACAATACAATACAATTTATTCTTGTATAGCCCTAGGTCACAACAGAAGTCATCTCAGAGGACTTAACAAAACCATTGAAATCACCAACACAGGTCAGAGAATCAACAGTTAAAACACATGAAGAATATAAAGCACACACAGAAGAAAATGTCCATACATGTTGTAGAATGCTAAAGTGTCCTGATCATCACCAATCCTTTCTGTTGGACACTAACTGTCCAACAAGACCCTCCTGCATCGACAAGGAAAAACTCTTAAAAAACCCAGTGGGAAAAAGTGAGAAACCTTGGAGGAGAACTAGGGAAACCCACAGGGAGGGAGACCCATATGAGAAAGGGATCCGCTCCTCCGGACGGACAGGCTAATGATCTAGGACCTAAGCTAGCTACAGAACGTGGACCAGTGGCCGCTGAACGTGGACAGGTCCGGTGCAGGACCGAAGCACTCCCAGGCGGGTCGGGCGGGGCAGTCCGCAGGTGTAGATGGAAGAGGCCAGGCTCAGAGATCCCGTCATCGTACCATGAAACAGACAATGGGACAACGGGTGAATAGCAATGAACAAACTACAGTCAGAATCCTAAAAATGCTAAACAGATAAAGTAGGAAGGAGGAGAGGATAGTGCTCAAGTTACCATACTTCTCCCAGCAAACTGACTCCCTATGCAGCTTGACTAACACTCTGAGGAGTTTAACCTTCTCCGAGTCTTACCTTCCTACCATATGCTAAACTAAAGAGGACTGTTTTAAACCTAGCCTTGAATAAAGAATAACATACAGCATAATATATAACATAATATACAACATAACACAATACATTATTGAATAATATATAACATAATATATAACATAATACAGCATATATATATAATATATACACTACATATTATATATTACCTAATTATATGCTAAATTAAAGTAAAGTGCTTTAAGCCTGGCCTTGAATGTGGAGACCGTATCTGCTTCCTTAACATAAATGGGAAGCTGATTCCACAGTAAAGGAGCTTGGTAGCTAAATGCTCTGCCACCAACAGTGACCTTTGAGACCTTAGGGACCACCAGACGTCTGGCGTTTTGTGAGCGCAACGCTCGACCTGGTTGATACGACACTAACGTGTCTTGGAGATAAGAGGGAGCCAAGCCATTTATGGCTTTATATGTTAAGAGTAGGATTTTAAACTTTATTCTGTACTCCACAGGGAGCCAGTGGAGTGATTTTAACACCGGAGTTATGTGCTCCCTCCTTTTGGTACCTGTTAAGATCCTAGCTGCTGTATTCTGAACGAGCTGGAAGCTCTTCAAAGAGGCTTTAGGGCACGCTGCCAGTAAAGCGTTACAGTAGTCGAGCCTTGAGGTGACAAACGCGTGAATGAGTTTTTCCGCGTCACTTTTAGGAAGGAAATTCCTAATTTTAGCGATATTCCGTAAGTGGAAGTACGCCGTTTTAGTTGCTTGGCTTATATAAGCCTTGAAGGAGAGTTCTTGGTCAAAAATGACTCCAAGATTCCTCACAGTGTTACTGGGTATTATACTGACATTATCGAGAGTAACCATCTGGTTAGTGAGGGTGTCACGCAGGCGCTTCGGACTGAGTAGGATCACTTCTGTCTTCTCCGGGTTGAGAAGTAGGAAGTTAAGAGTCATCCACATTTTAAGGTCCTTTATGCAGGCACTGAGCTTTTCTAGCTGATCTGTCTGATTAGGCTTCATCGACAGATAAAGCTGTGTGTCATCTGCATAGCAGTGGAAATTAATTCCATGCTTTTTAATAATGTTTCCCAGTGGCAGCATGTAGAGAGTAAAAAGAATCGGTCCGAGTACCGAACCCTGCGGCACACCGAATTCCACTCCAGAATAAGGCGACGAGTCCTGATTCACATTGACGAAGTGATATCGATCTGATAAATAGGATTTAAACCAGCCAAGGGCTGTTCCTCTAAGACCTATATCACATTCTAGCCTCTGCAGTAGAATGCTGTGGTCTATTGTGTCAAATGCAGCACTAAGGTCCAGTAGGACCAGCACTGACACTTGTCCATTATCGGCAGCTAGTAGTAAGTCATTTGTGACTTTGACTAGTGCCGTTTCAGTGCTATGATGAGCTCTGAATCCTGATTGAAAGACTTCAAACATATCATTTTCCTGCAGGTGGCAGCGGAGCTGCTCAGCTATACGTTTTTCCAGGATTTTAGATATAAAAGTGAGGTTTGAGATCGGTCTGTAGTTTGTAAGTATTTCTGGGTCCAGGTTTGTTTTCTTCAGAAGGGGTTTGATTACCGCGGTTTTAAAAGCTTGTGGGACATAGCCACATTGTATGGATGCGTTTATTATATTTACGATAGGCTCAATTATCAAAGGAAGTATGTCTTTGAAGAGCCATGTCGGGACTGCGTCTAACATGCAAGTTGAGGCTTTTGAGGATGTGACCACAGAGATCCACCTCTGCTTGGCTCACAGCCATGAATTTATTAAGGCCCACTGAAGAGTCTAAGTGGGAAGTCACGTATGCCGCTTCAACCTGTCCACCACTAACAGCAGGAGCAACCTCCTCCAGCTTGTCACGGATGGATGTAATTTTATTATTAAAGAAGTGGAGAAAGTCGACACTGCTCAGTGAGCTTGGAATTTTAGGCTCGATTGCGCTATGGCAGTTTGTGAGTTTAGCAACGGTACCAAACAAAAATCTACTGTTGTTTTTATTCGCTTCTATTAAAGTTGAATAGTATTGAGTTCGAGCCCCGCGAAGGGCCTTCTTGTAGTTTCGGAGACCTGCTTTCCACTCCCTGTGGACAGGCTCCGAGTGGGAGTGGCGATATAGCCTCTCCAATTTTCTGACGTCCTGTTTTAAAGTGTGGAGTTGAACACTGTACCAGGGCGACGATGATCTAATCCTAATGGTTTTCTGTTTTAAAGGAGCTGCTGCATTTAATGCAGATTTTAAAGACTCCATAGTGTTGCCCACCGTTTGGTCAATGACTGAGGGACTGCAGCTGCTGTGAACAGGTTCACCTGCAGCAGTATTCAACATAGGCTGTATTAGTTCTTTGAACCTTGTGATAGATTTATCATTTAAGGTTCTTTTCATTATGGTTTTATCTTGCGGGACAGGAAAGTCCTCCAAAGCGAGATCAAACGTGATCAAGAAATGGTCAGACAGCAACGAGCTTTGACGCTGGATGTCAACATTGGAGACATCACAGCCGTAGGTCAGGACAAGGTCCAAGGTGTGGTTATGAATGTGAGTAGGTTCCTCAACATTCTGAGTAAAACCAACACCATCTAGTACGGCGCTGAAAGCTTTGTTTAAGCTGTCAGTGCTGTCGTCCACATGTATATTGAAGTCTCCAGCTATAACTATGTTTTCCCATTCCAAAACTAGGTTTGAAATTAAGTCAGAGAATTCTGTTAGGAACTCGCTGTAAGGACCAGGAGGTCGGTATAAAACTATAAATAGTACTGCTTTTTGTTTTCTCCACCCAGGACAGGTGATTGAAAGTGTTAAGTTTTCAAACGAGTGAAAAGCGTTGTTGGTTTTGGGACTAAGAACCAAGTTGGTGTGTGATATAATCGCAACACCACCGCCGCGACCTGTAGCTCTGGCTTTCTGGTAGTTAACATGCGTCGGAGGAGTGCACTCATTCAATCTGACGTAGTCGTCCTGTTGGAGCCAAGTCTCCGAGAGCGCAAACAGATCCAAGCCCTTGTCTATAATAAGTTCGTTTATGAGAAGCGATTTAGACGAGATTGATCTGACGTTCATTAAACCACATTTAACAACCCTACCGCTAGAACTATTTCTGTCTGTCTGAACTTTTATTAAGTTACTGTGTCTGACACCTAGGTCAGATTTCCTCGCATATAGTGCTTTAGACTTCAAGCGGGGAACACACACAGTTTCAATCTGACTAGGTTCTGAGGCTAGTAACTGAGCACACACAGGCATACACACACATGCACACGCAGTTTCAATCTGACTAGCCTCTGAGGCTAGTAACTGAACAGATGGGGGCTCAGAGGTTGTGGCAGAGCAGCTCTGCACCCGGGCCTCAGTTCTGCATCGTCATTTGAGCCGAGCAGAACAGTTTAGAGCCAGGGCCAAATTCTTAGCCAAAAGGGATGTACCCGCCAACGTTGGGTGGATATCATCCGAGCGGATGAGACCGGGCTTTCCCCAAAAGGCACTCCAATTGTCAACATGAACAACACCACTTCGAGGGCACCAGCCAGCCAAATAATGTTGATAATGTCATTGGGGGCATTATCAAGGCACATTTCAGGTTTCTCTCATATATATAAATGGACTGCAAGTGTGCAAAATAACCTTTTATTAGCCCTGAGTGTACTCATCCGACATGGAAAGATATCCATAACATACCTCAGCTAAAAGAGAAGTTTAAAACATATCCGGACGTGAAACAAGAGTCCCATTCTCGATAGAATGTTAAGCAATGAAGCAATTACGTATTCCAGATTGGCAGATTGCTATTTGCTTCATGAGCGTCGCTTTTGTTTTGAAAAATACTCTAAAGCCAACATTCACCACCAGAGATGATCTTTAGGGAGAGATATAGCAATACTGTAGCATTTACACATAGAAGTGATTACAGTGAGGTGACGTTGGAGCCTGCACATGCTGTGAACTGTGCTTGTATGTTTGTACTTATCCTGAAGGAGGGGCTGTGTGTAATCAGCCCACCTCCTGCTAAAACACTAACCCTGGATACACTTTCTTTCCTGTCCAAATTGCACATGAATCTGGCTGATGAGACACTCCTGCTCTGTAGAGGAGGTGGCCTTTTTGCAGCTACTTATGACTCTCCTTCCACCACAATGTACGCCCTGACAAAGCCGCCTCCAGGCAACACGATCTCCTTCCTCCCCTCCTTATTCACAAGCTTGATTTCTTTTCATCAACTCTGTCTCTTCTCCTTTTCTCCGCGTACCTTTCTACTCAGCTGGAAGCTCTTGTTGTTGTCAAATCCAATAGCTTTTTCCCTCCTGGCTTCCCTCTGTCCCCCTGTCCCTTTTTGTATCTTTGTCTCCCTCTGCATTATACTCTTTCTACTTCTATGGCTGGGTCCAAAATAACCCCTAAGTGATTATAGGGAGCTATCGGCTATAGTGACTGCTTCACTTTCTTGTGGTCTTTCTAAGGCATTGGCACAGTGGATTTTTACTTTCCCACAATGCAACAGGAGTACATTGAGAGAAGTCCAGCTAAGTAATTGTTGGTGTAATTTTAGGTAGCGTCATCTGCCTAAAATGTTCAGACACTATTTATCGGCATTGTTCCGCCGCACTTGTTTTAGAAGTAAAATATTCCTTCTTTTCTTTCAAATAAGTATTAAAGAACATTGAGTACCGTGAGGAAATATGTTGAACGTGTTTTTCTAAAAACAATTTAGACATCAAATCCATTTTTGTTACTGCTTTGGATCAGATTTTTCATACGGAAGTGAATAACAGATGATGAAATGGGAAAACATATTCGGGTTGCTGTGTGTGTGTTAGTGCGTGTTTGCGTGCATGTGTGTGTGTAGCTAATGCATAGGTTTAATCACCTTGTTTCCTTATGTTTGTATATGGACAATATATATATATACATGAATATAAATGTTTCTCTCTCGGAGCCACTCAGAAAATGCATCAATGTGTTAACAAAGAAATGGTGTCTATGAATCTCCAGCACTCAGAAAACAGGCCACAGATTGTATTAACTGTACTTGACTCAAATATAGCGCCTTTCCTGCACTTACCCAATATGTGTAGGTTACATCTCCAACTGATCATGACAAAAGATGCTGTCCACCATTATTCTTGCCGCCAATGAAACTAGGGGACCATTTTTCTCACTCTTCTCATTGGCCTCTCTGCCTTCCCAGTACACCCTCCATCTTAAGTCTTCCTCTTGCTCTTTCTCTGCTCTGTTATCCTTGTGTGTCTTCTCTCTTCGACCTCTAACCCGGTGTTTTTAGCCCATCTCTTTTCTCTCTTTGGAGCTCTTTTCTCTGGGCACTAGGGCTTTGTGGGCGCTCTCAGGCCCCCAGTGGGACGTCCAGTTGGAGAATAGGCCTGCAAAACAAACTGTGTAAAAAGGAGAGGCTCTATGAGGAAAAGCAGTAAGGGGAGAAAAGAAGGTGCCAACAAAGGAGAGATTGGGGAGGTACGAATAAAGAAGCGGACATGCCTGACATTTCTAAAGCAAAGTAACGGGTCCTAGAAACTCATTACAGATATGCCAAAGGTTGGTTAGAAAAGGCTGATGGATTCTTTTTTATGTTTTTATCTAGATTCTAGTTCAATATTACATTAATCCTCCTTAAAATTATATGAATGTATCTTCTGAAAGCTTGGGTTTGGGCAGTGTAACTTGCTGGTGGGGGGTCTCAGGGTGTCATGGGGCTCTAAATCTACACGGAGCATCTGCATCAAAGTGGGCCACGATGCTGACAGCTCCCTTGCTTGCTTTATGTAGAAATTGGCATATACAACAATGTCAACCCAATATATGAAGGTCTGGGGATCTCCTCCAGGAAAATCTATGCAGTAGCTACTGGTAATGTCTGTCTTCTGCCACTGCACTTGTGGTCTTACCTACAGTACTTTCTGATATTTGTACTAATCTATTAGTATTAAGTACAAGTTGATATGATTCTGATAAATTTAGAACAGAAAGGGGGTGTAAGAGGCCAGGCTAAGTTTGTCATTGCCTGATCTCATCAGATCTCGGAACTGATGGTGAAAAAAGCCTGCAGGCTTATCAGGCAAACGTCACCAGTCTATACTCGAGCAACAGAAGAAGAAAAGTGGGACTGGACTGTAGGATAGGGATGTGATGAATCACAGAATTTCTTTGTTGCCCCAAAGAAATCCTGTCAATTGATTTGTCAACTAAAAAGTTAGAGCAGATGACAAAAATAATACTGTTTTTTATTGTCTTTGCCACACTCCTCCTCCTTATATCTTTTCAAATACTATGTAACTATGTATTTTTGGAACTTTATACTTGTCAATCATGAGACTACTTTTAGGATCAAAACAAGTGATTGTGTTTCCATATATTCTCTTTTTAAATGTAACCATAGTATTCATTGCCATTAAGACTATAAAAGGTGTGGTTACCTAAACCAGCCTTGACAGACTGACAATATTTCAATTTCCACCTGATGTTGATCTGCAATGTTTTCTACAATATGATTGAAAAATGCAAGTAAAAAAACTCAAAAAAAAATTATCTTCTAAATAAAATTCCTAGTGTGCAGATATCTTCTCTCTCCTTTTTTAAGCTGAAGAAATATCTGCGGTTTCACAGTGATCATTACTTACTGTGTGATATACAAGGAGTGAATCATTTTCCATTTTCACAGCCAGACCATTATGCAAATCATCCATTATTGTACTTTATGGTTATGAGTATTAGTTTGGTTATGGTCTGAATATGGCCATGGTAATAAATACACTGAGCGGATAAAATAAACCTTTAGTTTATGTGGGAGAATATTGTATTCACTACTGCTGCGTTATTATGCATGTGGTAAAAATGAGCTTAATTTCAAACAATTTGAGTTTAAATCAAGAAATCACTTTTTTGTTATCTAAAAAACATATGACTGAGGCTCAACAGTCCATTCAAGCGAACATTGAGAGTTCTTTTAAAAGCCTGAAGTAACCCCAAAATAGTTACTTCTTGGTATTGCCTCGGGTCCTCTAGTGCTTTTTGAATTATATGTGGTATTTTGAAAACTCTTATTTCCATGTTTTTAATGGCATCTTGAAGAAACTGCGTAAGGCCTTGCTTTTTTATAAACATCGAAAACATCAGGCACTTATACATTCTCGAGTTTTTAAGTCTTGGTTTATTGCTGGCAGAAATGCAGTACACATTCAAGTACTATTCACAGCACAAAGAGTAATTAAGCGATTTAAACTGTGAAATGTGTTTTTACTGATGTGGAAAACAAACTCTGACAAGCATAGTTTCATATGCAAAAGCCATTAGATCCGCATCCAAGCATCGCATCACCTCTACTTTCATGACAACCCACACATCGAGAATTTAGCCATAGCTCAATGGCAGCAGGAGAAAAAGGCCATTGATCCTATTTGGTGATGTCGCTAGTCTCATGATAATGCACACAGTTCTCGACTCCATGCAAACCCAAATGAGTTAAAGGGGACATAACATGCTAAATAGACTGCAAATAAATAGTAGTTTCTCTTGTAATTTACATGAATCATTCATATTCGGGGTAAATTATCTAGTCATATATGCAAGAAGCCATTGCTCTCCCCTCAGTTCTCTGTCCACTGCCACCTATAGGCGCTCACCTGGGTTTTTATTTACTTCCATTGTCATTCACTCGTCTTGCTCTAAGGAATAAAATATCCTCGCACAGCAACCTGGTCTGCGCTGGGGCGGAGCTTATTATGTGACTACTTATTTTCTGATGTTGTGTTTAAGAGGCAGGCCGACTGAGGAAATGCACAAATTGTTTCCTTTTCCTTTTTGCTCAACATTGAGAATCGCGTCTTCTACCCTTCCGTTGTTTATTTTTTCCTCAAAACGTCTTATGGAAGAAGCTTATGGACCGTATGAGCTTTGTGCTTACAGATCCAAACAAATATTATTTTTGAGCACTGAGTCACATACAGGTTTCACAAAATGTATATCATCATGACACAGTGTAGAAGTTGGTAGAAGAGGAGACAGAGGTTCAGCATAGTCCGTTTATGACATTGACAAGAGCAGCGGTGAAGTCTACCATTCAAACAATTCGTACCACGACATCTGGTCAACCTACTGTACTTCCTGATGTCGTTCATTCATTTCAAGAGAACAGTTTGTGTGTTAGAAATAAGAATAATTATCGTCACCACACAGGGTCTTTGTAAACTTACAGAATGAAGCATAAAACAGAAAAAATATTAGAAGAAGGAGGGTGAAAGGTGAGGACAGTCTCAGTAGGAATAAATGTAAGAACTTGTTCCCCCGAAATACATTGCAGTCACTGTTTCTACATCCTCAGTAATGCACCACCATTTATCTTACATAAACCTGATGGCATTTTTTTTACCAAAACTTTAGTCTTCCCAGTTTGACGTTCCAATACTTTATCTTCTGACATATCCTCCCCCAATATGAAAGACATATGTCTGAAAATGGCAGAACATTGTGTATGTGCTGGTCAACCAGGGCTGTACTTGTGTGTAGATGGCCCCAACAGGCTTCTAGTGGCAGAAATTAGACACAGGGCTTCTAAATACATTTCATGCTTCCTTCTACTTAAGTCTCTCCCTTGCACAATATTGAGCTATTTTTTGTGTCCAGATAAACAAGCCACCACTATCCAATCAGGCTTGACTGTGCAAAATTGCGTTTAAATGCCTTCCACTCTCATTCACAATGGATGAATGGACGTGATGCGATGGGCCGCGATGGATTTGTGCCATGTGCAAGTGTAATTGTCTCTTTGGCGAGGTCACAATACTCATAAAGCACTGCACTCTCGCTAATGATAGACACCATAAAAAGTGCAAGGTGTCAGCCTCCAGTCTCCTAATGCAATTAAACCATTGGATCAGTGCATTCAGTGGGGGACTATAGGTGTATATGCTGGTCAGAGGAAGAGGCTGCAAATGATTGTAAGTTAATGCGTTGTAGCCTAAACATGAGTGCTCTCAACAACATGGCGGCAGATGAAATGAGGTGTGAAATAAGATTCTTTGTCTCGGAGGAGAGGAGCTGGAGGAAATCCCTCGTCAACACAACACACATTCTTAACGTCCAGCCATATCCCCACAATATGCAATTCTCATGGAATATTCAATAATGATGACTTTGGGGGACTATTTGATTCATTTTGTCCTATACAGGTTTGGGGTCAGCTTATTAATAAATGTTCCCTTGAAAATTTGTGTACAGTGGGGCCAAAAAGTACCAGTTGTGCAAGTTCTCCTTCTCCCACTTACAGTAAAAAGATGAAGGAGGCCTGTAATTTCCGTCATAGGTATACCACAACTATGATAGACAGAAAGAAAAAATTAAATACAGAAAAATCACATTTCTGGCTCTCACAGACCGGTAACTCCTTCTTTAAGAGGCTCTTCTGTCCTCCACTCGGCACCTGTTTAAACTTGCTATCAGTATGAAAGACACCTGTCCACAATCTTAAACAGTCACACTCCAAATTCTAGTGTCAAAGGACACCAGAGACAGAATTGTAGACCTGCACCAGGCTGGAAAGACTGAATCCGCAATTGGTAAGCAGCTTGGTGTGAAGAAATCAACTGTGGGAGCGATTATTAGAAAATGGAAGACACACCAGACCACTGATGATCTTCATCAATCTGGGGCTCCACAAACAAAGGCTACCATCAGTAACACACTACGCAGCCAGGGACTCAAATCCTGCAGTGCCAGACGTGTCCCCTGCTTAAGCCAGAACATGTCTAGGACCGTCTGATGTTTGCTAGAGAGCATTTGGAGGATCCAGAAGAGGATTGGGAGAATGTCATATGGTCAGATGAAACCAAAATAGAACTTTTTGGTAAAAACTGAACTTGTCGTGTTTGGAAGAGAAAGAGTGCTGAGTTGCATTCAGAGAACACCATACATACTGTGAAGCATGGGGGTGGAAACATCATGCTTTGGGGCTGTTTTTCTGCAAAGGGACCAGGACGACTAATCCGTGTAAAGGAAAGACAGAATAGGTATCGTGAGACCCTGCTCCCATCTCTGTGTGAAAAAAATAACAATTGTAAACCGCTTTGTGACTCTGGTCTGTGAAAGGCGGTATATAAATACACATTACTTACTTAATTACTGAAACCTCCTTCTATCAGCAAGGGCATTGAAGATGAAACGTGGCTGGGTCTTTCAGCATGACAATGATCCCAAACACACCGCCAGTACAACGAAGGAGTGGCATCTCAAGGTCCTGGAGTGACCTAGTCAGTCTCCAGATCTCAACCCCATAGAAGATTCTCTAGAGGGTGTTGAAAGGCTGTGTTACCTAGCGACAGTCCCAAAACATCACTGCTCTAGATGAGATCTGCATGGAGGAATAGGCCAAAATACCAGCAACAGTGTGTGAAAACCTTGTGAAGACTTACAGAAAATGTTTGAGCTCTGTCAATGCCAATAAAGGGTATATAACAAAGTATTGATATTAATGTTTATTTGTTGTTTAATTTGTAAATGTTTTGCTTCTTGTAGCCATACAACAAAAAATAGCTTTTCCTCAAACAGGGGTTTAAATACTGCAATGATCTTTCTATATGATCTATAAGAGTCATTTATGATCAAAAGAATGGTTGGTCCCACACTCAGCACAATTATGAAGGTAGCAAACTTCACTTCAAGACTCAATCCCAGGATCTTCTTGTTGAGAAATATCAATAGTGAGTATCAATCCTTTCATCCTGAGCTGTATATTATACGCAGAAAGACATGCAGACATAATGCGTGATGATGCTCAGCAAAAGCAAACCTCCAGTCCAGTGTGTTAATGTGCAGTGGATTACATTTTTAATCTGTGCTGATGCCCCGGGGTCTGGCCCTAAACTTAACACCACATCTCCATTAGACCAAAGCTCTGAGGGCCAGTATGGCCTCACCTCGCCCTCAGGCTCTGCCCCTTCTGCACCTATACCCACAGGACACTCACATCCACAGGACAAAGACACTTGTCAGAACACACAAGCATCAGGGAGGGACCAGGAATACACTCTTCTCATCAGTGCAGTTCAGTACTGATGTATGATGTTGCTGTGTAAATGTTGCTACGGTTTTGTCTTGGAATTATTGTGCTTTGGATATAACTTCGGATAAATATTATCATGCAATAAATCCAGTCCAAGAGATCTTATGAATGATGTAAAACATGATTTAATTGGATTACTGGAGGTCTAATGACTTCCAGGTGGAATCAACTGCCTCAATATAGATTGTCCAGACAATTTTGAACTCTTGTCAATGTCGCACATTGATTGCTTTGCTTTTCCTCCCAAATTCTCTCCAAGGCCATTCTGTTCTAATAAAATGTATTCATCTTTAACCTATGTAGCAGACAACACTTTTTTTTACCTTAATAGGTTTTGCAAAGGCATTAGCCACAACAAAATACTTTCTCTTTGTCTCTCGCTCAAAGTCTTCCTGGTCCATCATTCTTCGGCACCTCCTCCTCCACTCCAGCTGTTAAACCAATTAAACGCTCACCGAGGGTAGACTGCCCACTCTCCTATTGAGAAAAATACATGCAATAAAAAGCTTTCACTGTGCACTGCCATTGTGTGACAGCAAGGCCGCCATCTTTAATTATGGCCTACGCCCCCACCCTTCTCCTGTCTCAATAGAAGTGGGCTGTAGGTACAGACAGGCCTGGCGTGCCGAGAAAGGTTTTGTGTTGTGCAAGCAGCTAAAACGAGGTGCACGGGTAGGACGCAACGTGAATAGCTATAATCTCAGGTGTTAGACAAGGAAAATGAAGGATTAGAAGTTTGCGGCACAGCTGCAACATATACCAGAGCGGACTGCTGAGTGTGTCAAGGAAACAGAATTATACTTTTATATATTTTCATCATGAGGTCTTGCAGTATAATAATCATGTGGTATTTGGATAATAATGTATAACACAACGGTACCACTCAAGGTGATATGTTGAGAGCCTAATAAACACATCAATTATTACAAATCATGACTTCAATGCGTCATAAGGATAAGGCCATGTGTCATTGCAGCACAAACTGTACAAAGTGAAAAATTGATCCTGTCACTGCACTGCTTTCAACAAGGTTGTTAGTTTTATGGCCCGATGAAAAACTGATGGAAAGAAAGAGCAGAGAGGGCAGCGGTGAAAGCAGCTTCCTAAAAGGAGGTGATGGAGTCATGATATCAGCAGAGAAGATGGGGGCGCACACAGACCACTCCTCCTCTGTGCCCTCTGCCTTCAGGGGACACCCAGGGCAGGTCTGGGGAATGTGAGGCATGACAGAGGGAACAAAGCTGACTACTGTCCCCCAGAGAGAGGCCTTGTTCTGGGCCAAAGGGCGACAAGGAGCCAGCCGCGCAGTGCAGATGAATGGAGCCTGGTCTGAGTGACTGGATGTCTCGGTGGACCCTCACGTCCCCGGTTGGCAGGCTGCTGGCCAGGGCACGATTACCCACAGAGCAGGCATGTAAAGAAGTCAGGGCAGTGGTGGAGAATGTGAGGCATGAGGGAGGAACAAAGAGTGCAGTGTCCCCCAGAGAGAGGTCCAGAGCTGGGCCGCACAGGGCACTGGCTCAGCCTCTGCAGGAATATTAATATGTGGGCCCACAAACAGCAGACTATGCATGGTTGGATATGAAAATGGCATTCTCAAAAATTTGCTTCTAAAAAAAAAGAAGCAAATTTGACCTTTCAACACGTTTATATGCTTCTTCTGTGATGGATCAATAGATCAGATTTGTTTACCTGATTTGCATCTGGTATATTAAAGTTTGCTGGCCTGGCTCACTTTAACTAGACCATGTCGGCTTCACTTGTAGAAAAATCCTTCACATACCTGTTTCAAAAGGTGTTCACTTGTTAGATTGAGAGGATAGATAAATGGATAGCTAGATAGATAGATACAGTAGATAGATAGATAGATACAGATAGATAGATACAGTAGATAGATAGATAGATACAGTAGATAGATAGATAGATACAGTAGATAGATAGATAGAGAGCTACCACACAGTAGTCGGATCTGTGGAGACACTGGTACAGCTCTTTGCTTTGAGAAGTGAGGCTTATTGTTGTGATTATATGTGTTGTTTTGTGTATTTATGTGATGTGTTTGTCTTATCCTGGACCATGAGTCTGTAATAAAGTTTGATGATGATGTTGATGAAAGATTAGCATCAGAGATAGTGTAGCCACTGGATGGAGCAGGACTGGTCACAGCAGAAGTAAGGTGGCTTTACGACCACAAATAAAGCTCATTTCTCAAATGAACCAGAACGCATCAGTGTTTGTCATTCACCTGACAATAACTCATGATGTGGCAAATATAAAACCACATCATATAAACTGGGAAACCCTTCAGTCAATTTATCTCGGATCATAATGAGTGAAATTCCATTCAGTTGATATTACTATAGACGTATTTTCACAATGATTCTGTATTTATTCTTCGGAAACCACAAACCTTGAAGCCGGCATTTCCTTTCCAATCCCGGGTGTCAAGATGAAGACCAATCAGGAAAGGGCAGAATGGCCAATCACAAGTCGTATACCAGGAAATAGCCAATTAGGCCTGTTTGTCTGGGCGGACAAAGGAAGTGATATTGCACTGTGATTGCGCCAGTGCCGCGCTACACAAAACACGTTCAAATTACACCTTTGCACACTGCCTTCCAACCCTCATTTTTCAGGAGTGTGAGATCTTGATTGCCTCTGCGATGGCAAGTGGGCATGTCTCATTATCACACCAAAACAATCACCACCTCAGAGGCAAAAAACACAGATTTTGTTTTCATTAGGGAGCTATTGAGTCAGAGCTCTCCAGTCAAGGCCAAGACACTCACGCATGCGCAGTCGAGATAGAGGTCCAGCATTTTTTCATTTTTTTGATTATTTCTACCTTATTGCAGTTTGTGTAATTAAGCTGTAAATTTGAGACATGAGAGGCCTTTCAGACCTCCTCTGAGAGCCTCCACTGTGATCCTGGGATAGAGATGGTTAATTAACTGATTGTTTGCTTGGCCCATAGCCACAGAGAAATGGGCGAGATGGAGGGAAAGACAAGAATTGTTTGAAGAATCCAGATTGGGATTGAAAAGTGGATCCAATCAAAAAGGGAATTTTAATGTGGAGAATCGCCATTTGTTATGAGGAACATTGTTTGGATATAAGATTAATAAACAGAGCTATAAATAAGTAATGACAAATTTACATTATTTTTCGACATGAGCTTTTTTTCTATTTACTTTCATCAATGTACTGCCTCTTGGTTTTCCTAATATTACACATCTATCGCTTGTCTAAACAAACCCTACAACACTTTACACTTTTGATTTTATTGTATCTTTTGATGTTTACTTTCTATACAGCAACCTGGCTTCCCACAAACCCTTCCCCTGCATTTTTTTGTATGTTTCTTTTTATTTATTCTTGTAATTAGTTGCATTCATTCTCTATCTTTAAAAGAGTCCACATTTTGTGCGTTTCATACCAAATGTCTACACAAATTCCTAATGGGTTAATAGGCATGTGATTTTTATGAAACTGTAGAACTGAGTAAAAGCCAAGGACCGTTTTATTACTGTTTTGAGCCATCCCATAAAAACGTTACAACTCTTTCTATAATACGGTCAAAGTTTAGCTACACTCTACATTATTTCTATCTCAAAATGTGCGCAGCCTAATTCAGTAGTTTCTAAATGCTTTTACAACCTGATGACTATAAAGACTTTATCACACAGTATGCTGGTTTCATGAGCACAGTTTATTGATAATAGCTGCAGGAGGTCAACATTACATCTTCTTGCTGGTTCTCTTCAGAATTACAGAGCCGGCTTTGGATGTCTATGGCAACAAAAATACATAAAGAAATTATTAAAGGCATGTCCTATATGTATCTCATATCATAGACTATTCTAAGAAATGATTTTACCTCAACAAGCTTTCCGCCGACAATCTCAGTTGTGTGGTGGTAGTTGGGAAAGGTAGCGACCAGCTTGCCTCCCTCCATGCTGACTGTGGCCTGAAAACAAGGAGAAAATCAAGAAAATCAATAAGTTATATAGATATGTTTTGTATGTCAGTCTCAATTGGATGGATTTTTTCCAAGTATGCCAATATGCATACACAAATATACATACGACAATGCATAAAAACTAACACAACACAACTTGGAGAGAACTTTGTACAATCATATGTCATGTGTTAAATAGTAATTGTAACTTGTTATGTTTTATTAATTATGAATTCATATTTTGTCTGCATGTACATGTTTGAAATAAATAAATACATACATACAAAAAACGTATTAAGTTAAAATTAAACTTATTTTCCTTCTTGTCACTGCCATAGTTTCAATGCACTTTTTTCAATGAGTGTATCCCTTTTCTATATCATAAATCAGTTGATGCTGTGATGTCGCTGGAGACAATAAAAGGCGGCATTGAAAAAAAAATTGATTGTAACATAATTTCTGAGTTCAAAGTGAAACCCCAGTCTTTTCTCAGCCTCAGTTGCTTCTTTTGCGCTTCATACCTTGAACTTCTTCCCTCCGATGGTCTCCATGTCGGACTCCTTGCCAACGCAGAAGGTGTTGGTGACCTTGTGGTTGGCGGGGTAGTGGTGCGTCCATGTGAAGGAGTCCCCGTCCTGTGTGACCTCCGTGATCAGCTTGTAGTCACGCCCCTTCTCAATGACGTCATCGGGAATGCCTATAGGAGGTGTGTAAAGCGGATGTGTTAAAACTATTTTGCTACTGCTCTCAAAACAGACTTTTCAGACTAGTAGATGCTATATTTTTTTATATCTCTCACTTTTTCTGTCTCACAAAAGTTTTTAGTGGTTATATGGATCAGTTTGACTGGTTTTATGGATTTTTATCACAAACAGGTAGTTTCTTTTGTGAGAAGAAAAATAGGTACCTCAGCTTTAAGGATCAATTTTTTTGGAAACATTCTGGAGATGTACAACAGAAAATAGTAATAATAAAGTAGCCTACGGTAAAGTATATGTTACTGTCTAGTGCTTGTACTAAGAAATACGTATTTTGATTAAAGTATATGTTGAATGTCATGTAATAGGATTTGACAATATGTTTTCACATTTCACATTTTATTTGTTTATCCATTGAGACATGGCTTTAGGTTTTCTTGTTTGAGGTTAAACAAGACATTCTATATTATTTGCTAATCATATTTTAAGTTGGTCCCTTTTCTTTGGAAAAGTTGCATTTTATGTATATTTGAATACTTATATACATAAAATGTGTGCCCCTGAAACAACTTCAAATAAACCATAAAGAGAAAGATATCAGCTTTAAAGCTATTTTATAAATCAAGAAAGAATTGAAGGAATTCAAGCAACGCTTTTTGATATTCCGCGGTGCGCTGCCTTCAAATATTGAATACCAATGAAATAAAAAAGAACACAGCCCAAATGAAAAGGTTTCCTATATGTTTAACTTTAAAATCCTGTTGCTTTCTCACCAAGCAGCTTGCAGAACTCCACATATCCCTCCTGAGATTCAGTTTCCCATCTTCCGGCAAAGGCCATTCTGTGGACGTGGTGAGAGGAGGTGTGAGGTGCTGACACAAGGGGAGGGAAGAGCCAGGTGCCCAGAGGAGCGTGGGGCCGTCTTATATAGCCCACCACCGCCTCCGTCTAATACATGTGACCACACCAGAGTACTATTACAGCTGCAGATGACCACATTGCACCGTGAGCTGGAGGCCAATAACCCGCTTTAATAGCAGTTTATGGAGTTTGAGAATAGATGGTAAATTGCTGACTGCTCATCAGGGCCACCGTCTCATCCAGGTCAGTGAACCCGCTACAACTGCTTTATGATCGCCTCTTTTATTACCCAAAATCACATAAAGGCCTTTGTTTTAGTGTTTAAACTCAGTGACACAAGGCGCATTCTTATCTGGAAAAATTATGGAGGTTTTGTGCATTAAAATTTTACAACTGGATTTACTCTCAAGGACATTTAAGGGTGATGACAGTCGATTGTCACATTATTTTATAAACCCGTTTTGTGAACTCGTATTTATAAAATGGGCATTACTGATGTGGGGATTGTGACCTCAATGGGGCTGTTAATGAAACCATATCTGCACCTTCCCCAGTGTTGTCACCTGCACTGATTATTACACTATGTGATATCCCAGGCCGATCTTTTCAGCTCCATGGAGACAAGCAGGTTGCTATAGTTTCTGTGCAGTGCCAATTTAAAGTTGGGGTACCTGATATTCAAACCACAAAAATAACTATGAAATAAATCCATGTAACTTGTTACTAATTTGCAAAATAGTTGGATTCTATCCCTGGATTTAAGTGTGTTGGTTTCTGTTACATCTTTAGATCCGCTTTTTCAGTGAAAAGTGATCTCTCAGTACAGGTTAAACTTAGAATAATAAAATATTGTCCAAAGGTCCATTTACTTCTGAAATGGCTCTTACAATGTGAAACATTGAATTACAGACTCAATACACACAAGTGAGATATATCAAGGTTTTATATTTGTGTTCATGTTGATTGTTGATAGGTTAGTGTAGTGACACACTTACTGCAAGTGGGTCCTGGACGTCCTTACTGATGGGCAGCAGATGTTAAGGATGGTCAGCACACCTCAGTCCCAGCTCTCTGTCCCCTAGCACTGGTGCACCTGAGGGGTGTGTATTGAGCCCCTTGCTTTATTCACTTTACACCCACAACTGCATCTCTACATCTGAGTCCATTGCTATTGTTAAGTATGTAGACGACACAGCAGTCATAGTGGGTGATCTCCACCTATCACCCTATCTATAGATATCTATAGATAGATAGATAGAAACTTTATTGATCCCCTGTAGGAGAAATTCAGGTGTCCAGCAGCAGATGACTCATCCAGGTCTGTTGTACAGTCTGACAGTCGAAGGAAGAAAGGAGCTCTTGAAACGTTCTGTTCAGCAGCGCAGTGACAGGAGCCTGGTGCTACGATAGACCAACGAGATGGACCAACTTTAGACTTAACATTAGCAAAACTGAATAGCTCATTGTGGACTTGAGCATGAACAAGCAGGGGAGCCACTACCCATTCTCATCAAGGGGTCACCAGTGGAGAGAATGGATTGTTTAGGGGTGCACATCTCCCACAACCTGAGCTGGACAATGTTTATGGTGAATAAAGCACATCAGTGCCTGTACCACCTGAGGGGACTGCAGTACCTGCAGCTCCATCCCGGGCGCTGAAGACCCTTTTTGTCCGCACCACAAGAGCATCCTGAAGGGGAGCGTCACTGGTCCTCCAGCTTTAAGAATCCATCAATACATATGTATAGCATCATCTCCTCCAGCACGCGATCCCATAAACCTAAAACACACTTTCATTCCTGTGCAGAGGTCTTTTGGCACGCAGTCTGAAAGTGGGCTCTGGTGCTTTTGCTGCAATTATTCACTGTCCTGGCAGGTTACCCCTGTAGATTTAATCAGGTCAAAGTTATGAATAAGTTTGGTCGTTATCAGAAGGGACAAATTACACTTTTTCTTTGTTTTACATGCACATAAAAAAAAACTTTTGTGTTCACAATAAGAAACTCTCAACAGAATATATTAACGGCTTATTAACCGAGCGCGAGGTCTGTATGGAGAAATATCAGACCACGGCCTTAATGTAATGTCTGTGAAAAAAGGCCAAGGTCTGATATTTCTCTGTACAGACCGAGCAAGCAAGGTTAATAAATGTTTTATTATATGACTCTCGTCTGTGTCTTTACCAATGCTTTTGAGATATTTGTGAAGGATGTTCATGTCCGACTTGGTTTTGTGTGATACGCGCTGCGGACAGATTGTCATGGTAACGGTCCGAGGAAAGATATCAAATGTGATACGCGCTGTTCGGACCAATTGTCATGATAACGGTCCGAGATGGGAAAATATCAGACCGCAAATCAACCAATCAGAGCGCACGTACGGTCCAAGTCATATAATAAATGACAATAGCAGTGGATGTAAAGACTGATACACTGACCCTGTAAAAACTGATCCAGTTCTTTAAATCAGCACTTTTTTATCTTGAATTGAGAGAATGATGACCGTCTTAAAACAATAGTTTCCAATGCAGTGCAAGTGCAGATACAAATTTCATTCCAAGAGAGAATTTTCTTATTTCTTTAAAAACAAGACATTGGGTTGTCTCATTGGCATGTCTTGCTTTGAGAGAGTCAAGATACACTCAAATCAAGAGAAATGTTGTCTAATCCAAGCATTTTTGGACTTTGCAGTGTGCTCTTGTAATATAAAACTGACCTCCCCATGCCATTTCACCTTCTATGAAATCGCATCTATTATCGTAAACATCCAAACTCATTTTTACAACGTCAACCAAATTATTTCAAAGCACAGCATGAGGAGATACAATTAGGTTAATTTGGACTCTGGAGGAAATGAAAGCTGTTAGCTCAGTGGAGGCAACAAAACCACGCAAACATAAAAGTCAAAACATGTATCAGACTGAGTGCGTTTGGGAAGGCCTGTTTAATCCGATGAATAGTAGTCAATAATAAAATGCTTTTCTATGCTGCACTTATCTCCACACAATACGAACGTTTCCTCCAGATCAGTGTCTATCATGAAAAGTCAACGTGGCCTTGGAGCGTTTTATAGACACATAAAAGAGCGCGTTGGCCAATAACACGTAAAAGAATCGCTATCTAAGACGTTCTCACACTCAAACATGCGGTGAGCGGTCTGAAGTGCACAAACGGCAATTTTAAAAGCTTGTCATTACAATCAAGGCATTATACCACAAGCGCATGTTTATTCTGTAAATCTGTGACGGTTTGAAAAGGTTTTGAACTACTCGCAGTGTTCTTTGTGGTAGCTGTGCAGTAAATACAGAATTAAAGAAGAATATTGTCAAGATAATCTGTATTGCCATTGTAAGTAACAGGATGTCACAAACTAGGTATTTGCTTTGACTAAACAAACAAGTTTTAAACGTAAAAATAGATATAAGACGTGTATTAAAAAAATCTTCATAGAATTTCTTAAAAATGACTTTCATATACAAGTGCACAGTACAAACAGTGGACATTTAAAGATGCAGTCAGTATTTTTTTCAGAGACACTTTTTTAAATATTGTGGAAAATGTCCCTTAACCCTAGGAGTAATCATGTATTTTCAAATAGTAATGGAATTGACCAGATGCCAATACAAGATATTTTGGAGCGAACCGATAATAATAAACCAATGGGATTCGATCATCCCCAACGAACCAACCCCCTTCGCCCTCTTCCTGTTTCTCGTGAGTGTGCGGACCTGACTTATCGGATTTTCTAAAACCTACTAATAACTGAACAAAAAATGCCAATTTCACGTTTGCCACCCACTCTCCCTGTTGTGACAAAGGAAAGAAAATGCTGAATGTTTGTTTTAGTGGAGAGGCGAGGGGAGGTTGGAGTAGTTTTGAGTCGGTGCTACGGCTAAGCTAACAAAATTGCTTACTGCATCTTTACCATCCATCCATCCATCCATTTTCTTCCGCTTCATCCGTTGCCGGGTCGCGGGGGCAGCAGTCTAAGCAGAGACGCCCAGACTTCCCTATCCACACACACTTCCTCCAGCTCGTCCGGGGGGCCAGCTGGAGGGGGCCTGGGGTTCCCAGGCCAGCTGAGAGACATAGTCCCTCCAGCGTGTCCTAGGTCTTCCGCGGGGCCTCCTCCTGGTGGGACGTGCCCAGGAGGCATCCGGAACAGATGCCCGAGCCACCTCAACTGGTTCCTCTCGAAGTGGAGAAGCAGCGGCTCTACTCCGAGCTCCTCCCGTGTGACTGAGCTCCTCACCCTAGCTCTAAGGGAGCTCCCAGCCACTCTGCGGAGGAAGCTCATTTTGACCGCTTGTATCCGCCATCTCGTTCTTTCGGTCATTACCCAAAGCTCATGACCATAGGTGAGGGAGGGAACGAAGATTGGCCGGTAAATCGAGAGCTTTGCCTTTCGGCTCAGCTCCCTCTTCACCACAACGGTCCGATACAGCGACCGCATCACTGCGCACGCTGCACCGATCCGCCTGTCAATCTCACGCTCCATTCTTCCCTCACTCGTGAACAAGACCCCGAGATACTTGAACTCCTCCACTTGAGGAAGGACCTCTCCACCCACCTGTAGAGGGCAAGGCACCTTTTTTCCGGTCGAGCACCATGGCCTCGAATTTGGAGGTGCTGATTCTCATCCCAGCCGCTTCACACTCGGCTGCAAACCGCCCCAGTGCATGCTGCAGGTCCTGGTTTGTTGGAGCCAACAGGACAACATCGTCCGCAAACAGCAGAGATGAAATCCTGTGGTCTCTGAACCGGACCCCCTCCGACCCCTGGCTGCGCCTAGAAATTCTGTCCATAAATACAGTGAACAGAACCGGTGACAAAGAGCAGCCCTGTCGGAGGCCAACATTCACCGGGAACAGGTCTGACTTACTGCCGGCAATGCGAACACAGCTCTGGCTCCGGTCATACAGGGACCGGACGGCCCTCAGCAGAGGACCTCCGACCCCGTACTCCCGGAGAACCTCCCAAAGGACACCCCGGGGAACACAGTCGAACGCCTTCTCCAAATCCACAAAGCACATGTGGACAGGTTGGGCGAACTCCCATGAACCCTCGAGTATCCGATGGAGAGTATAGAGCTGGTCCAGTGTTCCGCGACCGGGACGAAAACCACACTGCTCCTCCTGGATCCGAGATTCGACCATCGGCCGTAGCCTCCTCTCCAGTACCTTGGAGTAGACCTTACCGGGGAGGCTGAGGAGTGTGATCCCACGATAATTGGAACACACCCTCTGGTCCCCCTTCTTGTAGAGAGGGACCACCACCCCGGTCTGCCACTCCATTGGCACCGCCCCCGATCGCCACGCGATGTTGCAGAGACGTGTCAGCCAAGACAGTCCTACAACATCCAGAGACTTTAGATAATCAGGGCGGATCTCATCCACTCCCGGAGCCTTGCCACCATGGAGGCTGCCAACCACCTTGGTGACCTCAGCCAGGGAGATGGATGTATCCGCCCCAACATCCTCAGCCTCTGCCTCTGTAACAGAGGACGTGACGGGGGGATTGAGGAGAACCTCAAAGTATTCCTTCCACCGCCCGACAATATCCCCAGTCGAGGTCAGCAGCTCTCCACCCGCACCGTACATGGTGTTGGCAAAGAACTGCTTCCCCCTCCTGAGGCGCCGGATGGTTTGCCAGAATCTCTTCGAGGCCGACCGATAGTCATGCTCCATGGACTCTCCGAACTCCTCCCAGTCCCGGGTTTTTGCCTCTGCAACAGCCCGGGCCGCGGCACGCTTGGCCTGCCGGTACTGGACAGCTGCCTCAGGAGTCCCCCGAACCATCATGGCTCGATAGGACTCCTTCTTCAGCCTGACAGCATCCCTTACTGCCGGTGTCCACCACCGGGTTCGGGGGTTGCCGCCGGGACCAGCACCAGACACCTTGCAACCACAGCTACGAGCCGCCGCATCGGCGATTGAGGCAGAGAACATGGTCCACTCGGACTCCATGTCCCCCTCCTCCGCCGGGACCTGGGAGAAACTCTCCCGGAGGTGTGAGTTGAAAGTCCGTCTGACAGGGGGCTCAGCGAGACGTTCCCAGCAGACCCTCACTATACGCTTGGGTCTGCCAGGTCTGACCGGCTTCTTCCCCTGCCAGCGGATCCAACTCACGACCAGGTGATGATCGGTTGACAGCTCCGCCCCTCTCTTTACCCGAGTGTCCGAGACACGTGGTCGAAGGTCAGATGATACGACAGCAAAGTCGATCATCGACCTCCGGCCTAGGATGTCCTGGTGCCACGTGCACTGGTGGACACCCTTGTGCTCGAACATGGTGTTCGTGATGGACAAACTGTGACTGGCACAGAAGTCCAACAACTGAACACCGCTCGGGTTCAGATCAGGGGGGCCGTTCTTCCCGATCGCCCCTCTCCAAGTGTCACTGGCGTTTCCCACATGGGCGTTGAAGTCCCCCAGGAGAATAACGGAGTCCCCGGGCGGTGCACCGTCCAGTACCCCTCCCAAGGACTCCAAGAAGGCCGGGTACTCTGCACTGCTGTTAGGCCCGTAGGCCGTCACAACAATGAGAGACTTGTCCCCCACCCGGAGGCGGAGGGACGCGACCATCTCATTCACCGGGGAGAACAACACGTGGCGGCTGAGATGGGGGGCAATGAGAATGGCCACCCCAGCTTGCCGCCTCTCCCCGCGGGAAACTCCAGAAAAGTGGAGCGTCCAACCCCTCTCAAGGAGTTGGGTTCCAGAGCCCAAGCTGTGTGTGGAGGTGAGGCCGACTATCTCTAGTCGGTATCGCTCAACCTCCCCCACGAGCTCGGGCTCCTTCCCCCCCAGTGAGGTGACGTTCCACGTCCCAAGAGGCAGATGTTGTGTGTGCGGACTGGGTCGCCGAGGTCTCCGCCTTCGACTGCCGCCCAGTCCTCTCAGCACCGCGCCACCACGGCCCCCTCTGCAGGTGGTGGGCCCACAGGAGGGACTGCCCACGTCATCCCTTCGGGCTGAGCCCGGCCGGGCCCCGTGGGCTAAGGCCCGGCCACCAGGCGCTCGCATACGAGCCCCGACCCCAGGCCTGGCTCCAGGGTGGGGCCCCGGCTGCACCATGCCGGGCGACGTCACTGGTCTATTTATCGTGCTGTCCATGGTGGTTTTTGGACCGCTCTTCGTCTGACTCGTCACCTGAGACCTGTCTGCCATGGGAGGCCCTACCAGGGGCATGAAGCCCCAGACAGCATAGCTCCCAGGATCATCCGAGTACTCAAACTCCCCCACCACGTTAAGGTGGCAGTCCAGGGGGGGAGGATCTGCATATTTACCAGTGCAGGTTAAAGTGACTGTAGCATAAGGTGACGGTCGTAAGGGCAGGGGTCAGTGATAAGTTCATGAATCCAGAGGGAAAGAAACTATTCTTTTTGCAGGAGGTTCTGGTCCGGGTCGTAGCCTTCTGTCTGAGGGGAGTGATTGGAATAGTTCATGTGCAGAGTGAGAGGGGTCAGCAGTGATACAACCAGCCCGTCCTGGGGCTCGGGTGACGTACAGGTTCTGCAACGATGGAAGTCTCAGCAGACGATGCCAAATCATGTCAAATGCAGCATGCTGATTTTCAGTATGACCGGACAAGGGCTTTTCTGTGTGAGGTTTGCACTATTTCTCTGCGTAGGTTTCTTCAGAGGTTTCCCACACATCCGAAACACAAGCATAATGCGACTTTATGAGACAAGCTTTTGATTTAAAGGGACAGTATGCCTTTTTTTCATGATATCTACATACTGTATTTCACACCTTTCATATGAGGCCCCAGATAATAGGTCAACATGTACAAATCGTATTTCATGTTAAAGTGTAATTACTCTAAATTCAAAACACAAAAAACGAATGCGGAGCAGAATGGGGCTCTTTAGGTTGCCAAAGGTTAGGTGAAATGTGGATGATTTTGCCTGTTTCCTTTTTTCTTTTTCTTTTACAAAATACACAACCACAAAAAAATTTAAAATAAATGAAACTAGGTACAATATGTTGCCAAATGTAACACAGAGTTTGTACACTTTTTGGCTAAACTCCAGCCGGTGTTTTGCATCAGGAGTCAGTGCTTAGACAAGAAGATAACAAAAGTGTTATTGATTTTATTAGACCCCTAATTGTGGACAATATCTGAAATATGCTATTGTCCATGTCAAGGATGAGAGTATTTGATGTACACATTATCATTTTGCAAATATAATTGAAGTGTGTTGGTCTAGTTACATTTATAGGTACATGCAAGGACTCTGTTCTTAACACATTTTATTTCGACTGAAGAGAAGAGACTTTTTCTTCAAATTTGACATAAATTCTGAAACACTGAAATTGCTCCACTGTAGGAAGAATTAAGGATCTTTTAATCTTGATATTAATTATGAAAAGCATTTTTGCATAACTGGTGGTGTATAAATTTGTATGTTTCCTTAGTAACTCTTGTGGCAGCGGAGGAGTGATGGATCCAGCAGTAAACAGCATATTTCAGCTCAGTACAATTCACACAATTACCATAGAATTGGTGATGGTATTGTGTGTGTGCGTGTGTGTGTGTATGCGTGTGTGTGTATGCATGTGTGTGTGTGTGTGTGTGTGTGTGGATGTCTGTGTGTGTCTGTTTGTGTGTGTGTGTGTCTGTGTGTGTGTGTGACTGTGTGTGTATATGTGTGTGTGTGTGTCTGTGTGTGTGTGTGGATGTCTGTGTGTGTCTATTTGTGTGTGTGTGTGTGCGTGACTGTGTGTGTATATGTGCGTGTGTGTGTCTGTGTGTGTGTGTCTGTGTGTGTCTGTTTGTCTGTGTGTGTATGTGTGTGTGCGTGTGTCTGTCTGTCTGTGTGTGTGTGTGTGTGTGTGTGTGTGTGTGTGTGTATGTCTATAAGCTAAACTTTTCCAATATGAGGATTACTAGTAAGTAATGTTTATTTATATTGCACATTTTACAGACAAATGTCACCCAAAGCGCTTTACATTCAGACCTGTTGTACATGTTTATAGTGGTAGGGGAAGCCAGAGCACCCGGAGGAAACTGGAGCAGGCACGGGGAGAACATGTAAATTCCACTCAGAAAGGCCCTGTGCCGCCCCTCTTCAGTACTTATCCCACTGGAAAGTTGGGCTGAAATTAGGTGAGGGGATAGGATGTGATTGTAGGAAGATCCCGATAACATTTCGGGACAATCAAAAATCATCAGACCAGACACAAGATAAAGCATTGATTAAAAAACATATGTATAAACAGAAACCTGAAACCTGAAATCATATTGCATCATGTTTCACAATGTCACTGCTCACTGAGATCAAATTACACAAAAGTCATAGTCCAACTTGTAACTGTTCTTTTTCTTATTCATTAAAAAGCGAGATTTATGGCACCACATTTTAACGCAACGTGAGTCAATATGTAACCTGAACCAGATTATCCATTACCGAATGTCCAGTTGACTGAGAATGAAGTCATCCCGTCTCTGGTACTATACTCACACAGTCCATGAAAGTACACTACAAAGATGCGCTGATTAGAAGCGTGCACAAAGCCACATGAGACGACGCAAGTTTACTCAGAACAGAAAGTGGTTGGAAGAATAGATGCTAAAGAAAGATACATATAGATAGAACCCTTTTATCTAGCTGCTGTAAAGAGAGGATTTGCAATGAAGGAATTAAAGTAGCGAAGGCCTTGATATGCAAATGAGCCTGCTGCTAATCAAAGCAATAAGATTAGCCTTCCAAATTGAGATGAAGAAAGGCGCCATTATCTGGGCCGAGTGTCATGTTTAATAACGCGGAACGGCACGCTAATTCACTACTGATGCAACCGCAGCCTCTGGAAAGTGTGCAGTGTTTGCGAACGGGTTTGTCCTGGAGAGGAGGGGAGGGGAGGGGGGCGATTTAAGTGTGTAATGAGACACAGTAAAGACATGTAGAGTGGTGGGAGTGACCAGGTGTGACAGTAATGACACCACGTGAAGGACAGATTTTGTGAATGACTTGTGTGTCAGCAGAGTTTTGGAGATGAGACCAGGAACAGAAAATGAGAAAATGTTGAAAATATGTTTTGTATGTTTTTATTTTCTGGGACTTTGCAAGAAAAAATGCTAAATTGTTGTAATCAATCAAACTTTATTCTTGCTAGAGAAACACAAAATCACAAAAATAACACTGTAACTGCAGCCTGGTCGTACCACACCATAGTACAAATGACATTTAGTACTAAGGTCTGGAGGTGCTCCATTGAGCTCTGTTTACAGGTTAACTCCTTTTGCAGATTGAAACGATTGGATCTGAGTTTACCGTGACGTAGTGCGCCCAAGTCTGTCGTTAGCATTTCGCATTTAGCCTAGCCATCTCCTTTGCCATTAACGCTGCCCGTGGGGAGTAGCGCCACATTTTTTCCAGCGATTACATTTGATAAACATTACCCTTGCTCCGGCTTCAATGTCTTGATAGAACCAGACCGGATTACTTTACTATCGCATATTTCGCCATTGCCAAACTACAACCTGCCCGTTTGACGCAAACTCTTGGCGTCACCCACAACTAACTACAACACCCGCCTTCCGCGCTCTCTGAATGGTCGGTCGAAATTCAGCCGATTGTAATCGCTAACCCAGGGACCAGACCCCGACGTTATATGCAGTGAAATGATGATTGAGCGGAGTGTACGGATGGCTAAGGCCAGGCTACTGTAACTGTACTGTAAATCATTCTTCCTCAAGAAAACAAACCTGGAGTTGTTTTTAGCTCCATCCACACTGATATTAGGAACTTCTTGCACACAAAAAACATGTAATTCAACCACATTTGTCATAAATTCTTGTCTCAGTCCTGTAATAGCATGATGTCATTATACCACTATGACATCATCCGTTTTCTGTCTTTTCACCATTTATTATTATCATTATATCACATTCTAAAACATGGCTTGTAGTTGTATCATATTCATGTTGATGTCCAAAAATAATGCATAATATATCTTCTTTAATAGTGTAGATGTGTAAATGCATTCAATGGCCTAAAGGGTTGGACGAGAGCTGCAAGATTAATCACAATTTAATCGAAATCGCAATTTTAGCGGCTGCAAAAGGCCCATTGCAAAGACTGCAATTATTTTGATGACATTATTTTCTTTACATACAGGATATAAAGGATCTTCTTATGATCATCTGGCTAGCCTTGTGTTTGGAGCTCTAAAACATTGGGAGAAATACAAGGATTATCAAAAACAGGCTCATAAACGCATATAAGGTAGTATTTCTTTCAGTGAGAGCCCATTTTGACTGTTTTATCTATGGATAGAAAGGACAGGTCTTATCTAACTTGGTTTCAAGCACCGTGGGATTATAAGTGAGAACTTGCTTTATTTTTTTCAGCTTTCAGTTTTCCCTCATTATGAATTATCTTAGTGCACTTGAGACATTAACCTAGCTTCATAACATTGTGCAACCCTAGCCCTATACCATTAGAGGACCAAGGTGTATATTAAGAAGCAGAGAGAGATAGAGAGAGAGAGAGAGAGAGAGAGAGAGGCAATCATTTCTGTCATGTCCTGTCCCAGGGATTGAACCCACACCCTTGCATAAATCTTAGTTCTAATTCAATTACTCATAATGTACTTATCGGTACACCATAACTGCATTTGAAACATGTCAATTCCTCTTGCGGGGGCTCTTAAATAGTTGATGTGGTTCTAATTAAACAGGTCTATCACGTCTGATTTAACCATGACTACTGATGGATGCACATTTTGCACCTTTACCATTCAGGAAGCTAATAAGAGAGAAGTGTCTCAGCGGCTCGGGCCTTGTGCCAGTGTAGCCATTAACCACACAGACAGAAATAGGCCACAGTGAGCATTCTGTTGTTGTTATCTGTAGTGTTTCTCAATCCATTCTGACAGCCCTACCATCCTTTGGGGGAGCAAGCGGCAGTCACTGGTGATTATGAAGCCCCCACCACTCTCCATCCACACCGCCAAATTATGCTCACATTAATATTTCATTTTACACAAGACTTGCACAGAAGCCACGTGTGTACGCAGCCCTTTGTCTTCATGTCAAACGAAATGTGCGCAGCAATCATCCAAGGTGGAA
Source organism: Knipowitschia caucasica (assembly GCA_964034765.1). NCBI lineage: Eukaryota > Metazoa > Chordata > Actinopteri > Gobiiformes > Gobiidae > Knipowitschia > Knipowitschia caucasica. The sequence continues at coordinate 19,426,438 of OZ035836.1, read as the reverse complement.
GTGAGGTGGAGAGGGGAGAGAGTGGAGAGAGAGGAGAGAGGGGAGAGAGGGAGGGCGGAGGTGGACAAGGAGGTATCGGAGAAGCCAAGATGTGGAGAGTTGAGATCTGTGGTAGAAGGTATAAGCTTTCATCAAGTCAGTACTATAAAGGATGTGTGTGTGTGTGTGTGTGTGTGTGTGTGTGCGTGTGTGTGTGTGTGTGTGTGTGTGTGTGTGTGTGTGCACTTGTTTTCAACTCCTGGTGGGTTCCATAACCTGAGATTCCACTCACGTCATGGGGACTGGTTTTACGTGGTGGGGCCCGAACACCGGACCCCACTGGTCCAAGCTTAATAATCAATGGGTAATGCTTTTCTAACGGTCCTTATGCAGTCTCTGTAAAAATATGGAAAGGACCCCTGGAGGTTTACTTTCCTGAAAAAAGTGTGTTATGTGTCGGAACCCTGGTGGTGGGTTGCGGGATATCAAGGAGGGGCACACTGGGGCAATTTCAGTCCAGCAGGCTGGAGCCAATCATGGAGCAGCACAACAGAGGAAATCAGGTGTCAGGCTAGAAAAAGGTGCAAGTGTGTGGTTCATTAGGCTGCAAGAAATCATGGAGGAGCACACTGAAGCGCACGCTTACAAACCACTGGTAAGTGCTGACTACAAGTCATGACTTCAAATTGTTATATAGAATGATTACAAATTATTTGTTGTTTGTGCAGCTTAGTCAAGAGTCCCTAATTGATGAAGTCGACTCAGATTCTGACGATTTAACTGTCAAGAAGAAACCTGTAAAAAAGTATGGAAAAAGAAAAATCAAAAACACTTTTCTTCAAGACTCGGAAAGTGACGAACCAAAGGCAAATAAGATTGTTATCATGCAGCTGCAAAAGAAGAAAAATGGGGGGCGAGTATACAGCAAGAGACACTTCTGCCTCTACTGTTCAATGTCCTGCCACAAAATGTCCCGTCATTTGACTAGAAAACATGGAAATGAAAGTGACGTAGCCAGAGCATTGGCTCTACCTGTGAAATCTAAAGCACGTAAACTTCAGTTTGATTTGATCAGGAATAGTGGAAACCGTGAGCACAATTTTGAGGTTTTAAAGGCCGGCATTGGAACTTTAGTCCCAGCTAAACAGCCAAATTGCCCAGTTAAATCCAGTGAGTTTTTGCACTGTATAGACTGTGGGGCATTGCTTAAGCGAAAGTCGCTGTGGAGGCATGTGGCCAGGTGCCGGCTTTCACAGAAAGATGCCCAGGCTAAACCAGGTAGAAGTAGGGTCCAGTCCCTCTGCTCCCTAGCCCAGCCTGTACCGGAGGGCATCAGCAAAAAGCTGTGGTCTTTAATTTCGGCAATGCATCAGGATGAGGTCACGGGTGTTGTCAAAGCAGAAAAGGGGATTCTGAGACTCGGAGAGCACCTGTACTTAAAACACGGGCATGATAAGACAAAGCATGATTACATTAGGCAGAAAATGAGAGAAGTCGGTAGGTTAATTAACGAAGCAAAAACCGCAGGGAAACTGAAAACAATTAAGGATTTCTTTATTCCTTCCAACTTTAACCATGTGATTGATGCAGTCAGGTCTGTGGCTGGATATGATGAGGAAACAAATCAATACAAGACTCCATCCTTGGCCCTCAAACTCGGCCATAGCCTCAGAAAGCTAGCAGATATTCTTGAATGTGACTCAAAAATGGAGCATTGTGTTGATGAACTATTTATTAAAAACCTCCAACGAAGCCGGCTGCTTTTTGAGAAGAGGTGGGACGTCTGTGTTTCTTCTGCTGCCCTACAGACCCTCCGGCAAGCCAAGTGGAACACTCCGGACCTGCTCCCTCTGACTGAGGACGTTAGAGCCATGCATGCACATATTGAGGTATGTCGACCTGAATATGTGCAAACCCTAATAAGTGAGCCAACGTCTAAGCATTGGTCTAAACTGGCAGTTTTGACTCTTTGTGAGGTCATCATTTTCAATCGAAGAAGGGAAGGTGAGGTTTCAAAGATGCCACTGACAGCCTTTACCTTAAGAAGTAAGACTGGGATCCATTCTGACATTGCTCTGGGACTGTCCCAACTTGAGAAAAAGCTGTGTCAGCATTTTCAACGCATTGAAATTAAAGGGAAAAGAAGTCGGAAAGTGCCGGTTCTTTTGACTCCTGAAATGATTGCTTCGATGGAGGTGCTGGTGGAGAACAGAAGGGCCTGTTCCATCTCTGACCATAACCCATACTTCTTTTCCCGCCCGGGCGCAGACACCCACATCAGGGGATCAGACTCCCTACGCCAGGTAGCCAAAGAATGTGGTGCGGTGCATCCAGAGATGCTATCCTCAACCAAACTTAGAAAGCACATAGCTACTATGTCTACAGTTCTCAATATGAAAGAGAATGAGATGGACATACTTGCCAACTTCCTCGGCCATGACATTCGCATCCACAGGCAATATTACAGACTACCAGAGGGGACACTGGAGCTGGCCAAAATCAGCAAAGTGTTGATGGCCATGGAGCAGGGAAGAGTGACGGAATTCGAAGGAAAGAGCCTCGACCAGATACAAATTGAGCCTGAAGGTAATTCTTGATATTATTAAAATATGTATGATTTTTTTCCCCTAAAGGCCACTTGTATTTTTATTTTCTGTGCGACAGGGAGAGCAGTAGAGATCCTCTCACAAACGGACGGGCTAAAAGAAACTTCAAGCGGAGAACCTTCAACCATTCATCCAGATGCACCCCATGGTAGTGGCAGTGCCCCTTCTGGTAAGTGTACCAGGTGGGGGATTACAGCCAGGCTGCTTGGTCCTCACCCTGGGAGTGTATATTGCTAATATATTTTTATTTCTCTCCCTAGAACGTGTAAGAAAGCCATGGTCTGCATCTGAGGTGAAGGCTGTGGAGAAGACCATGACACCTTTCATACAGACTGGAAAGGTCCCTGGGAAGTCTCACTGCCTGGCCTGCATTAATGCCTCACCAGATGACCTTAGACATCGGACATGGAGTGGCATTAAATTCTATGTCAAAAATAGAATCACTGCAATTCGAAAACAAAATCTAAAATAAAATTCCTTTAAAATAGTTGTTTGGTTTCTATTGACTGTTTTGTATTACTTAAAGTCTTGGTAAAAAAAGATTATGTCTATGGGTCCCATTCTGAACGGCCCTGTCAAAGGGACCCACCAGGTAACAAAAACGTGTATGTGTGTGTGTGTGTGTGTGAATGTGTGTGTGTGTGACAAGAGACACCATTTCAAACAGGAGAACAGGAAAAATTAGACAAAACTGAATACATTTATATGGTGAATGACAACATTGTTCGAGCTAAAACTATTTTGAGAGTGAAAAAAGTTATGATTTTACATACAATATAGGTACAATATATTCTTGACTAACACTATCGATCACACCACGTTTCTTCATTACACATATTTTCTATGCAATATTTATGCCTGTTTTGCATTTAGTGGCTTTTAGTGACAGAGAAGCTATCATCCTGTGGACCCACCACCTGCAGGAGGGTCAGCGAGGGACTGGTGCTTTAGGACTTGGGTGGCAGCTCTAATTGCGCATGTGCATAGCCCTAAATCACAACAGCAGTAGTTTCCATTCGCCACCAGTGCATCAAATGAACTTCCGCCTTCGCCATTTCAGATTTTTCCCATTGATTCTTTTTGTATTGTCAACTCTTATTTTTTATGATTTGCTTTGATAAATGATAATAACCAAACCCACCCAGACTGAGGAGCACAGGGACTAGCCTCCTACTTGGACTCTATGGATCACAGGGACTGGCCTCCTGCTCTGGATTCAGGAGTGAATATGAAGAAGCGGCAGTTCACATGTATGCTGCATTTTTTTTTTTACAATCTTCCAGAAATGTTGACCGGCCTCTTCTGACAAGGTTCAAATCCAAGTTTAAAACATATAGATATTAGCCATACTATACTTTAATACACTGGTTATTTATGTTTGTTACCTCACCCCTGCTATGATTTCTTATCAAGTTAGTCACTTTGAATTGCCTTGTGTATGAATTGTGCAGGAAAAAAGTGCCTTGCCTTACCTTAGTAATTCTCCACAAGTGGTTAATGTTTCACCAATAGATGGGCGGCAGCAAAAAACAAAAAGACAATACTATGACAGCATGAGTCTAATTTTTTTTGCATTATTTTTGCATTTCGGACAGGAGCAGAGACAACTAGCATTTCCTTCTGTTCTCCAGCCTCCACTTGAAGGTTGATGCTGGGTAATTGCACGCACACACACTTGACAGGAGGGACTATCTAGCTGGTTGGCTGATTAACACTAGCCAGTCTGCTTCTGAGTGAGCTCCCATTATGCTAAGATTGCAGCAGCCTCTTGTTAACCCTCGTTCCATGAAACAAACCAGTGGCTCACCTTCAAGCACTCTCATGCGGCCCTCGCTCTCCAACCTCTCCCACTTTTAACAATATGTGTGTGTGTGTGTGTGTCCACTGTGCAGCTCTCCAAAGTTAGCAGCAGTGTGGAGAGCGCTTCACTGTCATCTCCTTCTAACCTGATTATTAATTATGGCGTGTCTTTAGCTGACCGCAGACTAAGAGGGTCAAAACGATGTAACCAAGGAGACGGACACACCGTTCATTCACAAGATTTGGAAAATAAATGCGCAAGGACGTTTTGGTAATTGTTATCATCCATACAGAGCTGAAGTGCAGATGAGGAATGGACAATTTCAAATGGCACATTAAGTCCGGATTGGAGAAAAGCAGTATAGGCACAGGTTTTAGTTGGTAGTTAGTGTCGGGCCGATCTTTTGGTTGTAACAACCAATATCCCATCACAGTGCCAAGCCGACCCTGCCCTGCTTAGCTTCTGAGGTTTGGCAGGATCAAGCTTTCACATATGTGCCACATTGGACATATTCTACTAATCGCTAAGGTTAATACGCAGGTACTGTGGTTTCAACCAGTTTATGTTGGTATAGTGCAAAATGCAAATTAATCTAACCAATATCGGCTTAATCCAGGCATGTCCAAACTAATGCCTGTGGGCCAATCACGGCCCTCTGGCCCTGTGTTATTGTATGTGGTTCGCTGCCTCCCTGACACAAAGTAGTCTTTGAGATGTTAAACCTTCAGAATCATCAATTGACTGTGTTTAAGTACACAGTGACATTGATATTTGAGTCACAAAATTATGTAGATAGCGCTATAGCTGCTGAGAACATTTGTCTTCAGCTCAAAACATGGACATGTCATTCCCCATGAACAGCCTGCACCCAGTCAAAACGGTTTTACATTTCATGTTGTCTGACTCTAGACAACGCTGATGGACTAAAGTGGCCATCTTACTACAGAGTTTGAGCATCCCTGGCTAAACCTATTAGACCAGTGTAATGTGACACTCTTGGGGCTCAAAGTGGCTGAAAAGGTGGTGGCTACAGGGTGCCATCCCCTTCACTCGCTGTCTCACCAAGAGTGGGACATTTGTGGACATTCCTTATTTTGTCTGCTTTTTAAAAAATACATTTGTCTATTTCCATTAAAATCCTCATGTGTTCTACTTCATGAAATAAAGCATAATGAATGACAGAATTAAAAAGGAGTCCTGAATCTATAGCCTGTCCGTCCATAGGAGCAGATTTGTCTCTCAATGTGGACCTCCCCAAGGTTTCTCACTTTTTATCCAGTGGGTTTTTGAATTCTTGCTGGCAGGTCTAAGGATAGTGGTGATCCGGGACATTTAAGGACATTTATGGACATTAGTCATCCAGCCACCTATGGACCGATGGCTCCTATGAGTTTGTTAGTATTGCTTTTCCAACTGTGTTCAAACTGTTTGATTATTCGATCTTCTGTTGGTGAATCAATATCTTTGTAAAGTCCTGCCGTCATAATTTAGGGCTATACAAAAATTATAAATAATAAAACCTTTTCACCTGCATGCAGTTGCAGTATCATTTCAGCTAAAGCAAATATTTTTGATTGGCCAAAGTCTGTTTTCTGTACCAACTTTCTTAAATAAAGCGATACCGGAGAGGTAAATAATGTTTACAGTATTTTAAAATCCAAATGTATCCACAAAGTAACAGAAATGTGTTAAAATCACATTACCTGCTTAAACAGAGGTATAGCCACCATCTGGTTCATATCATAATTTGATGAAAGCGTTCGTGTGGCAGAGAGTCATGAGCACTCAGCAGTAATCAACCTGGAGCACTGCCTGCAGCAAAGCCCAGGGACATACACTTTAGACGGGCTGCAGGAGGCGAGTATCCATCAGTCTTCAATGCACTTGTTTTAAGATGGAGGGAGATGGAGGACTTCAGCATGCAAAATATGGTACTGTAACAATCTAAGGGCCCTGTAACTCTGGCATTTTAAGATTGAGGTATAATATTCATTGAATATGCAACAGGGTTCAGTTCGACCCTGATATATAACCTAAATATATGTTTGACTGGTTCATGTTCAAAAAATCTATTTCAGTTGGAGGTGTTTTGGTAAACACAAAACCTTGGTGCAAGTATTGTCCTGGGAAATTCATGAGAAATATCCCCATCCTTGTAAAAACTTTTCATACAAACTTTCTGTTCAGGGTGTCCTTCTGAAGCTCAAGGGAAGATTCCGAGTCGACGCATTCATGAACTTAAAGATTTGAGCGACACTTCACCTTGTCACATCCGCAGTGCTGTGCCTGAGAGACAGCATGCTCTTTGTTGTGGGCTGCCAATGCTTTGAACTTTGTCAAGTTTTCACATTGTGCTCTGATTGGTATTAAAATGATTCGCTTTAGCAGTTGCCTTTGGAACTTTTGATTCAGTCACTTCAAAGTGTTTTTATTTCGTGCCCTGTTCTGTTTTTTTTGTCCCCTGTAGAGTTTGGAACAGAAAAGTGTCAAAACCAATATGCCGTAGAGATGAAAGAAACATAGTTGCTGCTATAGAGAAATGGCGGGTCTTGTAAAATATTTTAGATTTTGTATGTGTAATATATTCATTACAGTCCACAGGTTGAATCTACAAACAAGCTGGGACGTGACGTCTGATTCACTGTTGCGCTCAGACGATAACAAACCCTGGCATAATGTATGATTTTACAGCCATTGTTCAGAAAATATTAATTATAGACATTACTCATCACTCTTGTAGTAGTACTGTAGGCAATCTGTATATTTCTGTTTATTCTTTACTTTGACATAGCAACATACAAAGACAAAAAAGACAAGCAGAAACCACAAATTTAGTTCCATGGGATGTGTTTTATTTATGTAATGTATTTATTCAAAAGTATTTTTCACCTGCTTGAGGAGAATAGTTGAGTTGAGTGATCGTTTATTTCGAGTTCAATGCACATCAAACATTATCAAATGTCACTACGTAGAATTTTCAAGCAAATTCTACGATTTTGTGATTTTGACTTTTTGCTAATGTATTCCAATGTGTTTTTTTTTACTGCAAATGGCAAATAAAAAGAATCTGAAATCATTTTAATTACAATAACTTATTACAGTATTGTACATTATTCAAGTTTGCCCAGTGGTGAGGTTAGCCGTCTAACAAGGATTTATTCCTCAGTGTCCAATCAGTGTCCATCTCTCTTTAGACAATTTGAAAAGTTACTGACCTGCACTTTAATACAAGTTTGAAGTGGTTCGTCAGGGTTCTAAGGTCAGTAGCAAACGGCTGCATTCAGCTGCTGTACTTTCAATATTCATTACTTTTAGTTGTCATTCTGTTCGTGAGCAAATAGTAGAGTAAGTCGTCCGGGTGTTTCCAGTTAGTTTGAGTGCTCGTTTCCTTCTTTCTCTGCAGTAATGTGCGCAACGATGACACTGAAATTTCCCCACTGTGGGAGGAATGAAAGGAATATCTAATCTTATTTTAGTATTGTGATTTTGAAAGAGATTACAATTATTTCGTCCGCCCACCACCAGAGAATTGTTGCCTTATCATTCACATTCTCTACAACTAAAACACATTTGTTGAAATAAAAATAAGAGAAAAAAAGACTACACTAGAATTCAATATTTTTTAGAATTGGTTCGTCTTTGACCGTATTTGTCTAATATGCAAAAGTAACAAGAGTAAATCAACTATAATGTGAAGTCCTTTGAAACGCTTGAATATTATCCTTTTGGGCTCGACAAAAATACATTGATTGATTTGAAAATACGATTTGATGTTGCAATACACCCACCAGCGGGAGAGAAGGATCGGATTAATTTAAGACAAGTTTAATTATTCTTCAGTGTCATGACAGATGGGCTAACGGGGGCCACAGGGTGCGCTGGGGGTCCATGTTGGCAGAAGAGATTAAATGTATAAAAAGGGAGGGGCTTAATGCATTGTGAATGATATGGAGCTAATGCAGACTATAATTGATTGTCTGTAAAAATTAACGTTAAGAATAGATCTGCCATTAGCTGAAGGGGGAAGGGTTTTAAAGATACACTGAAACAGAAATATAAACACATCGCTTTTGTTTTTGCTCCCATTTGTCACGGGTTCGATCTAAAACAAGGAGACTCTGCGAATGTATTTGCAAATCTGTCTAAACCTGTTTCAGTGAGCACTTTGAAGATGTGTGCATTCAAATTGTGATTATGCCCATAAAATACACCTGCCTTTCCCATAACCCCACTGCCAACATGGACCGCTGGATTGTCAACGTAGACATCAGCAAAGCGCTCACCCACATGACTCCACACACGCTGTCTGCCATCTGCCCTAAAGAGTGAAAACCAGGATTCAACCGTGATGAGAATTGGTCACCTGAAAACTACTCGTGTCTAGCATGACCCGCACACTCACCATCACATATCACCCATTGAGCATGTATGGAATGCTCTGGAGCGTGTTCCAGTTCCTGCCAATATCCAGCAACAGTCATCAGGGAGGAGTGGCCTAACACCAAGCCTCGGCGATCCAAGATGGCGCCCTATTCAAATGAATGGTTGTGCTCAGTGGCGCTTTGTGACAGCATGGGGGCTGAAAGATTAGCGGAAGTTGCCTGAAACTCGCAAAGATCTATGGGAAACTCGCCTCTATTTGGGCATCGTCTGGTCCTCCCGGTTCTGCGCAGTGGATGGTCTCCCATAATGCGTTGCGCCAAACACGCGTGTGTGGGTCTCACAACGGGTCTCACGCACGTGCACAGAGGGGCTCAGCCGCGCTCTGACCAATCAGAGCAGTTCATCAGAGCGGGAGTTAGAGCGAGAGCCAGACGGGCAGAGTTTGTGGCACTAAAGTGTGGATTTAAACAAAACCGAAGGATTTAAGAAGAAAAAAAGTTCAGGATGACAAGGGACACAAAAATCCCCACAAAATCCTATCTTTATTAAAGCTGTAGGTTCTCTGTCAGCTGAGGTAGCGCTGTTTTAATTTACATTGAGTCCTATGGGGAAAATTTCTTGGTAGCCCACGTGAATTTAGTCTGGTCTAGACTGCAGTACCACGAGAATCCCCCGAGCACATGAGTTATTCAGCTACAAGCTAGTAATACCCTATCCAATTAATATAATAGATCCATGCCTAACACTTACTGCAGGATTCAGGGTTTGACTTTTTACTAATTGTTTGTGGATTTCTTGTTAGGCCAACCATAAATAACATAAATATACAGCTAAATATGGTTCCTCTTTTGCTAGGAGGTTTTATTTGAGAGTTTGCGGCTGAGGTAGCTTTGGTAGTAGAAGTTACAGAACAGAGCAGTGAGGCTCAAGGCATAGGCCACTTGCAAAGCATTGACCAGGTCCGGGTAGTCGCAGTCGGCAAACAGGTTGTATGCGCTGTGGCCAGTCACGAGGAGAAACTGGAGCTGGTGGAGACAGAAAAAAAGAAAATGTTTTTTTTTTTTAAGCTGAAGTACCTGTCTTTGTTTTTGTTTCATGAATACATGTGTGTCCCTACCTAAATATTCTTGTTTGAGAAAAAAGTGAACAAATCAAACCCCAACATGCTTGTCTTCATCTTTAGAAAACATTGTATTTTTTATATACTGAGAGCTGATTGGCTGAGTGATGATGGTCCTCGTTTTTCTGTTTTATGTCTTAAAAAGCTGACAATGGGAAATGTTGTGGTTTCAAAGTGAGTTACTCCAGCTCTAAGTTTCCCAAAAGGATTCATACAAAAATAAAGAGTGACAATTCTGTAATATATTATGCTCAACAATCTTTTATTACCTTTAACATACCATACAACAATTTATTTTCATTAAATACACTTAAAAAGCTAAGAGATTGAGCTCAAAATTTAGTATGAAGTCCTTGTTAATGATAATTGAGCTATTCTTGTCTTGGCTACAAATGTCCCCTTTATAAGTAACACTGCCATTTTAATTAGTTCAACCATCTTAACCAAGTTGTGAGTCTAACCGTGAACAAAAGCTGGTTGGTCAGTTACATAATGGCAGTCAGCTGCGATACATGACCTATATGTGCTGCGCTATATAGACCAAGAAGAACCTCTACCACCACTGCATTGTCTCCTCATAAGCTCCATAAGCGGAAAACAGATGGTCCAGTAGCTAGCCGGGTAGCATCAGTAGCACTAATCTGTCTTCTTCTGCCAGTCCAAACAATGAAAAAGCAATTACAAGTCCTTATGTTACAGCATCATCAGATTTGGTCTTGTTTTCATCGCTGCATCTTAACGTACTGCACGCAAGAGCCAACTTCAAATCTTGGACCAACGTTTTCTTCCATAACTTAAGACTTGGCCCTCCGCACAATCCGAGAAATACAAGTTCCTCGGATACAATTTGTGTATTTTAATGTTGAAATTCAATTCTTGTATTTACATATTCAGCATTTGGGTTTGCTAAAAGTTATGTAATTCTATAAACAGGCTACATGGCAAATAATTATTTTTTTCTCTTGGAATTCTTCTTGTCATAAAAAGTATTTTAGTTTTTTGTCTTATAAACAGGCTTTCATGATATATTTCTTAGAACAACACCAAGCCAATTTCTTTTGCAAATTCAGCACCACATTCTATTACTGACAGTAGATTGGCTTTCGAACGCTTTATTAAAAACTCCCAAGGTTATCACAGATGATTAGAAATTACTCAATCCCAATCTTTATTAAAATTTAATTAATTGTTCATCACTACTATTAATCTTACAGTGTTGAAGCCATGTGACATTTTTCTCACACGTCATTGAAATATTTAAACTATGCAGTCCAGACCATTTGGACGATATTTTGCACACAATCTCAAGAGGAGAGTTAAGTGCAATAACATTCATTTCAATCAAGTTTTGTATCCCCTTTTATCAAAGTTTGGGACCATTACAATCACAAAATATACAATAAAGAAAGAAAAAAAATTGAGAGAACTGTTCATGAGCTAGTTTGAATGTGGCTAATGACGGAAACTAATATTTTGTTTTGGAAAGAAAAGTTTTAGGAAGGGGTGGAGTTATACAAGTTGTTTTTTCCCTTCAGTCTACTCCTATTTGGACTTGTACTTGTTGACTTTCTGTATATGCATTTTTTTCCCCCAATGTCCATATAAATACATTCATTCATTATCAGAATCAGAATTTGTATTGCCATGTGAGAAACAGGAAGTCACAGGATAGGAGATTGCTTTGGCTCTCAAGTCAAAAGTACAGAGTGGAATAAGGCTTACTAAAAAATCTACACACTTTTCTGAAATATTAAAATGATTACCAATATGGAGCTGAAAATGACTTACTAATTGCAGAAAGGTGAGGTAGCGTTTCCACCACAGATATTTGCCCATTCCTGGTCCCAGAGCGGACATTCCATAGTATAAATACATGACAACGTGGACGAGCGAGTTCACCAGACCGATGAAGAAATCTGTGGACAAAACATAACCAGGTATTTTGTGTGTGACTTGAGTGATTCAAGGCTCAAGTATGAAACCCTTACTTTGTCCTCCAGGTACATATTTGATTCCGACCCAACAGTTGAAAATCATTGTGGCGTGGTGATAAACATGGAGGAAAGTCAGCTGATTGTCCTTCTTCCTCAAAATGAAAAATATCTGGCACAAGATGCAAGAAAAAATGCATTGTTTATAGTTTGGAAATACAACCAACGTATAATTCTATGGTGTAAGAAATGTGTTAAAGATAGCGTTTGTGTTTTATCTATTCAGACTAACACATCATGGTTCAGAAAAAGACTTTATACTCACAGTATCACAAAGCTCTAACACTTTGGAGAAGAAGAACCACCAGTACACACGGGCCATCTGTCCACACAGCAGAGTACAATTGAAAACCACCCACTATGTACGGTAATCACAAAATATCACATTGTAATTAACTTGTTATAAACCGGGCTATAAGACGAGAATGTATTCAATTATGAGTGGTGGACTAATACAAATAGTATATACTATACTAGTATGTTGATACGCCATATATAAAGGTAAAGGTGCGCTTTATTAATCCCCGTAGGGCAATTCAATCCTCTGCATTTGACCCATCCTGATGCCGCGAAGGCTTACGTCAGGAGCAATGGTCGCCGTAGTAACAGAGCCCAGGAACCCATCTCCAGATGTTGATGCTCGGCTTGGTCAGGACTACCAGAGCTGGAGGATTTAACCTAGTGACCATGTTTTGTTGGTAGGGGAAACCGGAGTACCCGGGGAGAACATGCAAACTCCAATCAGAAAGACACTGTTCCGACCGGGATTCGAACCCAGGACCTTCTTACTGAGAGGCGAGAGTGCTATCCACATTTATCAACTCAAACACTCAAAAAATATAACTATAATGTTATTAAAACATGGAAACGGTTGGAAAGGTTTAAAATACTTTCATCAAATTCACCTGATTAGTTCATGCTGACAATGTTAAATTTGTGTCTCTAGTTTCTAATTGGGTTGTGAGACCTGTGGCTTCATCGTTCACTAAGTGATGGGTGGTACATTATTTTGGGGCTTCTTTGTTTTATCCTTTGACTTAATTTCAAACACATAAATAACAAAAGTATACTCTTATTTGGTTCCAACTCTCAACACTCCTTCAACACAAGCAAAGCACACACACACACACACACACACACACACAGGCGCACACACACACACACACACACACACACGCATACACACACACTCTTTCCAACTCAAGACCCCTCCCCTTTGTATCATTCTAGCTGTAAAACGTTGAATAAGTTACAGTACTTGTTGAACTATGAGCCCCTTCTTTTCTTTTTAAGCTCTTTGAACCCTGCGGCCTGTATAGCAATGCGGCGCATGAATATATATTTGATTTTGTTAGCGGATCCCCTGTTATGTATTATTTTATGAATCTTCTTACCTTTTTTACTCCATCAAGTTTTAGAAGGGACAATTATTCTCAATTTTTTTAATGATCATCACCAGTCAACAACTCGTCATTAAATCATGTGTCCAGTGAAAGCAGTTATATATCAACTTTGCGCCATCAGCCGTGTTAAATTAAAACATGAAAAGTGCTTCTGAACTGTACCAATTTCGCAACTGGGGTTTGTTTACAAGTTCAGTACTGTACGGCCTAATTCAGACGCGTATTTGGTTTTAAAAAGACTATTCCAAAATGATATAGTGGTGTTAAAAAGAGACAAGGGGATGCTGCTTGTTCCCATAGCAGTGTATTGTGCAAACAGTAAAAGGCATTACCCTCATGGCCAGTGGGCTGTCACTGTAGTCCACGGGCTGGCACAGCAGACTGTACTTGGCCAACCAGGACGAGGCAGCGAACTGAAAACACAAAGCAGCTTTCATCTCTGCTTTGGTTTGTCTCTGTCTGCATACATAAACACTTTTATCTCATTCTGTCAAAATGCTCAGGGGCCATTTTTGTTGTTGCAGGGATAATGTCTGCAATGTGCAAAGAGGATAGTCACCCACATATTAGCTGCATCATTATGACCACTGCAAAACTGAGTGAGTAGGTGTGGTTAGTAGGGAGTTTTTATACTTTTTACTAAGAGTCATTTTTTACATGGCAATAAAAATGATTCTGATTCTGATTCACAGGTGAACTTAATGTGATTTTCAATATATTTGAATGTCCAATGGTTCGATTTTCTTACTTCCTTGATCACAATCTGAGGATAAAGACCGGTGACCAACTCATTTTCTGGATCAAGTAGAACTGAAAAATGGGAGGAGCCTAATGAGGAGGTTACGCTGATTATGATTCAAAATGTATTGTTAAGTGTAGTATTTTTATGTCACTGACACAATGAATTTGTCAGTTATTCTCTGGAGGGCACATACTGTATAGGGATAATGTCATATTGTGAAGGCCAGATCCGATTCCCTGCTGTTACCATTTATTTCATTTTTTAAATAAATGTTCTATTCTTTTTACAAGCTACTTTGGTTACAACATTTTTCGTAGGTCATCTTTAACTTCTCTGGCAATTTTTTTTTTTTACTTCATACATCATGAAGATACTTTGAGAACATTTATTATTTGATGAATGAATTTTAATTATCTTTTTTCGTTTTGCTTGCCCAGGTCTGAATTAGCAGGGTGATTGCAGTAAAGCAACTATTCAATTCATATATTTCATTATAAGGCTTACACCAAGAAAATAAACAGCACATTTAGGTCATTCTTAGCCATACTGAACTCTCTACAGCTAAAATGCTCACTATACTGTAAAGCTAAGGCTGTTCTAAGGCCCAATAATATACAGTGTCATGAGTGTAATTATCGTGACAAGCCGATGAGGAGAACTAAAAATCGATCAACAGGACATAACTACTGTCTTTTGTTCCATTGCATACTTATACATAAATGCCCTTCTTTCCTCTTCTAATACCATTCCCTAATCCTTTATATTTTCCAGAAATACTTAGTTTCAGCTTTGAACTCTTCTTTCCTGCCTTTAGTTTTGTGTGTCTGTCTGAATGAGTATGTGTGTGTGTCCTGAATTGTGAAGCGTCTTTGAGTTTTTGAAAAGCGCTATATGAAACTGATATATTATTATTACTATTATTATTATTAGAAATGTCACTGGAACAAATATTAAATTCTTATTGTTATGTGTGTGTTTAATGCAATAAGCTTCTGTTCAACATTCCAGGTATTAACTGGCATCAGACCCTCCCTCAAATGGGCAAGTCAGAAATCAGATTTACCTCTGCAACTCCGACGTCAATACTGTTTCATTGTCCATGTTCTTGTAGCAATTGTCTATATTTTTTGGAAGCTTACATAACATTTTTCTAGAGTAGAATCTTGATCCCCCTTCTATATACTCCAATTGAAATGACAGTGTGTATCTTACCTCATAGCACATGTATGCAGAAAGGCACACCATGGCAAAATTGTAAACTATCAGCACTGGTTTTATCTTGACTGGGCTTCTATTTAACATGAGTTTCGGCCCAGACCATGAAATTATCAAATATCCAAGACAGATGCAGGTGATGGGCAGTGGAGTGTAGACCAGAAGCCATTTGTCTGTCCTCTTGTCTAGACAGAGATAAGATGAGAAGGGACATAATAGCACTCTCGTGTATAACAATATCACAACTCAAAGCAATTGACAAACCCTTCAAAGCATACCTCCATTTTCTAGAATCCCTTGATATAGCACTTGGAGTTTTTGCCAAGTGGTATCTCCATCCTGGAATTGACATCACAAGAACTGCTATTAGTTTTCTGAGTGCGCAGTACACCCACAATATCTTTCTCTTCAACGTATCAATCATTGACTAAAGAAAAGTCACATCTCTGTAATCACAACAACAAAAAGTTCAGAAAAGATGCAACAACCCCCACTGACAAAGATGGATTAAGATTTAAGGATTATTCTCACTAATCCAGACGCATCTCCTGGTGATAGATAATAACTAATAAGGCGCCTGTTTGATGGCTGCAGGAGGGGGGTGGAGTGGAAAGAGTAATTGCGCCCTCTAGTGAAACAAATTTGCTTGTGACTGATGGAATGGGTAGGTTGTTGTATTTTTATATCGACCACATACACTTAGGATCTTATGGCAAAGTCACGAAACAACTAAAAAATCAAATTCATACGCGCTAGTATAATTTTTATTGTTAAAAAAAAACAATAAGACATTCATGATAAACATAATTATCACAAAATCATCATTAATTTATCACATGAATTAGTAATATTTTTTTTTTTTTTTATTGTGTAATTATAATATTTCTACATCCTCTTTCTATTAGGTGTCCAACCCCTTTCTAGAATGGAAGGGGGTGGATACCTTTTATCAGATACCAAAACACTGGTTACTTTGTGACCTAAAAGCATTGTTTGAGAGACTGTTTACACTGGAAATTTGCCAAGGAAGCCCCACACTTTGAATCTCCTCTGTTAATGATGCAGAACAAGAATAATCCCAACCCTAAGCCATATAATGAAATGGCACCTTCCGAGTTCACATTTTTAAATCACCGAACAAAAATAGACTACAACGGTACAAGATCAACTGCAATATCCCTATGATGTGCAGTATAAAACTACATATTAAATGGTAATGTAAATAGAAGACCTACCATCCTGTAGTCCAACCTGTTGTCTTTCAGGGACGTGCCATATGCTGTGTAGAAGATCAAGTACTCAATGATAAATCCTATTGGCCAGGAGGAGAGCGTTGGAGGTTTACCGTGTAATTACATGTGGTAGCAAAATATTCAAAGCAGTGCAAGGTTTTGTACAAACCCTGTGACAACTTTTATGAATTTGAACTCCATGCAGCAGTTTGCACTCTGCAGATTTCATGTATGTTATGTTTATATGTTATGTTATTGTAATGTTGGTATCCCTTTTATTTCCAGGACACTCAATGAGTTTTATCCTAGTTAAATAAACAGGACAGGTTTACACAGTGACTCTGTGGTTAAAATCTATAAATATAAAACACACATTTCTAAAAAATATACTTTTATTGTTAACATAGGGAAAGCTAATGCTTGTGTGATGTTAAAACACAATTATCACAATGTATATTATGCCTGGTTTGCACTCTTATAGGTCTAGATTATTAATAAAAGTATCAAGCAGAAGTGAGTGAACAATAACATTGACTAGAATCCACTCGCTCGGTCTGGTTGGTGATGAGTTAGTACTTGTCCAAATACATCCATCCACTGCTCCCTGGTATCAGGTTTTCACAGAAGATTTCATTCACTGGACATATCTACTTATCACAAATCAAACGCAAGAAGCCTCTAATACTAGAATTATTTCACTACATCTATCCAGAAAACAAAGAGAGAAACAAGACAAACTTCCAGAGTGTCCAACCGCATCAGACAATCTCTATATACGTACAACAAGCATTATACATGAAACTAATGTCACTTTAGGTCTACTTCTTTTGCTGAGACAATGTGGGATTCGTTTGGTTATGGTCCGCGGCTGGTTGTGGTAGATGGTGGTGGTGGTGGTTGTGGTGGTTGTTGTTGTGGTGGTGTGTAGAATCTTTATCCTCCACTGTAGGTGCTATAGTCACAGTTGTCGTTTGGTTGAGCTGTGATGAGCCATTGTTTGTGAAATCACTCCCAAACGTGGTATGGTTAGCATGAGCCTGTAAGAAAATCAATAATAGAAATATTAAAGAAGTAAGAACATTTAGGGAAACGTTTTGTTCTGGATTAAGGAACTCTTCTAGAAAATCTGCTACTTTGGCGTGTGAAGGATTTCCTTTATAATTAGGACATTTTCTCGAAAAACAAATTGTACATGTAATTCCTCTATTAGACCACTAAGAGTGCATAATTATATCAAGGCAATAAGGGAATACTTATTAATTCACTTAAATGGTAATATTGGTTATAATTGTAATGAAGTTAGGGTTGTTTCAGTCGCACTCTATTGTGACTGAAATGGATTGTTCAGTCACAATAGAGGGAATTGTTTTCTTCCTACAATCAAGTTAACCACATCTGTCCACATTGTCATAGAAATTTACTTTTTCTGCTTGCTGCTTATTTAAAAGAAAAGTTTACTTACTGTGCAGTTGCAAATATTTTTAAAATAAGTAGCTCTTATGGCAGCCTCCACATAGGGCTGACTCAGTAAACTGTAGGGCAGGACTACATGGAAAGTCAGAAGACCACATCTATAACAAGACACAGATGTGACATAAAGAAACATAAACATAATATTTTACTTTATTATAAAAGGTTTCTAGAAATTGACATTTGTGAAATATTTTACAGTAATTACCTGTCATAGACCAGAAAATCATCTTTGTCCCCATCCAGGATCTCCCACACATCATTTTGTAATGGTGCTTGTTGGTAAACGGGGACTCCAGGGGGCGCTCTCCTCTTCAGCTCCCAGTACATGGCTCTGGACGTGGCCCTTTGCTCATTCACGATCATGAAGGACACTCCAGTCATGTTGTTGCGCTTTAGCCTCTCCTGCAGCTGGCCAATACTACAAGAAAACAATTCCAATGTTCACCTTTAAAGTTGTAAATCATTGCATTTGCCAGGGCTTGCCTCTCATCAGGGATTTAGAAAGGTAAAGATAAAATGTTCCCTTTATTGATCTCCATAGGGCAATTCATCCTCTGCATTTGACACATCCTGATGCTGCTAAGGCTTACGTCAGAAGCAGTGGTCGCTGCAGTACAGTGCCCGAAACCCATCTCCAGATTTTGATGCTCTCAAAATCTCAGTAGTCTCATAGTCTCAGTCATCCGGTTCTCTGTATGTCAATCAGCTGCAATAAACCTGACCAGTAATTCGCAGAGACATACATGCCTGTAGTCCTAATGTTTAATCCAATATTAGGCAAGATTAGTTACACTATTGACCTGCTTTATGGTGGAACATAATTCATGAAATGTGTTGCTTAGTTACTATTTAACAAACATTGAGATGAAAAGTGCAGTTGTTACTTGGCCGCCTGCTGTAGACAGAGCTGTCAGCTGGCCTTCAGGAGGGCCACCACCACCACGTCTCCCTCCAGCTCCTTCATGGGTGTTTGGCCTTTGATGTCCCAGTAGGGGGCAGCCTTGCAGATCTTGGAGGCATCATTGTCCCCCTCCACCAGCAGCGTCCCATGAGAGGCCCAGAGCACAGTTGGCAGGGCCAGACACCACAGACACAAAGATGAGAGAGCGCTCATTGTCCCTTGTTGGGATCCTATAAATAAAGATAAAACATCAGTGACAAAAGGGCAGTCTCTTCTCCAAAATCTTCAGCGATGCTTTTGACAATGGGATTAGTCCAGTGCCTTTATCAAGAGGTGAATGGTCACAGGCACTGATTCCAAAATGATGAACAAACGAAAAACAGCTATTGTGTGTCGCAACAGAGGTATTGGTAAAAAGACATTCTGCCAGATAAACAATGTCAATAAGCAACCAGATTTAAAGTGTAAGAAAACCAACTTGCGTACATACCATACATACAAAGGGGATACAATTACTAACTATTCTAAGTTAATTAAAATGTGCAAAGTGGGTGAGGAATGCTGCAAAGATTCATAATGATACAGTACAATACAAAGCACTAACATAGATAGTGAAATGTTCTACTTGCCTCCTCTCTCTGCTCCGTGTCCCAGTTGAGAGACTGATTTGCGGTGGTTTTTAAAGGCTTTGTCAATGATTAAGCACTTCCCCCAAAACCAAACAGAGATTGGGACCATGAAAGCATGGGGAGTGTGACTTTTTTTTGTTTTCTCCCCCCACAACATTTCTCTATGATCTTCAAGATATTTTTGTTATAAAACAAAAAAAGAATAATACATGTGTACATACTTGTTTTCAGGCTTTCATGTTTTAGAGTTTTCGAACAAAGGCAGTGTACTCATCAGCAGGGGGAAAAATCAATTGAACTCACAAGAAGGAGATCAAAGTGCTGTTTTAGTTCGTTAAGCACACACATTTTATTTGAGTAAATTTAGCAAGGTTGTAAACATAAAACATGTTCTTCCTGATACACGCCGAAGGGGAATAAAAAGAAACATGCATGTGTCGATTATCCATTTTTTGACTAAAGGTTACACAGTGGGTCTAGTTTTTTTGTGACAAAATATACATGTAATCTTTATTTAAAATCTGTTTCTGAAACTTTAAAATCAGTGACTGAAATCTATCGCTATTTAAGGTTTTCCTTATTTAAAACAATCAACTACATGAGGGACATTAATGACCAAAACTGACGTGACAACTCCACATTAACATTTTGCAAACCATATCCAAGGTGTGTTCCAGAATATAGGGACAGGAGATATTTGCTGTTCAAAATCTAAACTTTCCTGCTGTAAGTATTCATCTAAATGTTATCATAGCCTTTGCAGCTGTTACAGAGTCCAGTCAGTGTGAATACAATCGCATAACTAATGAGTTCCATTTAGAATGCTTTTCTATATTATAGAAGCTTGTACACTGGTCAATTGAATTGAATTGAATTGGTCAGAGTGAATGACAGAACTGGTATGGCAAGCAGTCTTTTTGTGTAACCGTCATCGGTTTGCCATTGCATCCAGTTGACAAATACGGATTATGTAAATTAGGACTAGTTTGAAGTGAAATAAAGTAATGTCTGGATTAAAAATTGAGAGTAAACACAACAGTTACAGTTTTAACGCACTTCTCCTTACATGCAGGTTGCAGAGATTATGTGCTCCTGAAATTTACTTTCAGAAGAACAAAGTTTATAAAACTATTTGCATACATTCACGGTGGTTAGGATTCTAGGCAATATGTATACAGCCTGTCATTTCAATTATTCACTATTGCAGATTTGTAAACTGTAACACATTTTTGGCCTTTCTTTCAGGCTGTACGGGGTGACCAAAACTATTCTTTGGTTTCTGTAGGTGGAAGTCTAAGTATTTTCTACCAATCAGGACAAAACACCAATTAGTTCGTCATCATTGTCTCCAACTCCCTGTGTGGGACTGTCACATGTCGCCATGAGGCCAAGCCCCAGCTCAGCCAGCTCCTCACAGCTCATGCCTGTGGTCACCATGATTTTAGTCTCCAGTCGGTTACACAGCGTCCTGTAGGAGGGTAAAGGATACCCAAGTTCACGAAGGTACTCGTAGCCCTTTGTGCCAACAGCCGTGCGAATTTTCCGAGCTTTAAGGATCGTCGCAAGAGACCAGACAGCGCGCCGAGAACGTTTAGTGAGTGACAGAGCACGGATTTGATCTTCATACAAGAAATTCTGCAGGCCCTTTTCCACGCGGTCGAGGCGGTAGAGACGCTTTTTCATATCCTCAACCTAATGGAAAGAAGAAAAAAAGTCAGAAGAATTCAAAAATACAAACTATTATTCAGTACAGCCAACACAATCAATGTATTGAAAGAAAGATTACAAATCTCAACTCCTAGATTGAAACATGCCAATAATGTAGTGATAACTATTTTCAGTGCACTTTTCAATCCAAATCCCAAAAAAGATAGATTGAAAAACAATTCGAAAAGTTAAAAACGAGCATTATTTTTTTCATTCTTCTGTCGGCAAATGGACAACTTTCTAAAGTGTTCCGAGACCACCACAGTTGTGATGTAGGGCTATACAAAAATAAAATGAATTCAATTTAGTGAATTACATAAAAGTCCACATTCAGAGTAGGTTTGTTAATTAATAAACACAATTTAATTTTTGAATACAAAATAAATAAGAAATCAAGACTAATATTGGGGGGGTGGGGTGGGACATCTGGATTATTTTTCTTCCCAGATTGCCCAGCCCTAGTTCCGTGGATGTCTTCCTTCAGTTGAAAGCCCTTCACTAATTTGCTATAAAGGTACTATATTTAGAATAGTATAATTAATATATATGTATCAAAGGCACCTCTTTTTGTAGCCTTGCTGAATTTTGCATCTCTTGCTCCAGTTGTTTCTTGAGGAGATGACACTGGGTGCAGGGCTGCTGGTCTTCTCTGGCACCAGCTCCATCCTCTTCATCCATTCCTGGGAGTGGATTTCGTCTTGCATAGCCATGGTCCCCCATATTTAAGTCTTTATCCACTAGAGTAAAGAGTAAAGAAATAGGCAAAAGACGAACAAATGGCACGACAAAGAAATGTGTTGATAAAATAAATGCATACCTGGTTCTGGCTTAAGTGGAATCATAATGAAAGGCGTATTGACGGCTGGATAAGGGGGGTCTACAACACTAAAAATTGTTGGAATTGCGTTGGGTTTCAGCTTCTTTCCACCTGCTGGAGATCTGGCAATCTCTTCATATTGGCTGCGTTCAAAGTGGTCCTGGTTTGTAACAATCAAAAATCAAGTCAAATGCAATAACCTCAAATAAAGTTAGTTTTATTCATACAATGCATTGTTGGTCTTACTTCGCAGAGTCTGGAGTGAGGGGTAGGCTCAAAATCACGTCGACAATTGACAACCCATTTCCTTTTACGCGCTGGGTCTTTGGGAAACCTAAACAGCTGTTTGCCAATACTGGTTGAATTTGAACAATGTGGGGCAGAGCAGCCTCCCATTGCCACAACAAACTAGCGTCTCGCAATGACAACCGAAAACTAAGATTTGACTCGAGTTGCACGGGGAGTTACCATTAGTATTTTACTTGCGTTTTATCTTTAAAATTACTCACAAATGCGAACAAGTTGCATATTAAATGCAGCTCTACTTCTAGAAACCGAATGTGCTGTTAGCAAGTGAATTAACAAAGCCGTTTCGTTTTTTTCTTAAAATTATTTGTATGAAGATAAAATATTTTTGACTTTGCTTGAGCCAAAATGGCGCCGGTGTGTGTGGGCGGTCCATATTGATGACGCCGTGTTTACGTCCGACCATACTAGACGCCTGTATTTTAAAACTGTGAAATATATTACAATCTAAATGTTAAACTAATTTCATAATTAATATTAATGAGAGGTATGTGTATAATTTCCAGAATTATAACTTAACATTGTTTGAGCAACGGGCTATTTTATGTCACATATCAAACATTAGCTAGCACACAGGCATCTTAGCTTGAACATTAGTCCTTTTTATCAGATGGCCACTCTAAGGACCCCCAAACCACGTTGAAATGTTTATGCTGCTTCAAATCTAAAATGTCACGTTTCATATCACCAGCTTAATGTCTTTTACAGTTTATGACCGGGAATAAATGTCTGTAAAGCGATAACGTATTAGGCTTCATTACAGAGCAGCGGCAGTAAGTTGCAAAGCGGGTGCAAAGCAATGTCTTCGTTTGTAGTTCCAGTCATTGATATCCACAATGACAATTTTAAAGAGCTTTGGCCTGCTATGGTTATTGCTCTGAAAACCTCATCATTTATCGCACTCGACACCGTACGTATCTGCCGTAAAAGGTTGCATTATGACTGTCAATAGTTAATTTACGGAAATGTGTTTGTCTCCCTTTTAGGAGCTTAGCGGTCTTGGGAACAGGAAGTCCTTACTATCCGAGTAGGTGTGCGTCTAAAATATACAGTTTATTTATATTTTTGTTTTCTGATAATGTTTATTTGTGTTTCAGATCCATAGAAGACAGATATAAAGCCATATGTCATGCTGCTCGATCCCGCTCCATCATTTCACTTGGATTTGCATGCTACAAAAAACTAGACAATAAGGTCACCGCCAATTTCAGTGTTATTATTAGTTTTAGCATCATTACATTCTACGATATGACTATACTATTAGATCAGACGTATACCATTGACAAATCATAAGAAAAATAAATTCATTCAAATCTTCCTGATCATTTGTAGTCATTGTAAGACTGTATAATTCACAAATGTGCTTTTAAAATGTGTACTAATGCAGATTTGTGGTACCATCTGATGTCTAAAAGGAAGTATGTTATCAAACCTGATCACTTTTCTCTCCACCACAGCCTGCAGACTCGTACATGGTTCAGGTTTATAACCTGACTCTGCTCTGCTCAGAAGAGTATATAATTGAGCCTCAGTCTGTGCATTTTCTTGTGCAGCACGGGTTTGACTTCAACAAACAGTATGCTCATGGGATCCCTTATATCAAGGGCAATAATAAGGTAATTTCACGAGCGCAACCCCAAAAAATGATTCTACTTTGAACTGTATGTGTTCTTATTGCTTCTTCACATCAGTCTGAAGCTGATTACCATGGGGTACACATCAGAGCGCTATTCACTGAACTGTTGCGTGCACGGAGACCACTGGTGGTGCACAATGGCCTCATTGACATGGTCTTTTTATACCAGGTAAATTATGTTGAATGTTCTATGAAGAATTGTGTGCAATTTTATATTCTGTATATTTAAATTCAGGTTAGTGTTGAATTGTTATACAAAAAGGTTTTTCTCTTTTTTTAGAGTTTTTATGCTCATCTGCCTGACCAACTGGCGACATTCACAGCTGATCTGTCAGAGATGTTTCCTGCTGGAATATATGATACCAAATATCTAACTGAGTTTGAACTCAGACTAACCGCCTCCTATCTGGAGTATGCCTATAAAAAATGGTCAGAGGTGGTTGACTTTTGAAGATCAGCCTCAAGTGTTTAGTTTAACCACTTGTGTCTTTTTTTCTTCAGTAAACTGGATAACTCTCGTGGTTTGATGTCTGGGGCCTCTGGTCCTCATGTCCATGTGGAGTTCTGCCAATATGAGGGCCCAATGTCAAGTTATGTGGACTTTAGAGAGTGCCTGGATGTGAATTCATCAGAGGGACAGACTGAAATATGTGCACAGTTCTCTGTGAGTTGGATAGAGTTGTTATTACACGTTTATTATATTACTTTTGTTATGTCTGCTCTTGTTCTGCAGGCTTTTGGATGGTGTCGGAATGGCACAGATTGTCAATTATCCCACGACACTGATCTCATTGTCCTCCAAGATGAAAAAAACAAAGACACCAAGAGAAAAAACAGAAAGAGACAAAAAGATAAGAAAAAAGGAGAGGAATCATGTATTTTTGAGGGCGCACCCGAAAACAAGATTTCGCACATGGAAACAGATGACCATGAACAGTCTGTCAGTAAGCCCGATCTGATCCCAACTGATGAAAACATGAGTTCTGTTATAACCAGCGACATGTCAGCCACTGATACCAACAATGGAGCTGAAAATATGGATGATGATGGAAAACTGAAACCATCACCCATCTGCTCACCACCAAAAAAGAAAGTAGACACAGGGACGCACAGAGCTGGGTTCGATGCTTTCATGACAGGATACATATTTGCCTTCTCTTGTGTCACTGACCAAAAAACAGGTGAGGAAGTGTCTGGGAGTGAGGGGCTGAAGCAGGAAGCACAGCAATGGCTTTTGAGTGGTCTCAATAAGGTGTACCTCAGTGGCAAATCTGTCCCACTTAATATTGTCAAAAGCTCCTTTGCCAAGTCGTCCAAAGCACATGTGTTAAAAATGGAGAGGGTGTGGGAGTCAAGGGAGTAGTGATTCTGGAATTAACTTTGATTTCATTAGGTCTTGTCAAGTCGTTTACATGCCTACGTTCACGTATGCGCAAACAGTTCAATTAATTAATGAGAAGATAAGATTAAAAAAATGCCTATAAACTTCACTGTTAGCTGACCAGTGTAAGTTCTCTTGTTTTTTTATGCTTTCTCTTGTAACGATGACTTTGCGACAAATAGACTATTTTTTTGCATTTACATGAAAATGCGCCCAAATAAAACATTGCTTCAGGACTGCTCTAATTGTGTACTTTGTGTCGTCTTGATATTGTGTGTGAATATTATCACTTTTATGGCAATAGCATAGATCGTATGTACAGTCGATGCTTAAAATGCATTGTTTATATCAAATTGAACTAAATCCATGGATCTGTAATAAATAAATAAATCCAACAAATAATGACCAGTCAATAACGCCGTCGAACACACGGGGGCAGTAGCGCGTCACGAACATCTACAGCCAGAGGAAGAAGTGCAGCGACAGTCCACCGAGCAGCTCTACGTGCATTTAAGCCCACATCGCACATTTAGTCTATTTATTTGAGATTTAAAGCCTTCAAATGAGCTGCTCGCTTACGGACACCTGCTGATACACTGACACCGACATGGCGGACAGTGAAATAGACTACAACATCGTGTTTCCAGATGCAGGGACGTCTGGTGAGCATCTCGTCCATTGTACAGTGCTTTAGCTTCTGCTGCTGTTAGCTTGCTGTGTGTTGTTTCAGAAAGGCACTGGCAGGGGACCAAGGAGCCAGTGGTGATCCTGCTGGGCTGGGCTGGCTGCAAGGACAAGCACCTGTCCAAATACAGCTCCATGTACAATGAGCAGGTATCCCATAATAACATACACTGTACCTGTTGTCTGTGGAGGGGTGGGCAATGTGGCAAAAACATGAACATGTATTACAGTAGAAATAAACAAAATACAATGTTGGTCTGAAATGGCACACTTGTCTGTCATTGTTTGAGTGAGTCCATTACAGGAGAAATGTCTGAATTAATTTCAACAATGAATATGTTTGATCATTTGCATTTCGTAACAGCAGTGTAAATAATTCATAGCCAAGATTCTAGTTTTAAATTTTAATAATAACAAGTAACATTTCATTTTTTCTTGTTTTCCTTTATTTAGGATTGTAATCAATGTGTGATTTGTCTGTGTGTGTTTGACTATATTTAGTGGGACATATTTGCCACTGAGGTACACCTTATGGGCTATATGCACGGGGAGGCGTGACACACTTCCTTTGGCTTTTAGCTTTTAGGTGGGTTTTAGTGACATTTTTTAGTAATTAGATCGATACATTCAGCTGTGAGACTGGCCCAAAAGTGTCGAAGTGCTTTCTCTCTGAGGTAGAGCTTTGACTGTGGCCACTCTGAGTGATTTTGTAAACTTTATAAAAACACAATGACAGCACAATCAAAGAGCACTGTTGTGTCCCAAAAATGCCCAGTATCCATCCATCCATCCATCCATTCATCCATTCATCCATTTTCTACCCTTTAATCCATTTCTGGGTCAGGGGGGTGGCAGTCAGAGATGCCACCCAAGTCTCATAGCACCAGCCCCTCACTGACCCTCTGTAGGTGGTGAGTCCACAGGAGGACGGCTGCTCTCTGAGTGTGAGCATAGCTTGGATCTTTCAGTGGGGGCTTTGGGCAAAGTGGGGTTAGGTGTCTTGCCCAAGGACACAACGACAGCAGTCATCAGTCATCAGTGCAGAGGTGGGAATTGAACCCACGACCTTCAGGCCTGAAGGCCAATGCTCTACCAAGTGAGCTACTGTCGCCCAGTATCCTCACAGTTTAATTTCCGTTTGAGCATTATTTGGGAAAGTCGTGTAAACCACTCCTGAACTCCAGTTAAACTCAAGCCGTTTCCCGCGAACAGGAAGTGAAGTGGGGTAGTAGCTAAAACGCGGAAGTGGTGCGTGCATAGAGCCCATTGAGACCACTTGAAAGCCATTTGACTCAGAGTGTACCCAGTTTTAATTAAAACAGTTTTTATTTGACCATCTTGTTTTCTTGATTCACTGAATGCAATAATGATTGACTTGTACTTCACCAGGGATGCGTGACAGTCCGCTACACGGCTCCTCTAAAGACCGTCTTCATCTCTGAGTCTTTTGGCTACAAGGAGCTGAGCAGCATCGCACTGAAGCTGCTGGAAATCCTCTTCGATTACGAGGTGGAGAACAGCCCGATATTCTTTCACGTTTTCAGTAACGGCGGTTTCATGTTATACCGATACATTGTTGAGTTCTTGCACACCGATAAACAGTTCAGCTCCTTGAATGTAATCGGGGCCGTGGTGGACAGCGCCCCCGGAAGCGGCAACGTGCGCGGAGCCTTGCGCGCTCTCACCGCGACCCTCGGACCTCAAATCAGCCCCCTGCTCAGGTACACCCTCTTAGCACTTTTTGCAGTGACTGTTTTTATGTTAAGAATCGTGTTGTACCCCATGACCAAGTATATCCACAAGAACCACTACGACGCCGTGAAGGAAAACCCCCCTGCCTGGCCTCACTACTACTTGTACTCCAAAGGGGACCAAGTTATCAGACACAAAGACATTGAGGATTTTGTGGAAGCCTTCAGGCAAAAAGGCGTTCCGACAGAGTATTTTGATTTTGGTTCCAGCTCGCACGTCAGCCATTTCCGGGATTTCCCTGAAGAGTATTCAAGCATGTGTCGTACCTTCTTAGTGACGTGCATGAAGGATTTGGAAGGGACTGAGTTGAAGAAGAGACATCATGTCCAAAGTCAGTGATGGAGACTCTAGTCAACATAAAAGCAGGCGACAAAATTAACTTTGTGAACTGTAATTCAACATGATACAATTTAATGTATCATTATAAATGTACTAACATACGTTCACCTTAACAACAGAGTAGAAGAAGCATCAAATGAAATATTATTTTTCTCTCTCAAGCAACATTAAAGTGGTTCTCAAACCCGCTCCTCGGAGCTTACGTTACTCACATTTCCTGTTCAAATCTTCCTCTAAATGGGCGTAGCCTGGAGGACTAAAGGGGGCGTGAACGAGACTGGGCCGTTTACATTGCTCTGGGCGGGGGGCTGCTGACGTCAGGTCCAACTTGCTGACGTCAGGTCCAACCTCTGCCAGTGTTGGCGCCAGATTCAAAATTCAAATGTAGTAATACAGGTCGCCAGCAGATGGCGCCTCACAGACGGTTTTAGGCAGAAAGTCTAACTTTCAACTAATTTGCACCAAAGTGACAAGATTATGACCAGGATATGTAGACAACACTATTGGACACTCATTTATACCGTTTATCAGCAAAAAAAAGTGGATTTGAGGGGGAGTTGTCCTTTAAAAGTTGGAGACATTTGAGAATGATTTTTGACTAAATGCGAATCATTGAAAGTGGCATTTTAAGAAGTCATTGGAGTCACATTCAATAGTGTGTGTTTACTTTGATGAGGCTCAATGCTGGTCAAATTCAATACATGGGCCAAGTTAGGGAAAACCATGTACTTCAAAATTGGTCCGAATCCACAATATTATTTGTCAAATTGTATGTTGAGGTTTGGATGTTCATTTTGATGCAATTAACTCGAGTGATCCGTAAGTTTATGGTTAAAACCACTGTGCCACTGTATCTGGAATGGCCTTTGTCTCACCCTGTCCACTCATTCTAACTCCGAAGGGATTGCCGTGACCACAAAACGAATTATACACTGGATTAGACTTTATTAGATTAGTTAAACTTTAGACTAATATAAATTGTTTTTATATTATTGCTGTGGAATGTGATGCATTGTAGATTAGTAGTAGTGACTTAAACGTAAAGATTTTTAGAAAGAAAAGCATTGCTGTTTTCTATTTATTAAAACATGTTTATTCTTCCCTCCATAACGTAAGGGCTGCTTACATTAAGGAATACACTTTTGTTCACAAGTGTAAAGAATACAGTCGGTTGTTTGAGTAATTTAAGTAAATTAATGAACTGAAATGTATGTCCAACCATTGTGTTGATTCAACTGATGTGCCTTCAATAAATCTGAATGCTCCAAACTATTTAAACTTTGTTTTATTACTGTAATTACATCATCAAACACTGGGAGTCAAACTCATTTTGGTCACTGGGCCACCTAATAATAATCATTTAAACACAGGCTAACTACAACAGATTAAAAGTTTTACCTTTGCAATCTGTTTCTCTGGTTTAGAAAATGTGTTGTAATTCTTTTTGACTGGACATTATGTATGTGGTTAATTGGGCTTTTACAGAAATGTCCTTGTTCACCTCACACCTGTTATTTTGAATGAGGCTGACTTGTAGGAACTGTTCATACCAAATCTATGGAACTCATACACACATCTTCCATTAGAGGGCAGCATTATATTAGCCATGAACACAGAACCTGCTCCAGCAGATTTAGTCTTTCTTCTTATGACACATGTAGTAGCTGCTTAATATTTTTCTATTAAAGTCTTTTTTTTTTCAACACCGTGCAGTAAAAACATTATTTCTAATTATTTTAAGAGGAAAGTGTTAATGAAAATAAATGGGGCCCTTATGAAAAGTGTTTTCAGTTGAGGATATTAAAAGGCAAGAAATGGGTGAGAGGAACACGTCATAACACACCCATGTTCTGAAACGCAGTGAGAGAAGAAAATTACCCAATGTAAGTTAATGAAGTCTCACAAGTTGATGAGGGGAAAATTGCGGCGAAGAGGGGTCAGTGCTTTCTATTTAGCCTTTCCCTCTTCTGTGGAAAAGTGCTGCGGTCAAGATCCATACTTTTAGAGGACACAGTACTGCAACGCAGAGATGGAGCCTGAAGATTAATGGTATTAAGTGTTAGCACTTGGCAACGCGGTAACATATCGTCTCTATTCTCCGTTGATAGTTTCACAGACCTTGGCTTTATATATTGACTTTTAGCTGTGATTTACAGGATTTAAATAATCTGGGTTTTATTTTTACACATCCAACTCCAACCTATGTTTTCATCTCATAATAAAAAATACAATAAACATGCCATATTTTCCTTTGAGCACTTTAGGTTATTGGATAAAAATGCAACAAATGAACTTCTGCAGAGATATGTTTTTCTGGGTTTAATGTCAAAAGGAGGATTTGGGCTTATACACATTGGTATTTTCGATGCCACTGACTCAAACCCCTTTCTAGATCGTTGTACGTGGATGAGCAATATTTTATCTGACTGGAACACGCAGTAACAGATAGGATCTCAGAGGAAATATCTCTTCATATCTCTTTGTTTGTTTGACATTTGGATTTTCCTTTTCGACATGAAGTTTTGGCCTTTTTAGGGCCAAGGAAATCATGAAGCAACTAATATTTTAACTTCAGGCTTGAAGGTTCTTTTTGTATGAATCAATATTAAGACCATTTGAAAAAACGTTTAATGGAAAATACTTCACATTTTGAACTGTTCTTTTATTAAATACAATAAACTGTTGAACTAAAGTTTAAGACCATATCTGTTTAAAACCAACAATATTATTATTTGTCATGCATTCACACTCCTGAGCTCTTGATGACAAAAACAAAATGCATTCTATTGTTGAACATCATCAGATTGTTGAGCTACAGAGCTCTCAGCATGCAGTCATTTTGCATTTCTTAAAAGATCTTTAGGGCAATGGGAAAATCAAATATTACAATAAAAAAAAATTAGATTAGATAAAACTTTTTTGTCAATATAATGTTAGAATGATGCAACAAAATGTAGTTTAGCATCAAACCAGTAGTCCCCACAAGTATAGGATAATATTTACAACACAGATACATTAGAAGCATTTAGGCAAAACTGCACAAAGCTGCTATTGTTAGTTTATACATGAATTATATTACATCACATTAAAGTGCATCTAACATGCGTTAACAGAGTGAGAGTTCAGGAGTGTGACTGCTCTGTGACAAAAACTGTCTTCAGTCAGCGACCATCATATGGCATCTGAGAAATAACTTTGCAAGAGCAAATCAAACATGGGATATTGAAAGTTCTATTCTCCATGTTCTCTATGTTAGAAACACTCTATTTAACCTCTATTTAAGACTGATGCCTTCCAACATTCTACTTGGGATGGTTCCTTTGCAGCACAGTGGAGGGGAGCCATCATGATCATCATCGTTTAATCTGTCAATCAAACGATGATGATGTCTATGTGGCGACTTCCCTCACGACTCAGGGCACTTCTCTTTGTGGTAATGTCTGGATTATCCAGTCTCTCTTTTGGATCATTCTGCATGTTTCCCAGGTCTAAATCCAATAGAGGACATTCGGGGACTTTCCATTTTTTGCTGTACCTTTAAAAAATGGGTCATATCATGAAGAAAATATATATTTTCATTTTAATCAATTGCTTAC
Source organism: Knipowitschia caucasica (assembly GCA_964034765.1). Taxonomy (NCBI): domain Eukaryota; kingdom Metazoa; phylum Chordata; class Actinopteri; order Gobiiformes; family Gobiidae; genus Knipowitschia; species Knipowitschia caucasica. Next base: position 19,394,745 of record OZ035836.1, on the reverse strand, counting down.
TATAATTTTTTTTCTCTATTTTGCATTATTCTCTATACAGTGAAAAATGTTAATTCCTCCAATTTTTCTACTGGTTTTAACATTTGCATATAGTTTATTGTCCAAATTGGCAGTTCTTTGGTTGATGAATGTTATTTGAGGAGGGAAGATCAGAGTTTTTCCATAGTGTAAAAATGGTTACAAATGGAGATGATGACTCACCACTATCATACGCAGTCTCCAATCTAGGAAATAGTTGAATTGGTTAGTTATTGTTGAAAGATCATTGTGCTTGATGTATGTCTACAACTAGACGTGAAAAAAAAGAAGAGATCAGTAACCAAGGAGGATAACAAGGAAACAATATGAGAAATTGTTGAGAATTATGAAAATGTCTGTCATACGCAATAACAGCAGAAATGTGTCTTTTCACTTGCAAATACACAAGACATGCAAGCCTATAATAAATGAGAAATTAATATATTTTTAGTCGCATGTAGGTTCATTTCAGACAGAACAGCAGGACGAGGCACTGGGTCTATGACTGGGTTCAGCTCCCTGGGACATTTTCTAGTTAAACCTATTACCACCACCATTTTTTTTTTCCTGGAGACACAAATACGGGGCTGAAACCTCTCCTTTTCCCCTCTCGCTCTGCAGGACTGGCCTTGTGATCCAGTCAAGCAGGGAGCCAACCACTAGTCACTCCAGTCGCCTCTCCTCTTCCTAATGAGCAAAGAGTCCCACCAGAACCAAGTGCAAAAAGCAGCATGGGACGTCCCCTACAGACTCGACAGGCACACATACATGCACCTTCAATGAGGACTAAAGTCGCCTCTGCCTTTGAGCAACTTGAAAAGGTCCCCTGTTGTTTGGATTGAGGACTGAAGACCGAATTGATACGTGTGACAAAATCAAAATCTCCCCTGCTCTATCTCAAATTCTCAGCTTTCTACTTAAGACCTAAGGAGGAGAAGGGGGGGGAAAAGATCTGTTGATAAAGAGGGAAAAATCCAGGAGCATGGCAGGATGGCGCCTTCCTCACTCCACCAGCAGCCTACATTCACAGTGTGTGTATGTGTGCGTGTGTGTGTGTATGTGTGTGTGTTTCTTCCCTCACAGATGTCCTTGAACACGAACCCCCTTGGCTGTGCAAGATCCCTGCTGCCATTGGAGAACATTTGACAAGCAGCAGGCTCTTGTTAGTGCGCTGTCAAATTAAAAGTCTACGTGTGTGTAGGTTTGGGAGAGGCGGTTGTGGCGGCGGCGGTAGGGATATTTGTGTGGAGGGGAAGAGAGAGAGTGAGAGAGAGAGGCCCTGTCAAATTAAAAGTACCAAACAAACTGTGCGTGTCAGGCTGAGCGCGTGAGCCCGGTGTGTGATGGGAGAGGGGTAAGACCCACGGATGCTTTGTCTGTTTTTGTTTTTTGTTTATTTTTATTTTTTTGGGGGTGAATTGTGAGTCGTGTTCTGGATGTACACAGGGCGGTGGCATATTCTGTGTAGGCGGTAAACAAATACAGCCATGAGCAGTCTAATGAGGTGGTCTAATGGTGGTTGTTATTGCTTATTCTTAGAATGTTCCACAGAATGCAGTTAAATTCATCAATCTCCATGGAGTTGAGCGAGTGGCAGCACGAAGCAAAGGAACTGGTCTGGTCTTTTAAAAGGTATTCAGAAGAAATAGGACAAAAACACTTTCACGGATAAATTCTTAAAGGTTGATAAGTCATTTAGTATGAAAAGAAGACACATGTTCCGCACGTCAGTTCTGGAAGAGAGTGTTATGATCAGAGTTTTTCTTCTTCGGACCAAGCATGCAGGCATAAGTTTAGGATGTGCGGGTCCTTGTCTACGTAAAATAAGTATGCTGTATCCATGCAGAAACTAGAAATAAGTAGCGTTTCTCTTTTATATTTTAATATACCATTTTGTTAGACGCTGCACTATAACACCATATTTGTCACGGAAAGTATAGAGTTAAAGAATGACCTAATAATGCATCATCAAATAGTTAAATTATTAATCATTTATCATTCTGCGCATAACGTTTCGAAGGGTTTCTTGATGAGATGGAGATAATTCTTTTGCTCTGTTTAGTGTCATAAAAGGATTTGTTTCTGTTTCCTCACTTCTCATTGAGAGAAATCTATCATTTTCCCCAATCAAATACCAATAATTTATATCACAATTAAAAACGATTATGCCCCGGGCTACATCATAACTGTGCGTTTCTCACAGATGAAGATGAGTAGGGAAATGTATGAAAGCCCGGGGAAGACTAATGTGTTTTTGATGAGACAGTGGAAGAGTTTAATAAGGGCCTGGTGACAGATGACGTTGGGCTGGGCCGTCCCGGAGCAGCTCTGCAGGTGCGGCAGTGTAAATACAGCAGACCTTTGTGTCAGACGCACTGCCCATCATTTACAGGACGTCCCACCGAGAGAGAGCTCTTCTGTCGCTGAGTCTCCGGGCAATCTGGGACGACAAAGGAGGAATAATGAAAATACTGTACGTTGTGTCTCAACTGGAACGGTGGTAAACGGCGACCCAAAGAAGAACTGGATTTACTATGTAGATCATGTAAAAGACGACAATTAGTACAATTAGCTACAATTATGAGCAAAAGACGAGAGATGGGCGACAGTAGCTCAGTTGGTAGAGCATTGGCCTTTGGCCCTGAAGGTCGTGGGTTCGAGCCCACCGTAAGACCTACTTCACGACTCCCACTGATGACTGCTGTCGTTGTGTCCTTGGGCAAGACACTTAACCCTACTTTGCCCAAAGCCCCCACTGAAAGATCTCAGCTCCTGTGGACTCACCACCTGCAGGAGGATTAGTGAGGGGCTGGTGCTCTGTGGACTGGGTGCAGCTCTGACTGCCACCCCCCCGACCCAGAAATGGATTAAGGGGAAGAAAATGGATGGATGGATATGAGCAAAAGAGCTCCAACAGATTTCATAATCGAGGAAATAGATTAAAAAGTTACTAATTTCAAGAAATCTCACAATGGGGAAAGTTAATTACATTTTGATCTATTTTCCAGCAGATTTCTAAGTGGTTTTTTATTATTTTTAATTTAAATATAAAAAACTGCTGTGGACAAAAATCATACAATTACTATCTTAAATCAAAGTCACATTTTTCAAAACGATTTTAGTAATGTTTTATATATTTTTTTGCATTGTAGTGGACACTTTTTTTTTTTTTTTAAGTGGCCCAGGAAAGGATTATTAAATTGATATCCCACCAGTTGAGAGAGCCACTGTCCTAATGCTTATTTATATGTATATAATGTATGGTATGTATCTATTTCTGCTTGACCAGTAGGGAAAAAATAAAGCTGTTAGCAAAAACAAAACAACACAAAAAAGGTTGAATTTGACTAAATGAGTACTACCATTCAACACTGTGGCTATGTTAGTACATTAACATTACCTTCATTAGCAAAACATTATGATTTATGTAGTTGCTGGCAGACTAATTTCTTTAGAAGTTTCTTTTCTTCCTTTATCTTGTAACCAGAGAGGCCGATTCATCTTTAAGAGTGATGAGGGGAAGTTGCTCTCTATGCAAAACGCATTAAAGCCAAATGAGGAGTCTATTACTCAAATCTGGCTGATAATCCGTTAGCTAGGGACCCCTGGCTGTTAACTAAGCAGATTAAGATATGTCATGGCCAAAATATAATCGCAATGTTTTTCTGGGATGCAGACACTCGGAACTAGAGAAGTGAAAGTAGTATTATTATTGTAAAATCATATATAGATACCGGCATTATGCAATTACAAAACCATGTTGAAGACTTCCCTTTGAATATGTAAACAAGCTCCCCGCAGTCTATTAGCTACATGCATGCCATTACTGTGTAGCCCTGCAGTCATTTTGTGGAAAAACCTTTTTGAAATAACACATGATCTATTGTTCACCTGTTTGTATTGTTTCCCGTGTAGATGTTGATGTGCTTGGTCTGGGAAATTAACTCATACTAATAACAATAACACTAATTAAAAAATGCAATCAATTTTGAAAAGAAAAAACAAATCTTCCATTGTTCAGCAAAACCTATTGGTCCAAAGAACAATATTCTCTGGACCAATGGTCTCTAGATTCTTATAAATATTTCTAGTTTTTACGATGATAGTGTTTACTACACAGGCCATAGGCAGCCATCGCCTCCTTCCTCACTTCATACAATTAATTCGGTGCCCCACGCCCACAGTGGTGTGTGTGTGTTTGCGTGTGATTGTGTGTGCCGTGTGTGCGTGTGTGTGCCGTGTGTGCGTGTGTGTGTGTGTATGAGAGAGAGTGTAAAGCACAGGGGACCCATAAAGAAACCATGTTTGTATGAGCCTGCGCTATTCATCATCGCTTGATTAACATAGAAGATGCGGCCCCACTCTCTCTGCTGGGGTCCTATGGTGATAATTACAAATAATTTACACCCTTTGCTTAATTAACCACTAGTCCTTGCAGTTTTTGTACGAGGAGTTCGAGATTTGTTTTGTACGCCTCAAGATATGTTGTTGTTGGTAGATTTTGTTGTAATAGCTCTGTATAAACACTGGCTGTGGGCTTCGGGATAATAGACAGAAACAGACTCTTACGTGCACCATTTTTTACTGACACTTTTACGTATGCTTAGATTCTAGAGCAATAATTCACACTTTTTAATAGTATTACTAGTTTCTTTTAGCAATTTTACAGTATATTTTTAACTGGTACATATAATTTCAAGAAACAAAGCTTTTTTTTATTTTTATAATATTATGGCGTTTGTGTGTAAGTAAGTAAGTAATCTTTATTTGGTGTGGTGCATTGAGAGTCGCAGTCACCCCCCTCTGTGTGTCTGGCACCTTTTTCTGTGTAGCGCATTAAAAGACAAGGCTTTGTAATGTTTATTTATTTATATAGCACATTTTTACAGACCAAGGTCACCAAAGCGCTTTACAATGTTCAGAGTTCAGATATTGTTCTAATCAACAGCATCCATTCTCTCTCTCATTTACATTCATAGCTATTGTGCATGTTTTTTGTGGTAGGGGAAACCGGAGTACCCGGAGGAAATCTTACGCAGACACAGGGAGAACATGTAAACTCCACTCAGAAAGGCCATGTTCCCTAGCTTTTCTTGTTTATCTAGCTGGCAAATATGTGTTTGACTGCTCTTCTGGTTTAAGCAATCTGTAAATGATTTGGGTTTTCAACAAAACTATTGGTTATATTGGTTATAGATTGGCAAATCTCTGACCAGTATATTGGTCAATCTACCAATATCAGTTTGCCAATTGGATATTCAAATAGGTTTATTTGAGTTACTTATATGAGTGAACTGGCTCATATGGCTCAAACATAATTTTTAATAATCTATCTGGTTATTGGTCATTTCATTTCAATGGGAAGTTGCACAAAACCATTCACATTGTACCTCATGGTCCAAGTTGAGTGGCGTGTATGATGGTTGTAGAAACCAAGACTTTTTTGGGCAAATCTCCATCCTTCCACGGACCTCTAGCTGCTGACCTGGTTTGTCTTGTTTCTGACGACCGTTTGGTACCAATTAATGAAGTGGAGCCCAATCCGTCGCCCTGAGTGCAACACAAACGACATGCATTAAACATCGCCATGGCCCCGACTGCTCTGGGAGGACAGGAAGATGGAGGGAGTGCGCTGAGGGGAACACATAATTAGAGAAGAATTGATTAGTTTAGTAAAAGACAAAAGTTACACCATTTTGAATGAGTTAGTGAACTGAAAGCACTAAATGACTCAAGCCACTGGTAAAATTGAATTTAAACCTGAAATCTTCTTGAATGGATCGACAGATCATTCAAAACAAATACAAAAATATAAATTGAACCACTCTACTCAAACTAACTCTGTCATTGCTTGTATTTTTTTGGCACAGTGACATATGTGTTTGAAATGTAATGTCAATACATGTTTTTATAATTGTGAAGAGATTTGTGTAAAAATATTTTATATATTTATGGACATTGTTTGAAAGGCATTTTTCCGATGGACTTGCCCTTTAAGACTGAAAGCGTCCTTGGTAGCAATCCACCAGCACATGAACACATACACACACACACACACACACACAACGGTACCACACGTTAATGCATAAATTGCCATTACGCGAGCTGCCGCCAGTGGCAGAAGCGCCCCCACCAAGATCACCTCAGCTGACAAAAGTTAATTTGCACTAATGATGTTTTACTCCTCTCATTACCTTAAATCATCTCCCTTTTCCCTCCCTCCTTTCCTCTGCAGCACAAGGCACACATGCAAAATACAAAGTGCAAAAGTAGTCAGCATATTGTAATGGTTATTGTTGATCGTAACAGCTCTCACTCGGTTGTCTCTTAAATATTTAACACACTTGTATAATTATCAAAGCTTCTCAGGTTAATTTTTGATGGACACTCAATAGTTTTTACTGTACAGTTGGATGCACGGCGGTATTTATGTTATGGGCTTAAGTGGTGGACTTTGTAATTATAAAATGGTCTGGGCTTAATGAGTATGGAGTGTTTAATGTGCAAATGAGCATTTCTATTAAAGCATTACACGTGCACTAAACTAATGAGCATTTTGTTTCTGTTTCCAAATGCACGTCCCTATGAATAGGCTGGGCAACCACATTTTTTTCATTGGCTTTTTAGCTTAGATGTTAAGAAAATAGGGATTCCAAACTAACCACAACTAACCCTCAATCTAATCTATGTAACTGACACTGTGCTGTATATGGTTATCACCAGTGCATTTCCCTTAAAGCACCTTAGCATTTGTTTTAAATTCAGTCCTTCCATGTAAAAATCATACAATAGTTTGTGGGTGCCCAATCTAAAAGGCAACGTTTTCAATCATCCCAGAATAAAAAGTTAAAACTATCAAACAGAGGGGATGATGTCAATATGCTTCTACTCTAAAGAAAAGCCTTTGGATCTACACTCTGGACTCAGCAAAGAGTTTGATCTGCGCCCCTTTCAATACATTTCAATAATTTTATAAACTGAATTAGTCACCTTAAAAATATGGTACTGTTAAGGCATTATACAGACTATCAATACAAGACTTTATGACAGTTATGCTGATATCTGCATTTCTATTCACAGATACCAAAGCGAATATTGTCATAAAACCTAATGGAAAATATTGTTATACAACCAGAATTTGGTCACCATTACTTAACTCTTACTAAGGATCACCTAATTTCGCCTGTTTCTTCTCGAATTATGATACCCAAATAGAAATGCTTACTGTGTGGACATCTTGTGTCTGATCTTGTGTTATGAGACCTCATTTGAAAGGTAACACCTTCTAGTTTCTGGAAATGTATGTTACAGTTTGTTAGGAAGGACACAGTCTGCACTACACCTTCTCAAACATGAGTAAAAGTTAGTTTTTTTTGTCTCGAAAAAAAAAAGGCAATTTCAAAAGGTTCTCCTGAAGACATACTTTATGATATGTTGTTCAAACTCACCAGAGCAGATGTCTGTGGTGTTGGCAACAACTGTATGAAATTTTAGACCTTTAGGTGAAACCATTTTGATGCTGGGGGCTTTTTTGTGACTAATGGGCACATTCGGCACAAGCGGTCCATTTTTGTGCCAATTGTGCCAAAGTGTTTTACATGCAAATTATCAACATTATTACACCAAAAATCAAATTATATCATTTTTTGGCTATTACTCTTGCTATAAATAGGATTTTTTTCCAGATATTGAAATGTTTACAGAAAAGTTATTATTTATATAGTTATAGCGCGTGTTCTCCGTGAAAATGCTCCGCTTTCCTCTCTTACGCATTCAAATAACACTCGAACAGTGGGAGGAACCTTGAAGTCCGACACATCGCCTGAAACCTGAGATTATTGGCTACAAGATGGTTTGATTGACATCCAAATCGGCCAATGGTAGTTAAGACAATGCTGTCATGACGCACAGAAAGGTAAATGCCTGGAGGGCTGAAGTTTGGTGCGCTTGTTTTCGTCAACTTGTTGTACCCCCCAAACCATAGCACTGAGAAGTCCGAGTGAGGGCTTGTTTTGAAGGGAAGACTGAGAGGAAGACGAACATACCCAGTGATTCTGGGTAAAAAAAACAATGGCGTCTTCAGACAGTGCGCAAAGACGCGGTTTTATTTTTGTTCGGGCAACTTTCAAAACTCAAATGTGTCGTTACAAGTGGATATCTACTATAAGGATGACTTTGAAGAAAAAAAACTGGATATAAGTATTCTCTAGACCCCCCCGGACAAAATGAATGCACACATGTGTGGATTAGACGTGATTTGGCCCAGAATATTAGCATGAAAAGGTAAGAAAGGACAATATATATTTTTTATATGTATACAGTTTGACTACAAATACTTACTTTTGTTGATATTTAATGTTTATTTGAACATAATATGCATTTAGAGGTGGGAATAAGCTTTCAAAAGAGGTATAGCTTGACTATATTGACACAAGTTAAGTTATAATACTGATGCAGTTAAATGAAAAATATCTGAATCCTCCCTGTACAGGGAGGGTGATCCTTAAGGGGTTAAGAGTTTGTCACATGCCAACTGTGAGGCCAAAAATTAGTTCAGCTAAATACATCTGCATTAGTGGTGCACTTTTTTATGTCTGATGAAGTGCCGGGATACCTGAAACATCTCCTTGGTGTAATCCACATTCAATATTTGGGAGTTTAAAGCTGTGCGGACCTCATCTCTACGTTTCATGCCCAATACATAAACATCACTGGAATTAAATGACAGAGACAAACTGTTACAAACGTTCGCTTGAATAGATCATTTCAAATAAAGAATTTAAATCACATGCTCAGAAGAACTTTTAATTTTTGCATATTGAATTATTAACCCCTAACAGTCATTAAGGTGACTGGATCACACAAAAACGCGGACACATGAATGGCCATAATATTTTTCTCTCTACTTGAAACTGACACAGATTCCATTCCCTGAGTTTGCAGACTACATGCCTAGACAAAGTTGTGTGCCCCAGACCCTTGGCTCACATTAGCAGCGATTGATGAAGGAAACCACATCAGTCTGAAAACATTTGCAGCTTATCCTGAGAGCGGGCCATTTTAACAATTGGTTTAAGGGGTTATGAATGTGTGTGTGTTCCGTTTGAAATGGGCTATGGCCGTATTTCATCTGTAATAGTTTCTCTAAGGCTTTTAGTGGAAGATGACTGAGATCCTGTTGAATTCCTTCTTCGATCTTTTCAATTGAAATCAAAAACTGCAAATACTGCACAAATGCTCTTTACCAGTCACTTCTTTTAAATAAACTATGCTTAGGTACACACAATTACAATGTAGCATGCAACTATGATTTATAATTCTCAATATAGAGTTAGAGATCTTCTTCAAAGTGCATTTTTCAGACTGATAACAGCTTGTGGAAAGAAACCGTTGGCGTTGCAGGTTGTCCAGCTCAACAAACAATATCTTCTCCCAGAGGGTACACGCTGCAACATGGCTTTTCAAGAGTGGCCAGAAGAGTCAATGATAATTTGAGGATTCATAAAAGGCCCCAAGAACAGGCCTCCTTACAGCTATAGGCTCTTATACACTGCAAAAAAATGATAAAATATAAGGTAATAATTACTTGAATCATGTGGTTTTCATCTTGATTTGAACAAATTCTGACAAAGAATAAAACAAGATTTGCCAACGGGACAAGCTTTTTAGTCTTATTTCAAGAACTATTACTGTATTTTGTCCATCCAGGGGAGACATTACATACATATGAGCAATTCTTGACTTATTTTTCATCACTTTTTGCAGTGTAGCAGAGCGGACTTCTTTGTTAGGCCCTTTCCTTTCTTTGCCCCCCCAAAAACTATGCAATAAATTCCACCTAACTAGTTCCTTTCTCTCAAAATAGTTTACTGGTTTCCACGTCCATGTATTTTGTCACATCAGCCTAGATAAGCCTTTTCAGACATAAAAGTGAAAAAGATAGGACCATCGTCACTTAGCCAATCAGCACTCAGCCCAAAGCATCAAATAGTGACTCACACGGCTGCAAAAAACGTTGTCCAATAAGATAAAGACAGCATGTTGTGGTCTCATATGTTCTCCAAGTTTCTACAGACAGAAGAGACGCTGACAAACTGATAAGTGTTTCTGTCCCATTTCAAGTCATTTGACAGTTGGTAAAGTTTGTCTTGTTTTTTTATCAAATTAATCAAATCCTATACAATATTTTTTCCTACAGTTGCGTGAACCCATAGCAGTCCCATGATACTGGCCGAGTCGACTTGGCTCACATCTGATCTCTCTCAGAAGTGCTTTTCGCGTTGTTGGCACCTATCACATTCTCTGCCTAGAGCCTGTATGTGCCACACAACTCCACATACAAGACACATAACTGTTGCCATGTCCCATCTGTGTCATGTGACCAAAGATTGAGGAGTGGGAACGGACGAAGGAAGGCCCATGAACAATACGACATGATGGATCAAAGGTTTATATGACAACCACGCCGTGACTCCCCGTCTGACACAAGCTGAAGCGGACAGCGGCGTGCGTGACGTATCAAACATGATCCGTGTTTGGGATGAGGCAAAGGAGAGACTAAGGAAAAGAGAAAGCTGAAACTCTGGAAATAGACACGTCCAATATTGGGAATGACGTCTTTTCTATTCTGTGTCTATCCCAGGATTCTGCTGTTTTAGTGATGGAAGGTGGAGAAAATGGCAGCAGCTAAAATCACTTAACTGCAAACATTTCTGACAATTATTCTGAAAAAATGTATTGGACATTCTTTGATCAATGACTGGGATAAAAATCAATGTTATTTCTTGAAGCTGTGCGGTAGTCAGGTTATCCTTAGTCAGGCCAGATATCCTTCCTTTCCTTCTTTGTGATCGATGGAATTTAAATTTAGAACAGACACCATACGTTATTTGATTTTCATTTTTAAGATGTCATTTAAATATTCTTCTACATTGCCTCGTTTCAAAAGCAAAATGTTCTATAACTAAACATTATAAGGAAAATATGTGCTGCTAAAACTTTATGTAGTTGTGATTTGTACAGTTACACAAAGTTTACAGTTCAGATTGCTTGCGGACCTTGAATCGTCTTGGTTTAGTTAAGTGGGTTAGGCAAATGAGGTGTCAAACTTCAGCTTGAATGTTCGATCAGAAAAATGTTCGAGTAGTGAATGCAAAATTAGCTTCTTTACTGTTGTTGTTGAAAAAACAAACTAACTAATCTTTGTTTAAAACGTTAAACTTTCTTTGGACAACTGTCTACATGTCTACTTCTTACATGTCACCCCGTTACCTCTGGGACAGTGTGGGTTCACGTGGCCTAAACATAATAAAGGTAATTTAGTACCAAGGCAGATTCCATAGCTCTGGGCCTCCACCCCATGTTAAACAGCCCGTCGACCTTTAGCGTCTGATTTCATAAAGAGGGACACAATCTGATTAGGGCCTGGACGGGAAAGGTCAAACGCACTAGCAGTTGTGGCAGCGACGTCGCCGATAGCTGGTGAAAGACGTACGGCTGGTTCATGTGTATTGGTGTATGTGTGCCTCAGAGGTTACATGTGGGTCTATAGGAGCAGGGACAGTTAGCCTCTGTGGCCTCTGAAGCCGTTAGTGGAAAGGGCAGCATACCGGACATGGCTGTGTGCGCCTCTTTTATGTCTCGATCCACATGGCATGGCACCAGCTTTACTGATAACATCTTCATCTCCTCTGCTAGTGTTGAGTGTCAGTTCCTTTTTAAGGATGGATACATTCCAAATGAGTTAATTGAAAGCTAAAGTATAGCACTTAATAGAAATGCTGTAATGACGGAAATATTTCAAAATGTGTCGACGATGAAAAACCTATAATGCACTGAAAAACCATGTCAGGAATTTGCACATCTTGACTTCAATCAATATTCTGTGAACAATAATGAATGCATTGTTTGGAACTCAACATTTGGGACAGCTACACTTTAATTTTCTTGTTATTTATTTACTAACAATGCATATTTCAAACTGGAAATGTATGCCTAATCAACACTGGAGATAACTGTAATGATTTAACTACTCCAAAACACTTGTATGAGTCACAGCGATGAAGAAATGAGCTTTGATAAGAGTAAAAAACAACATTGCTCCACTAGGTTCTTTCTGAGCACTTTTTGATCTAAAACATTGTGTAATGAGGACATGCAATGGTATTCTGGCTCACCTTTTGAGGTTTCTGAATTGTAATAGTGGTTTCTTGAGAAGAAACAGGAAGATACAAGCTCCTAATGGGCAGAAGTTAAAAGCTTGGCTCTTGTCGAACATGTTGAGAGTTATCATAATAGGCCACACAGAACGTGGGCCAAGGCGTCGATCTGAAGCTAATTTCCTGTGATGATGATGATGATCTGCTGGACAACATGCTCAGAAACAATTAGCACTGGTCGTTGGAGTGGACCCTCTCGTCAGTCAGACGGCGGAGGGCATGGCATAAATAGGTCCCCTTGTCATCTACTGCCAAAGACAGCTAATGACTCTCATTAATATGCAGAATAGCAGCCATTTTTCTCCCCTTCTATGTGTCGCTCCTCATTTGTGCTCTGGCTCTGTCCAGTGCAAAGTGACCGGCTCAAGAAAATTTCTAATTGCGAGTCAATTATGTCATTGAGGCCGTTTAGATGTTCATTTGTATGCAAATGTGAGAGCAGTTGGAACAGGAGAAGAAACAGACATGAGACAACATGGAGGGCAGCAGCTCTCATTGAACACTGACCCAAAAAGTGACAAAACATGACATGATTCAGCATTATTTACACTCGGAATAATGTGATGGAGATGCACTTTTAGTTGTGAAAGTTTCCTGAAGATCTTTCTATGGTTCAACATGCTATAGGATTGAGTCAAAACTTTAAACTCTTTCTCTCATATCCTCCATAGGCCAAAAGAAAACGTTGCATTTAGGCTTTGTATAGATAGCTGATAAAAAAAAAGCTTGTAAAACCAGCCAGGCCCGTCTACACTTTGATATACGTGTTCAAATATAAAAGGGGATGGGATCGTGCAGATGGCTCTCAGTTCTAATCACAGAACTGATCATGCAGAGTGTTGTTAAAACAGTTTACTTAACCAATTTTATGAAATATACGAGCACACTGTCCAAATGTGTATGGTTCTGGTTGGTCACGCAAGTAATAGTGATCGTTCTACTTTGGTCCATATAATGAATTTAACTTTTGGATTATTGGATGTTTGGAAAAAAATCCTGTTCCTCATTCCCCATATTACTCATAGTGCATCCAGGAGTTCATCTTTATGAACATTAGTCAGACCTGTGGTGATGCTGAGTGGGACAGCTCCAGTAAATGATTTGGAAATCCATCACATCTCTGTGATCTCATCTGATCTTTCTGCCCTTGATTAGATGCTTATTGGAGCAAGCAGCAGAAACATCAATAAGAGTCATAAGAAAGAGTCATATGGAAATATGGAAATGTGTAAATGTGGTGTAAAGACATGCAGATGTATATGTGTGTCACACACTTTTCTCACACGGATAACCAAGAGGTAATGCTGAATATAATAATCTGAAACATCGATGCTGAGAGGAGAATATTGGTTTCTGACACAGAAAACAAGAGGTTTTGGTTTTATGCCCAAGGACAGCAAGAGCATAAAGCATTTTTTGCCTTGGAGCCTTTTTTTTTTAGCCTTGGATCTCAGGGCCCCTTGTTCTCGATATAAAACATCTGTACAATTTTATAGTCAACTTGAGAAGTGATTTGAAAGTTATACAATATTTATCAAACCATTTAAACCATGTTTGTGCTTATTCTTACACATATAGTACACTTCTCTATGTACTGTGTAAGTGCATGTGCTCACCAGCTTCAGTGCTTCATCAATACAGCTCGAATATCCCAATGACATTGAGCAGTCATTACAGCCACCATCAGCAGTTAATGAACGGATGGAGTCCACGGCGTTTGCACTAAATTCATTATCACTGTATTGGACTCAGCGGTGCACGTTAATAATTGGTTTGTCACGTAGATATTTTAGATGATTAATATGAGTATTGATTAAGTAAGGAGCCTGTCTGAGTGCGTGTGTGTCTTTGTGAGTGTGTTCATTGGGGTGGTATGAGGAAAAGTGCTCACACCAGCAGACAGCTTCAGGAAGTCAATGAAGAGCGTGTGAAGTAAACCACTGCAGACTAACTTCATCAAAGCTGTGGTTTTGGGCCTAAAATGAACTGCACTTATGGCTCCTCCACAGAAAACTTTCAATTCAAGGCATTTTAAACAAATATTAGAATTTCCTGTAAATTTTCTTACTGACTCTTGATGTCTATAATTTGAGTTTTTGAAGTTGTATAGCCTCCTATGATGAATACTACAGTAAAGCAAGCCCATACTTTGTGTAATCTGTCACGGACTCTCTGGAGAAAACAACCTGTCCATCGCCAGATTCATGACTATTGATCAGGTATGTAGTGGTCCACCAGTATATAGATAAGACATTTATTATGGCAGCTGTGGGTCTGACTACTTGTATATGGATTGGTTATGTTTTGGCATCTGCATCCGAGCAAACAATCAAAACCTTAAAGGTGATATCAGCAGCTTCAATTGTAATCCATATATACTCTGTAAAATGAAAGAGTACTGAATAATATAATTACTAACAATTGTAGCATCTTTTTGTGCAGCACTATCCTTTCAATCAGTGATCTGTATCTCCCCAACAATGGGTATTTTGAATCAATTATAACAAAGTTGTTTTCTCATTCACTTCCATATTATTATTTTTTCACAATAAATGTCTTAAAGGTAATCCAAGATGGCAGAGATATAGTTGACTACATCCATACAATTCTATGCATTTCAATAGACGGATTTAGAAATGTAAAACCACCAAAATGTCTGGGATGAATGCAGCATAGCTTAGTCATGAGAGGATCAAAAATATCAGATATTTTTTTTATCAGAATCCTAAAAGCACTTTATTACATCTGCCTTCTATTATTGACTTGGTTTCTTTTTAATTTACACAGAAAAAAACTGCACGGTAGCGACGCATCTATCCATATGTCACTGTCTTGGCGATCAGAATCCGCGGACGTGATAAAGTAACAGTGAGCTCGATTTGAACAGGGAAGCATAAAGAAGGCCTCTCTCGCAAACCCCGGACAAAAGGCAAGAATTACCATATGAATACCATCAATCTCCACCCCACAGTGCGCGCCGCAACGCCAGATAACCCCCTGGATATCCCCTCTTAACCTCAATTTCTCAGGATGTATTAAGAGATGGTAGACACAGGAGCCGGTGGGGGAGAGGGGACCAACTGACGGGGGCACCCATTTTTCTCAACGTGCGAGCCCTCCACCCCATCCCGGAACAAGTTATTCAGCAATTAATCTTGTCCCACGAGCGGAGAAATATGGCAGCTAAGTGAATTTTACATGAAGATCCACCCTCTACTCGTGCGCGATATCGCCACAATCACTGCATCCATCAGTTTTGGGAAAAGGGCAGCGGGGCAAATGCAGCATGTATTTTCATTACTGCAAAAGTAAAATGTATATGTATTTTTTTATGACTACTATAACGACTTATTGTCCAGGAGCTGTGATTTTCATTTCATAATATATTCACTCTAATGCGAGTAGGAATATTTCTGTGTTAACAATAACATTTGAGCTGTGTTACATATGGAGCTGCCAAGTGGGCGCATATTAGGGTTCTGAAAGTAAATATCACAATTAAAAATCAGAGTTAAAGAAAATAAATAAAAGTAGCTGGTAATGACTATCCACAGCGTCGAGGTTTCAGCCGAAAAAAAACACCAAAATAATGTTTTAAAGATGTTGATACTTTACAAATTTATTTAGATCTTGTGGTCGTTACTCACAGGAGAGCTGATCAGCACCAAACAAGTTTGGGGCAAATCTTTTAAAGCAATCATTATTTTGAGTCTGGAATTTTACTTCGGGGACCAGGGACTACCTAAAATCTTATCTTATATAACATGCACACAGCTTCATATGGTTGTATATTAAAAAAAAAGATTATCACATGTGAAATGTATTTTTCAGACTTTGACAGTGATCACAGCAGAAGCGGATGTGTGCGTTATTTCAAAAATGTAGCCCACACCTGACAAAACAAGGAAATCAGAGCGAGGAGCCGGTCCCGCGGTATAACGTAGTAATGTCAGGTGTTTTCCAGCCTGACCTGTGACGGGACACTGCTGTCAGGGACGTCCACTGTGTCCTCTGCTGCAGGATGTGGGCTCCACAGGGGCGGATATCTATGAACACAGACAGTATCAAATCTATAATAATAGCAAGATTTTATGACACACTGTGAGTTTGCCTGGTTTTTATATTTGGGATGTCACTTGCAGCTATTGCTGGAAAAGTTAGCCTGGTTTAACCCTATAGTGTACAAGCCCGTCATATACAGCGGCATGCCAAAGTAGTAATACAAATTGATCTGTTAGAGATGAATTTGTCACATGCTCAGTACAGTTACGGTTGTTGCATATTTTGTCATGTTCTCGACCACAAACATAGATTGACTTTTGGATTTTTTTCTTTAACAAAGTAACTGTAAAGTAAACACAGTATTTGGGCAAGCCACTGTAGGGAAAAGATCAGTAACAATTCACTACTGTGAATGTATTTTGAAAATTAAACTTTTATTGTTTATTGTACTTCCACATGTTTTGTTATTGGCAGTACATTCTAAAGGATTTGCACCAGAAAGAATTGTACTGATATATATGCAGCTTTTTTTAAAGAGTAAATCACAAGCCTAAATGAAACAAACAAGTTTCAATCTCTTTGATGGTCTTACATTTACTTTAGAATTGTTGTCAGCGTCTGCAAGATAATCAGCTGCTCATTGGGTCACATAACTATTGAACTCTTGACTCTTGACCATCAGTCTCCTGTGGGTGCAGGAGAAAACACAAATGCAGCTGTCAAGAAGATAAAGACAGTGGAACCTGCACCGTGCGGAGGAGATTTGAACCAGGACAATGCATCCGCCGCGGCCTCAACAAAGAACACAGGTGTAATAGATTTTTGCTGTCTATATTTCATGTAGAAAATTGGCTGGTACATCCGCGCAGTTTGATCTATGAGGGCCACGGGCTTGAGAAAAAAGCTGAGTAAATGTGTAATTTCTCCCTTGATGGCGCAGTGGCGAGAGGCGATTCTTCTTACTGCCCGCTGCTGCCTCTCTCTCCTCTCTTCGTGTTCTTGATGTCTTCATTTCATTACCTCCCCTCCATCTATCAAGGTTTTTTTTAAACACTGACTTCTGCACATTTTGGGATGGTCAATGTGAGTATAGATAAAAACTATAAGAGCTTGAAGCAAAAATTATAGCTTACATGTATTCAACCCCTATACAACATTTTGATATGCATTGTCCATCCATTTTTTATCATTAATCAAATCGAAACAGTAATTTTAGAGGCTGTAATTAGCACACTGCAAAGTCTGCAATTTTTTAGATTACACAATTTCCTTTACAAACCACACATTTTCTTGTTGCATATCATTCAAATCTGGCTATCTCTGTGTTGTTGTTTTTTATATTAACGTAATGTAACTGGTAATTTTCTAAAAAACTTAAATATAGTTTATTATATTTTAGCATTATCTTGACAAGACAGAGATGCTATTCAAAAACACTTGAACATCCAAGTAATTCCTTAATCACATTCACACAGCACACTGCTCAGACTGTTTATTCCACAGGCTCAAATTCATGCAAGTAAGTTGATGATATTATGGGGAACTTGTTCTACATAATTAATCTGTTGAAATGCCTGCGAAAAATCCTTCTTCCAGTGCAGAGGAGCCCTCTGCACTGGGAGCAGTGGTCGGTGTGGCTGTGGGGGTCGGACTCTTGGACCTGGTGGGGGCCTGGGGCCTCGGTTTCGGGTCTCCTCTAGATCCTGTGTCGTCCCCTGTGGCTACGGGCGGCTCTCTGCTCCTGGTGCAGACGGCTCCTAGGATGACGCTTTTTCAACTGGTTGCATCCGAACCCTGCCAAGTCTCTCATCATTGTTTTACTGTTTTACTTGTGTGTGTGTGTGTGTGTGTGTGTGTCAGAGAGTGTGCATGGGAGCGTGTGTGCGTTTGTCTGTGGTTTGGGATGGGTCTGTTGGGTGGTCGGGGGGAGGGGACATGGGCCGGCGGGATTGTTTTTAACCAAACTGTAAAGCACTTTGTGTTGCATCTTTTGTATGAAAAGCGCTTCATAAATAAAATTTGATTGATTGATTGATTGATTCTTATGTATGACCAATATAACAATAAATTCCCAGCTACAAAATACTCCCAAAATTTCCCATCTTAATGTCCCATGGAAATTAACCCAAAATATTCTGCTTCTTTGCAGTCCTGGTTTCGAGCTCTAAAGCGAGCTTAGAAATACAAGTATCTCTGCAATTGTCAAAAATAGAATAAAGAGCTCTTGAATATGTAACTAAACTTAACTGCGTTTTGACTGTTTTCTCTGCTAACGGAAAAGGGAAGTCTAATCTTATAACTTATATGTTTGAGGTGAGCATTTTCTGAAATATTTGTGAAAATATTGTCATAAAGAAATACAATTTGACCTAATAATTGACAGGTTTTAGGTACCCCTTCGATTTTAATTCTCCATGTGTACTTTCAACATTATCCTTGCTTCATAACAGAAATTGCAAATCTAATCATAATCGCTATGTTATCTAAGGAATTACAGTAGATAGTAGATATTTCTCTTAAATCTTGCAGCCCTAATGCAGAGTTTATTCAAGTGCCTTGCTCCTGGATCATTTTTACTTATGGCATTAAAAACAACAAATGGAAAACAAACACAGTAAAACTTATAATACTTTATAAAGGATTGCAGCTTCTGAGGGACAAAGCCATGGGAGATGAATGAGTGTATAGGGACACAAAGCAGGTCATTCCATCTATGCCCTGACGCTGCCTACACGGTTTTATATAAATAACACATTCTACCAACTAATTTGTGATCCTTGAAGCTTGCAAGTTTACCTTTGACCGATGCACCCTGAGCCGTGAACAGAGACAGAGCAGCCCGACCTGTGCATGCAGAGAAAAGGCAGAGAGAGTCCTGAGTCAATGGGACGCAGCCGTGAGCCTGCTGAGGTGTAAAAGATAGAGAAGGTCTCAGCTCTGATCTATGAGTGTGACAGAGGGAGAAAAGTGGAGTCGCGTACATATAGTACTAATACTACTGTACATAAAGGATACATAAAGGAGCCTAAAGACTTTTTTTCTTTATCTAAATCACAGATAAGAAAAAAACTCCAGCAAATAATATTTTAAAATGTCTTTCATAGGCCAAGATTTGTCTGTAAAAATATGAAAAAGAAAAAAACGTGGATGATAAACTATGTGCAATGATAATGTTACTAGATGTTTAGTTGATTATCACTTACATTATTATTATTATTATCATTATTAATAACCTGGATTTCAATGGAAAGAAACAAAAATCAAAAACCATTAAGCAAATTGGGAGAAAAGGTTGGTATTTTCTTAAAAATAATAATAATAATTGTGTGATTAGACCAAAGGTTTTGTGCAGTTTCACCAGGCCCCTTTTTGACTAATTGATCAACTGGGCATGTTGTTATAGAATTTCTTTGGTCAACCCCAGCCCTAATATGTTTCACAACTGTCTAGTACTTTATACTTGCCACTTATTTTGTTAAATGTTAAATTTGTACATCTATTATATTTTCAAGATAGAGATTTTATACTTATTATTGATGCTAGAGTGCAATTGTTTTTATTTTGATTAGTATAGCTATTGCTCACTTAACGTAGGCCGTGTGCTCCTCTTTCCTACTCTTCTATTTCCTGTGATGCAACACCAAAATTTCCCCACTGTGGGACAAATAAAGGATCTCTCTTAATCTTAATCTTAATCTCTTAATCTATGGCCACTGCGACCATAGGTACACTGGTATAACTTCCTATTTTGAGGCTGGCAAACTCTACATTATCTGCATTATTGTCACTTCTATCAAATGGGTACAGCAATACTTTGTGTTATTTTAAAATAACACAATCATAATAAAAAAGCAGTTTTATAATTGAAAGTGGCATCAGTATAATAAATATAGTGTTAGTATTAGATAGCAATATGGCCTACGTGCAGGATTGTACAAGGACTCTGATTATTTTGACTATGATGTGACTGTCTCTGTGTGACACGTATGTCTTTCCATGTGTGACGTGACAATGACTATATAAACTGTGTACTGACTCCATTCTGTCTGAGAGAAAGAGGCAAAGGAAACCACTGGAACTTGAGAGAAACTTGAATAAACTTCCAGAGTTTGGCGCACCACGATCCGTCTCTGTCTGGTTAATCCCTGACAATAGGATTTAGGGGAACCCCATTTTAAAATTTGCAGCAAAAACCGAAAATCACACAAAGTTGAGGCCCTTTCACTTATGCCAATGAAACCGCAGATATGTGAATGATGAATGTACATTGGCCATACGTATTGCAGTAAAATGAAGCTGCTGCTGATGGTACGACTAATAATGTGTGCTCAGTTGTCTCTATCAGAACTGGGCTGGGCAGACCTTTTAATCATGGTCTAAGGGCCGTGGAGCCTCTCTATCATCATTGAACTGTGTCCTGGGCTAATTGTGGCTATATTTCACTGTCCCCACGGCCAGAGCTGCAACGATCGGCCGGCCCGCTGTAGGCCCACACACACACCTTCACTATACTGCTGTGGGGATACAAGGCAAGGCATCTCCACTCCGTCTTTACCTGTTGAGAATGTAATGTGTTTTAATCATATATTACAGACTGATCACAGATGGGTGCCCCGTTATAAGCTAAGCACTGCCTCTAGTTAGATTACTTTTATCTAACTGAGTGAATGTGTAATGTCTCTATGTCATATGTGTAAGAAACTGAACAGATCATTTCCCGAGCCTTCACTGGACTTTATTTTGCTCCTTCTCCTCTTAGCTAGATGGATATATGGTTATTACTTTGAACCATGTACCCACGATATAACTTTTTATCACTTTTTAATAATCATTGTTAAAACATATTTTTCCACTAGCTTTTAATGCTGACAGAGATCTGTTGGTTTTATGTTATTTTTGAGTATACTTTTATATATTTTGTTCTGCTTGTATATTTACATTTTAGGTTTTAGTTTTTTACCTGTTTGTATAGCACTTTTGTCAGCTGTAAGGTTTTTTAAGTGTAAGTGTAAGTAAAGTTGGTATTTTATGGTTAGAAATATGGATGACATATTGATACAGAGATATATTGAGATAAAAGATCATATTGAAAAGATTTTGTGCCACTTTTCAAATTACAAAACAGCAAGAGAATACATTATGTCCATACCATTACGTAGAAAGAAAATAACAAAAATCTTTTCCCTGAATATCGAGGCACAGAATATAAGATTTTTTTCCATTAGGTATTGAATATTAGGTCGATTCTTTTTGACTGGCTTAGTCATGGTCACGCAATACAAAGAAAAATATCAAAATAGTGTGACAGTGCAGTGCCCATTAAATATTTTTTGTTTATTTTTATAATTGACTATTGGTAAAAGTAGTTAACTACCATTAACTATTGACTGAAGTCTATTTACAGATAAATATGGCTGCTCAACAACAATCCGTGATGAGTTTAAACTGCACATTCAATGTTCTTCCAGCCCAATTAGAAAAATGTTGCAGTCTCAGTCCTGGCTCATGATAGTAAATTCAAAATAAACAACCACTTTGTGCGGAAAGCAAAACTGGATTTGTGGCCAGCTAATGCGCCCCATTATAGCAGGTGTGTATTGTTTACAGTCATTTCCTGCTCCATCTAAAAGCATATTATCGACTTGACTAAAATTAACGTGAATGGTCCATTTTGAACGTTCTTGAACATTTCCAGTCTCTCAGCGTTTAAATGTTTGTTTTACCAACAGGGAGGAGCTTTTTTGTCTCACTAGATGCTCGTGCGGATGGATTTAACTTGAATATCTGACACCACTTAGAGGAGTCTCTCTTGGCTGTGGTCTGCAGGGATGGTGTATTTCTATATTGGTGAGTTCCAGTATGGACAAACACAACACACATTTATGGGCACATTAAGAGGCTCTTTGGCTCCGGCTTTGGCTACTGTTTCAGCACCTAATATATTTACCCACATTACAAACAGTGAACAAAGCGAAGGTAAAAGCGACACAGTAAAAGCCTTACCACAGTGTTAGTAAAGGAGTAAACGATATGTTGTTGTCTAATATTCTTTGTAGATAAAGTACATGGATTAAACAGACACAGAAAATGATTGAAAATGCAATGCAATTGTCTCGTTTTATATATTATATATTGTGTGTGTATCTGTAAAAAGCTAATGCTGTGAAATGGAACTAATAGTATATCTATCTGTGATGACGCAGACAAACATTAACTTGTCTATGCGTATGTGATTTATACAACATTCGCTCTCCTAATTATCAAACCTGATATGGACCACTACAGTACAGTACATGCATGATATTTCTAGAATGACTAAGCCTTACCTACAGTACTTGCAATGAGGGTTAGGGTTTCAGCTAAGTTCTAAGATAATAGTATAATAAAATAATATAGCTTTGGGAACATTTCTCTGTATTTGAGTATGGCCAAAACTGTCCAAATGTGTATACAAATTCTGTGAGTAAAGTGATCATGTAAACTGATTATTTAAAATGAATATGCATACATTGTGTATGCGGTAATAACTGTAGCTTTTTCAAATGTAATTCTATTGAAGTTGTTTATTTTACTTTGAACTAACAACAATCATAATGGTCAGAAACATTGAATTTTGAAATGTAGCCATAATTGTGCAGTACTAATGGTGGTATTATTTTTAGGTTGAATACAGAAAAATATAATGCATATCCACATTAAAAAAACGTCTGTCTGCTAACCTGAATACCTGTGTGTATTTGCATGGGGCGGACTGACACAAAACTGGTGAAAATGTGCAGTCAGAGTTGTGCGTTCTCACTCAGGGCCGTGTACAAAGAGTATTCAGCAGAGATGGATTGAGGCGATCCTTCCTTCCCATCAACCACCTCATTAGTCCCACTCAGCCATAAAGCTGTCCCATCAGGCTGCGCTGTCATAACTCACTTTACTGCATTGATTTTAATCACGGCAAATGTAAACATACGTATTATCAATATCAATGCACAAAATAACGCTCTAATATGCAATTACCAAGTGGCATTGATTTTTCCCTCTGCTCTCCTGCCGCCCCATCTCCCGGCTTCAATGTAATCATCGTCCTACTTTGAGCTGATTTAATAACGTTGGTATGTATAAATATATATAGCGGCAGGCATGGCTGAATATTACACAGATGATTTTCATACATTTCAATGGAGGAACAGAAGGGTGAGAACTCGTAGCCCGCAGCGAGGTGAAACCAGGACAAAGCACCAGGACTTCTATGGGGCTGAAATAGGAACAGGACAATTATCTTTTTGCTTTCCCTGAATATTTCTACTTAAGATTTTTTTTCAAAGCCTCAAGTGTGATAAAAGATCTAAAAGGGTATACACTTTCAATAGAATGGAGGCTTCTGTTCTTTATTTAGTGATTTTTTTGAGTTGGGCCAAATGTCTTCTGATCAATAACTTTAGTTTACAGACTGTGTAACAAACAGTGACTCTTGTGTTCATGTGACATCACAACATTCCCAAAGAGCTTACAGTTTAAAATTGTGGTGGAGGGAAGCTGAAAAATCTTTCTTGGTAACTATGGTAACTTGTTCTAATTCCTGTGCCAATCCATGTCACACCAAAACCGTCTCCAAGTTCCACATCTTCTTCATCAGTATACAGTATATCAACGATGGTCTAATTATTTTATCATAAAAGTGTCTAGAAGCGGCGAGAATAAAAAAAAAAAAAAAAACAAGTATGATGTTGGCCAATAAGAGTGTGGCAGGTTTGTGAAACTCCTCTCTATCAAAAAATTGACATTTGGGTATTCACTTTTTCAGCGTTTCTTTTCCACCTTTGGCCACTGAAACTTTCTAAAACATGAAAGCATCCCATTTAAGACCTACTTTAGATAGATGTGCAGAATTGCGTTTGAATTGCAACAAATATAATAAAAATGTGATTCATTTTCTTCTGTTTGCAGTAACACTTGGCAACCAGAGACAACGTAAAAGCTAGAGGTCAGGCACTATAATATACCAAAACAAAAACATCAAAATATATTGGATTTGGATTTTCAAGTATGAAGAAGTAGACTGAATAAATGAATAACTACATCAGAGGAGCAGCTTTTATATGACCAATACATCTCTGCCTCAGTCAAAGCACAAAGCCGCACTTATGGAATGGGCATAATCCATAACCATAAAGTCTCATGGCAGAGAGCGAGGACTTATATATCAAGACTTTAGCTGTGTATGCTAATGCTCAGTGATACTCGCATATCACCGGCCTGCTAAAGCTACACATACAAACAGGTCCTGGGGTCATACTGGCGTTGGGCCAAAATTGCAGAAAAGTTTACAGTATTTTTTTTTTTCTACAATGTGTACATTTTTGAAAGTTTGGTTTCCTAACTTTGGGACCACAAAAAGATAACTATATCATAAATTTGTAGTTCTTTCCTCTCAAAACAGTTTTCACATGCTTGTATTATTGGCCTGTGTCTCATCTTTAGATTAGCTTTTTCAGTGAAAAAGAGAGAACCTACATTCACCCAGCCAATCAGCTCTCTCGGTATGTCAAATATATAATGTTTTCTAATACGATAAAATCAGCATGATGTGTTTTTCGAAAATGTTAAGACTTTCTTTTGGGAAGAAACAATGTATATTTATGAAAGTTATTAAGTTTGGAGTATTGACAGATAATGTTTGCATATAAGAATTAAACTGAGTGGAATCATTGTGTGATCTTTGACCAGCACATTTTGTACCGCTTTACATTGAAATAATTCACAATCCAATTTAATCTTTCTTACAGTATGTGCAAAATGTGTTTTAGGACGAAGTATAGAAAGTAGGCTTACAGTAGCTTTCTAAGCAATAGTGACAGTAGCCGCTGTACCCATATAGTATAATTATTTAGTTATATGGGGAAGAAAATGACATGACATGACATTATTTAGTCATATCCATATATTGTATTACTTTTTTTTCACAACACATAATACACGTTTAAATAAGCCTAGATGCCATGGCTTGTCTCTTGCACCCTCTGCTGTTGATTGATTGCCACTTAAGTGATATGCATATGATCTATTAAAAACCCTGATTAACAAAGCAGTGATAAATGACAAAACTGCTTCTTCTCAAACACACACCCACCTTGCTTTGTTGTGCTATTCGGTTCAGGACAGGTCTAATGAGGACAAAGTGCTCCCTGGTTGAACCCCAATGGCTCCGCTGACTCCAGAAAAGAGGTGGAATGGCTGGATGGAAATGAGAGGGGCAAAGGAGGTCACACTTTGGCATTAGTTTTAATACCACGCACACACACAGGCACATGGCACCTCAGCACAAATGACTATAGCACATTGAAGTGTCGCAGCAGCATTAGGGTGACAGCAGCCATCTCTCTCACCATCCCTCTCCTCTAATGTCATCATCCAAATTTCCCCTTTTTGCGCTCTCATATCTTAATATTATCATCGGAATAGCCAGCAGGTGATGGGATGTTGGACCAGGAAGCAAAATGAGGGGAATATATTAGAGAAAGTGGGAGAACTGACCAGTAACCTGATCACAATAGCTATGGCAATGGCAATGGCAATTTCTAATCTTTCTGAATTAATTAGATGAGCCCACTTTAGAGTTTTAGCCGTTATATTACCTATTCTGTGCACATTTGGCATCGGCCTGCCTTTGTAACGTAGATTTTAGAATTTGTAAGTGTTAAACTAAATTTTAATTGTATTTAGGTTTCATAAAGGCCAAAGTGAATTTATAAATTGTAAATGTATAATGTATGCAAACATTTAAGAATATAAAAAATAAAATGCGCTACTTTGGTTCCCGAATAAAACAGCGCCCCCTACAGGGACACTTGAATTGGACACTTGGAACACGGAAAATTGCTACTCAACAAAGTTAGTCACATTGAAGCAGAGTGAAAAACAAAAGTTCGCCTAATTAGGTGCAAGACTTTGTGCTGCATGGAACTGGAATCAAGTGAGACCTTTTCTGATTTTGCCTGACTGCTTAGCCTGTTTAAAAGGCACATGCAAAACATCCAATTTAAGCTAACGACGTGGCTACTGTTTGATGAATGCTAAGTGTGGCTAACTAAAAATGAATCAATTATTATTATTTTCCATCGAGAAACTTATCTGAACCTGTTACCAACCATGGATCTATGTTACCAACAGACGCGGAGATCGATAAACCTGGCCACCATCACTGCCGCCGCCACCTTTCTCCGCTGTCTATAGTCTCCATTGCGAGGTGAGTTTTGAGCATAGTTTTGACTCATCTACAGTCCATCCATCCATCTATTCTCTTCCCCTTAATCCATTTCTGGGTCAGGGGGGTGGCAGTCAGAGCTGCACCCAGTACACATAGCACCAGCCCCTCACTGATCCTGCATAAACTTATGAGGGGAAAAGTTCCTTCTACTTCTCTTAGCAAAAAGAACAGATAAATCATAGTCTGTCATGATCATATTGAGGCTATGCATGATGCAGCTATGATATTTGGTAATTTAAGTCTATTCTGAATCTGAATATAACATAACTCATACATATATGGCTGGTACTTAGCTTGTGACTACTTGTGCATGAGTAAAGATCTTATATGAATGAAAATGTCATCTCTTTCATTATATTAGTATCTTTTTCTAGTAACAATGTTGTCTTGACTGTTCCATTATGGCAGCCTTGATGATACTGTTTGTTTCACTGTGTTTTTGCTGTCCTCTCATCTCATTCCTCTCCACTGTTCCTCTGTGGAGTGTTAGTGAGCAGCACAGACATCATAGAGCCATCAAAGGTTGCCAGCTGTAGGAAATGTCTTCATTTGCAGCATGCAGGCCTGACACCTGAGCCTAGAGTGGGCTGGTGTGAGCGTGTGTATGTGTGGAAAGTGACAGGGCCACAGCAGCTCCCTCAGCAGGACTGTCTTTAAATTGTCGGTGTGTTTTATAGGCATGTGTGTGTGTGTGTGTGTGTGTGTCTGTGTGTGCAGCTGAGGGCCTGGTCCCATCCATCAGCATTAAGATGGCACATTACTGTTAATGAATGATATTTGTGTTGGCCGTGTATGTCAGGAGGGAGGACCGAATAGGCAAAACAAGCCCTCCCCAATCACCTCAACTGCAGCCCCTCATTTTCATTGTCAGCTCTGGACTGTTTTGCATTTTCGGGAAATATTCAACTCAAACCAATCTTCTCAGAGCTACAGGAAAACAGCAATTGTTTTCTGTTGTTATTCCAAGTTTGCATTTAAACCTTTGAGTAATACGCACACTCCAGCTCACTTGTGCAAACCTACACCAACTAAGGAAAGATTTATCACAGTATATGAGTAATAATTGTGTCTGTGAAAATTAGATAATTATATAGTTTATCTTGAATTCACTTTATTTATTGGAAGAGACACTCCTCATTAGTGAACATGAAATAATATAAATGTGCCCAAGTCATTTGATATTAGCTAATTTTTATCTATAGTCCCTATGACAGGACTTGCTCGGCAGCTTGAAATATATGTACAGAGAATGGATGAAGAGTGATTTTTCAGAAAAATAATGTTACACTTATGACGGTATGCCTCTAACACGTGACCAATGTATTGTAAAGAGCTATCAACATGTAATTGTAGGGTAATTGTCTTGCTTTTATTTTGTGATTAATGGCAAGACAAGTGATACAGGCACCGTTTCCATTTTAGTGAAAGCCCTCCAAAGAAATATGAAAGTATTTTGATAAGTGTATTTTTTTTGTCAGGCCCTTTTAAAGTTAAAATCCAAATTAATATGCACAACATTTAAATGAACAATTTAAAGAAAATATTTTATCCTTATAATAACATTTTGAATAGCGAACTAAAGTCAATGTACGTAATGTATTCTGGTTTCACTTGTGAGTATCTCGAAGGGTTGCGCTAAGTGAAAGTTAATGTCAGGCCTCCTTTAACTCCGTGAGGCATACGAAGAATGATAAAGTGACAATTTGGTCCACATTTTTTATTTAATTTTTTTGCTCACCGGCGACAGCGTCAGCCATTAAGTGTGAATGAGAAGTGTGGAAATCTCCAGTGTCAGATGGTACTGGAGACTGTAACTGTGGAGAAGCTCATAATCCACTGCTCACAAAGTGTTATGAGCTGCACTGCTGATGTAAGCAGAAGAGCAGTGAGTTTTACGAGTGAGATCTGGAGAACAGGGTGTCAGGGACTTATGTTTATTCCTCTCCCAATCACAGGCAAAGCTCCTCTGGGCTCTTCACTGTTGGAACACGTTTTCTACAACTCAAATAAGAAGCTTATTAATAAAATGTTCATTCAGTTAGGTTTGTATGGTATGAAATTATATTATTTTAGATATTGTCTTCCAGTCTGAACCGTCACAATAGCTTGATATTTTTGTATACAATAAACATTTTTATTTATATAGTGTATAATGTCAAAAAATTCCATTATCAAAATTGATACTTTCAAAATGTGACATTACAATTCCATTTAGTATAGTAATGTACGTGTTTTGACAGATGTCCAAGTCGAGGCCCTTCTGAGAAATTGACAACGATGGAGGAGTCTTACCATCTGATCATTCCTCTCCCACTGCCAAAAGGTAATGATTCGGATTAGTATCAGGTACGTCCTGTAAAGCCACAAACAACCAGAACAGTGATTCCCAATCTTTGTGCCTCCTAGCCAGCACATTCAGAGCCCCTGTTGTCAAGGGCTAACACTTTTATTCTCATCTTGAGAGGTGGGCAAATTCAAAAAGTGAGGGCTTGTTTTGGACTACAACTTTGTCTTTCTATTCATCGTTTTTGTTGTGACAAGGCACCACTTTTTTGTCTCTCTTACTTTAATGCTTGAACTGAAGCAAAACTAAACCAACAGTAAGAAAGGCCTTTTATTGCAGATTGATAGATAACTGTGTTCTGTGTTCAACGTTGAGAATGTCTGCTTTTAAATAATACATTTACATGCCCAGGTAGACATCTTGTTATCAATGTTTGTAAGTTATCTTATGGGGGAATCGCTTGCATACCCCTAACAGACTGCGCAAACATTGAATAAGAACATAAAAATAGAGATTGAAGATGACAATCAACTGCTTACAACGATGCTAATTATCAAACTACTATTTAAATTTGTTTGACAACTCTTGTAGTTTCAGTCTTTAGATTTTGAACCAAACTGTATTACATTTGAGACGTAACAGAACCAGAGAATTGCATAGGTGTGCCATTTGCTGAATTATGATGTGCTATTTTATCCTGAATGAATTTGTCTATCCTCGATGCTGCAGCTCAACCTTTAGTTAACCTTATGTCCACGTCCTGCTCTGTCGGCCAGTGTTTACTGCTTTCACCTTGACCAGCGTCAAAACATTGTATGAATATGTCAGAGAGGAAGCTGGGATTGCGTCATGGCCAGGATACTTCCTACTACTGTAGAAATGCTGCTAACCAGATTCATAATATGAACTGTGAAGTGTGTGGGCTTATCTAGAAAAGAGAGAGGATAAAGGAGGGTCAGAGGCGTTGTAAACATCCTGTAACATCTGTGAATCACTATTTTACAGTAGGTTCATCTGTGAGTCATTAAACTTCCCTTTTGAGTCTTCACCACTTTAACAACGAAAATGCCATTTAGTATTTAGTTAATACCATTAACATAAAAAAACAACATTTGGTGGTTTATCATCAATTTCTTTTAAGCCTTAATGTGAAACAGCCAAAAATTATAATTTAATAGAAAATATTTAAGAAAATAATAGATAAACCAACAAAGCCGCTGGCCTGCATACAACCGGTCTGCATACGAGGGTTCATATTTCAAACTCATTTAGTAAAAACCTTTCAGAATACTTTTATGCCAAAATAAAAACACTTAAGAGTGAGATACAATCTAGAATGCCACTTTAGGCCACACAAACCGATGCTTATGTTGGACAGGAAGGCACAGAGCCAGAAACAGGAAGGAGGAAGTTATTAGCAGGGATGATCTGAGCGCACCAGTCTGTGGAGTACATCAAGTAAAGAACAACACCACTTTACACACTGCACCTGGCTCTGTTTGCTTAAAACACATCTGAGACACAAAACTACCACTCACTACCACTTTGGACTTAAAGATATGCATTCAAGATGTCTTAAAACATACTAAAAATCAAATCAGTTTGGCACATATACCACTAAATATGGATTTTTGGTATTCCACGTTAGTGTCATCGAATGTGAATTTAATTATTATTATTTTCATCACAACTATTGTGAAAAAGTGAGTAGTTTTTAATGAGTTTCATTGGCTCTGCTGATTCGGTTTTCCTTAAATAGATTTGTATCCAGCAGGTGTTTCCTTTGTCAGAAATTTGGACAGAAGTGCTGGATCTCACTGGTAGTGTGTGTGTCTGGAGTCAGCAGACACCTGTGTCCTCTGCTGCTATGTTTGTGTTAGTTTGAGCTTCCTGTAGGAATTCAGAGATGTTGTTCCAACTCTGCTACAATAAACTTGGCATGCATCGAGTTGGTTTTAGACAATATCAGAAACAATGCCCCTATCCTTCCCTGCTGAATAGATCTGTAGAGTGGAGACAAGAGAGAGTATCAGACCTTGAATGCGTGTGTCATGGATAGTCCTTCTCTCCTCTCCATCTCTCCCCTCTCCTCACCACCATCCCTCTCTTAGCCCTCTAATCCTGATGGTGTTAATTGAAAGTCAGGAGAGGGCACTCTTGCGGTTTCATTATTAATTTAACACTCAGGGTAACTTAAAGTGCAATTTTCACCCACATGTGGAACAGAAAAATCAATGGCCACAACAGCAGCAAGCATCAAGGTTGATTACTGATGCACGGGCAGAGACGACAAGACACCAGCTACTTGAAAAGAAGGAGTGACGTGTGTGTTGGTGTCTGGGTGGTTTTGGTGTTTCAACCTGATATTGACACGTCTAGAAGTAGCACAAAGCACCGGTTGAACATAGACATTTTCAGCTGACGTGATATTGGAAAAGCTTTCCACCAGTTTTTTCTTATGCATTTTTTCCGTGTAGATTGCGTTTGTGCGATATGTTGTAGCTTCTGTCCTGCTAATTGGACACATGGCTCGTGCCTTATTACCTCAAGTCGTTCATTGGTGGCTCTCGGCTGCGAATTAAATGGGGGAAATAAAGGTATATTGCTCAGTAATGCAATCTGTCCTCCAGTTTGAGAGATGAGCAGGCTGCCCTTTGCGCTGAGCGGACTTAGATGATTTAGAGAAAGCAGATGGAAAATCCTAATATGTTAGCCTAACCTTCGATGGCTAGGAGCTAATTTATTTCTAGCACCACACAAGAATTACAGTTTCTTGCCGGGATGCCCACTCTCCCTGTCTCTGTGCACTCACTTTGGGCTTTTTACACCGCAGTGGAGAAGCATAAAAGAGCAAGGAGGAAGACAAAATCTAAATCCAATGCGTATTTAACCCAGAGCAATTTATGTCCTCTCTGAAGTCACAATTGAACTCCATTAAAGGTGTGGCGGTTAATTGAAAATGTGCCACTCAGCGCGAGCTAAAAACACAGAGGAAAGACATAAAATGACAATTTACTGTAAGAAGACCCTTGGCCAGGATGCTGCTCCTCCTTGCTCTGCTTTGATATATGTTTTTACATTATTTTCCACCATTTCCAGTGCTTTGCACATTAATCTGGTTATTCTAATTTATATCTGGAACATTAGGCTCGATACTCAATTACTCTTTGATGGAGAGCCACTTATATCTGATTCCTTGCTGCATTCAAAGTCAGAATAAACACATTTGCTGTTTCTAACTCGATGCAGATGCTGGTTACGCTGCACTCCCCCTTGTTTGCATGAGCTGGGTGAGCTATTTGAGTGTGATCAGGCCTAAGTGGACATGTCGCTCTTGATAAACACTTTATGCAGATCAGCTTGCACTTGTTTTGCCTTGCTTAAGAGAGGCAGAGAAATAATACCTCTCTAATTGACCCATTTGGCTGCTGCGTTGCCCACAGGAGGAGGCCTGGGCTTTTAATGTTTGATCGGCCTAATTTCCCCAACACATCATTAGTGGCCATCTTCAGGCCTGACTCTTAATAACCTCTTTATGAGGCCAATGGCTGTAGTTAAAAGTCTTTGTCTCTCTTTTCTCTCTCATCTCTCTCCCCGACTCTTCTCGTCTTTGTAATTAAGTCAGATGTTCAAAAATATGATAATGGGTCTTGAACCTGTTTGGACTAAATAAGCAAGCATCCCATGGACCTCTGTGCCATTTACATAATTTCATTATCAGGTAAAACACACTAATTGTCGAGGTTGGCTTTTTATGAGTGAATGCTTGTGCCGGCGAGCTGCAGCTTCTTGGCCAAAATGCTGCATAATTACAAAGCAAGTGGTCATGCGCTGATGCCAAGTCATTTACACAGAGGCTAATAGATTCCTGTGCCCTGCCTGGTCATTGTGTTCCTGCTAATACTCCACTGAACATTGGAGGAAACCATCCCAGACAGAGACAAACATGCATGTTTGTAAACCGTATTAGTGTGTACAGAAATATTAAGTGACATACACACCCAGGGAGATAATACAAGACGGGTGATAATTATAACGTCTCGTTCAGATTGGCAATCTTAACCATAATATTATAAAACATTATAAAACAACAAATCTTAATTCTTTTAAACAAGTACATTTTGGTTTCAAACATCAAAACTAACGTTTTATAAATTACACACAGGAGGCACAAAGTCTCATTCTCTTGTCCACTGCTGCATCTAACTTCAACGCCTGCGAGAACATTCTGGCGGTCTATCTTAACTGTATCTTGAATTTAACGTTAGCATGTTCATTGCTGATAGCTATCATTTGTTAGCTGTAAAATGGCGCCAAGTTAACGCTATACCGCTAAAACCAAAATGTTCGTTGTAAAAACTTAAAATCTGCGCATCTGTTTATCGAAATGATATGACATTCATGCTATACAAAAAATGCGAGGTTGCGCTATCCTGCAAAGGCTTAGCTAACCTGGCTATCAGTTGGCTATCACCTTATAAAAATGTAACTAGTCACCTTAAAATTATAGTGTAAGTTGAAATAAAGGACAAGGATAATAAAGACGAGCAATTCTGGTGAATTCCTCCCTTACCTGACAAAAGTGTCCTCCAGGTCAGCCTCCTCAACCGTCCACTCAAGTTCTGCCTTCAGTGTCTTCTTCTTCTTCCAGAACTTTCTCTCAGATTTCATGTGTGCGCATGCGCGAATTGTGCTTGATTGATAAAAGTAATTTGATTGAATGTATAATTTGAATCTTATTGTTATTTTATACTTTTATATTGTATCAATCTACAAAAATAGATTGAAGGAGACATCATATTTACAAAATGTAATTTTACTTAACAATTTAATATTTTTAGGCTATTGGGATGAAAAAAAATCAAATGAAACGCAGTAATGTTTTACTTTTTTTCAATGTGCAAACTCCACAACGCACCTGCACTTGTCCACAGGCTCATATTTTCTGCAAACTTGGACAAACGCAAAAGACAGAATTCCAAAGTCAGAATAAAATCACAAACAAAGTGTTTGTAGTATCAGTGTTGACATTTTACTACAATGACAACACTAAAACATTTACAATGCATTTATTAACATTTGGCTATGTGTTTGTTATTGTTGCATTTCCTGTATTTGAACTGTTTGAGTCTCTAATCTGTGATGGTGAAGTCCTCTGAGAGGCCTGCTGTTGTGATTTTGTACAAAAATGAATTACATTCATGAATTGATTAACTCTAATAATTAGATCTACAAAGATCTATATTTTTGGTCATTGGCATTTGTTGACAGTGAGCTAACATCCTGCTTTTTATCTGAGAGCGTGTACACTTCTTCCTGTCTGACTTGTGTAGCTCTTACTGTACAACTGTGGGCGATCCTGCCTGAGTCACGCTACCAAACTTCCCTTTGGCTGAAGAAAAACATCATCATGCGCTGTTATTGTGTGTGATACTAAGACAGGCTGACCAGGATACAGCTGTGACCACTGCCCACTTCCAAAACAATAGCGATGCAAAGAGTGATGCAACCAAACAACAATTCTCCTCATTACTAATAATAAAGATAGTAAAATACATTTGAAAAACGTATCTCCTGATGATTATGATTCCTGGAACCGTGACGTTTCTTCTCATAAATCCTCCTTTTTTTTTTTTTATATATTGTTTTAAAAAGTTTATTTACAGTATGTAGTGCCTTTCAAAGATCAGGGTCACTTTTTTAAAAACACAAAATAAAAACTAGGTTCTGTTCACTGTATTTATGGACAGAATATCTAGGCGCAGCCAGGGGTCGGAGGGGGTCCGGTTCGGAGACCACAGGATTTCATCTCTGCTGTTTGCGGACGATGTTGTCCTGTTGGCTCCAACGAACCAGGACCTGCAGCATGCACTGGGGCGGTTTGCAGCCGAGTGTGAAGCGGCTGGGATGAGAATCAGCACCTCCAAATCCGAGGCCATGGTGCTCGACCGGAAAAAGGTGCCTTGCCCTCTGCAGGTGGGTGGAGAGGTCCTTCTTCAAGTGGAGGAGTTCAAGTATCTCGGGGTCTTGTTCACGAGTGAGGGAAGGATGGAGCGTGAGATTGACAGGCGGATCGGTGCAGCGTGCGCAGTTATGCGGTCGCTGTATCGGACCGTTGTGGTGAAGAGGGAGCTCTTCACCACAACGGTCCGATTTACCGGTCAATCTTCGTTCCCTCCCTCACCTATGGTCATGAGCTTTGGGTAATGACCGAAAGAACGAGATCGCGGATACAAGCGGTCGAAATGAGCTTCCTCCGCAGAGTGGCTGGGCGCTCCCTTAGAGATAGGGTGAGGAGCTCAGTCACACGGGAGGAGCTCGGAGTAGAACCGCTGCTTCTCCACGTCGAGAGGAACCAGTTGAGGTGGCTCGGGCATCTGTTCCGGATGCTTCCTGGACGCCTCCCTGGGGAGGTGTTCCGGGCACGCCCCACCGGGAGGAGGCCCCGCGGAAGACCCAGGACACGCTGGAGGGACTATGTCTCTCAGCTGGCCTGGGAACGCCTTGGGGTCCCCCCGGACGAGCTGGAGGAAGTGTGTGTGGATAGGGAAGTCTGGGCGTCTCTGCTTAGACTGCTGCCCCCGCGACCCGGCAACGGATAAAGCGGAAGAAAATGGATGGATGGATGGAAAATAAAAACTACAAGTCATACAGAATCGTCAGAGAAGTGGAAAAACAGAAAAAGGCATGCATCAGCAGTTTACTATTGTCAAGGCGAGAAAACCTGCCTAAACAAATGCGTCTTAAAGATAGTTTACGGTTTACATTCTTATTGCTATTTACTGAAACTCCTGTACTTAAGCAAAGTTTATTTGTATAGCACAGTTCATACACAAGGAAACTCATAGTAAACATATTCTTCATTTTGGTTCATTATTGTTTTCACTTTCTATGCAATCTGTCCAGCAGCACACGTGGTCCCCTCAGCTCTTGCTTCAGCCATTTTATTCTCTTTTACTTCAGTTCTCTTCAGTTGCACTTAATCCCACTTGTCCTTATTGTGTGTTTTAGTACCTAGAACAGCACGGACTGCTTTTATCAAATACTCTTGATTAAGAAATATAAAACTTGATCTGCATGTGACGTGTTATTATCTTCCACTATATGGCACCTTCTCCTGCACTGATTTACACAAAACAGGATATATTCTGGACACACAGACTCCACTTTCCCTGCGCCACACAATCTCCTGCCTGGGTATAGCTCTTCATCAGGTGAGGCGATTACCTTGTCCCCTGATTGCCTCTATACATGGAGGGGGAGCCTTTTTCCCTTAAAAATTAGTGGATAAATAGATACCCCCCCACACTGCACACCATTCACCCTCCACCCGCTGCCATTCTCCTCCCATATACCCTGTGCCTAATGACGGGGGCCGGGGACCAGTAATGAAAAACTATACATCACAATCAGCCGGACAGTCCTATTCATGGCTATGCATTATGCTCACTAGTCATAATCATGGGCACCGTGACAGAGGGATAGGAGGGAGACAGAGTTTGTGTGAGAGAAGAGATGGTGGTGTGAAATGGAGAGGAAAGGAAAAGGTAGCAGAGATGTTTGAGGTATAAAGAGGTAATTCTCATTTAGTGCTGAGTATTAGCTCAGTAATGATTACAGTGAGATGTGAGCCATCAAACTTTGAGATAATTTTCAACAAAATGAGTTGAAATTCATTGGAAAGAAAACTTCTTGTTTTTATCATGAGCTAAATTCTCTAACATCATACTTTTAAGTAGATTGAACTGTCGGAATCTGTTGCTTGTAACTTTTTAGCGAGGTGGCGTGATCGGCATAGAAGGGTAAGCAGACATCTGTGCAGAAAGTATTGGGAATATGTTTTGCAGTTGTAAATAAACAAATATAATATTGCTATTACTGAAAGAAAAAGTTGAAAATTGTTTGTTAAAATAGTGATATCTTTAACCGTTTGTTTCCTTCTGTGTGTACATTTGCATGATTCAGTGCGTTGATGAAGGACTGGAGGCACAAATAAAACATAATATCGATGGGAATATTCTCCCGGAATCGTTTGCATGATCTTTAGATGAGGAGAAAGCTCTGCAATAAAAGTCCAAGAGCATAATCACTTTCACTGCAACCAAAAACTCTACATCCCAAGGGACAAATAACAAGGATATCAGATGAACTGTATCGCTGTTGTCAGGTGCCAGGAGTTTTTGTGCCCAATAAGTTTTTACAATCAGAGGTGAATGATTTCAGCACACTCAGATTGAAGACAGAGCTACACACACCTTCTAGCTTTGGTTCTGTTTTTATAGACTGGTCGCTTACAAGCCGCCAAATGTCACTACTGTTGTTAATCCTATACAAGCGCCTTAATGGGACCATACTTCACCGTCTCCTTTGGGTGGTTGCTGCTCGCCGCACTGTGAGTGGCTACGTCCTTGTTTGATGTGTATCATTTCTCCGTGTGCGTGTGCGTGACCTTGTCCTCACCCACATCTCATTAAATATGGATATCTGTATAACACTCCCTTCCTTTTCAAACAAGCTCATTTGCATGCAGTAAATTCCAATAAAGGAGTTGGAGTTTTAGGGTAAAACATAAAACATGGACAGAGAGTCATTGGTTTTGAGGTGGAAAGATGGACTTCTTTTAGCCCACTGCAATATGTTGTAAGATCAACATAATATCAGATTTCCCTTTTTTGAATCAGCCAAGGAATAATTCAATTCTTGTATGGCCAGCATACTTGCCATAGCATGTTTGGGCTGCTCTGGATTGCTGTATTCAACAGCTTGTTCCAGTTCCTGCTAATATCCAGGAACTTTGCACAGTCATCGAGGAGTGAACCAACATTCCAATCAGAATCAGAATCAGAATCAGAATCATTTTTATTGCCACGTAAGTAACAGGAGGTCACAGACTAGGAAATTGCTTTGGCTCAGTGCAACAGTCAAAAAGAGATAATAAAAATAAGAATAAAAAACACTTCTAAAGAATAAATTTAAATTTAAAATAGAGTTACAGTTACTATTTACAATATACAAGTGCACATGGTGCACACAATGTAAGGTGACAGCAGTACAGTGAAGTAAAGTGACGTATGATGGGCAGTAAAGTGACTTTAAAAAGGGCGGGGGGACAGGTTAAGAAGTGTTCAAGAGTCCAACAGCAGAGGGGAAGAAACTGTTCTTGTGGCGGGAGGTTCTAGTCCTGATGGACCGCAGTCTCCTGCCTGAGGGGAGTGGTTGGAATAGTCCATGTGCAGGGTGAGAGGGGTCGGCTGTGATACGACCAGCCCGGCCTCGAGCTCGGGCGACGTACAGGTCCTGCAGCGATGGAAGGCTGCGGCCGATCACTTCCTCTGCAGAGCGCACAATGCGCTGTAGTCTCTGTTTGTCCCTGACTGTGGCTCCAGCGAACCACACAGTGATGGAGGAGGTGAGGATGGACTCGATGATGGCCGTGTAGAACTGCACCAACATCTGTGCAGGCAGCTTGGCTTTCCTGAGCTGCCGCAGGAAGTACTGTACATCCTCTGCTGGGCCTTCTTGATGAGGGAGCTGATGGTCGGCTCCCACTTGAGGTCCTGGGTGATGGTGGTGCCCAGGAAACGGAAGGACTCCACAGAGGTGATGGGGGAGTCCATCACGGAGGGTGGGGGGGGGGGGACAGTGCTCTTCCTGAAGTCCACAATCATCTCCACTGTCTTCTGGGCGTTCAGCTCCAGGTTGTTACCACTGCACCAGGACACCAGCCGGTCCACCTCCCTCCTGTAGGCGGACTCATCGTTGTTGGAGATGAGTCCAATGAGGGTGGTGTCGTCCGCAAACTTGATCAGCTTCACGGAGTCGTGGCTGGAGGTGCAGTGGTTGGTGTACAGGGAGAAGAGCAGGGGAGAAAGAACACAGCCCTGTGGGGCTCCTGTATTTATAATCCGAGAGTCCGAGACATTCTTCCCCAGACGCACTCGCTGCTTCCTGTCCGTCAGGAAGTCAGTGATCCACCTGCAGGTGGAATCGGGCACGTTGAGCTTGGAGAGCTTGTCCTGGAGCAGGGATGGCAGGATTGTGTTGAAGGCAGAGCTGAAGTCCACGAACAGGACCCTGGCGTAGGTCCCCGGGGAGTCCAGGTGCTGTAGGATGTGGTGGAGGGCCAGGTTGATGGCGTCGTCAACAGATCTGTTGGCTCTGTAGGCGAACTGCAGGGGGTCCAGGAGGGGGGAGGTGAGGGACTTGAGATGGGAGAGAACCAGGCGTTCAAATGACTTCATGACGACAGACGTAAGTGCTACAGGTCTGTAGTCATTGAGTCCTGTGATCCTGGGCTTCTTCGGGACGGGGAAAATAATGGAGGATTTGAAGCAGGCCGGGACATGGCAGGACTGCAGAGAGGTGTTGAAAATGTCCGTGAACACAGGAGTAAGCTCACTGGCGCAGTGTCTCAGAGTGGCCGGAGACACGTGGCCACAATCAACCTGATCTCAACTGTGAAAGAGATGCGTTGCTGCGTGAGAAAAATTGTAATCACACCTGATCCTGACTCTCTTCCCACTTTAGTTTGTATTCCTCATTTGGCCTCTTTCTTCTCCCATGTCTGTGCGTACAGTGAATCACATGTGGCCTAATGAGAATGATGTGCTATAATTAATGCAGGGATGCTTTGTGTTTTACTGAGGCCACAGCTACAGTTTATATAGCTATATAGCTATATAAACTGTAGCTGTGGCCTCAGTAAAACACAAAGCATCCCTGCATTAATTATTGACCAGGCTGCGGCGCTGCCTGAGGGCTTTACAAGCAGAGAAAACATTACTCTGACCACCGCTATACTCCATCACCACGGCCCTGAACGCTGCGGCGTGAGCATTAAAGTATCTGTGCAGGAGCTAAATTATCTCTCAGGAAGATCACAAAATTAGAGATGTGGTTTTGTACTCTGTTGAATCTGGGTAGATTGATTTAAACTGGTTAGCCGTGAGACAGTTTATATTGTATGTGGCATTCCTCATACTCTACAATACCAAAAATGACTGATGCAATCCTGTTGTTTTTATTCCAATGAAGTTTTGATAAGACAGTAAGCAAAGTGAGTTCTCTAATGTCTACTAGGGCTGGGCATCAGCGGACGCCACAGCTCACACACACCAGTTCGGTAACTTGCGTCATGTAGTGAGGGGTTTTATAGCTTACAACAACTTCAGACTCGGAATGGTCGGCACTAGATAATATACGGAATCGGGACAAAACCGGAAGTAACAATCCTACTTTCAAATTAGTTTTAGACTAAAACGTCCTTAAATGGTGACTGGTTAAGTTTTAGGTGTCTGAGTGAGATGGTTAAGGTTAGGGTTAAGGCTGGGTTGGGGTTATTTAATGGGAATGGCTGGTTAAGTTTAGGCATGAATAGGTATTTTGTCATATTTACTTCCGCTTCCGTCCCGATCCCGTATATGATCTAGTGCTGACCGACTCGGAATAGATGCTGGAAAGGCTCATGGTGTTGAAACGGGAGTTGCGGTAACCCACAGAGAAAACACCATATTTTAAAAATGAAGCGGTTGCCATTAAAAATCAACATGTTTTGCGGAGGTTATCACCGACACTGGTTATCGTGAGTCAAAAGGAGACAGCGAAGGCCACAGCTGTGATTACAGTCGCTGTTTTCCTCTAGATACTGGTTTTGCCATTTTTTATATTCAATTGATTATTTCACTTTAAAAAATTAAATGACAAAGTAAAAAGTCTCATTATTTCTTATTCAAGGCTGTGATCACTCATCTGTCTGTAAACTAAAATAGATATGGGATTAATTTTTTATATATATTTTTTTACGTTTCTTCATTGTCAATATCTGTTGTTTTTTTTTTTTTTACTAACCATATACTCATCTGGCAGACTAGCTTTATCTCCTATCTTCTCACTGTTAGCACGTCTGAACCAAACCACGGACCAAGGTTACTGGCAGCTGCAGGAGCAATGCCGTGATCGATGGCCAAACATAGGATTGGCTTGAGTAAATGTGTGTGTGTGACTGTGAATGTGTGAAAAGCCACAGTCAAAACAATGACTCTCTAGATTGAAACTGACTTCACCTTGTATCTTTTGGCCCTGGCTTGCGACAATAGATTGGACAGGAAATTCAATGGCCGGGTGAGAGACGAGAGGAGATGAGGTCACCAGGACAGACACTTTTATATGTTATAGTATATTTTATTTAAATTTTTGTACAGATAATTTGAAATTGTTGTGAGTTTTTTGTGTTTTGAGGCATCTTTGTGTTCACTATATAAAGTGCATGTTTGTGTGGACGGTGACCTAGCCCATTTTAATCTGTGACAGAGCGAAGATGTGGTGAAAACCATTATCTCCGTCTCCCTGTCGCTGATAACAACCCACTAATCTGTTTGCTGCAGGTATTGAACAAATGCATTTGGGTTGTGGATGGACAGAGAGAGAGAGAGGGGAGGGGGGTGGAAGAGGGGAAGACCAAGATGGAGCCTGCCATGTAACGAGGAAGGCTGATGAAAAATGAGGCGATGAGGAGGTTGGGAAAACTTTAGCGACAACCCGGGCCCCTTCATGACAACAAGGAGGAAGAGAAAGATGAGGAAAGAGACTTGAAGAGAGTTTAAGACAAGGCAAAAGGATGAGACAAATGGAGGTAATGACAGAGATAGATGAAAAGAAATTAAGGACTGAATGAAAGAAAGATAGGGTGAAAAAAATCAATGTCACACGAGAGTCCTTTGAAAGTGAAATAATAGTAGAGTAAAGGGGAAAACAGTTAAGAATAGTTTTGACTATGATTTAGCTGAGCCACAGTTCTGTGTACCATGGCTATCAAGATGATAGGCTTTGGCGTTAAAAGATAATTCCTCAAATAAACAATAGTATAGTGCGCAGTGGGAACATTAAGATCACATTTTAAAGATTTTTTAGAACTATTATATAAATATATGCTAATTCTGTTTTATTTAGTGTTACAAATTATTAAATGTAAAAAAAAGAAGGAATAAAGTAAAATAACAGTTATTATCATTATTACAGCAGTTCGTATTGTTTTTGTCCTTGGAATTAGCTTCTCAGAAATAAGAAATGCCCATGAGTTTTAACAGAAATGTTGGATAAAATGACCCAAAATGAGCAACAGAATCTATGTATCTTATGGTGGTGCGTCGCCTGAGCCCTGTTCCCAAATCTTAATTGTTCAACCAGTGTGTGATTGAAGCGTATGTCTGTTGTAGCCAGGAGCTGAGGGCTGGCAGACACTGACCTTTCAGTCGTCCAGAGGCGCAGCTGCATGTGCCCTGAACACACACACTTTCCCCTGCTGCTGCTCAGTCCATGTGACAGCTGTCAGTCAGAGCGCTACACGGCTGTTTAGCGGGCCGTGTGATCAGATTGGTGGACACACAACGTACGTCCCGTGTTAGGACAATGACCTGCTCCAGGACAATGACCTGCTCCAGGACATGAGGCTGCAAAGTGTAACCCTTCTGCAGAAGTGAACACCAGCACTGTCACTCTGCGATGATTGACACTTCAGCCTTCAGACAGGGCAGGCCCGGCTGACACAAGCAAGCACACACACATACACACATGCTTGCATGTGGTTAAATGTGCTGAACACTGACTGCTTGTAGATAGAATTTGTGCCTAAAGTTCGGACTGTGTATCACATGACACTTAAAACAAAAAAATCTAATGTAATGTTGTTTTTTGCAACAATTGCATTCACCTTGTTTTATATTGTGTCATACCATACAAGTCTAGAATCTTCTTGTGAATGGTGTAATACTTGCCTGGCCTGCCAAACGATATGCTTTTTCAAAGACATATAGTCTGGGAACGAGCTTGATCTCAGCGAATTCCCGGTGGGCGTGGTTGACAGACTGCATCAACCAATTAGATGCACACAGGATATGACGCAGCAACTAGCGGCACCCAAGCCGTTTCAGTAAACACAAAACAAGGGATGGCGGCATGTCAGCTAGTGCAAATGTAAACGACTGCTGTCGATTTTGTAACAAAAACTTAAAGATACGAGGAGTTATTAGCAACTCAAAGGTGAAAGGAAGTCCCGCCTCTCGGTGCGTGATTGGACCGATGTGGGTAAAATCGTGAAATGATAGGCTAGGAAGAGGTGTCCAGACGGTTCTTCTTTTGAACAGAAAGAAGGAGTGTCTGGCAGGCCAGGCAAGTGTAATACTGCTGTTTTGATCAAATTTACATATGCTGTACCTCGTAAATGTGACAATATTTTAAAGCATGGACTGTAATTCATTCATTTGTCTTGTATTTTTTAGTTTTTGAAATATATAGAATTGTTCAATAAACCTTCAGATAATAATAGCTTGGATTTGTTCATGCAAATCAAAAGTACCATTGGGAGACAGAAGTAAAGACAGTGAAAGAGAGACAGAGATGTGCAAAGCAGAGGGAGGGAGAGAGAGGGTGCCTTTAGGCAGTACTTTCACCTCCACTGACATTTAACTAAAAACCAATCTCCATGTCAGCCATCTTCAGCCCCTAACCCCAGGGCTAAGGGGGGGTGGGCAAAGCCAGTGTCTATGTGAGTCCAGACTTAGATTTCAGCACATCTCTATTCATTCACTGCCACAATTTTGTAAAGTACTGCAATGTCCATCCATTGTCCCCTGGGTGAGGTCAAGGTCTCTGTCCCTGGTCGACATCATCGGCTCCTCCATCTACACAACGGCAATAATCACGCCATTGAATCAAATATAAAACGATAGGGGAAATGTCCCATCGTCACCACTGTGCCATAATCCAGCCTGAATTGGAATTGGAAAAGTTATACAAGGGTTAGTGCGATGATGCCCCTGGGCCTAGGAAATACATGGGGGAGGGGAGACACAGACAGAAAGTGGTTGATGAAGAGCAAAATATATACATACATTCGGCTAAAGGAGACATGTTTTGTTAGTATTAGTTAAACAAATACAAGAAACAATTTGCATAGTTGTATCATTCAGAATGATGACTGATGTAACCTCATTACCTCCTTTACACTCGCACAATCTTCAGTATTTCAT
The DNA here is from genome assembly GCA_964034765.1 of Knipowitschia caucasica. Taxonomy (NCBI): domain Eukaryota; kingdom Metazoa; phylum Chordata; class Actinopteri; order Gobiiformes; family Gobiidae; genus Knipowitschia; species Knipowitschia caucasica. The sequence goes on along the minus strand of OZ035836.1, from coordinate 19,350,936 downwards.
AATAAAGGAGCTCTGAGCTCAGGTTAACTGCTAGCCTGAGGGGATACAGTAATAGCCAGTAAACCCCCAACTAGCTGCAGTGGTGAAATCTGAACTTAGATGTGTATTAGCCATTTAGTAATGGTTAAAAATAGTACAAGCATAATGTAGCAAGGAGTGCTAGATAGTATGTGGGCGAGAACTGTAAATAATCACTTTTTTAAAGCGGCTTTTTTAAGCAATTTGTCAGATTTTTTTGTAATATTTGATAACACTATACATTTTGCTTGACAGAACTTTCACTTGACAGTACAAAACACTATAAAGTTCTCTTTTATATCTGTCTACTGGCCTCACTCAAGTACTGTGTCCATTCAAAGCAGTGTACCCTGGGACAGTGCATCGCAGCAAAGCGCCACTGAAGAAACAAACGAGCCAATTTGGAGACATAAATGGGCAGCATTACACTTTCCCATAGTTAAAGTATAGAATGATGCACAGACGCAACAAGCCAATGTGGCATCAGTGGTTTGGAGTGCACCCTGTGGGGCAATACACTGTCACACACTGTCTGTCTATCTGCTCATGTTAGCTGTGGCTGTGAATAAATAATGCAGTAAATATGCCCAAACAATTTACATAACTCCATGAAATACTCATAAATCTGCTCTTTGGGGCGTGGCAAAAGGAAGTGCCTCTTATGTACGTATAATTTCAAACAGTCTTTCAAATGCAAACATGTAATATATTATTTTTTTTTGTACATAATGCATGCAATAGATAGCACTTAAATGTATTGTACTGTTGTATTTGGTGGAGAGTTAAAGAATCAAGGGTATATGATCCAAGAAGAATGGAAGTGTCTGGGGAGGGGGAAGTCTGCTCACACGTATTAGCTGAAGAATTTGTATTGTTGGATAGACATTTTGTTAATTTCACCAAAAATCTAAGATAAAAGTTTTGGTGACATCTGGTGACATAAGATGTTGCTACACTATACGTTGGAAACCCCCTCACTCGGTGGCTCGCTGAGTGGAAAACATTGATATTGTTATTGATATTGTGTTGATATTACCTATTGAGGAAAAGCATTTGAATTTCTTATTTTTTTTTTTTTGGAAATGTACTAATACAATACTAGTCTACAATCCATAAACAACAGCCTTTCACAAACACACAGTTGGGGCTCTCCTTTCTGCTCAAGCCACTAATTCCTATTCATTTAATATTGCCACCATAGGGCACCGTGTAGTCAGCGCAGTTTCAGACACCAGACATTCTTTATTCTCCTGCATGCTTTATGAATGGCTTACAGGCGGAGGCTGTAAGTGCAACAACACAACATAAATCACAATCGTCTGAAGACATGTTGCTCTCAGATGTGTTTAATTAATTATTAGGATAAATATTTGTTCTAAAATGAGGCAATGAAATTAAACAAGAATTATATCACAATACATGAGATGGAAATATCTCTATAAGAATATTATTCACAACACAAATAGCATATTTAAAAAATAAAAAAAACTATGTAATAAATCGTCACACTCAAAACTGTTTGGCTCTATCACTAGTTTGCAGAGGCATTTGTTTTTGTACTTTTTAGATCATTTTTAGATCAGCTGTTCAGACCCTTGCACGTTTACTGGGGTAAGTAAGAACACAGAATGTTGTGGATTCACACAATGTTAGAAAACATTTGGGACAAACAAATTTGTTTATTAAACATGAAAAAAATGGGCTTTGCGGCTGTCATCATTAACCTGAACAGAGCCGGTCCACGGACTTCATAGCTCGCGCTCACAGAAGCCAAAGCCCGTCCTGTGCTTTTAAAAAGAACACCGTTTTTGTTTCTTGGACGCACGTTCACTAAGATTCTTATTGTCACAATATTATTATCTGACCTGTGTTGCCGATTTCAACGGTTTTGTTAAGTCTTCTGAGATGACTACTGTTGTGATTTAGGGCTATACAAAAATAAACGTGCGTGCCGCAACGTACATGCGAATATTTACATCAATGTACGGCACCATTGACTTTGCATGTAAACTACCTGGAACACATGGTCCGGTTGGCACCGCTGCTTTCGTCCCAAGTTTTGCGCTATTTGAGGAAGGATTGTCAGGAGGGATGCTTGGGCCACAGAAGGATGCACTGGGGCCATTCTCAATCAAATTGATATTTAGTACTGAAGAAAATGGCAAAGTCTGGGATCATGTCGGACGTTTAAATGTAATCTAAACACAGATCACTTTGTATTAGTAGTAAGGTAAAACCCGTAAAAATAGAATTTTGCTCAAAAGTCTGTACTCACTATTTATTTGTTATTACTGTTTTGATTAATTGTTAATTATTTATTGACAATTAGCTTACAGCTTGTAAAAACAAAACAAATTTGCATATTTTGAAAAACTCTTGCCGTCTGTCACTTTGCATGTAAATGAGTATCATATAAGGTTTCACATTTTAAGTTGAATTAGAGTACTACATGAACTATTACAGTGGCCTGAGTCTACAGTTGGTAGAGCATTGGCCTTTGAGCCTGAAGGTCGTGGGTTCAAGCCCACCATAAGACCTACTTCACGACTCCCACTGATGACTGCTGTCGTTGTGTCCTTGGGCAAGACATTTAACCCCACATTGCCTGAATCCCCCACTGAAAGATCTCAGCTCCTGTGGACTCACCACCTGCAGGAGGATCAGTGAGGGGCTGGTGCTCTGTGTACTGGGTGCAGCTCTGACTGCCACCCCCCGACCCAGAAATGGATTAAGGGGAAGAAAATGGATGGATGGATGAACTATTACAGTTTCTTACCGTCCCCAAAAATTGTCCCGGTATTCCTGCAAACAGTACCATATCACCCTATATCACCCTACTTATAATGTTATGTTTTTCCACAAATGAACTCTGATTAGAAAAACCTATCAAATGATTACAGGTCACCTCAAAATATGTAATTTTTTAAGTGATTCTCTGTCAGTTTTTGTTGTTTTTACTTGAGCGTTATTCCCCCCTACCCATAGCCTTTGAATAAGACATGTGGTGCACAATACACCAAAGCAGCAGGCTGCTTTTTAACAGTCAGTGGTATAACTAATAGATGTGACAGTGTAACATTTGTCACCTTGACACTTTATCCTATATTGAGTTACACTCCAGGGCCCATTCGCCTCTTAGTCCTTCTCTTCATTCTGTCCATCTCTGCTCTCCCCATAACCTTCTTGGAGTTTTTTAGTCAGTGGCTACAAATCATGCTGTGAGAGGAACTTCTTGGTGCAAACTGGGATCATTCTACCAGAACAATGCACTGTCTGGTCAGGGCAAAGACAAAATATGATATATAGCAACATAAAGGTCCTCTGTTACGATGCTCAAGTTGAAATGTTGAATAGTCACATATTTTAAAACAAGAAATGGGATGCATGACATTTGATAAAACTAGTTTTGAAAAGTTAAGCTTTGTGTTTTGGCAGTTTGTGTCAAAAATGTGCAAATCTGACCAACATGACACAGATTATGAGTTCATACAGTACCAATGCACCGAAACGTATTCTAATTATCTCTATATCGCTGTCCCTGTATCCACTTCATCAGCACTTTGAGGCTGGTCACAAATGATAACACATTCATTTTCATTGTTCATTGAACTTGGATATCTTGCAAACCTCAATTAACCTGAAATTGTTGATAAACAGAGTAATGGTGGTACAACGTAACAAGTTTTCCATTTTATGACATTCAAATTGATTATATTCTTGTAGTTTAAAAAATAGGTATTCAATCAATGGTTTGTGTTTTATTATGTGTCTTAGAGTCTTTGCATGTATGATACTTTGCTGGGGTTATGTGATGAGTAGCACAGTGACCCCTGTTTAAAGAGAGGCTCAAACAGTTAAAGCTGCTCACCTTTGCTCACACTTACTGTAGAGACTAACCGACCTTTCTAAGAAGCAGCCAGCTGTGTGCTCTGAAGAACATATGGCACTAACTATTGTAGAAACACACACATACATACACAGTGATTCATAACCCAGCGTGTGGCTTTGTGACACAAAGGCAATAGGAGCAGCAGGCTGTACAAGCCTGGACTTTTATTTCTTTCAATTTGTCTTGCTTAAAAAACAAACTGGCCGTGAGCTGGTGAATAAATAAATAAAGCTGTTGGCTGTGAGGGAGGGAGAGAGGATGGATGAGTGAGTCCTGTGCAGGGCTGCGCAGAGGAGCCAGGGGGTAGACCTGCCTCCTCTGTGAAAAATTGTCTAAGGGCTAAATGTGAGTGCTGCACTGTACTGTGTGTATGGAAGTGCAATGTCTCTTTTCATTTGAGCTTCTAACCATTTAACTGTGTTATGTTGATCTTCACTTCTTCAAATTAGATACCCTTTAATAATAGATTTGAACAGTAAAGAAGTATTGCAATTTTATATTTTAGGTGATCACAAGGAAACAGGAGCTCCACGCCTAATGCTCTACTGTGGGTTGATTGTATACATTATCAAGTCTGTTTGGCAGTGATATACTTGTAGTCTAGATATTAGATTAGAGATTAGAAATACCACCTCACGCACACACAGGTTGTTGTCTGCAACATGTTCCAATTAACAGCACATAATTGGACCCCCCCACACCATCGGGCAAAACCTCCAAACATCAGCAACCTTTGGACTTCACGAATCAAAGAGCAACACATCTCAACAAGGGAGTAATTGGCCTGACCTCACGACCTCTCGTGTCTTGCATCAGGGACGCATCAAATCAAAATGAGCTGCGATGAGCCACACCCACACGGCTAACTAGCTCCTGGCTTGGTTAAAACACACATGTGCACTTAATGTATACAGCGACACTTGCAATAGATGTGTCATTAGTGGCTGTGCCGCGCTCATCGCTCATTAGAGACAAACTGAGGAGAGATGTTCAGTGGATGGGGAGGCAATAGTGGCTGTACGCAGAGACGCATACGGAGAACACAAGGCGTTTTGGTCAATGCAAAAAAAAAAAAACACACACACAAAAAAACATGGTCTTCATCTGCTGAAGCTGCAGGGCTAATAAGGCAGTGGTGCAAATGGAGAAGAAAGCCAGAGAAGAGGGCAACGATGGAGAGACTTCCATTCCTCCCCGCTGTTTAGAGGAGTTCAGATTGATGCGGAGACACAAAGATCGGGCCCACTTTAATTAACCTACCAGGGAGGAGCACCACACTGTACATGCCAGAAAACACTACAAATTGCCATCATTAGGACAGCAAACAGATGCACCGTTTAGGGGAAAAAAGTCTGCTCCTCTGTAAAAGTTTGTTCATTAAATAAGATATTTTCTGTATTTTCCGCATTATTAGGTGTAATATATTTAAACACAGATCATTTTGTAAATCATCATTAGGAGTAAGGTGAAACCTGTAAAAAGTTTGTTATAACTGTTTTTATTAACTGTAAATTATTTGTTCATAATTGGTTTACAGCTTGTATAAACCCCAAACTAAACATTTCAGAAAATTAGCATATTTTGAAATTTTGAAATGTTAAGTTGAATTAGAGAAATAAATTTAACTTTTGAACAAAATTCTAATTTTCAGAGTTTCTCCTGTGTATGATTACACTCATTGCTCATTATTGCACATTCAGAAACACATTTTAAAACATAAGCATTATGTAGAAATGTTGAAGATTATAGTGGGACAATATTGGAGTTGTCAGTATCAGGATCAATGCATTCGGTCTGTTCCCACCCCTCACACGACTTTGAGGGGGTGTTTCTCTCCCAGTGCATGTTTTTGTGGCTGACTGTTTACAACTCAAACAACTTCAGTTTTAGAAGTAACATATTGTAGTATCAGGCATGTGTTTGGAAAATGAATTTAACCAAAATCTTACATTGTGTAGTTTTAATAATGAGCTTAAACTATGTAGTCCAACATACGAGTCCGCCCACTTCCTTTAACAAGGTGCGATGCCTTGATATTTTTGTCTTCAAGCACAAATTCTAAATCAATTTAATTCAATTTATTTTTGTGTTGCCCTAAATAACAGCAGTTGTCTTGGAGGTCTTTACAAAGTTGTCTTTTTGCCAACAACAATACATTCAACACAATTTACAATACAATACAATATATTCTTGTATAGCCCTAAATCACAACAGAAGTCATCTCAGAGGACTAACCCAAAACCATTGAAATCACAGTGTTATGTGTTTTAATAACAGTTAAAACACATAAAGAATATAGAACACATGTTGAAAAATGTTCATGTTGTTCATGTACATGTTCATGTACATGTTGTAGAATGTTAAAGTGCCCTGGATCATCACCACAGTCCTTCTAGTTGGACACTAACTGTCCAACAGACTCTCTCATAAGAAAACCCAGTGGGAAAAAAGTGAGAAACCTCGGGGCGAGAGACCCATAGTTTGAGAAAGGGATCCGCTCCCATGGACAGACGGGCTATAGATCCAGGACCTAAGCTACAGAACGTGGACCGTTGGCCGCTGAACGTGGACAGGTCCGGTACAGGACTGAAGCACTCCCTGGCGGGTCGAGCAGGGCAGTCCGCAGGTGTAGATGGAGGAGGCCAGGTCCAGAGGTCCAGTCATCGTACCATGAAACAGACAATGGGACAACGGGTGAATAGCAATGAACAAACTACAGTCAAAATCCAAATAATGCTAAACAGATAAAGTAGGAGGGAGGAGAGGATAGTGCTCAAGTTACCATACTTGTCCCAGCAAACTGACTCCCTATGCAGCTTGACTGACAGTCTGAGGAGTTTAGCCTTCCCTGACGACCCATTGGTCCAAAGGTAGCAAGATGACCAATGTCCATACATGTTTATGAATGTCCTTAAATGTCTTGGATCATCACTGTCCTTAGTCCCTCTTGCATTGGCAAGGAACAACATAAAAACTCAGTGGGAAGAAGTGAGATTCCTCGGGGATGGAAGAGAGGGATCTGCTCCCATGGATGAACAGGCTGTAGATTGAGGAAAGTCTAGACTTGACAATCATCTGCATATCACACAGAATCAGAGAGAAAATCTGAAAAAAATGAAAAACTTAGTATATAAGAGACTATATGAGTCGATGCATGTTTTGTCCCTTTCAAAAATAATAATGGCTTGGTTTATTCCTTATAATTATTATTTATTATTAAAAAGAGCAAATTGAGAACCCCATCGTCTTCATTGTAAAAATAATCCAGGTGACAATTCATGTCAGAACTGGATGTCTCTAGATATTTCTTGAAATAAAGGCAGAATTTGCCAAAAATATATTTTGATCTGTAATGAAAATACCATGTAAAAGTGAAGAAGATCCCCAGAGAGGCAAAGTGGCAGTTTCATATCCGTCTTTGCTTTTATAAAGAAGTAAAAATCAGTTATATTAAGATCCCTGATACACTTTACATAACAGACTCCTATATTTACACCTACCTAATGTGTGTCTGCATAAACTAGAGCAGGGGTGCTCACACTTTTTCAGCATGCAAGTTACTTATAAAATGATCAAGTCAAAATTATCTACCTTCTACAAAAATGCAAAACATATATTTATTTCTAAATGTATTGAGGATTCTTTATATCTACAATGTATGTTGATGTACATGCAAAACCGCATTATTTATGAAATAATTTGCATCCACACATAACCGAACATCTGCCTTTTCAATCACATTCTATCTTAACAACGTTTTATTGTTTATCATGCTGACTGTGCAGCGCTTTGTAAACATTGTTTTTAAAAGTGCTACACAAAAAAAGATTATTATTATTATTATTGTTATTATTATATTCCTAACATGTGCGTCTCTGACGTCCTGCGTTGGGGAAAAACCACAGAAATGCATTAATGGATATTTTTTTTAATTGACTGGTAGATCGCGATTGACGTAATGAGCATCCCTGAACTAGAGTAAGGGTGCTGGGAATGACATAATTCAATGCATGAGTAAAGTGTTATTTATTTTGTTGTGGGTTCTAATGAGGTTACATTTACTAGACCAAAAATGAGCGATCTGGCGTTGTGTGCAACGCCAGATCACAGTAAGAAAACTTTATTATTATTATTATTATTTCCCTTGTTATCTGGGAAAATGTGTGTCCTGTTACAGTTTCAAAAGGCAGTTATTAATTTCATATCAACACATTTAAAATGACACCTACGCTGCTAAGAGGGTTTGTTTACAACCAATTATTCCGGCATATGTGTACATGCAAATGGCTCAGATTTGCATAAAGCATACAACATTACAAATAATGGTCTCATATTTCACACCGACACAGGAGAACTCAATTAAAAATCTACAGCATTGCAATGTGTATTCATCATCAAATACATTACTTATTTAGATCAGGGAATGTCATTCATTTATATAACAAATGTAAAATACTCATTTTTAATGAATGTGCACAACATGATGCAGCTGATTGTTTTATCAGCAATCTCATAAAAATTTCAGTCAGAATGCAGTGTATTCAAATGAATAAAATACAAGAATATTATTACCCATGTGTGCTCAGTGCAATGTTTTTAAAGCATTGCATGATGCTCAGAAGGAACTACACTATAGTGTTTGGCAATGTGGAGTAGAAACCTTGTGCGAGTAATGTATTTAGTGTTTGTAAGTTGATTAAGACTGAAGGGAACACTTACTTGGCCCTTGAAGAGCTCTTCATCCTAGATGTGATGAGTCCTGAGGACCTCTCTCTCCAACTGCTGAGAAAGAGCAACACGCAGACGGCCTCACAGGCCAACAGGGCAGCACATGCAAAACACTGAAGTACCTCTTCACTTCAGCAGTAATGGCACCAGAGTGAGGAGCAGGATGGAGGGGGACCTCGAGCTGGCCGTGCCCCATGAAGAGCTCTCAATCCTGGGTTCACACAGTTCCAAAGCCCCCTTGTTCTCATCCAACTGTACAAGGTCAGGACGTGCCCCACCACTCTACCACTGAGGTAATAATAGAGGCTGGATGAACTCTTCAAGAGCAGTAAAAGCCTCTTCTCACCCTGGGAATCTGTCTTTTTAGTCTGTACTGATTTGTGCAATTTACTGAAATTGTCTACTATTATTAGAAAAATGTTCGCTGTTTTAAACTTTCGTTCAAAGTTTGGTGCTCCACCTATGTCTGAGAGAGTTGTTCCAGTAATGCTTTTCTCACTTGCCTTACACAGAGATATACATTAGATCTGACTCTGAAGGTATTGGGTTCTACTCCCTGACATGTACTCCTGTGTGTCTGCCAGCCTCTTGTAGTCACCGTGTGGGGAGTGAATGGAAAAAATACCAAATTGTATTTGTATTTACTTGTTAACTAACTAACATTTTAAGAATTAAGCAATTAGCTTCTGGTATACATTAGAACCCATCTTCAGATGTTTGCTCAACTTTATCCAGACCCTGAGCTTAATGTGTTTCTTTTGGGAGAATTTGTAAGAGGAAACGCAAACAGGTGGACATATATAATCAAATGCAGTTTTATACAGCCCAAAATCATTACAATTGCGAGACCTGATTGTTTTTAGATAAGAGTTCTCACCACTGTGGACACAGGTGTCATTTGTACTTATGCCTTTGTTTTAGAAGTATGGCCTGAAATTTCACAAACCCAATAAATTCAATCGTGCTCTAACCCTCTTTTTCACACACCCACATGTACAGTACTGCCTTGTGTTCCCATCCTCAGCCTCAGCTCAGATCTCGTCTGTTGTTGCAGCGTCTCTGTGTCCCTGTGACGACATGTCAGTGAGGTGTGCACTATGGCTGCGCAGGGTTAAACAACTGCTCCCTCATTCTTGGTGGCAATTATTCCACCAGACCAACAGTGTTTTTGCCACTGGATGAATACATTTATGAAAATATAAAGTGAATATTTCATCTTTAGACCAGACTTTGCTGATATGTTGAACTCGTAATAGTTTTATGTCTTTTCTTATCCATTACTACCTCAAAAATCTCCCCAACAAGCTCCCCTCCCTCTCATCTTCCCTTCCATCTTCCTTATCCACATTTTCCAATCTATTCACAACAGTGGCTCCCCTGCACTATACAAATCTGTGTGTCTCTCTGCTCCGAGTCAGCTGACACCAGGCGGACCACTAATTAGAATTCTGTCACTAAGTAAATGCATTGTGACCGCTGCTGACAGCTCGGCGACACTGTGTGCGTGTCAGTTTGGGCAGCTTGTTGGCGGTGACGATGGCAGCCGGCTGGCATTTTTAACGTGGCAAGGTGCTGCTCTCGCCACTGACCTGACAGTCATTTAAATTACACAGCTGTGTGTGTGTGTGTGTTTGTGTATGTGTATGTGTGTGTGTGGAGATGGTGAGACAATGAGAGAGCGACTGAGGAAAGACCATTAGTGGTACTAGGGTAATTCACTGACTGGTGGTTGACAGACTCACTGACTCATTGCTGGAAAACAGACAGGCAGACGGACAAGCCTTGTTTACCATGGCACCCCAACATTAAAACACAAATCACTTTTCTTACTCTTACATTTGGAAATATAATTTATACTGTCTGAATATAAAACTACTGATATTCAGTAAGTGCTGTAAATTCAATCTTTTGGAGGTACAAATAAGTTTCACTGCATATAATGTGTATGTGACAACAATGATAACAATAACACATTTAGTTAAAGCTGATCTATGTAACTGTTTTGTTTCAATACATGCATGTTGGTTGTCCCAACAGAAAGAGTGTTTAAGTAATATTGCATGAACAAATCAGACCACATGTTGTTTTCATCTTATCAGAAAATATTTGATCTTTCACATAATTATTTGATCTTTTAGCTTAGTGAGGACTGATACTCTTTTATTACATAGTTCTTTCATTGTGGTTTGAAAAATAGGCACCACAGCTTTAAAATGAAAATAATATTTCTGATAATTGTGTGTATCTGTATTCTCTCTAACAAAATACATTGAGTTGCGTTTGTTTTTTTGCTTTGTTGACGTGTGTGTGCCAAAGACCAAACCTTTTGCATGGTACTTTCAAACATGGCATGGATCAAAGTGGTCCTGCATGATTCACAATCAGATAAAATTATATTTTGTTTTCATAAAATCTCAAAGACTGCAATCAGGTATTTTCTTTTTAAACAGAAAGGGGACTAGAAATAGGAAAAATGTCGCTGTTTCTCTTGATTTTAGTGTATTTAAAAAAAATGTCAATAGAGCAAGCATCTTTTGTCTTAGATACTTCTCAATTCAATTTGATAGGTAATTGATTCATATGTATGTGCATTTTCAAAAATAACTTTTTAAAAATGTTTTACTCTGAACAAAATCACACTTTTAAAATATGCAGGACAGTATATCCAAAACTGCATCGCAAACGCAATGTTGGTCAGAAATATCGCAATAAGCTACTTATACTGTATCTTTATGATTTAGCATTGATTTCAGTTGTTCTATAATTGGTATGAAACACATTCTCAAAATCCTCAGTAATTTTTCAGTGCAGTAGGGGTAAACACATAGAACTGCAGACCCTTAGCGAGTGGTCTCCTGTAGAAAACCAGTAGCTCTATGACAGGCCACGATGACAGCAGCATGGTAAAACACCTCTAATGCACCTCTATGGGTTTTTATAGCGTCTCATATAGCAGCACCCATCTGACACACACATACAAGTGCACAGCGACTGCTACCTGGCCACTTTACATTTTCCTTTGGCTTCCGCTGTAACAGTACAAACTCACAATGTGGATATTTATTATTCACGCTTTTGTTTTGCACACAGACAACATGATGCTGCGGTGAGGGGGAGAGAGAGGGAGAGATAAATAAGAACGATAAGTCTTGTCTTGTCAGAATGGAGCAGAGCCGGCCTGAGTGACATACGATTGGTCTCCCGGTCGTGAAATATGCATGGCTTTTTCAGCAGCCAGAGGAGAGAAGAGTTAATTTAGGTCCTTTTGCGATGCTCGGGGTAATTAAAAGAGATGATCGATAGTTTCCCCCCTGTGACTGATAACAACCGTCCCACACACACATGCATTCACACATAAACGAGAATGCACCAAACATGCAGCAACCATCTCCAGGCAGAGTACACAATATATGGAATTACACAAAGGAATTCTTAAATGTTTCCTTTCAAGTCTAATCCTCTAACTCCCCTGGGTCAGGTATTTTCAGTTATCACAGCATTGGACATTGTCCTCTGCATTTGACCCATCTTCAATGCCACGTAGTCACCCTGTCACAAGTAGCGGTCACTCTACACAGAAAGGCCCAGCAGACACAGGAAAACCCCTGACCTTCTTGCTGTGAAGCATGAGTTCTACTGTGTCCTGAAATAGGTTGTCCTTCCCACTCCAACCTATATACATACATACATACATACATACATACATACATACACACACACACACACACACACACACACACACACACACACACACACACACACACACACACACACACACACACACACACACACACACACACACACACACACACACACACACACACACACACACACACACACACACACACACACACACACACACACACACACACACACACACACACACACACACACACACACACACACACACACACACACACACACACACACACACACACACACACACACACACACACACACACACACACACACACACACACACACACACACCCGTTTGAGACGTTGTAAGGACATTTTTTCTAAAATCCCTTTAAACCAGACTGTACATAGGTATACGGGGACACTGGGTTCCCGTGGTGCTAGAGCCTCAAAAATCATATCAATGATCATGAAAAAAATCACAGAACCTATACACGGCTTAAAATTTAAAGATTTCCTTTGCTGCACTGAGATATAAAAAATGACTGTTTTCAAGACTTTTCAGGGGTTTGTAAAGACTTTTCAAAAACACGGTCTATAAGGACAGTGTGGTTTACAAGGTCAGTGATGTCATCATACACACACACACTATGTATAACCTGGTTTGAAAGGACACATGGTCTGTGAGGCCTGGTCCGCACACACATACACTGTGTATAACCTGGTTTGAAAAGACACATGGTCTGTGAGGCCTGGTCCGCACACACATACACTGTGGAAAACCTGTTCTGAAAGGACACATGGTGTGTAAGGACAGGTCAACACACACATACACTGTGTATAACCTGGTTTGAAAGGACACATGGTCTGTGAGGCCTGGTCCGCACACACATACACTGTGGATAACCTGTTCTGAAAGGACACATGGATAATGAGGCCAAAGAGACTGAGGCACATCATTATAAATAATCAATAATCTATGGAGGATTGCTTTTTTAAGAGTTTGAATTGTCTCTGCAAACACGTGTAGAGCTTATTCTTCAGTCTACTGCCAAACTTTGTCATGTATTCCCTTGATACCTTCACTGAATTCCAGTTATTCCTAGTTTCAACTGGCTTCACCGTCTCTATCCTGCACTTAAATAGATGGTACATCTATAATCACTCCATTCTAAAAGAAAATGAGATCAAGCAACAAAAGGTTTACAGACATAACTGCCTCTTACCAATAGAGACGTGTCAATCACACACAAACTATATCTGTATCCACCAGAACTCAACTGCCAATCTGCAAGCATGCATCACATCTAGGGGTGGGCGATATGGACAAAAATAAATATCTTGATACTTTATACCCAACTCCCGATAACGACATTGTCACGATATCTTTAAAATCAAAAATGGTTACACAAAATGATCTGCAATGTTTTGCTTGCCATGGCATCTATAGATAAGAGACAGTGTAGATCAAAAATGAAGCTTTTTATTTTCTGAAGTGCTACACACATCTTTGCAAAACATGCACTAACATATATTAACATTAAAAATCAGATTCAAGAAACACAGAAAAAACACATCCAAAAAGGCTCAATATTTACTTAAATGTACAAATAAAGCAGTGATTGGCTTTTTAGGCACACATTAGACCAATGGGCATCTTTCCTTCTCTAATTGTAATATGTATTGGAAAATAAAAAAGATAAAGCATATCTTCAAATTGGCTTTCACGATATTATTGTCTACGATATATTTTGCCCACTCCTAATCACTTCCCCACCAGGTGTGTCACTGGTCTAAGGCGTGTCCAGGTGTGTCACTGGTCTAAGGCGTGTCCAGGTGTGTCACTGGTCTAAGGCGTGTCCAGGTGTGACACTGGTCTAAGGCGTGTCCAGGTGTGTCACTGGTCTAAGGCGTGTCCAGGTGTGTCACTGGTCTAAGGCGTGTCCAGGTGTGTCACTGGTCTAAGGCGTGTCCAGGTGTGACACTGGTCTAAGGTGTGTCACTGGTCCATGGCGTGTCACTGGTCCATGAAGTGTCCATGGCGTGTCACTGGTCCATGGCGTGTCCAGACGTGTCATTGGTCCATGGCGTGTCACTGGTCCATGGCGTGTCCGGGCTTGTCATTGGTCCGTGGCGTGTCACTGGTCCATGGCGTGTCCAGGCTGCTCACACCCAAACACGTCATGGCCCATGACACGCCTAGACACGCCATGGACCAGTGACACGCCATGGACCAGTGACACGCCGTGGACACGTCACGGAGCAGTGACACGCCTGGACACGCCATGGACACGTCATGGACCAGTGACACGCCTGGACATGCCATGGACCAGTGACACGCCCAGACACGTCATGGACCAGTGACACGCCCGGACACGCCATGGACCAGTGACACGCCTGGACACGTCATGGACCAGTGACCGCCTGGACACGCCATGGACCAGTGACACGCCTGGACACGCCATGGACCAGTGACACGCCTGGACACGCCATGGACCAGTGACACGCCCGGACACGTCATGGACCAGTGACACCGCCCGGACACGTCATGGACCAGTGACACGCCCGGACACGTCATGGACCAGTGACACGCCCGGACACGTCATGGACCAGTGACACGGCGTGGCGTGTCCAGGCGTGTCACTGGTCCTTGGTGTTTCCAGGCGTGTCACTGGTCCATGGCGTGTCCAGGCGTGTCACTGGTCCATGACATGTCCATGGCGTGTTACTGGTCCATGACGTGTCCAGGCGTGTCACTGGTCCTTGGCGTGTCACTGGTCCATGGCGTGTCTAGGTGTGTCACTGGTCCATGGCGTGTCCAGGCGTCTCACTGGTCCATGACGTGTCCGGGCTGCTCACACCTGGACACGCCGTGGACACGTCATGGACCAGTGACACGCCATGGACCAGTGACACGCCATGGACACGTCATGGACCAGTGACACGCCTGGACACGTCATGGACCAGTGACAAGCCCGGACACGTCATGGACCAGTGACACGGCGTGGCATGTCCAGGCGTGTCACTGGTCCATGGCGTTTCCAGGCGTGTCACTGGTCCATGGCGTGTCACTGGTCCATGACATGTCCATGGCGTGTCACTGGTCCATGACGTGTCCAGGCGTGTCACTGGTCCTTGGCGTGTCACTGGTCCATGGCGTGTTTAGGTGTGTCACTGGTCCATGGCGTGTCCAGGCGTCTCACTGGTCCATGACGTGTCCGGGCTGCTCACACCCTGGACACGCCGTGGACACGTCATGGACCAGTGACACGCCTGGACACGCCATGGACCAGTGACACGCCATGGACACGTCATGGACCAGTGACACGCCTGGACACGTCATGGACCAGTGACACGCCCGGACAAGCCATGGACCAGTGACACGTCGTGGACACGTCATGGACCTGTGACACACCGTGGACACGTCATGGACCAGTGACACGCCCGGACACGCCATGGACCAGTGACACGCCATGGACACGTCAGGGACCAGTGACACGCCGTGGACACGTCACGGAGCAGTGACACGCCATGGACACGTCATGGACCGGTGACACGCCCGGACACGCCATGGACCAGTGACACGCCGTGGACACGTCATGGACCAGTGACACCCCTGGACACGCCATGGACCAGTGACACACCTGGACACGCCATGGACCAGTGACACGCCTGGACACGCCATGGACCAGTGACACGCCCGGACACGTCATGGACCAGTGACACGCCCGTACACGCCATGGACCAGTGACACGCCCGGACACGTCATGGACCAGTGACACGGCGTGGCGTGTCCAGGCGTGTCACTGGTCCATGGCGTATCCAGGCGTGTCACTGGTCCATGACGTGTTCGGGCTGCTTACACCTGGACACACCTTAGACCAGTGACACGCCGTGGACACGTCATGGACCAGTGACACGCCTGGACACGCCATGGACCAGTGACACGCCATGGACACGTCATGAACCAGTGACACGCCTGGACACGTCATGGACCAATGACAAGCCCGGACACGCCATGGACCAGTGACACGCCGTGGACACGTCATGGACCTGTGACACACCGTGGACACGTCATGGACCAGTGACACGCCTGGACACGCCATGGACCAGGGACACGCCATGGACCAGTGACACGCCGTGGACCAGTGACACGCCGTGGACACGTCATGGACCTGTGACACACCGTGGACACGTCATGGACCTGTGACACACCGTGGACACGTCATGGACCAGTGACACGCCTGGACACGCCATGGACCAGTGACACGCCCGGACACGTCATGGACCAGTGACACGCCCGGACACGCCATGGACCAGTGACACGGCGTGGCGTGTCCAGGCGTGTCACTGGTCCATGGCGTGTCACTGGTCCATGACGTGTCCAGGCGTGTCACTGGTCCATGGCGTGTCACTGGTCCATGGCGTGTCACTGGTCCATGGCGTGTCCAGGCGTGTCACTGGTCCATGACGTGTCCATGGCGTGTCACTGGTCCATGACGTGTCCAGGCGTGTCACTGGTCCATGACGTGTCTAGGCGTGTCACTGGTCCATGACGTGTCCGGGCTGCTCACACCTGGACACACCTTAGACCAGTGACACGCAGTGGACACGTCATGGACCAGTGACACGCCTGGACACGCCATGGACCAGTGACATGCCATGGACACGTCATGAACCAGTGACACGCCTGGACACGTCATGGACCAATGACACGCCCGGACACGCCATGGACCAGTGACATGCCGTGGACACACGTCATGGACCTGTGACACACCGTGGACATGTCATGGACCAGTGACACGCCTGGACACACCATGGACCAGTGACACGCCATGGACCAGTGACAAGCCATGGACCAGTGACACGCCCGGACACGCCATGGACCAGTGACACGCCGTGGACACGTCATGGACCTGTGACACACCGTGGACACGCCATGGACCAGTGACACGCCTGGACACGCCATGGACCAGTGACACGCCTGGACACGCCATGGACCAGTGACACCCCCGGACACGCCATGGACCAGTGCCACGCCGTGGACACGTCATGGACCAGTGACACGCCGTAGACCAGTGACACGCCGTGGACACGTCATGGACCTGTGACACACCTGGACACGCCATGGACCAGTGACACACCTGGACACGCCATGGACCAGTGACACACCTGGACACGCCATGGACCAGTGACACACCTGGACACGCCATGGACCAGTGACCGCCACCACCTGAGATAGAAAAGCCATAATATCAAACACAAAGAACAATGTTAGCTTTATCACTGAGCTGTATTTGTTCACCTCATTAATCTGGTCATGAACAGAACAGCATTGTGAAAGTTACACGGAAAATAAAGGTGAAACCAAACATTTAAATGTCCATATAGAATTCAGTCTTATAATACCTCTTTAAGGCCAAACCTCAAAATCTGTAATATCTTGAATGGATCTACTCTCCAAGACGGTGTGTTCCATTTCCTGGACTTTATGTCACTGCTGAATGGTGGCAGTTAAACCAATGAGAGGCCTCAGATGCTTCTTCACTGCTGTTATCCACCTTGATGAAACAACTGAAACATTAAGAGAGATGAATTAGAATATTAAAACAACAAAAGACAAAAACATCTAAATAGATGAAGTTTCTATATACCAGTGCTTGTGCCCCCTTTTAAGACCGCAAAGATAATCTGTACCCCCTATTCCTTGTTAAGATATACATTTAAACAGCCCCCATTATTCTTCAAATCCATCAAGGGAGATGAAAAGATGGAAAGAAGGAAATTTTAAGATAAACTAGTGAAACACATCTATTCTATTCATGTGACATGTTTGGTTAGGATAATTGTAATGATACCACTCAACACACAAGAGCAATATACACTAGAGCTGTAAACAGCAGGTAAATAACTCTGGGACAAGCATTTTCTTCCACAGCACTACACAACCTCAAACTGCAAATATGTTCATTAACCCTAGATTTATCTGTTCCAATAAAGCAACAACAGGTAACAACTTTATTACACATACAGCACCCTGTGTATGTGACACACAGAACAGACCAGGACTGAGAGGACACTGTGTTAGTGAGGACATCTATATTCAATATGAGACATTTACAACATCTGTGTGTGTGACACACAGAACAGACCAGGACTGAGAGGACACTGTGTTAATGAGGACATCTATATTCAATATGAGACATTTACAACATCTGTGTGTGTGACACACAGAACAGACCAGGACTGAGAGGACTCTGTGTTAGTGAGGACATCTATATTCAATATGAGACATTTACTACATCTGTGTGTCACACACAGGACAGACCCGGGCTGAGAGGACACTGTGTTTTTAAGGACATCTGTACTGGATATGAGACATTTACTACATCTGTGTGTCACACACAGGACAGACCAGGGCTGAGAGGACACTGTGTTTTTAAGGACATCTGTACTGGATATGAGACATTTACTACATCTGTGTGTCACACACAGGACAGACCCGGGCTGAGAGGACACTGTGTTTTTAAGGACATCTGTACTGGATATGAGACATTTACTACATCTGTGTGTGATACACAGGACAGACTAGGACTGAGAGGACACTGTGTTTTTAAGGACATCTGTACTGAATATGATGTTTCTACTGTTGCTTTGAGATGATTCACGATGAATCCAGAGAGGTTGTTTCAATACCATGAACTGTCCCAACCAAATAAAATAAACGTTACAGTTTTTTCCATCTCCCCCCCTGGACTGCCACCTTAACGTGGTGGGGGAGTTTGAGTACTCGGATGATCCTGGGAGCTATGCTGTCTGGGGCTTCATGCCCCTGGTAGGGCCTCCCATGGCAGACAGGTCTCAGGTGACGAGTCAGACGAAGAGCGGTCCAAAAACCACCATGGACAGCACGTTAACTAGAACAGTGACGTCGCCCGGCATGGCGCAGCCGGGGCCCCACCCTGGAGCCAGGCCTGGGGTCGGGGCTCGTATGCGAGCGCCTGGTGGCCGGGCCTTAGCCCACGGGGCCTGGCCGGGCTCAGCCCGAAGGGATGACGTGGGCAGTCCCTCCTGTGGGCCCACCACCTGCAGAGGGGTCCGTGGTGGCTCGGTGCTGAGAGGGACTGGGCGGCAGTCGAAGGCGGAGACCTCGGCGACCCAGTCCGCACACACAACATCTGGCTCTTGGGACGTGGAACGTCACCTCACTGGGGGGGAAGGAGCCCGAGCTTGTGGGGGAGGTTGAGCGATACCGACTAGAGATAGTCGGCCTCACCTCCACACACAGCTTGGGCTCCGGAACCCAACTCCTTGAGAGGGGTTGGACGCTCCACTTTTCTGGAGTTTCCCGCGGGGGAGAGGCGGCGAGCTGGGGTGGCATTTATCATTGCCCCCCATTCTCAGCCGCCAGTGTTGGAGTTTCTCCCGGTGATGAGAGGGTTTCGCGTCCCTCCGCTGCGGGTTGGGGGAAAAGTCTAATTGTTGTGACGGCCTACGGGCCTAACAGCAGTGCTGAGTACCCGCTTTTGGAGTCCTTGGGAGGGGTACTGGACGGGTGCACCGCGCGGGGACCTCCGTTATTCTCCCTGGGGGACTTCAACGCCCATGGGGAAACGCCAGACTGACACGTGGAGAGGGGTTGTGATCGGGAAGAACGGGCCCCCTATCTGAACCCGAGCGGTGTTCAGTTGTTGGACTTCTGTGCCAGTCACAGTTTGTCATCACGAACCCATGTTCGTGCACAAGGGTAATCCACCAGTGTCACGTGGCACCAGGACCCCTAGGCCGGTGAGGTCGATGATCGACTGTGTTGTCGTTTTATCTGACCTTTGACCGCGTGTTCTCGGTCACTCGGGTAAAGAGAGGGGCGGAGTGTCAACCGATTCATCACCGGGTGTGAAGTTGGATCCGCTGGCGGGGAAAGAAGCGGTCAAGACCTGGCAGACCCCAAGGTATTGTGTGGGTCTGGCTGGGAACGTCTCGCTCTGAGCCCCCTGTATTGACGAAACTTTCAACTTCACACTCCGGGGAGGAGTTTCTCCCAGGTTCCCGGCGGGAGGGAGGGGGGACATGGGGTCTGAGTGGACCATGTTCTCTGCCTCCAATAGCCGATGCGGCGGCTCGTAAGCTGTGTCGCAAGGTCTCTGGTGCTGGGTTTCCCGGCGGCAATCCCAAGACCCGGTGGTGGACACCAGGGCAAGTAAGGGATGCTGTCAGGCTGAAGAGTCCTAGAGCCATGACGGTTCGGGGGTGGGACTCTGAGGCAGCTGTCCATTACCGGCTGGCCTAAAAGCGTGCCGCGCGCCCGGGTGTTTGCAGAGCAAAAAACCCTGGGCTGGGGAACTTTGAGGGAGTCCATGGGTCATGACTTATCGGCGGCCACGAGAGAGTCTGTGCAACCATCCGGCGGCACTCAGGAGGGGGAAGCGTTCTTTGCAAACCATGTTACGGTGCGGGTGGAGAGGAGCTGGCTGACCTCGATGGGGATATGGTCGGGCGGTGAAGGATACTTGAGGTTCTCTCAATCCCCCGTCACGTGCCTCTGTTTCAGAGGCAGAGGCTGAGGATGTTGGGTGCGGATCAATCCATCTCCCTGGCTGAGGTCACCATGGTGGGTGGCAGCCTCCATGGTGGCAAGGCTCCGGGTGTGGTGAGATCCTGCCTGATTATCCTAAAGTCTCTGGATGTTGTAGGACTGTCTTGGCTGACCACGTCTCTGCAAACATCGCGTGGCGATCGGGGGCCGGGTGCCAATGGAGTGGCAGACCGGGGTGGTCGGTCCCTCTCTACAAGAAGGGGGACCGCGAGGGTGTGTTCCAATTATCGTGGGATCACATCTCCTCGCTCCCCGGTAAGGTCTACTCCAAGGTTACTGGAGAGGAAAGGCTTACGGCCGATGGCGAATCTCGGATCCAGGTGAGGAGTCAGTGTGGTTTTTGTCCGGTCGCGGAACAACTGGACCAGCTCTATACTCTCCATCGGATACTCGAGGGTTCATTGGGAGTTCGCCCCAATGTCCACTGTGCTTTGTGGATTTGGAGAAGGGTGTCGACTCGTGTTCCCGGAGTGTTCCGTTGGGGGGTTCTCCGGGTGTACGGGGTCGGAGGTCTCTGCTGAGGCCATCGATCCCTGTACGGACCGGAGGCCAGAGCTGTGTTCGCCTTGCCTGCAGTAAGTAGTTCCTGTTCCCGGTGAATGTTGGCCTCCGACAGGGGCTCTGCCCTTTGTCACCGGTTCTGTGCACTGTATTTATGGACAGAATTTCTAGGCGCAGCCAGGGGTCGGAGGGGGTCCGGTTCAGAGACCCCAGGATTCATCTCTGCTGTTTGCGGTACGATGTTGTCCTGTGCTCCAACGAACAGGACCTGCAGCATGCTCTGGGGCGGTTTGCAGCGAGTGTGTGAAGCAGCTGGGATGAGAATCAGCACCTCAAATCCGAGGCCATGTTGCTCGACCGGAAAAAAAAAGGTGCCCTTGCCCTCTGCAGGTGGGGTGGAAGAGTCTTTCCTCCAAGTGGAGGAGTTCAAGTATCTCGGGGTCTTGTTCACGATGGTGAGGGAAGAATGGAGCGTGAGATTGACAGGCGGATCGGTGCAGCGTGCGAGTGGATGCGGTCGCGGTATCGGACCGTCGTGCGGTAAAGAGGAGCAGGTCGCAGTCAGAGCTGTATGGACCGTTGTGTAAAGAGGGGAGCTGAGCCGAAAGGCAAAGCTCTTAGATTTACGGTCAATCTTGCTTCCCTCCCTAACCTATGGTCATGAGCTTTGGGGTAATACCGAAAGAACGAGATCGCGGATACAAGCTGGTCGAAATGTGCTTCCTCGAAGAGTGGCTGGGCGTCCCTTAGAGACGTAGGGTGAGGAGCTCAGTCACACGGGAGGAATCGGAGTGTAAGCCGCTGCTTTTCCACGTCTGAGAGGAGCCAGGTGGGGTGGTGGCTTGGGCATCGTTTCCGGGAGGCCTCCTGGACGCCTCCCTGGGGAGGTGTTCCGGGCACGTCCCACCGGGAGGAGGCCCCGCGGAAGTCCTAGGACACGCTGGAGGGACTATGCTCTCAGCTGTGCTGGAACGCCTTTTGGGTCCCCCCGGAGGAGGCGGAGGGAGTGTCTGTGTGGATGGGATAGTCTGGGCGGCTCTGCTTAGATGCTGCGCCCGCGACCCGGCCAACGGAATTTTAAATAAAGCGGAGAAAATGGATGGTTGGATGGAGTATTTTCCTTGGCTTGGGTCATTTCTTACACCAGTCATTCACATTTTCACAACAGTTAAATGATTCCTCTAAAAGCAAGTCTTTATGTCAATGAAAACTGTCTCAAAATAATGTCCTAACACCATTGAGTATAACAACAGGTCACATGACTTGACTTTTTTGCTTTATTGCATGTTCATTGTGTGTAAACTCGCAATGAACATGCAATTAAAGCAAAAAAGTCAGAATCTTGGAACTATACACCTGTACAGCAAAAAAACTACAGTAAAATTACACCATGAACTATAATTAGTGAGGTAAAAAGAGGACAAGACATGATGTATGCACAAATGTCATGCATTGCAGTGTTGGTGTATTTAGGTATGTCATGCAGGCCCTTGACATTAAGCTTGGTAGCCTCTTTCTATATTGGGCAAGTATATGGGGTTAAGGTTAAGTTACTGTCCATAAAGACGGTGCATGTCTAAAAAAATGGTCGTGCATTACAAAAGACATGGAAATTTTGTAAATAAGATTATAAAATATAAAACGTATGTGTGATTTTTTTTTTTTGTGAATTGCAGAAATTAACATTGAGGTGCGCAGAGTATGATCAACTTCCATTGCCCAAAAACTAAACATGGCAGATGGACACAACATATATAACGTGGTCAAAATCAGGTAAAATAACTATATTTCATCATTTTTGGTTGGAAATGAATGTGTAAAGAAATATTAATTCCGTAACGTGTTCATAAGATGTTTCTTGTCCCTCTAAAGGTTTTTTGGCATTGTTGTTTAGCTCCATTGCTGTTTTATTTTCTTATCCTTATATTGTTTTATTCTACTAGAAAAGGCATTTTATTATAGTCTAAACAACAGACTAACTGCGTTATGAACTAGTGAGTAAAAAGTATGTGTCAAATAATTACATATATAGATTGAGGCCCACTGGGACAGGGTCTGCTACGTCTAACAATCGAGGATGAAATTATAGCACGGAGGTGTTCTTCATATTGCCTCAGGGCGAGTAGTAACAGCTCCAAACTATGAATAATTCTGGTTGGGTTGGGGCTGGTTTCAACACAGTAACACATTGATTCGGGGGCAAAGGTTCATAAATAATGTAAATGCTAAGAATGTAAAAATGTTGGTTTTAATAAAATAACATTGGTAAGCTGTAAAAAACTAGCATTGAAGCTCGTTTTGTTAACTAAACACTGCCTAAAAAAAATCTTTCTAGAGACGGACCAAGAAATTTTATGAACACATTTTATGGAATTACACATTTATTTACGATCAAATGATCAAAGTCGTTATGGACTGATATTTTTGGCCAGGTATTTATGTTGTGTTCCTTTCTGGCCATGTTTAGTTTTGGGCAATGAAGTTGTCAACTCAGCGCAGGCTCGATTGTTAATGTCTGTGAAGCCGTGACGTAATATGACAGTTTTCTCACTGCTGAAATTTGTAATCAAGGTAATGCAAGCACAAAAAAAAAAAAAAAAAAAAATTCACATTCACAAAAACAAAATCACACTGAGTTTTTTTTTTTTTCTTAATTACGAAATTCCATGTCGTTTTTAGTTTGTATTATCTTAATCATGAAATAATACAATATTTTTATGCACAAATACAATCTTTTATGCACAAATACCAATTAAATATGAACGAATTTTTTTCTAGACATGCACGTCTTTATTGGCAGTAACCTGACCCAGACAAGTTACCATTTATATTTTATTTGCCAGTCAACAGTTTTACTTTACTAAATATTTATCAATACAATGAGGTAAACAAAAAAACTCCTTTCAGAACATTTCCTGTGATGTCATTATTCCTGAAAATCTTTCCTAAATTGAAAAAATTCTCAGCTCATGGACGATGGTGTGCATTTTATTGTTTACATTTGTCAATGTTCTACCATAATGGTTTTTCTTTGTATGTTTGTTCTTACGTAAATACTGAAGAGACTATTTTTTGTTGCACAATGCTGTAGATTGAAGAGCATATACGGAAAATATGTAAAGTTAAATACAATACATACATAACCTACATACACAAATCTTATAACCAGGGGTGCACATTAAGTGGTACGCGTTGCGTGACAACATCAGAAATGCGTACTTTCACTTGCGTTAGTAAACGCATTTGCGTACCTCCTAGGGCCTCAAATAGTGTGGCGCTCCTCCCTGGGATCCGTTTGGTTGCAATAACATCCTCCGTTCTGAACCCGGAGGAGAAACTAGTGGCGCTCTGACAGACTCAAAGCAAACGAGTGTGGTCCTGTACGAGCGTTGGACATTAGTTGGTCATGTACCCGAGCCGCGGGACCATAGACGTGTCATGTTACCGAGCGCGGACCATAGAGTGGTCATGTACCGGAGCGCGGACCATAGAGCGCGTGGTCATGTACAGAGCGCGGACCATAGACGCGGGGTTCGTGGGTCATGTACAGAGCGCGGACCATTGCGCGCTCGTGGTCATGTACAGAGCGGCGGGACCATAGACGCGGCTGGTCATGTCAGAGCGGCGGACCATAGACGTGTTCTGTACCGGAGCGCGGAACATAGACCACGCGCGTGGTATGTACTCGCCCGAGCGCGGACCTTAGACGCGGTGGGTTCATGTACAGAGCGCGGACCATAGACGTGGTCATGTACCTGTACGCTGCGGACCATAGACTGCGCGTGGTCATGTACGAGCGGCGGGACATAGGACGCGCCGTGGGTCAGTGTACCGGCGCGACCATAGACGGCGCGTGGTCATGTACGAGCGCGGACCATAGACGCGCCGTGGTCATGTATCGAGCGCGGACCATTAGTCGGCGCGTGGTCATGTACGAGCGGGGGACATAGGACGCGCGGTGGTCAATGTACCGCGCGCGGACCATAGACGTGGTCATGTACCGAGCGGGACCATAGACGTGGTCATGTACAGAGCCGCCGGACCATAGACGTGGTCAATGTACCAGAGCGCGGGACCATAGACGTGGTCATGTACACAGAGCGCGACATAAGCGCGCGTGGTCATGTACCGAGCGCGGACATAGACTGGCGTGGTCATGTACAGAGCGGCGCGGACCTAGTACGCGCGTGTTTTGGTCATGTACAGAGCGCGGACCATAGGACGCGCGTGGTATGTACAGGATGCGCGGACCCATAGGCGCGCGTGTATGTACAGGATCGGGACCATAGACGCGTAGGTGGGTCATGTACAGGCCGCGGAAAAACCATAGACGCGCGTGTGCGTCATGTACAGAGCGGCGGACCATAGACGTGGTCATGTAGCGAGAGCAGACCATAGACGCGCGTGGTCAGTGTACCGGAGCGCGGACCATAGACGCGCGTGTGGTCTGTTACGAGCGAGGACCATAGACGCGCTGTTGGTCATGTACAGAGCGCGGTACCATAGGACGCGCGTGGTTCATGTACGAGGCGCGGACCATAGACGAGCGTGGTCATGTCCGAGCGCGGACATAGACGCGCGTGGTCAGGTTCGTCCGAGCGCGCGGACCATAGACAGCGCGTGTTCATGTACCGGTAGCCGCGGACCATAGACGCGCGTGGTCAGGTACCGAGGCCGGACCATAGACGCGCCGTGGTCATGTACCGGAGCGCGGACCATAGACGCGCGTGGTCATGTACCGAGCGCGGACCAATAGACGCGCGTGGTCATGTACGGAGCGCGGACCATAGGACGCGCGTGCGATCATGTTTACCGAGCGCGGACCATAGAGCGCGTGTCATGTACGAGCGCGGACTATAGTCGGCGTGTCATGTACGAGCGCGGCCCATAGACGGGGTCATGTACAGAGCGCGGACCATAGACGTGGTCAGGTTACAGGCTGGCGGACCATTAGACGTGGTTCATGTACAGAGGCGCCGGACCTTAGACGTGGTCATGTACCGAGCGCGGACCATGGACGTGGTCATGGACCGAGCGCGGACCCATAGACGCGCGTGGTCATGTTACAGAGCTCGCGGACATAGACGGGGTCATGTACAGAGCGCGGACCATAGACGGTGTCATGTACCGAGCGCGGTCCATAGGGGACGTGTATGGTGTACCGAAGCGCGGACCATAGAAAAAAAAACCACACACCACAAAAAAAAATAATAAAAGACGCGCGTGGTCATTGTACGAGCGCGGACCATAGAGCGCGTGGTCATGGTACCGAGCGCGGACCATAGAACGGCGTGGTTTTCATGTACGAGCTCGACATAGACGCGCGGGTTCATGTACCGAGCGCGGACCATTGACGCGCGTGGTCATGTACCGATGCGCGGACCATAGACGCGGTGGTCATGTACCGAGCGCGGACCATAGACGCGCGTGGGTGGTCATGTACCGAGCAGCGGACCATAGACGTGGTCATGTTCCCGAGCGGTGACATAGACGTCTGTACGAGCGTCGGACCATTAGACGTGGTATTGTTACCGAGCGCGGACCATAGACGCGCGTGGTTCATGTACAGAGCGCGGACCTAGACGTGGTCATGGAGCCGGACCTATAAGACGTGGTCAAGTTACAGAGCGCGGAACATAGACGTGGTCATGTACCGAGCGCGGACCATAGACGCGCCGTGGTCATGTTACCGAGCGCGGACCATAGACGTGGTCATGTACAGATGAGCGGACCATAGACGTGGTCATGTACCGAGGCGCGGACCATAAGATCGTGGTCATGTACCGAGCGCGGACCATAAACACGCGCATACAGAAGCCTACACACGTGCGTGTCTTGCCTGTCTCCCCCGTCTCTTTCCCCTTCTCTCCTCCATGCCTCTCCCACGTCTCCACGCGAAGCGCAGTCAAAACCTCACTGAATTAAAGCTCAGGTACTTACATTTCGCTTGCAGTGAAAATGCATGTTATTTGAGCACAAAAGGTAAAATGTTATGACCAAATCAAATCAAAACAGTCTTGTTTTTCTATTTTGTACTTAGTAAAGGAAGAGCCCTGTGAGGTCATTATTTGACTTTTTGGGCCGAGAGTGGATTTTTTAATATTTTTTTCCACATAGTGCCACTTTATTTCGAAACTCTTTTTGACTTATTGCTTTGAGAAACATGTGTTAGTCTCACATTTTTGTAGTTGTATAATCATGTTATTATTATTATGTGTCAGCTCTCATTATTTTGAATTATGTTTCTATCTGCTCCAGAGGGCCGAGATATCAATCATTCTGTAGACGTTGAATTTCAGGAAAACCTCAGGTTTTGGAGGTAGTTCTGAACTCGCCCATAGGTTTTACAGGTCTGTTTTATCAGCTGTGTCAGGCTCGTTAATGGGTTATTTGACTGTGGATTGAGTGGATTATTCTGAGATGATCTAAACTTTAGCATTAAAAAGAAGCAAGTATAACTTTTTTATTAAGAACCGCGCGACAAATTGAGTGAGTACCAACACCATGTTCTTGGTACTCATCTGAGTACCTCACTGAAAAAGTATGTGCACTCCCTGGCATATACATACATAAATATGTGTCTTGTACTCGTTTCCCTCAGTAAAATTAGTTTATTATGACCTGTACAGCCACAAAGTGTAACCAAGATCTGACTTTGTTACCAATTCACATTAGGCACACGCACACCCTCGCTCAATTGTAAGTTTATGACACTCAAAATGATGCAGCTAGGGTAAGAGGTGCAGGCCATGTCCACCCGGAGTCTCTGCTAAACCACAGATATTTGTCTCGTTTGCACCTGTCATCCACATAGACAACGAATCATAAACGAATATATAAAGAAACTTCCGGGCAAAGTGGAGAAATTTTGAAAAATGTTTTATGCATTTTGCGTGTAGACAGGATATAACCGGAGTTTTGCGTTTTCGCACGATCACGTACGGCCCCAAAACAACAACAAACAACCACATGCGACCTCTGATCACTGAAGCATTGGATCATACTGCCTTAAAAAAGTGTACAGCAGGATCCTCACTTCACATCAGAGAAGCAGCAAGATGTTCACGCACGCGCCTAAAACAACCCAAACCAGGAGCTTAACACCAGGAGCTAAACCAGGATGAAGGACGGGGTCAGTACCTACGCTTGTGAACATATGCCTTTACCTAGAGCTTCTTGTGACTGTTAAAGTGTCGCTACAGAAGCACCGGCATCAGAAGCGACGCAGAGGTTTGATGCAGTGTTTTCCCCCGACGCAGGACGTCAGAGATTGAAAATGCAGATGTTCGGTTATGTGTGGATGTAAATTATTTTTAAAAAAATCGGAGCGGGGAAATATTCGGTTTTAAAAATACCCGGCTACGTGTGGACATGGCCGCAGACCGTACATATATAAATTGGAATTCATTGATATTTCCCTTACAAAAAACTTCTTAACATTCATACATCCCAAGATAAGCAACAGAACTAACCTGATACACAGAGCAGTCTTGTGTTCGCACTAAACTGACACGCTTCTTTCAGTTCAGCATCTGTTGAGGACAACACATGAAGGCACAGTGCTTTGCAAGTAGTTTACCAATATAGTTAGTGTTTTCTAATATAAGTAAGGAAGAACCTCTTGCTAAGTCTGCAGGATCTAAGTCATTGGCCTGGTCATCAAGCGCTGCAAAGTGTTGGTCCGGCAATGTTGCTTACACTGCTAAGCTGTGTGAGAAACAAATCCAAAAAATGTGACATTGGGGACTGCAAATGGAAGCCATCTATGTAGCGAGCTTCCTGTGTCTGTGTTACGGCCACTGACGGGCCGTATATCCTCCTCTCTCAGGTGGAAGCTGTGCTCATTGGTGTGCGTGCGTGACACACGGAGCCGCGCCTTTAAAGCTCCACATGCCAGAGATTGCGGTTGGCTCATCCTGCTCCCATCTTGACACCTGCGTGTCCCGCCTCTTTTTGTATGTTTGGGTTGGCTTGGTTCGTTTTGGTTTATTTTCTACACACCATTCAACACTGCAGAAATACGCTCACGGCACATACACGCACTCATTACAGACTTCCACACCTCATTAAAATATTAACTTTGCTTATTAATAAATATTATTTCAATTGGCAACTGTTGTTTGGCGTGTTTCTGTCATTACCCGGCTCAATAGAAATGACAGAAACACGCCAAACAGTTGCCAATTGAAATAATATTTATTAATAAGCAAAGTTAATATTTTTATGAGGTGTGGAAGTCTGTAATGAGTGCGTGTAAGTGTATGTGCCGTGAGCGTATTTCTGCAATGTTGAATGGTGTGTAGAAAATAAACCAAAACGAACCAAGACGAACCAAGCAACCAAACCAAACCAAACCATACAAAGAGAGGCGGGACACGCAGGTGTCAAGATGGGAGCAGGATGAGCCAACCGCAATCTCTGGCATGTGCACGAGCTTTAAAGGCGCGGCTCCGTGTGTCACGCACGCACACCAATGAGCACAGCTTCCACCTGAGAGAGGAGGATATACGGCCCGTCAGTGGCCGTAACATCTGTACACAGTCCCTACAGTAATGTAAAAACAGTAAAATCTACACTATTGTCAATTCAGTGTATTGCCATTGACCATTGCGTTGTAAAATACCCATAATATCAATTTTACTGGCTTCATTTTGTACATTAGTAATAAAGGTTAGGCAGTCAAATAATTTGAGGATTAATGATTTTTTTAGTAATTCGAGGCATTTTGTCACCCCCTCATTTAATAAAACTATACCAGGGGTATGTGATGATGCTTTGACCTGCTTCTTTCCTCAGCTATTTTAAAACTGTTAATCATTGCTTTGACAAACAACCATAATTAACCTAACCTCACAAGCAGGACTGCCTGATGTCCTATTGCAGTCAGATACGTCTGGTCTCTCTCTGGTCTCTGTAAAAAAAAAAAAGAGAAAATAATAAACAAGGCTATATGTGGTATCAACATCTCTCAGTCATCTCCAGTACACTATTGCCAAAAAACAACAAAAAGTCCTCTGACCATCAATAAGGACTGCCAATGGCTGAATTTTGTCTTGGATACAGTCTTGACTAGACCCTTGTGCAGCACTGGTTGTAACAGTAAGGGGAATCTGCAAAATAGTGAAATTAGAAAACTAGAATATCATTGTTATCAAGTCAAAAATATAGATAATTATTGTAAACCTGGGCATCAATTTATAGGGGGAAAAAAAACACTAAATGACCCACCTCTTCACGCCAGGGCCATGATGTCCCACCATAGTCGTAATTTATTTCAGTTCCTGCTTTGATCTCCTTCAGGGCAAAAAGGCAAAGATGTGGTTTGCCTTTCACCTCAATCAACTTCATTCGGCAGTTGGGCAACTTATGCTCGTCATTGACTAATCGTCCAAAAGATCCGTCTTCCTCTCCGCCATCAATACTGCACATTAAAAATACAAACATCATGCACTAAACACATTTATAGAGACACATGTTCAAAATGTACTTTAGGCTAGGCAGCTACACTAGGCAGCTACACTCACCACAGAGACGAAAACAGTCACACTGAACCTACCTCCAAATCCTCCGCTTCCATGTGAAGTCGAACATGAAGACTGAACATTCACTCTGGTTCTGTTTACGTCTCTGTTCAGCTGAATCAACAAGTACCCCCCTATACTCCACAACAAAGTCTCCTTGACTGAAAACAGTGGTAGAGAAAATACCACGACCTGAAGACACAGGCTTATTAAA
Organism: Knipowitschia caucasica; assembly: GCA_964034765.1. Classification (NCBI taxonomy): domain Eukaryota; kingdom Metazoa; phylum Chordata; class Actinopteri; order Gobiiformes; family Gobiidae; genus Knipowitschia; species Knipowitschia caucasica. The sequence goes on along the minus strand of OZ035836.1, from coordinate 19,319,830 downwards.
GACACAAGGGCAGCAAACCATTGATACAACTGAACCAGTGATTATATTAGTGTCAGTGACTTACCTTTGACTGGATTAATATGTTTTACTTCTAACATAGCAGTCTTGTCTCTTCCTTCAAGGATATGCTTTGTGGCATCCTGAAGGGGAGTAGTTCTCTGTGGCATGACTTTAAGAGAAATTAAGAACAAACATTTTAAAAATAACATTACTTTTCATCTCATGGTTTTTCAGAAACCATAAATCAAAACTATTTCAAGTAATCATGACATTAACTTTTTTAATGTGAAGTTCAGTTCATCAACATCAACAGTGAAACAGTGCATTTCACCTACATGGCTATGTACTCATGTTTCCCTCTGATGCCTTTTGGGAGAAACCATGGGTCCACACCCATGGTTTCAAGGACCGTTGTTAGGGTTTTTGGAGTTCTAAATCATCGCTCCATGAATGTTCTGATTCCAATAGAAGACTATAATGGACTGCACCTTACCCATAAACTATAATATATTCTGCTCATATTCTAAAAATATTAAACATCTGTAAATGTGACACTGGAATAACAGCTAACTATAGTTATATAAAGTAGTCCCATTGCTAGGGGACATCCCAATGTCTATAGAGCTTGAAAGGAAAGCGATATATCTAATATTTTACTTTTATTAAGAATACAGTTATATTATTGTTATGAAACAAACAGATATTCAATGTGTGTACAGATTAAACATGTACATTCTGGTCCAAGACTTGTTCTACATCCATTCAGCTCTCAAATACATACGAACTTACTGCAATAGTATTTTAATTGTGTCAAGTCACTCACAACGCAGAAGGGCTGCGTATTAAAAGGAAAATTCTATATAGACAATGCTTGAATTTTGCTTGAACATAAAATCATAATACATACAGCAGATGTCTTATTTCTAATAATCTTATCATTTAGTATTATCATTTTATCAAGTAGCCTGCTCCTATAAAATATTCTACTAATTATCACAGACTGATTTTATTACTCACCTCTCCATTAGGAAACTACCTAATATATTTGTTCCAAGTATGGCCTCAGCACGCAAAATGCATCTATATTGTAACTTTGACTATATTATCAAGCAGCTGCAGCACACATGTGTGTTAGCCACTTAGCTCCGCAAATAGCTAGCTAATGTTCATCTTCCTGTAGTGGGTATGTCACTACGGTCCCGTTTGCTCTGTCGACAGTATATTTACTGCAGATTTGCCGAACCTAAACGTGACAGAATTAATAAATCGTGCAAATGGCTACGTAGCCCGCAGCTTAACTAGGCTGCCGACCCCCGCAGCTACGTTATGCTCTTCTACCAGCGGCTCCTTTGTGCTAAACTACATCTGTTGACCAGTGAAAACTCTCTCATACCTGTGTGCGGGTGCGTCCCGTGTCCCTCCTCGTGGTCCCGTCTCCTTTGAGGGTGGATGGGTGAAGAAAAGTGTTGAAGCAGCCTTGACTGGCGAAAGACGCTCTCCTCCACTTCCCCACACGGAGCATGCGCAGTAATGACTTTGTGTGTCGCTCCCGCCAATGTGTATAATTTCCCGCGTTTGTGTGTATATTCCATCATTTCCCGCGCGGGAGAAAACGACCACTAGGGGCAGTGGCGGACACACAGATTTACTACTTTTCTCAGGTTTCTGGTTTAAAAAGACTTTTGAGAAAACCACTTTTTAGGCATTAAAAAATGCATAGAAAACGATTTAGAATGTAATTTTTATGAGGACAGCAAAATGTCCTCCTAAACCGGAGGGTCCTCCTTACTCGGAGAAAAGTCTTGAAAATCGGCCTCGTAAACCAGAAAACAAACACACACACACACACACACACACACACACACACACACCAGATAAATATTTGATCATGATTGATTATAGCTTGTCATGTCAAAATCAATTAAATAAATCCAATAGGACAAAAGACATGTTGAAAGTGTAAGTGCTCATCAAAGGATATATGTATGTACAGTACAGACCAAAAGTTTGGATTTGTTATTTTTTTTCATGACTATGAACACTGTAGATTCACACTGAAGGCATCAAAACTGAATTATGTACATACCTAAAAGAAAAAGTATGAACCAACTGAAAATATGTGTTATATTCTCGGTTCAAAGTAGCACCCTAAAAAAAAAAATAGTCCACTCACCTTTGGCCTTCCGAGGGCGGTTAGCCCTCTCTAAGCTCGGGTCCACTACCAGAGGCCTGGGAGCTTGAGGGTTCTGCACTGTATCTTTGCTGTTCCTGGCGCTACACATTTCTGGGCTGAGATGTCCGAGGTTGTTCCAGGGATCCACTGTAACCACTCTTCTAGCTTCGGGGTCACTGCCCCGAGTGCACCGATCACCACGGGCACTATTGTCACCTTCACCCTCCAGGCCCTCTCCAGCTCCTCTCTGAGCCCTTGGTAATTCTCAAACTTTTCGTGTTCTTTTTTCCTGATGTTACCATCGCCTGGAATTGCCACGTCCACCATCACGGCTTTCATCTGCCCTTTGTCTACCACCACGATGTCAGGTTGGTTCGCCATTACCATTCGGTCGGTCTGTATCTGGAAGTCCCACAGGATCTTTGCACGCTCATTCTCCACCACCTTTGGAGGAGTTTCCCACTTAGACCTTGGGGTTTCCAGCCCATACTCTGCACAGATGTTTCTGTACACTATGCCAGCCACTTGGTTATGGCGTTCCATGTAGGCCTTCCCTGCCAGCATCTTGCACCCTGCAGTTATGTGTTGGATTGTCTCAGGTGCCTCTTTGCACAACCGTCACCTTGGGTCTTGTCTGGTGTGGTATATCTGGGCCGCTATTGCTCTAGGGCTGTAACAAGTGAATCAATTCGTTGCAACAAATTGCTCTATATTTATATATATATATATACATGTATATATATATTAGGGCCGGGACTTTAACGCGTTATTTAAGATTAATTATTTACACAAAAATTAACGCGTTAAAAAAATTTAGGCATTTTAATCGTATATTTTTTATTTCTGTGTAGCCATGTTTCTGTAAATACTAATAATAATAAAAAGGCTGGCGTCACGGTACTCCCGCTGGTAGCCATGGCTGGTAGTCTTATTGGAGAGGGACATTACCGGTGATCACGGCGGGTACCGCGGGTCTGGATCTCTTTTGTCCTCGTACCTTTCATCCCGTGCGGCAGCCTCTGGGTGTTCGGAGGGACCTCCGCTCTCCGCAGCACCAGCAGCTGGTCCCAGGTGTAAACAATGGGAGCGCGTGGGCACAGGTATAATCCAAACTTTATGATGAGGAAAACGGTGAAAAAACACGGCTTGTCTCACGTTCTAAGTGGGCACTAGCTTCATCCAGCTGTATTATAGCACCAGTTACAGAAAAAATAAAAATAAGTAAGCCAAAAGTAAGGAAAGTGGGAAGGAGAGGGGGAGCTATGCAGATTCATTTTTGCCTGTGCACAGCCTGGATTGATTACCAGAAAGCCTACGACTCAATGCCACACACATGGATCATGGAATGCTTGAAGTTGTACAATATCAATAGGGCTCTAAGGGACTTCGTTGCAAACTCGATGGGAATGTGGAAGACCACCCTTGAGGCAAATGGCAAGCCGCTCGCACAAGTGACCATCAAATGTGGTATCTACCAAGGAGATGCTCTGTCCCCACTACTGTTCTGCATAGGCCTCAACCCTCTAAGCCAAGTAATTGACCAGACTGGCTATGGATACCGCCTCAAGAACGGAGCAAAGATCAGTCACCTCCTCTACATGGATGACATCAAGCTGTGCGCCAAGAGCGAGAGAGACACCGACTCTCTGATCCAAACAACCAGGATCTACAGCCATGACATCGGGATGTCATTCGGACTCGAGAAATGTAGCAGGATGGTGACTCGGAGAGGCAAGGTAGTCCACACAGAAGGGATCTCACTCCCAGAGGGAACAATAGCAGACGCTGAGGACAGTTACAAGTATCTCGGTATACCACAGGCAAATGGCAACCTCGAACAGGTGACGAGGAAAGCGGCAACTGCCAAATACCTCCAGCGAGTAAGGCAGGTCCTAAGAAGCCGGCTCAATGGCAAGAACAAGGCCCGGGCAATTAACAGCTACGCCCTGCCAGTGATCAGATACCCTGCAGGAATAAGCAGGTGGCGATTCAGACCACGGATGTTAAAACTCGAAAGCTCCTTACCATGCATGGCGGGTTCCATCCCAAATCCAGCACCCTGAGACTGTACGTAAGCCGTAAAGAAGGAGGCCGAGGACTATTGAGTGTGAGAGCCACTGTCCAGGACGAAACATCCAAACTCCATAACTACATCATGGAGAAGGCCAAAACGGATGACGTACTCAGTGAATGTCTCAGGCAGTGGCGAGATGAGGAGGTGCTGGAGGAGAGCCCATCATGGGAGAACAAGCCCCTACACAGCATGTACCACCGGAGCATAACAGAAGTGGCTGATCTCAAGAAGTCCTACCAATGGCTAGAAAGGGGTGGCCTACAGGACAGCACAGAGGCACTCATCATGGCTGCACAGGAACAGGCACTGAGCACCAGAGCGATAGAGGCCCAGATATACCACACCAGACAAGACCCAAGGTGTCGGTTGTGCAAAGAGGCACCTGAGACGATCCAACACATAACTGCAGGGTGCAAGATGCTGGCAGGGAAGGCCTACATGGAACGCCATAACCAAGTGGCTGGCATAGTGTACAGAAACATCTGTGCAGAGTATGGGCTGGAAACCCCAAGGTCTAAGTGGGAAACTCCTCCAAAGGTGGTGGAGAATGAGCGTGCAAAGATCCTGTGGGACTTCCAGATACAGACCGACCGAATGGTAATGGCGAACCAACCTGACATCGTGGTGGTGGACAAAGGGCAGTGGACAGCGGTGGTGGACGTGGCAATTCCAAGCGATGGTAACATCCGGAAAAAAGAACATGAAAAGCTTGAGAAATACCAAGGTCTCAGAGAGGAGCTGGAGAGGGCCTGGAGGGTAAAGGTGACAGTAGTTCCCGTGGTGATCGGTGCACTCGGGGCAGTGACCCCGAAGCTAGAAGAGTGGTTACAGCGGATCCCCGGAACAACCTCGGACATCTCGGTCCAGAAATGTGCAGTGCTAGGAACAGCAAAGATACTGCGCAGAACCCTCAAGCTCCCAGGCCTCTGGTAGAGGACCCAAGCTTAGAGAGGGATAACCGCCCGCGGAGGGCCAAAGGTGAGTGGACAATTTTTTTATATATATATTCTGTGATCACTGCAATTATACAGAAAAAAAGTTCAGATATTAATAAAGACGACTCAAGATGTATTGGGAAGAGAAAAGGGCCTACAATGTGAGAAATATCGTCCCAACCAGCTATCTTAAGACTAAATAAATAATATATTAACACATTCCTATCAAATCCAATTGTGACCTGGGATCAAGACAAATGGTTGGAATCACAATAGTGTGGACAAAGCTTTAAATCTTTTAATATCAGAAACGCAATTTGCTGCCAGGATTAACCTCAAATTTAGAATCTGTTTGATAATGCCACATAGCTGTAATTTTTCTGGTAACACACTGGAGGTCGAGAGTGACAAAGCCCTCTGTAAACAGGCCGTCCGTCATCAATATTGTAGTGGAATCCATACTGGAGGACTAGAAGACTAATTAGAAGCAGCGCTAAATTATTTAACTCCCTCTGATTTTATTGATTTGTCAGTTTGGGAGCTGCGACGCTGAGCAGTAAAATTGACTTTGGTGAAAGAGACATGCTCGTCTGCCACTTTATGGACGAGGAACAGACAGTGATGTACTAATCCAGCCTGCGAACATAAAACAGCTTATAAACTAAGAGTGTGCGAGCCCAGAAACCGCATGGGCTAATGAACAGGGCTAGTACATAAGACAGTAAAGCCATCACGTCCCGACATTAACCAGTTTAATTAACACCATGGCAATTAAACACTTGCATGTACTCGACCACGGAAACCAGTATACTAATTATGAATCCATCTAAATTGGCACAGATCTTTGTGTGGAGTATACAGAGCCCAAGGGAACCAGTTAGCCACCTGTTACTAATATTTCAACTCATGGCGTAGGAATCATATGAGACACTCCACTCCATCGTACTGTGTTGGCTCTTGGTGCAGGCACAAACACTCACACACTGGCTAGGCTGTACGTTGCATAGCCTCAAAGCTAATTGGGTAATTGCCTCAAGATTATGTTCAGACGACTAAGAATCAATCGACCATGCAACCATGTTGATGTGTATGATTGACAGAAACAGGAAATTATCTCATGCACCACAGAGGATTGCAGCGTGGATACTTGTTTTTCTAACTTTGAAGGGATATTTTAAGATCTGCAAGTTGACTTCCATCCCTTAGCATTGCTGATATTTAAGATTCCATTGCTCAGTAGTTTTTACATTTATTAGACCTTATTTTGTGTCAATATGATTATTCTATAGTGGTACCTGATTGTAAACAATACAATATTTTATTTACTTTATAATGTACTCTTGCACCTGTGGACACAGTATGCAGGTGTAAAAAGCTTTGTCTCACCTGGAGAGAGGCACCTCAGCATCCACTGAAATATCTTTTAAATATTATTTTTTTAGATTACTTGGTGCTTTATAAAGGTTGTTGTGAAATGCCCATTCATCCATACACCAAGTTTCTTCTGGTTTATTTGTTGCTGACAAAGCAGAAGAAAGGCGCAGGGGCAGCAGCAAGGACATCCAGAACTTCCTACCCTCTCACACTTCCTACAGCTCATCCGGGGGAAATATGGAATATCGGAATTGTCTTTTTTTTTTACAGCAGAATTGCCAATCTTGTTCGGGAAAAATACTTTCACAAACATGAAAACGAAAGCATATTTTACAATGTAGCAAAATGAGAAGCCGAACAATAGTGAAGGCACCCATCTCAATCTGAACAGAACAAATCAAACGCACACAATGTCCACAGACAAACGGAGGCCTGTCCAACCAGAGCGCACGCCTAAGGTGCAGTGGAACAGCAGTCAATCCATCACTCCTCAACCATTTATCAGGTGTGTGTGGCTCTTTTCCATTTATCAAAGTCCACAAACCAAAAGAAAAGCAGCGAAGCCTGAGGAACACCTGGCTTACTGACACATCGCCCTCAACAACAGCACAATGTCATTTCTAACCCAGGTGTCAAAGAGCAGAGCAGAGACAGAGGGAGTATTTCTCATAAAGCTGAAGTGTGTCGCTGCTGCAGATGTGGTGGCGTGTGTGTCAGGGCTGAGTGGACACAGATTAGAGCTGGCGTTATTGGCCCCTCCCTCATTGAGCAACAGTCAGAGTGTGACTGCTGCTCCTCTACATTACTCCGAATCTCTCTTCAAATACCTCTGAGATGTCTAGTGTCGTCAGTGCTGCTTTGTCTATTTATTTTTTCCATAACGTGTCCTGGAATCTGGCAGCTAAAAATAAAACTGTTTTAAAGCAGAGTAATCCAGAAATTTAAATATTGTTTTACTATAATACCCATTTCTTTTTATTTTGAATCTTATTTTTATTGTTTTAATTTTTTTAAATAAGAAATTTAAGTGTATGTCTTCATAATTTACCTACAGTGAGTCAATTAATTGATTTTAGAACATTTGGTCTGGGACAGGTTTTTGTTAAGGTTTGATATTGTTTTAGTGTGTTTGTGTGCTTTTGTTTGCACTATTTTATGTTGAAAAAAAAATATCAATCAAAACAACTGTTCTAAGCATGTTTTGGTCTATGCAAGGTCTAAAAACAGTTGATATATTATTAAAACTATTTCATTAATCAATTTGTTGCAATTAATGGATTCACTTGTTACAGCCCTATTTTGCATACAACATACTTCCTTCACTAAGACTACGAAGAGTTAACTCAACAAAAAACAATCAATTAAGCTAAACTGTATTTTGATTGTATTTTTTACAACTCTTTTAAATTTTATCCATTGCATTTTGACTTGCTACAATGAGATGCACTGGACTCAGCTCTTTTATCTCAGCACTGGCAGGCCTGTTTAAGCTTGTCCCCTCACACACTAGGCTTCTGCTGTCAATACATGTGCACCTTACATGTTGTGTTTGTGTGGTTGTGAATGCGAGTGCGGAGTAGACATTTCTTTTGGCAGCCCCATGAAGAATGAAGTCACCTGCTCTCCCCCTGTCTTTGAAGGTCAAGGAGAGCCACTTGCATATTCATGCCACCTTGTGTGTGTGTGTGTGTTCCATGCTCTATGTGTATGTGTACTCTGGAATCGATGACTTTTAATTGTTTTTTTCCTGAGCTGTGGAAGGAAGTGCCAGTGCTTATTGATTAAATGGAGGGATGGGAGGAGATGGGGAGAGAGTGGATAGGTATAGAAGGAGTACAAAAGAAAGAGGATGAGAAGAAAGAGAGACAGCGTGGCAGACAAGAAGGAAATGTGACAAGACAGGGTGGCGACACGGAACATAGAATCACTGTCTGGAGGAGAGAGAGAGATATGGGGAGCAGGAGATGAAGCCCCTTCGTGCTGATGGAGTGTTTGCATGCTTGTATGAGGGTGTCGGGGGCTGGGTACATGTCACTGGAGTTTGATCTAGGTGCACAAATCAGACCAGTTGCTTTATTGAGCCACCACCAGGGTGTGGTTCTGAACTACACTGTCGCAATTTTCAATGCGGACGCAGGTGAACTTTAACAAGCATATATTCTTTTGGAACAAATAATAACATTTTGCATTGATGATATACAATATGTTATGTACAGTAGTCGTCAAAACAAACGTGGTGATCAGGGAGGGAGAAACTTTTTCTATTGATGGGTCAAAATGAATATGTATTGTACTGCGGGCCAACGTATTTTTTATTAAATTGATGAAATTGTCCTTCATTTTTGTCTATTATAAGTTATACAGGTCATATTGGCCTTGTGTACTAAGTTTGATTGAACTGGGCTGGCCCCAACACCATATACACAGGCCAATAAGACTAAATCAGATTGAATAGGTCTGCACAAAAACTGGAAGTCTCACTGTAAAACCACTACATTGCTTTACACATTATGTTGTAAGTGACTGTCCCCCACCACAAATATATGACACCACTTTCAACTGCATCTTGCAAACGTTTACTTCTAGGATATACCTTAAATGTAAATCTAATACATTCCAATGTAGATTTTATCTTGAATGGGTGAACTATAATAAGTCATACAATCTTGTGGCAAAGTGGATGTTTATTTTACCCCGGCCTATAAATCTGCTTTAACCTGGTTGTAAATTATTACCTGTGTTTCATTTCAGCAGACAGCGATTATTCTCCTGAATCAAAGTAACACAGTCCCATTAAGGGCCCAGCCATTATGTAGTTAATCTTCAGTTTAATACACTTTTAATTGTTACCATATGATTAAAGTCGCTCGGTCCTTTTTAATAAATGACTTTGATGAAAAAATCTCCTATAAAGTCCAACTATATGGAGCCTTATGTGTTTCTCATTAGCTTTCAAGTCATGTTTTTCAACTTTGCACACAGAAGTTGCTGCTATTAGTTTGTAGTGTTACCAAAGGGAGAAAAAACAAGCTCACCTATGTTTGAGCTACGGGCCAGATGAAATTGGAGTCAATGGTCTTGGCCAACCCCGACCTGGTGTTAGGTCAGCCTTGTTTGGAGGAAATGTGCACAAGGCTCGGGTGTGTATGTGAGCATTTGGGTGGGTTTTGGTGTGTGCCTGGACGTAAAGTAACAAGCTTTATTCCCTAACAATGTTGCAGCATGCCCTCATTACATACAGGTTAAAGTGGCACTCGGCCCCTGTCTAGACGGCTAAAGCACACATGCTTCTAGCCCGGACTGTGGAGACCATAGTCCAGTTTCAATGACCACAACAATAGGAAAAACTGGGATGACGTGTTGCTAGTGCATGGCTTGTTGTCTATAGGGATGACTTTTAGTTAAAGGTGGGGCTTTTTATTTCCCAACTACAAAAAGTAGGATTAGACACCGTAACCCTTTCCTTTCTTTAACATACTAGTATTAATATGAGTGTTGTCAAACGATTAAAATATGTGATTGCGGTTACCGTAATTGCATTAATGTCATCGTTAACCTGCGATTAATTGCGATTAATTGCAATTAATCGCATATTTTTCCCAGGTCTAATTTTCCCTTGATTTTGTTTAAAAAGGGATTGGACGAAGCAAAATGTATTAATCCCCTCAAAAAAGAAAGTATTTAATGTCCAACATAGGCTACTTAATCTCTGCTTTTGTTATAGCTTTTTACAGTGCATAGAACTATTGAACATAGTAGAAATTACTTGAATTGTCTAATATAGGCTACTCTTTATGTTTTCATTCAGTTTGATTTTTTTTTTTACTGTGTATTATTATTACGCGCAGTGGAAATAACTATAGCTTCAACATATAGTCTGTGACCTCGACATAGTTGGGAGTCCTGATGGACGTCCGCAAATCACAGCGCAACTGCTTTGGTTTTCACACGCCTACTGCGCCTTATGACCCTGACACAGGCGAGTCTTTTGAAGCCGAAAGACTCGCCTCTCCGCTTCAGCACATACGTGCCCATGGTAGAAGCCTGGAGCATGCTGACGCGGGGCCTGGCACTTGTCCGTCCAAAATAGTCTGCCAATCGGCCAATCGGCTCCCTTGACCTTCAGACCACCATAAGATAAGCAAGTGGCAATAGTGTCCAAAATGTATGTTGGGTTTGTTTCAATTAGCAATTCACAGACATTTCTATATATTTCCTGTGTGTAAAATGGACATTAACCCACATGCTTACACTTGATATTCACTGTACACTATCATACAGAAACAACAACAGTTCATTTCTCACCTCCACAATAACCTTCCTCTTTTTTGTTACACACTTTAGTAGCCAGTCAAAAAAACAACACAAACCCTCCATCCCAAAGACACAGTAATCAGAGCCTAGTGAAGCTTGGCAGAAAAACATTTAGGTGAAGACTGGGGTAGACGAGGGGAGGTGAGACTGGGGGGGATCGGTTGCTAATATTGTGGTCCGTGTTTGGCGCTGCTGGCTACGGGGAGATTGTGATGACAACAAGCGCACTGTCAAAATGTGCCTCCCATTCACACACACGCACACTCACACACACACCGATTCTCCTTAATAGATTCCAGACTTGACACTCTATTCCGAGACGAGACGATCCCGCCTTATCCCTCCCTGCATCAAATATTTAAACACGTGTATTAGTGCCCGTGTCATCCCTGCTGCAGCTTATAGCACACCGATTTCTCTTCAGAAGACCTGCCCTCGCCCGCTTCCCCTGGTTACAACAATTTCACTTTAAATGTTATCACCAGGCAACGATCAGCAATTTAATACATAAAAAGAACAAATATATTCTATATACATTTTCATATTCTGTAAGTCTCACTGTCTTGATTGTAATAATTATCTCAGAGAATAGTTTGATGAGTAATCTATAACAAATATCATTGATTAAAACAATTGCATCCTTGTACTAAAGTAGTAGTTTGAGTTACTTATATAATAGTCGCTTGATCTATAGATAATTAAGTTTATGAGTTATATTTATCATTCATCATGAGATCTTTGGTTGTATGTATTTAAGGAATGAATTTGTTGCTGTAAGGTTCTCAAACTTTTATCTCAAACTTTTATCTTAACTTTTCAGTCAGGGCCCCTCAAATACTGTATATGAGAAATCCTTTTGCGACCCCACTGTTCAATTCAATTTATAGATTTAATAACTTCAATATCCTCAAAAGGATAGTGTTCACAATCTAACTTTGGGCTCTTAAAAAATGTGCTTATGAGCAGTGGTCCCTCTAAATTTTGTATGGGTCTGAGCATAAATGTACATGGAGCACTCTGAGGGAGTCTAAAAAGACAGGATTTAGCCTATTCAAAGACTAATTAGAATGTACATTAACACGTTGGTATTGATTGTTTTATTTAGTCATATGGCTTTATAAAACAAAACACATAGGTCTAGTTTTATCTAAAGATAATAATTGTCATATTGCCACAAAACCAACTTTACTCAGCAATAGACAACTTTTTGCTGACCTGAAGGGGGCGCTGGTCTTACCAACAAATTTACTTCTTAACAGTAGAAAAAAGATAAGTGCTTACAACAAAACCACAACAAAGTGATGGAAGCACTTTGGGCAAAGAGAGGGACTTAAGCGTGACTCTCCTGTTCATCAGACTCAAGTCTCCCTGCATGTGTTTGTGTGTGTGTGTGTGTGTCTGTGCATGTGTGTGTTCGCATTAGGTGTTTGTAGCTCCATGCAACACCGCAGCAGCTGGTGTAGTGCTCGTGAGACACCGACCCGCAAGTCCTCGGCCAGACCGAGTTCGTGTTTGCGGTTTACTGTGTGAAGGTGAGGTTGGTCCTAGCTTCTGTCCTGGATCAAATGCAGCTTCAGACGTCCGTGTTGGGCGCTTCTCCTGCACTCGCAGACATCATCACAGTCAGAGAGCTTTCAGCTCTGACCGCTCCTTAGGCTTCAGGCTGTATAACAGACCTGGATGAGTCTTCCTGGACATTTCTCCATTGGGGGATCAATAAAGTATCTATCTGTGTTTGATTCTTCTATTCCTTACATGCTACTAATATTCATGATAGTATTGTTAGAAAAAAAAACCTAGTTAGACATTCTGAGAAAAGTAGAGATTCTATGGATTTTTGTGTCAGTAGCATAATGTGGTTTAAAACATTTAATAGTATATCAGGTATTAAACTTGTTTTTTTGAGTTGGGTTTTTACCCTATGCTTGTGCCCTCCTTCTTTTGAGCCTTTTTGTCCCAGGCCGAGAGTCCTTTTCAATCTTTAAGAGTCGAAGCTCTACAGATTGCAACAAACCAGAGAGAAGAGAGAAGATGGGATGGAGAAGGCAGGATAAAAGAGGTGGGAAAGGAAAGAGGTGGAGAGCGGATCGCTGGGGCTGTGCGCATGAATGATGCCTTTCAAGAGGAGCAGTCTTGCTTGTCAAATCGCCGGCTGCGAAATGAATTGGCATATCTGTTGGGCTCGGTGAGGAGATGTCGCGCACCGCCGTTTCATATTCTTCGATAAGGCCAAATAACGCAATTGTCACGAAGACGGTGGGGAGTGTGACAGAGGAGGCGAGCCAGCCAGGAGAGAGTGGTGCTGTTGGAGGAGGGAGCATCAACAATAGAGTGTGTATGATAGACAGAAAGAGCTTTAACACCTGATATTCTGCCTGTCCGTCTGTCGGGGAGTTGTGTTATGGCAGGCTAAAGCAGCTCTTTTTAAAATCACTGAGCACATGAGGCAAGGGGGCTTAAATCTGATTGCTTTCCATTGAATCTTTTGCACCTCAAAGGCACAAAGTACAACACCATGACCTGGCCATTTATCAAAGATTATACTTAAAGAATTTTGCCTGTTGAACGAATACAATAAAATGCTTATTGTGCCAACAAGGCGCGGTGTAGGTACGCTCAAATTCATGAGCCAGAGATAGAGTCAGTTTTCTAGGTTTCAGGTCTTGTAGAATAATGGATGAGACAAAATCTTTTACTTGGTTAACAAAATGTGAGGTTTGGAAACATTAAGCCTCATGGTGTAGGGTCCACTGTGGAGATATTCTGATTTTGAGTGGATGTTCCAGAGTAAAAATTGTAATGCATCAATTGTATATAATACTTTTCTGGACCCTCAAAGTCGCTTCACATTGTTCCCTTGTTTACCGCAGAGGTAACATTCTAAAAATAATCAAATTATTTACAGATGGAGACCTCTGTTCCCGTTGAAGCAAACATGCTCACACAATATTTTTTTAGTTTGAATACATCTGAAATTGTATTGTGAATTTATGGAAAAAAATTACCTGGTACTAGATTATTTGTTGTGGCTCATTGTATTAATTTTCATTATTGACTATGTGTCACTTCTTAAGTCTCAAAAAGAATGACATACAATGCCAACAAACTTGAATGCTTGCAATTCTGCAGACCTTTAGACTTTTTCTATGCCTATAGTTCTTCAGGCAACACTTCTCCAGCTGCTTGTGGACACTGGTGTCACTGCAGTGTTGTCCATAAGTAGACTCTAGTTTGGTCTAGGGTCTGACAAACTGAGACTTGTTTGTTCAGGTAGCTCAGATAAGTCCAAGAGGAGAGCTGGAGGGGAGTATATTGTTAGGCGCACCAGCATCTCAGACACCCTGTACAAAAGTAACATACACAAGCACATGGACACGTCCGAGGTGGCCGCATTCTGGTGCTGCAGATGTAGTAGGTGACAAACTGAGGAGCTTGTTTGAAGCTGGAGTCCAGTGGAAAAGGAGCGAGAAAATGGACAGACTTGTCTTGTTTTGAATTACAGTGGGCAAGAGTATGTTTGGGAGCAGCATAGACCACAAAGGTGACGGCAGGTTCCAGACTTATGAGGTACTTAGAAGTATGCAAAAGAAACAAGAAGGACTGTCAGGCTGTGGCAGGGGCTGTCAACTTGAATAGCCTTAGTTTACAGATGCACAAATGCTCCCAAAGTCAAGGACATAGTATCAACGTCTGCTGCTTTTCTAATGAGATAAAAAAGAAATTCAATGAATGTCCAAAAAATCTGTACAATATTAGAGGGAAACTACAAACCTAAAAGTGAGTATACTTTTTATGTTTGATGCTTTTGACATCCATTATTATTTGGATAACAAATAAATACATACTTATTCACTTTTGTTGCTGATTCCTAATTGTGTGGACATGAACCTAATCTGCAGATAACAGCTGAGAATTCTGTCAATGTGGCACTTTCTCTGCCGCCTTTTCCATCCGTGTTGTGTTGTTTCCAGTTGGCTCATCGGCCCATTAGCTGTGTAGCCAGCGGACTATGACAGGGCGGTCCGGTCATGGCAGTGTGCGGCTGTAACATGGATGGTGCCTTTCACATTAGTGCGGTGAACAAGGGGAACAGGAGCAGGAGCTTTTCCATTAGCACCTCCCACGATCTGCCAGAGGTTTGACATAGAAAAAAGAGAGGTGCAGGACAAGCAGAAGGCAACTGTTCAAATGACTGCCGCTTCATTTTGTGGCTGCGACCTGAGATACACTGGACTGTCATCTTACTTGGCCATATGTGGCACATGTAGATAACGTTTATATGTTAGAGAAACACAACTGCTTTGTTATTTTTATATTGTTTTCTCGTTTTACATATTTATTTAGAAGTGTTTGAAATCTGTTGCATTTTTATCATGAGCAGGGTCACCTCTTCGCAGATGTGGCATTTAAAGGCACACCGTGTAACTCTTGGCCACTAGGGGCGCTAGACCTGCAACTTTCACGTTTAGCGCCCCTAGTGGCCACAAGCAACTCAGCACTGTCGCAAAAGTCAACAAACAGTCAGCCGGTGTCTTTTGAGTGTGTATTCAGACAGCATGCACTGGTGTGTGTGTTCAAACTGTAGAGACATGCCTACAGATATTGAGAGACTCTGCTGTGGTCAGCCTCCAGACCGCTGCATTAGTAATCTACCACACATGGACTTCTATATCCTGGATGAGGGAGTTCTGCGTCTAGCTCGTGCTGCGTGGAATGACATCTTTGCAGTCGATGACATCCAGGAACCAGGTGAAGAGCAGCGCTCATACAGACATGCAGCTTACAGCACGATCCCTTTCGCGTTTCCTCTTTTTAGCCTCCTCCGAAGGTTTAAAATTTTTCCTTGCCTCAGCCATGACCAGGAGTCGAGCAGGTGAAAAATGAGTAGCAAAAGCCTTAGCTCCATGAGTATATCAGCGCCTGTAGCCGTAAAGCAAGTCTTTCTTCCAAGTCACGTGACCTGGTGGCAGACGGTCCGTCTGCTCGAAACTTACATGGGCGGTATTTCAAGAGGGCAGCCCCGCTCGGAGCATTGCAAGTGTCAAGCGCTGTATATTGGCCCAAGTATTCATATAAAATAACTCATATGTGTCAACTCTTTAGGTCACAAAGTCCGCGGTGTGCCTTTAACACTCCCTCTGCACACAGCTGACTCCCAGACTGGACCCAGACTTTCAGAATATTCTAGTGTTGTCTCTCTCAGTTGACTTTTGCTCACTTTTGAGACATAATTCCAGCTGACATATTGAACCAAGTTGCCAAACATTTCATCAATGCTTTGATATCTTTCTCTCTGTGCTATGTTCACCAGCAGAGACGTTAGTGACATTTACTTTGAACATGATCAAATGATAAGGGTCTTATTAGCGGGGATCACAGGGCCACATGTCCCAAACCTAACCCTGCTTCATCCCATTTCTTTGTGATACATTTCATTGTCTTTCTGTCGATTCTTGTATAATTTGACATGGAGACGTTCATTACGGCTTATCAAAGAGAGCCATCTGTGGACTGTCAGTGTCTCTTATTCAAAGGCAAGAGGTGAATATACGGTATGCGACAAATGCTAATCGAATACGTTAGGAGAAGTGATTCCCACCATAATGTAGATTTTAGGCCCGGGACTTTTTAACACGTTAATTTGGATGAATAAAAAAAAAAAGTACCCATGTACAATGACCCACACCCAAGCCACACTCCAGCAGGTAACTGCCATAAGGACCAGGTCTGTCTGAATAACCAACGGCCTGGCTGGCTGGATTGCACTCGACTTGACTGTAGACCACTTGGAGTGGTAGAAGACAAGGGCCTGCAAAATGCATGATATTTATAAATATGCTATTGCTACAGTTCAGGGCTAAAGTTTCACTGCTCTGTTGGACTTGGCGGAACAAAAATACATCGTTTTTGTTGCGTGTCTGTGTCATTTCTCAAAGTTATTGTTTTATTGAGTCCTGGCACTAGATATTTTAGATCTAGTTATCTTATCATATTTTTTTAAATTAACCTAAAAGTTAAATTGCAAATTTTAGTTTAGTGGATTTATATGGGTAGGAAGTAAGTTTTTTTAGTAAGTAAGTTTTTATTTATATACCGCCTTTTCACTGCAGATCTGAGTCTCAAAGCGGTTTACAATTGTTAATTTTGGGCATTTTGTCTCTCACTCCACACAGAGATGGGAGCGGGGCCAGTACAGGAGGCACATGCCAGAACTATTGGACATATTTTTAGTGGTAGGGGAAACCGGAGTACCCGGAGGAAACCTACGCAGACACGGGGAGAACATGCAAACTCCACTCAGAAAGGCCCTGGTCCGGCCGGGATTCGAACCCAGGACCTTCTTGCTGAGAGGCGAGAGTGCTATCCACTCAGCCACCGTGCCGCTGAGTGGAAAACAGTAAATGGATAGTAGCAACATACATGCATGTTCACATGACTGACTCGTGACTTCCAATGACTTGTTTCATTTATTTGAGAAGCACATTCAAAAATACTTTTAGAAAAATCTCCATTCAATCTCCATTCAGTCACATTTTTCTGAAACCTAGCCAGATGCGCAAGCCTACATATTATTATCCCGGCAACAGGGGGGATTGTGACTGAGCTGATAGCTTATCGAGAGGTTCATATTCACTTCATTACTACTGCTGGACATACTGCTTCCTAATATCATAGTCCACTAATGCAATCAACAAAAGCTATTCAATTATAGTTTTTTGTATGATTGGGTATGACTTTCATGCAGTAATTCAAACTTTGACTTTCTAAATTCACTTTTACATTGACGTAGACTGACTTCAACAAGTTATCTGCTGCTTTAATGACAAAGGGCACCCATGGAACAAGCAGGACGCTATAAGCCGCTAACAGAACAAGCTCTTCATTACTTGAAAGTCAGGACAAGATGCTGGAAAGGACAGGACAAAGACTGATCGAACCTGCTCAAGAGAGATAAAGATGATAAGAATGAACGATCCAGGGACGACGGGTAAGAGGGCGAAGGATGAGCCGGGTGAAATAGTAGGACAACTCTTCTCAGAAAGACACTATCCTTCAAAGTAATGAGCCTGTCCTAGTTGGTTAAAAAGCAGTGTAAAGTATTGGCAGTGTTGAATATTACTGAGATCTGGTGGTGAGATGGATGGATTCTTAAGAGTGGTCTGACACATTTTTTGGCACTACAGAGCCACGGCAAGAGAGGAATGACAGGGAGATACTGCAGTGATTCTGTTTTAAAAGTGAGTATTACTCTGTAATTTGTTAAAGTGTTTAATTATTGGGCAATTGTTTCTATGATTATTAAATCGTTCCTTGCACAGTTAAATGTACAGTAATATAGAGTCCTCAACAACATCTGGTCAACAAACCCACAGCAGAGTATAGGGCCTATGCTTCAGCTGGGGCAGAGCACACTCATCTCATAGCAAGTCTGGAGTTTTAAGGTCAAGCTCTGAAAATTAGAATACAAGGCAAGTTTACAATATTGTTCAACAGTTAAAGGTGAATCTAATATTTATGAGAATCTCATTTTACCTAAAGTGATAACACAGTTAACCTTTCACTGCCTCTCTGTTTTGCAGGGTTTTTTGTGTACAAGTTTGCATGCTTTTTTCACAGCGTGCTTCTCATATTCACATATTACCATAATACCTATATTTTAAGTCAGAGGCTTCTGTGTGCACTGTAGTGATTAGTTCAGATGACTACTGCAGTCTTCCCGTAGTCTTCAGTCCTGCTCCTGCCCTGTATTTTACAGTGCATGCACGGCTTTTGACACAGCAGTCGCAGTTGTGAAGTGTGTGTTTTACAGCCTTAATACAAAGAGCTGCTACTTTCCGTGTTATTTTCAGAACGTAACCCCAGCTTCTAAAGATAATTGTTTTAAAGATAATTATTAACTTAATAGTAAATAGAATTCATTTGACTTAATGTATCGCTGATTGCTAGATAAGGGGCCAAAAACCTTTAATTTTGTCTGAATTGTATCGTATAATTTAGAAATATATTGTACCAAATGCATGTAATGAGCCTATGGATCTAGCTGTGGATGAGTCCTTAAAAAGTCTAAAAAAATAAAAATATTTATATATATATATTGGTTTCAATTGCAGAAATAAACTTTTGAACCATACTTTAATTTTCTGTGTTTCACCTTTATGTTTATAGAGCCATCCATCCATTTTCTTCCCCTTGATTCATTTCTGGGTCGGGGGGTCTGTACCCAGTACATATAGCACCAACCCCTCACTGATCCTCCTGCAGGTGGTGAGTCCACAGGAGCCTATATTTCAGCAGGGGCATCAGGCAAAGTTGGGTTAAGTGTCTTGCCCAAGGACACAACAACAGCAGACATCAGTGGGAGTCGTGAAGATCTTGTGGTGGGCTCAAACCCACAACCTTCAGGCTCAAAGGCCAATGCTCTACCAACTGAGCTACTGTCACCCTTACGGTCGTTTTTATAGATGTTGGTTGTTTTTGCATTTATGTCCATTTATTACTTTTTTATTTTTATGTATTTATTTTTTGCTGTTATGATGGCAAATTGTCTGGAATTGGATAGAAAATGTGTAAAAATGTGTGTGTGGGGGGAGGTGGAGAGTATTTGCCATTAAAATTAGACATGTAAAAAATCAGTCCATTCATCACCTTTGGGCTGCTCTTCCCTCCGAGGGTTGTTCTGCCATGGGATGCGGCGGCGGCCCTCCTCCCTAACTCTCCAATAAGTGTTTTTCAATTACGGCTGTCACACAGTAATCATGCTGTGATGAATAGTGTGATATCCAGCCACATATCTGATATTCATCTGCTTTCTCTTTGTTAGATTGTCTCTGCGTGAGCCCAAGGAGAAGTGTGCGTCTTTTATTTACACACGGCACAAGGTGAGATTAAATTTATAGCAATGTTAATGAATGTTGCCTGCTTTAATTTTTCACAACACAAATAAATATAAATGCTGTTTTTATCAGTGGTTGTAATTCTGGAGTTGAAGATGATTGCATTTTGATCAAATATTTATGCTGATTTTGGGTAATTGCGGTAATGTAACTTTCCGGTTTTGAAAGCGCAAAATGGCCTGATGTCATTACACACATTATGTAAATACAGCTATGTCTAAAAGCATGTAATTGCACCAAGTAAATGAGCAGATTTAGCAACCCTGCACAAGTAAATCTCACTCATATTTGTTTTTATTATTGTTTTTCAAAGTGCATATGTTATTAGCTTATTTGTTTCTGGGGGGAAAAATAGCCTTTTAAAACTATATAGTCTAAATTGAAGTTGAAGTACTTAACGTTTTTGGTTTTATGAATACATTTTGTTTGTATCAACAGAAATGTTCTAGTTTAACCCTTTAATGTTCACTCCTTAAAGAATGTGTTTGTAGATGATTCTTTTTTTGTTTTTTCTAAGATGTAGGAGCGCTAATAACACAAATAATTTGTTTTTATGTTTTCGGTTTTTTTACCCCTAGTTTTTTTTCTATTACAGGCCTTAACAATTTGGTTGAGGTGTAGTTTGATGGTAAAAGTAAGTGATAGAAATGCCAAAATGAGGTGGATTTCAGTTCCAAGCTTCAAGTAGATATAGTGACTCAAAAGAGTGACCCACCAAATGGTTGAGGAAACCATTAAAGGGGGTTAACATTTTGTCAACAAATCAGACCACAACATGCTGTCTTTATCTTGTACATACTCAGAGCTGAATGGTTGAGGTCTGCCACTCTCTTTTTCTGATATAACAGAAGCCCAAAACAAATACCTGTGAACATTAGTGATAGAACCAAATAGTTTTACATGAATTCAATTTCACAGTTCTGTTTTTGTGGTTTCAACGTTATGTGCTCCAGCTTTAAAAGAAGTACATAAAAACACAAAATACAGAAACGAGAACATTTCTTCTGGATAATCAAAACCACACTATAAGCTGTTCTTGTAATACATTGCAATACTCTCCCTTGAAAATAATAAGACAATATACCTCTGTAGTGGCTGAGAAATGGCCCCTCCTTCTCCTCCGTCTCTGCTCTCCATCTATCACTTCCAGCAGGTACCACAGGCCACTGACCAAGCCTGTCCTGCCGTCATTAGCCCTGCGTTCTCCCCTCGCGATCCATGTGGCTACCCCTGTCTCCGCTCTCCAGCCCGACACCCCATAATAATATCTCTTTCAACCTTCACACTGTGATAAATAGGGCTGCGCTGAACAAAAGGGATGGTGTGGCAGACGAAAGGGGGACGAGAATTAGGAGTAGAGAAATAAAAGTTTCTTCTGTGGCTGGATGTGAAGAACGCATTGGAACTGCATAATTTACTCTATTTAATGCCATGAAATATTGCCTTCAGGAGGTGACTGCGCGGCCCACTATAGTAATCCACTGTGTTTTTTTTTTTATTCTGCAAGATCGATGTTAAGTTTTGTACATTGCTTTGTGCCTTACACTTCTGGTACTGATGTTGATTTGATAAATTATCTAACTTTGTACTATTTTCTGCTATCTTTAAAGTGTACTTTAGCCACTCCTCCTGTTATGACCAGATTCACCTTTGTCCCAATAGCATTATTAATTTTCCAGAAATGAGTATATGGTCTAGTGGTGTTTTTATTGTTTGATTATAAGTGCCCTTGTGTGAGCTGGGTATCTCTCCCTTGGCCAGATGGAGGAGTTCTCAAACTTCAGGGACCACCTACTTAAGCGTAAAATCAACTTTCCATCACCCCAGCAATGATTTGGAAAAGTCAAACAATTTAAAGTACAATATAGTGTTATTTGTTACTCTCATGTGTTTTATTATTTGACTTTAATTAATTAATGTGTAAAATAATTGGAAAAAATACACTAGAAAGCTGACACCCAATGGAGTGGTCTCTTGGGTGTCCTTCCCATCACTTTGAGCCACTGGCTTTAGATTTAGCGATATCGTTCTCACAGGTTGGATTCAAAGTGCAAAATCATTGCTGTTTTACAAAATATATACAGTAAAATACTTGCAGTTCTCATCTTTCAGTCTTGTTCATCTTCATCAGTGCTTTTTATTGACGTATTTCGTAAGGTTACTTACTTTCTATTCAAATGTTTCACTTATTAATCACATTTCCATCTTGTCTTTCCTGGTTGTGTTTTAGTCTCTGACCTGACAGTCTTCTTGTGTTTATATTTTGGTCTGGCACAACTAGAACAGGGTCAACATATTTCAAATGAATAATTGTTTAATGGCAGGGCTCTTGTGAGACAAAATGAAGATGCAGTGATCATTAGACGTATCCCCCAGAGACATGGCTTAAGTTTGATGTTGAAGTCATAATTAAAAAGTCTCTCTGCTCTCCTTTGTCTCCTTCTCATATTATCGGTTTGATTTATTAGTGCAACCACAAATTGCGCTCTCCCATCCTCTGTGTGAGAGATGTTGTGAGATATTACATTTTAAACGTTGACTTAATTGTTTGTGTGTGTTCAAATGTGGTTGTAGCGATGGGACTCAGGAGTCATAGGGGATAAGGAAGTGCATGGCGTTTGTCGATCTTCATATTTCTTCATATTTCACAAGATCAAAGCTTCAAACTATTTTTGTCATGCGTAGAGATTTGTCCCTGTGACGTGGACACAGGGTTTCTATCTAAACAGATTAGAAATGTGAGTGTAATGTAATAGAATTGTATATCCACCTCTCTTCTGCCTTCATACTTCCCAGTGGCAAAGATTAATAAATGTGCATGTGCCATATGCATGTGTGCGGCAATTTCAGACAGTAATATCTCCCATGCATACATTATCCATCTTCCCTATTATCCAGAAATCACAGGCTGCAGAATTAGAGCGCTGTGGTGCTGCTCCAGAGCAGACCGGACCACTGTCTCCTCCCCCTTTTATCCACAAAGTCAGAGGTTAAGATAGCAATCAGGACCGGATGGGAGATAGAGGCAGACATTTTAATATTATTTTAATATTCACAGCGGCTGGTAATTGTGAAAGGACAGTGCAGTCGTCGCCACTCAACCTCAAACTCTAATTGAGCTAAGGGCTAAAAAAGAAGGCGCTGCATGTCAGCAAGCAAGGAAAAGCAGTGGCAAACAGCAACTCTATGCTGTTATCCTTATACAATAAAAAATATATAATTGATTTTTACTTTCAGAGTTTATTCAATTTTGCCTCTCTGTAGTTCTTTTTTATATGAAACATGACCTCTCTTGAGAACATGATTTCCACAGTGGCAGGACATACCTGACGTAGATTAAAGTATAAAACCCCACATTTGTTTGATGTTTAAAAAACAGAAGAAAATGTGTTTCCCAGGAGCCCAGAAACAACAAAGCCCCAGTATGATTAAAGTCAGGTGGTCCCCGGTCCTGGGCCGGCAGCAGAGGTAAAGGGAGGTGACACTGGAATCGCCCAGCTGCTCTGCATGCTTCTCTGTGTTATGCATCAATCTATCAGGCCGCCTTATTACTATTCAGATTCCTTCAGCACACTGGCACTATTCAGATTAGAGGCGGAGGTGTGAGGCGTTCAGGGGCGCTCTAGAGACATGGGTGACCTTTTCAATCGTTACTGGACACTTCACTCAGCAGTGAATCCATCTCAGCTAACTGGTGTGATGGGTGCTCTGCTGAAATCTGTCTGCTGTTCTTCACATCTACCTGCTACTATTTTAATGTATGCACATTACATTTGTTCCCAGTACCACAGAGATTTTCATTCACCTGTCCCGTCATTCCACTATGCGACGCAGTCCGTATCAAACTTTACTTTTTACAAAACACAGACATCATATTGATTATATCATTATATCAGATTGTCAACACGGTGTTTCACAGGAAAAAAGGACCTGACAGAATTAAAATAATAGTAATGATGCTTGTTAAACAAAACATGTGAATAATTAGAAAAAGCTTATCCTATACCGCCTTGTTCGGACAGAGCTGCACAGCTGAATCTGTCATAACGTATCTTGACATGTGGAATGCAGACCATCTCAGTGTCAGTACTAAAAATTTGTTGTTCAATATAGGCGCATAACAAGTGTCATGAAGATTCATACCTATTTCCATTCAATCTCGTGCCAGATCAAACATAGCTGGACAAAATGCAATGGTACCCAATGATCACCTTCACTTTCCTTCTACATCCAAAGAACAAAGAGAGTCTGCGGATGCTGACACAAAGACATGAGCAGAAGAGCTTTGGTAGAAGATGACTCAATACAGGAATCGGACACAGCCTGATGAAAGTATCGGTACAAGTGAAATCATTAGAATGCAAATGAGCCAGACCGATTAGCATGTGTAAGGGAGATTGAAAGAGATACAGTATGAAAGGCAGAGCAGAGATTGACTGGTCTGGGCTTTCACTGGGGAAACACTGTCAAAGATGGACAAGATGACTGCAATTAGTTTTGGCACTAATGGCTGTTTTAGCAGCTGCAACAGTTTGTTTTACAATCCTCTGTCGACTTCACTGTCCAAACAGTTAGATGTTGTACAGAGAGACTTCACACAAAAAGTTCAATTCAAATCAATCTTCTCATAGATGTCATTGACATTTCAGCGTTCAATGTATTTATGACGGTGTCAGCCTTATTTACTATTTTGTTTAGAAAGAAAAATAAAACATTTACAGAAATTGTTAGTAGAAGTGATAGAAAGTAAAGGTTACTGATATCTATGATGAATATTCACAATTTTTGCTGAAAATATAATGAAAAAATACTTTGTGCTGCCATAGGTTGGCGAATGTTACCATTAGGGTGTTTTTGTCATGAGGACACAATCTTGAGATTGTGTATTAATTAATTAATTGTGTGATAATTAAGCAGTACTAGCTTTTTTTGCTTAATTTATCTTATTAGAAGAACTCAAAAAAGCCTTAAACATAAAAAGACAGAATGAATTTTCTACATTTATTTACAATCTTGAGATGTTCATTTTAGGCTTACTTTTGACCATGTGCCATCATCAAGTGTTTGTGGGGCATATATGCACACACACACACATAACCATACGCACCATATTCTTAATAATGTGGTGGAGATCCAGGACACTCATTTAACAATTATGTATGGACATTTATCAACATTTATGGACATTGGTCATCAATCGCTTATGTGTTTTTCATCATTGCATTTGTGTGTTTGAACTGTTTGATTCTCTGATCTGTGTTGGCGAGTTCAACGGTTTTGTAAAGTCCTCCGAGATAACTACTTTTGTGATTTAGGGCTATACAAGAATAAATTGAATCGAATTGGATAATGGTTAGACTTTGAGAGTGAACTTACCCAAAAAAATGACATTAAGAATTACTTTTAGATGGAAGTCACAACTGAATTTGCCCCGTATGACTTTTCCTTCTTTCTAACTCATCAGGTGAAAGAGTTCACAATTGTGTGTTAGCCGCTGTCTTAGGTGTTGAGTCTCTTCATAAAACAGAAATATGTAGTGTCTCAGGCAAAAGCCAGGACCAAATAAAAAACCAGCCAAGTGTCTTCCAGGGAACCCATCCATCCACATCATAAACCTGAGTCTTTATTTGTGTTTTCAGCACGTCACTGTTGTTGGCCGTTCTGCCCGTTCTAAGGCACTGGGATATCTTGCTCCTCGTAAATCCAAAGCGCTCTCATCTTCTGCTCCAGCGTTTCATAGAGCATCATGTCAGATTTATTTCCAAATATACTGTTGTGAACTCCACTGTCTTCTTGTTTTGAGGAGGGATTTACTCCCCGCTAACAAGAGTTATGTACACGGAGGCATTTTACACCCTGTTTCTCGTTAACAGGGCATTCCACGGCATATTTCACATCGGCTCGCGGCTAATCCACATATCAATCCACCGCCACCAGAGAAACACTTTTATACACATTTACAGAAACAAGAGAGCTCAAGGGATCAGCAGTTTGACAACATTGTCTCCAAACTAGGCTAGACAGTGCCTTTATTGAGGAAAGTGATGTCTTTTGAATGTGTGTTTTAGAGCAGTGTGTGCACAGAAGGCCACACTCTGTATAGTGCATTTACATGTATTCAAGAGGTACAGTTGTGTTTTTGCAAAAGTGAGGTCATACTTTTGTAGATAGTTTCCTATTTGGATTTTATTGATGATGGATTTGACTCAGTAATCACTCCCAATCAGTTCTCAGTATGTAAAACGAGAAAAAAAAGTTAAAAACAGCTTGTTGTGGTCTGATTTGTTTCCAAATTATTATTCATAGAAGACTTTCTTTTGGGACAAACACAGGTATATATGAAACCAAACCAAAAGTTAGGTACCACAGCTTTAATGCATCTGACCACAGCGGTATCATTGATCTGAGTGGAGCTGGTTCACAGACTTAAAGTGATTGTCTGGAGTTTGTCAGAAAGAGAGACAGAGAGGTACTTGATTTGAAAAAAACGACGCAAGCTCCCTCCCCCTTCCTTTCTGATTGGTCTACACCTATGTTTCCGTAACACTTTTAAATGTTAATCAGAGAACACATTATACATATACATTATTAATACACATGCACGGAGGTTTTCAGAATTATTTGTTAACGTTTTAATGAAAAAAAGGATGTTTTAATGCACAAAAAAACGATCGCGGCAAACCAGGAAGTGCTATTATCATATTATAGGACACATCTGCAGAGGATCTGATTATGGATATAGGTCCAGTATATACATAAGTACCTCAGCGCGGATGTTCAGAATTCTTTGTTCAGTTTTCATGTTGTTCCAGAGTCTAATAGAGGCTTGATTCGGAGGTTCCGTGAAAACAAACAACTGAGCATGCGCGCAGCTGCGAGCATCAGCGCCGATGATTGACAGCCCTTGGCATGACTCGATTGGTTAACGTGGCCGGCATCGTGGATTCTGAACTATAGCTAAGAGAAGGGAATTGGCGGGACTTGCCAATAATATTAGAATTAATAAAATGACTTATTTTATATCAACATTTAAGGCCAGGAGGTCAATTTACTACAATTCTTAAAATTTGTTATTAATTTAGAGTTACAGACTATCACTTTAATGGCAAGCACAAACCGGTTCACATACGCCAAAGCTCGCACGCAGAAATCCGTGAGGGGTGCATCTTGGTGTATAAAAAGTGTGTTTGTTGAGTGGTTTTAAAGATTTGAAACAACTTCAACACACTTGGAATAGACGCTGGAAAGGCCCTGGCATGGAAACTCATGGAGAAAATACTGAATTTTAAAATTGAAACGGTTATTGTCAACACATTCTACGGAGGTTACCGCCTACACCAGTTACTGTGACACCCCTCGTCCGGAAGGAGTTCCTTTGCCACAGCTATGAGCATGTTTCTCCAAGCGCTCGGACAAAAGGTTAACATCACCAGTGCGCACATACACATAGTTTTTATATGTAGCTGTTTGTTCATGCAAACATGTTACATTTGAGGTTGTAATGACTCAGGGCGTGGGCACATCATGAGCATAGGACAATTACTGTTTGTGTTCTGGCTCACTGTTTGGGATGATGGTGGCTCGTTTCAAGACATGTGTTTTTCATATTTGTTTCGGATCGAGGCAGTTTTTATTCAGACCATAAACAAATTGGAACATAGTCTGATTGTTCGCTCTGAATCAGAGTCTGTGTGTCATTCAAACCTATAAAAATAGATCTGACTTTCCAATGAAACAAATTCAGTAGGTATGCATTCACCCGAAGAGACTTTCAAGTATTCCCACAGATTGCTTGACTATGATTTGGGTTATTTTGGGTGTAGTGTCCCATGAAGTAATGCAGATTCCTCTCCAATCTCTTCTTCTCCCCTCTTTATCTCAGTCCATGTCCTGCGGTGGTATATCAGGCCTCTATGTTAATGACAGTTGACAGATAGTTGAAGGGCACGGGCTGCTCCTTGTCAGCCCTGTTTTGGACTCATAATTATTTCACTAGTGTCACATCACTGTCACCACTGCCTGCTTAACACTGTCACCCCCCACCACCACCACAGCCCCCTCTCCTCACACCGCTTCAGCCCAGAGGAGGTGTGCGTGGAGGGGGTTGTCACTCGACCTCAGCGCTGGCCCTTTCGCTGCCAAGACGTGGCTTGCTTCCACAGTGATACATCGGCTGGGCGTGCTCGTCATCTTCATAACAAACTAGAAGCTGTGCCGTGTGGCAGCGTGTTAGTGGGTGCATGCTTGCTGGGTTTAAAATAATGTTTGTAGGAATGTTTTAAACCCGGATTTAGATGTGTGGAGAGTGGGACTTAATGGGTCATTTTCAGGTCGAAACTCTTAGATGGGGTAGATGCCATTTCCCTTGCTTTTATCCATGGTATTATCTTATAAGTTTTGCCAAAATGGAACTTCACAAATGTTGAGAATCAATTATTGACAACAAGTATTAAAACATTACTGTGTCACAGAGTAAAACAGAGCTGAATGCCAGTCCTGAGCAACAGTAGATGATGTCAGTATGTTATTGCACAGGTGAAGAGACAGTAGATCTCAAGAGAGATGGACAGTTGGATTGTGGGAGATTGCGACAGGAAACAATCAATGATTTAGAATGTAATGGAGCCTTCTGTATTCACTGTCACATGCACATGTTTGAGTTCCATCAGACCAGGCTCATTCAAGCACTGTCCATACACTCATGTTTCTTAGTGTCTGTCCTGTTCTTGCCGTTCTTTGTTTCACTGCGTGCACGTTGTTAATTTGTTAAAGAACTCTTTAGCCACTCTCTCATTTATAAATAAAATGCAATTATTTAAATCAAGTATGCTGTATCCTGCATCATGGTAAGTTGAATATATCTCTTGACGAATATTCACAAAATGCTGCACATCAGACAAAGGAATATGCACTCAGGAATCATAGAGATGACCAGCTTACAAAACCAGACAATTATTGACTCCAAGAATAAACAAATGCTCTCTCCCACTCTCGACGAGGGCAAAAGTCCAACACAATCAGGCGCCCAGTGGTGGGGGGCATTGTTTGCTCAGGTGGAGATGGAAGACCGGGTCCAGACCAGGACCAGGGGCCAGACCAGTCCCACAAGTGACGTCATCAGACGTCTTGATAAAACTGTTGGTTTGAGTTCTGGGGGGAAAGGTTAGCGCAGGGGAAGAGGAGAGGGACATATTAGTTGTAGGAGCACTTTTTTTGTTGAATATTCTGTATCTGATTGTAAAGATAATTAAATGCAGATGTTAAACTTGGATATCTTCGTCTGATTTCTGTACCAAATTGTGGACACGTCAGCCAAAGGGAATTATTGGCTTCATTTGGTGACCCGAGACGTGATTTGATACAGAAAGAAGACGCAAGATGAGCTCAGATATAGACTGGGTCCGTCGGCCGGGAGAATTCTCTTTTCTCTTCTCTCTTCTCTTCGAAAGAGGTAAGCGGATCGTTACTTTTGAAAATCTGCACATTGTTTTAAATGGAAGAGAGAGAGAGAATTCGGCTCGGCGGACTGCAGCGTGGCCAGACGACCGCCGTGACGGGCGTTCTATCGGACGCGATAGAACAATAGTCAGGTTTTTCGACGTTTTTGAACCTTGAGGGAAGCATTGGTCACCTCAAAAAAAGAATATACAGGAAAGCCACAGGGTTATAAGTGCAAAAGAGGCACACCGTTTTAAAGTGCAAAAGAGGCACAAGTGTTTAGATAAATAGAATTAGAGAAATAGGGACAGTTAGGGTCAGAAGTTATAGGAAAAAGGGTACATTTAAACAGAAAAAAGCCAAGTATTTAAAATGTGGATTCTGATAATAATGATCTGATTAATGAGAAAAGAAGGAGCCACTTGGCTGTAGTATACGAGTTTCATGTGAAGAAATGACAAAAGATCAGTCTGGGAGTTTTTCTCTTGTATTCTGATGTAATGTTTCGATAGTTACAGAGAATCAGGAAAAAAAAAAGATTCTGCTGGAACCCTCGATACATTAATCAGGTAGCAAATTGTAATGTTTTCCATTACTGACGTATTTAAATAAATGTAAAGTGTCGTTTGACGTGAGAGAACTCTCACCACTGATAAAACATTGTCACGATAAAAAACGAGGAAAATGTAGCAAATTTTAAAGGGGATGTTCATGAATTTGGTGTATTTCAGTCGTACATGTACTCCTCTGTTTGAGAAACCACACAGCCCCTCCTTCTCCCTCCTTCTCCCTCCTGGCTCCCTCTCTGAAAAATGCTTGAGGCATACAAGCCACTCAGCCCCCCCCTCCCTCTTTCTGTCTGCTCTCTCTCTCTCCCTCTCTCCAGTTAAGAAAGAGGCATACCAAATATTTTTTGTAGAAAATTACATTTATACACACGATAATGTTACTGTCATGGAGTCATATGATCACAGAACTTTGAGTTAGATTATAAAGAGGCATTGTTTTATTCTTTTGACCATCTCCAAACGTCTAGACAAGTTATTAAACATGTTTCCCAACGTTTTGGTGATATAGAATTTAAACTGATCTTAAAGAACAGTATACTTTTGGAAAAATAGGGCTTAGGATAGCAGTTGAATACAGATTTGGTTTTCAGAATTTAATGTTTAAAATGTTAATAGTAATTATTTCATAGGTTTACTTAGATTCGTAATTAATCATTGGTTTTGTATTGTATTAACACACTTGTTTGTGTTTCTTGTTTGTCTGTTTTTTCTGAGAAAACTTCTGTCTGTTTCATTGGCCGATCGCCAAAATCGTCCCTGCCACAAACCACAACCGAGCATCATCATCATCATCATCCGCAGCAGTATCGGCTGCAGCAACAGCAGCAGCATCATCATCAGCTGCAGCAGTATCGGCTGCAGCAACAGCAGCAGCATCATCATCATCATCTGCAGCAAAGTACAGGCCACAGACTTTTGCACAAACTGGGTGAAGTTATGTGCAGGAAGAGGAACGGTGTGTGAGCCGAGCAGAAGGACACGACACATTTGGGTGCGCCAGATATGAAAGAAGAAGAAAGACATTATGAGGAAAAGATTGAAAGAAGAAGAAAGTGATTGAAAAGAAGAAGAAAGACATGAGAAAAAGTTGTCGGAAGAAGAAAGAAAGTGATTGATTGAAAGAAGAAGAAAAAAGACATTGAGACAAAGACATTGGACACTTTGAGACAAAAGACACTGAAAGACGCCATAAGAGGAAGACGTGGCCAGGCTAAATGAGACAGACAGAAGGTAAATATATACAGACAAACAAACGCACAGAGACATGTGGAATTTAAGTCATATTTATACATTTAGCTAGGTCATTCGTTCATAACACTACATTTAGCTGCATGAAAGAATACAGGACAATCGTTAAAATTAATTAGACTCTTACTTTAGAATGAGACACAAGGAGATTAAAACAGCAGTATATTTAAGGTAGAGGACCTCTATTATTGAAACTATCATTGTTATTTAAAATTATAGACGCGGAGAAGTTTAGAATTATTGATTTTGACTGCATGATCTTGGTAATACGGATATTTAAGGCAATTTTTCAACCTCTGAACCGTGGCTCGTTTCTCATTTAAGAACAATCACATGCACAGTTGAAACTGGTGCTAGAAAGAGAACTGCAGCTTTTAATGGACGCTGCATTTAGTACAAAATGGTTTGTTCAGACAATTAAAGTTTGAAAAATGATTTAAAGCATTTCTAAATTTTGGCTAAAAGGTGATATTGGATCGTTTCTGATAACACATTGACGCAACACTGTTCATTGGTTGAAAACACGGATGTAGGGACATTTTAGGAAATCTTTTATGACATGTTTCTCTTCCAAATAGCTAAATTAGAAACAATTAGGACAGTCATGTCTTTAATATAACTGTTGGAAGTTTATTTGAGACATGATTGGTGCAAGTACGACAACACACATACAGTAGGACAATGGTCTTTTCTCCACATGAACGTGAAACAAAGGTGAAGTATTAAAGTTTGAAACTAATTTACATTTTTAAGGAATCCGAACTGGCTTTTAAAAAAAAAAAAAGGGAAAAACATTTATTGCACGTGCATGAGTTTTTTTTTTTAAGTAACAAGAGCTCATTAAAAATATAGGGGACACAGTCTGTGATAAGCCCGAGTAAAGACCACGTGGTTTAAACACTAAAGTTTGAAATGATCCTTTTAAGGAAAAATCTCTCAAAGCTCTGCATGTTCTGCAGGCTCTGAAAGTTGCAACAAGGGAAATAGCTCATGAGACAATTGTAATTGGACATGGAAGAATATAACAAAGTTAAAATTACAGGCCTTCTGTGTTGTCTATATGTTTGTGTGTGTTATATGTTTGTGTGTGTTATATGTTTGTGTATGTTATATGTTGGTGTATGTTATATGTTTGTGCGTCATGTCAAGTACACTACGTTGACCTTAACAAACTGGACCAATATACTAACGTGGGGTGTTGTGAGTGTGTTGTGGAGTGAACGAGGAGTGCTGAACGGAGAATGGAATAACAAAAGTTTTCTGTAATGTTTTAATGTGATCATGGAATAATTATTTTTTGTCAACAGCATACGGTGTAAGTACTAGAGATTCAAAGATAACAAGCTTTATTGAACAGGTGTAAAAGTGAGAGTACTCTGGGATGAGTACTCTGAGAAAAGTACTCTGCGGAAAGTACTCTGAGATGAAATACCTTGCTGAAGATATTGGGAGTCCCTCCCTCTGCTGTTTGTCCTGACAGTGATTCGGTCCAACCGCAGTGAGCGGTCATTGGGAGGAGGACAACTTTGGTTTGTAACTCACATTTAGGGGAGTATAAAATTAGAAACATACATATTGTTAAGTCTGTATTTGGCTACAGCCTCTGCCCTGATGTCACACACCGTCTGTCAATGTAGTTATGTTTTGCCCAATTGGAAAAAGATTGACAGGCTGCACCATGCCAGGGAAGTGGGCATTTCGTGTGTTCTAATGTTTCTTTTTCAGATGAAAGATAAACTGCACCTGCTTCAGGGATGACAGTAGTATGGATCATAAGGAAATGAGCCTCTACTTTGGCACCAAAGCCCACAATATGAATGGAGGACGATCCGGGAGGAGCAACTGGAGAATGATTGGAACAGTAATCTACACACACACACAGACGCATGTTTTATACTTGGCCCATGACCAACAGAGGGAGTATAGTATTGTATTGTCATAGGTGGTCATGGTCCTTAACCTTCTAAATCATTAGAAAGAAGTGTAAAACATATATTTACAAGAACAAATAAATAATAGAAAGGGCAGCCTAAAAAAGCAAAATGGGAAAATTATTAAGTAATTTTCGGAGTTGCCAAAATGGAATAAAATTCTATATTTGTCCCATAGGGGGTCATTCTAAATTTAGTGTTGTGCAAATTCAAAAGGAGAAATAATAGCGCTTATAACATCAAACAGATCTACTCTTTAAGATAATAGATCATATAATGATAAGATAATAATAGAATAGAATGAAATAGTCTGGAGCTATAATGTCATTGGATTCGAGGAGCTATAGGTTGAAAGGTCGCTAGGAAGCGGTGTCAGAATAAACAATAGTAATAATAGTTAGACTAGTGAATAATCAAAATAGTTCTATTCTGGAAATAAGTATCAATAAGGTCAAATTGTTCTAATAACTAAAGTAAAAAGGAATCAAATGGAGTCAGATTTTAGATGTTTCTGTTTTCCACATCTGTAGGAACTAGTGCAGATGTGTTTATAGAGAGTAGTATTAAAATGCAGACATAGAACGACAGGCTTTAACACAATTTTAAATCTAAAAATAGCTCAAATATAACATTGCTCTTGACGCAGCCTCTGAGCTGCTCCATTGGAGAACAGGTTAAATGTTATTGTTTAGTACAAACAGCTGATGTATTTACACATATTAAGTTTGGGACAACTCTTTAAACAGTTATAAGCAGTGGACAGAAGCCAGGAATGTGCTTTTGTTTATTTAATAATTAATTTCATAGCCTTATAATCGTAGAGAACGTTTTAAAATAGTTAAAATCCCTTTCAGGCAACTTGATTTAGATGTATGTCTTTAATATTGGAGAACGACTGTGTTGTTTTTGGAATTGTCTGAAATACAATACATAAAATAGTGATTTGCAGAACAAGAACCGGCCAATGAAAAATCGTCTATTGCCAATGCAATTGTTACAATCAGAACTCAAAAATTGGGAATATGCTTTGGCTCAAACTACAACCAAGATTTGGAGTCACAATAGAGTGTAAAATAGATAGATGCTTTCAAAAATAGAGATTATTTTTAGACAGGGCTAATATCAAACGGTAAAAAGACCATTTCCTTCATATTATGTCCAAAAGTATTTACTTCAAAGGTAGATAAAGTTCATTACAGTTTATGCACAGTTTTATTAGATACTGTCAAATTCACTTGTTTCAAACATGGGTGAATGTTGACAATGCAAAAAGCTAATGAGATAGATTAATGAGATCGATTAGAACCAACACAGATTCAAAAACATTTAAAAGCATTTTAATGAATTTGGGTATAGCACAAAAGTAGATCTTTAGGTAGTTTTGAGAATTTTAAGAGCTGTCGATTTGTCAGCAACAGATTAGAGAATCAAAATACCGTTGTATAGGGACTGACCCCAGAGAAACCTGCTAAAATAGATTAGCTCCTGTACGGATAATACCAATTTGATTAACGATGTACATTTATCCCAAACGGTCTGAGAGAAGGAAGTGACAGCACTTCCTGGTTCAACAAAATGTATTTGGAAATGAGCAAAGCCCCACGAAATGGCCCAAAGCCACTGATAATGGAAGCAAACCACAGTATAGATAGATTTATTAGATAAAAACATATGTTTAAGAATATGGCTCAATAAAAGCAAAGATGCAAACATATTGGTAAATAGATTAGAATAGTTTAAACTATAGTGAATAGTTTTAGTGCATACATTACAGACGAGGTTGAAGAAGAATCAGAATGACAGCAGTGGTCATCAAAGAGTTTAGTGAAGGAATGTTTCAATGTGGTTGTGTGTTGTTTGTCTTCCTGTATTAACTCTTCACAGATATCGAGCCAGAACTAGGATGATGGAATCTCCCCAGTCCCGTCACCCAGAGAATATTGAAAGATTGTGACCTATTGGTTAATATAGGTCAAAAGAGGGACTGACGAATATTCACAAAATGCTGCACATCAGACAAAGGAATATGCACTCAGGAATCATAGAGATGACCAGCTTACAAAACCAGACAATTATTGACTCCAAGAATAAACAAATGCTCTCTCCCACTCTCGACGAGGGCAAAAGTCCAACACAATCAGGCGCCCAGTGGTGGGGGGCATTGTTTGCTCAGGTGGAGATGGAAGACCGGGTCCAGACCAGGACCAGGGGCCAGACCAGTCCCACAAGTGACGTCATCAGACGTCTTGATAAAACTGTTGGTTTGAGTTCTGGGGGGAAAGGTTAGCGCAGGGGAAGAGGAGAGGGACATATTAGTTGTAGAAGCACTTTTTTTGTTGAATATTCTGTATCTGATTGTAAAGATAATTAAATGCAGATGTTAAACTTGGATATCTTCGTCTGATTTCTGTACCAAATTGTGGACACGTCAGCCAAAGGGAATTATTGGCTTCACTCTACTGGTTGCAGACCTCAGTTGTTCCCCTTATGTTACTTCCACTCCTCTGTTTAAATTAAGGTGGGCTGACAAACAAATTAAATCTGTCACATCCTGTTTTCATGAACCAGACAGGAAGTCAATATTGTCAGCCATCTTGGTTAGCCTGAGCTCTAATCACACTTCAATGCCATGGCAACTGGAATTGGGCCGAGGGGCGGGTGATGGTTCCATTTCTGTCATTTGTTTGACTTCATAGTGACCCAATTGTGTGCAGTAAGTTAGGAACTTACTAAAAAGTTACTTCATTTGATGTTGTCTGTTTATAACAAACATATTTATGACAAACTACCTCTTCCGTTCCTTAACCTGCTTACAAATAATGGACTGCCATATAAAGAACATGTTAATTGAAGATAATCCATTGTAGGATATTAAAATTAGTCACTTTTCACTTTATGCCCCATCCAGTCACCAGCCCCCACAGGCCGAAACAAATCAGACCACACAACATACTTTTCTGACTGAAAAGCTAATCTAAAGATTGAGCTTTTTGAGCAATTTCAACATACTTTATTCTTCTTGTTTTGATGATTTTTCCCACGCTATTTATATTGTTATCTGATATATCCTGATATTTCCTATATTTTGATATAGTTTATTTGGCCTATCAACATACACAAACACACACACACTGTGCTCCAAGAAATGGCGAGAGAGAATATAATTATATAATCAATCATATTTTGAGAGAAGATGCTACAACAACACTTTCTATCTGCTTTTCTTCCTGTTGCTTTATTTTTAAATTGTTTATTATAATACAACAATTACTGTTGTTGAAATGTCTACACTTTTACTGAGACAATAATTATATTTCAAAAGTATATATTAGAATTTCCATTATCGGTTATCAGTGACAGACAACAGCAAGCTAACGGTATCTGTATTGGTTGGAAATTCCATTATCGTGCTTCACTAGTTAGTGAATCAGGGATTGATGTGTGTTAGCCAAGTCTTTTTGAGAGCATCTGAAACTGGCACATGGAACATATTGACATATTGAGTATCTCCTATTCCTTCTACTCGCCATTAGGTTAAGTCCCGTTCAGTCATTTGACCTTTGCTGTTTAAAAATGCATGGACAATAAATGAGGATGGTCCCACTCCCACACGTCACCATCTGCTTATGTTTGTATGGAGCTCAGTGAAGCCCATAGAAGGAAATGGAGGTCCCTCTTTGATCTCATGGTCAGGGGGGGCTACTAACTGAGATCTTCTCGGTCAACACTTCACTGCTGAGGAACCCCAAATCCCACGAGACTTTGAGGTGGATAATTATGAGAAATAGGTGTGACCTCTGGAACATCAGGGAAGATGCTAAACACAGAGTATACAGTACATATGGCATTTCTCCAAAGGTTTGGTGCCAGGGACATGAGGGAACATCACACCATGACCACCATTTCTACAATTCATGTGGTCAAATTGGGTGCTGTATTTTTAAACGTGTAACTTCAGCTAGACCAGGTGATTTTACAATAGACTCACTTCCATCTCTATAATAATACAGCTTCATGTTGATATTTAAATGCAATCTTTTTTTTTTTTTACTTCCTTTCGACTGCTTTTTTTAATCTGTGTGCGAACGAACAAAACTGAACAAGGACAACATGTTTTAAACCTCAATCAATCTTTTCTTCAGATCAAATTCTCAAAGGCTGGGTGATTGCAGATGAAGCTGGAGTGGGGTTATGTAGAAATTATCACGTTATTAATATTAATTAATCAGACATTTAAACTCTGTGAAAGATGGACCGTAGAACTAATGAATAGTGAAGGGAAAGTCTGTCTCACTCAATAGATCCATGGTCTTACTACACACATGGAAATGTTTAGGAAATGTTCAGCACATTATCAATGGGCATTATATTTTAAAATAATTATTTAAATTGAAGGGATTTTTACCGAACAATAACCAATAATGCGATAATATTATGCACTTGTGATAAACAAGTACATGTTCTGTTTTCTGTTCTGTTCTGTAAAATTGTGTTGTATAAGTTTAGAAATTAACATTTTTATTGATTGATAAGATCTGCTTTGATTGTATTATGGTTTCTAAATTCTCACAACATTGCATTATTATAATATTAATTCAGCTTTAAGCACATGTTTCATTAAGAAAGCTAACAATTGACTTCCATTCAGACACCTTTTAGCAGCAATTAAGGCTAATTTGTTCTTTTAAACAGATGTGGGGAAACCATTTGTGCAAGCACACACAATAAAGGAATATTCATGTCTGCCCCCCCGCCCCTCATCTACAAACACTTAGGAGCTAATTATTGTTATTAACATCATGCTTGAGATGCCTGCACAAGGACATGTCGGCACTGCGCGGCGTCGACCCACAAGTTAACAAAAAACGTCCTCAGTTCACCTTGAGAATTCCAAATGTTTACACCACACAGACAGACGCCATTTCACTATGTGTAATTGCTCTTTACAGAAGACATATACACAAATATTGATTTAGCTATATTTGTGTATATTCCATTAACGGGGATGCTGATGTTATTTTACCACTATTAGTATTATGGGGGTGGATAATGGATTATACAATGAGTTCATTGCTATTCAATATGAATGCCATAAATGTATGTATAGATCAATATGCACTGAATTAATGTATTGCTTGTCAATATAAAGCATCATAAAATTATTCATCAGTGTTTAGCTCAGTCTAGATATGCATCTATTACTTTTGAAATTGATGATAAATTCAATGCACTCCAGATGACGATGTAGATAGGTTTGGATTATCATTTAATGAAGACACTCACACTACCGCACCTAAACTATGCCGTGTTTTAACTCTGTCATGAAGAGGTAGGCATACACAAAGTTTGGGCTGATTTTGTAACACATTTTAAGATTGTGCCAACAATCCTGTACATCTCCGCAGGGGTTACGAGCTGTGATAACCAACTTCTTACAATAAGCTCACAACTGCTGACATGAAATTCCAGGAATAATATGTTATACCTAAAATTAATTGAATAGGGTCTGAGTGCTCCAGCCAGGTTCAGCTACAAGTCCCTCACTCTGACCTCCATTTGTACTGTAACATTCCAGATCAACAACTCAAAGCAACAAAGCCAAAAACTCACACTGCAGAACTTTAAATCACTCATAAACTTGCCTGTTGACCTGACTTGAAACTTGAAGGCAACACCAGCCAGCCCTGGCATGTTTAAAGGCACCCTGTGTGGAGTTAAAAATTTATTCAATTTATAAATGCATCTACATTTTTGCCAAGTTTTTTTATAAATGGCACTGTTGGAAGATGGAACAATAAATATAGCTTTTTTTGATTGGCCATTGGTTTTATGAAACGCTCCTGCAACACTCAACAATATATCTTTCTTAAAGACAAATTCTTGATCCAGTTGTGACATCCTGATTACCAGTTGAATTTGTTTTTATGAAAGCAGGGTACCTGGAAAGATGGAGGCAAAACATGACAATGATTTACATGCTGAATTTTTAAAGTAGAAGATGAAATAGCTTCACACAACATAGTGTCCTTGTGTGTTTACTGACTGGGCTGTACCTCTTAAACAGTGACCATTCTTGTGTCTCTTGCACAGACAGACAAATGAACTGTTGCACTCGGCTCTAATGCATCTGTCACATGAGGGCAAAACCTCCCAGTCCCCCCTCTCGCGCTGACAGCTGCTCTGCTGCTCACTGGGCCTAAATGAATTGAGATTTCTTCTGGCCACTTGAATTTGTCACTTGACTTCTTCTCTGTAATCCTCCCTTTTTAGAGTCTCCAGTACCAATCTGCAAACATTGTTCTAAGATTTAGGCCTACACATAATGTGTTATTTTCAGTAGTTAGAAAGCATGGATATTGCGGTTTATTTATTAATTAATTTTTCTTGGACTTTTTCTCCAGCGCGGAGCTACAGTGCTAACACGCTAACCGCGGGTGTTGAGTCAATTTGAAAGCTAACTGATACTAACAGTCTCCCTTCTGTCCTGACCCTCGCGGTCACGTTGTGGTGCTGTTGCAATCAGACTTTATTTAATCGGCAGAACACACCAACACACACTTGTATCCTGCCTGGCTCCGGTCGTCAAAGTGCGCACACGTGTCCCAATGAGCCGGGGAAAGACACGTCTCACACATTGCTCTGATACAAACAACGCAAACCATGCATGAGCTGTTAGCGCTACAGTAGCAGAATGTAAACTGGAAGAGAAATGGAAACTTAACTCGACCCTTGAGGTAGTCACTGAAGTTAGTATTAGCGCCACCAGCTGGACCAAGCGTTGTACGTGCTGTACAACACAGAACGTAGTTGCTCTGGGACGGTTGAAAGAACAAGCATGAAAACCCAAGAAGGAGGCTTTTGTAACAGACTTTCTCTGTTATAACAATTGTATTTAGAGTAATCATTAGTTTTAAAATTGTGATGTTTCATGCAAATAATGCATGTGTTTAATACGATTGATATATTTGCTATTGCCCTCGTTTGTGCATTTTAAGATATTTTGATATCGCCCAGCCATAGGCTAGCCACAATAAAAGGCTACTCCAAGATGTTCAGTTTTTGGGTGTGCTGGGGTCAGAAAACCAGTCAATATCTGATGTGACCACAATTTGCCTCATGCAGAGCAAGACATCTCCTTTAATAATAATAATAATAATGCATTGGTTTTATATAGCGCTGTTTTGGACCCTCAAAGACGCTTCACATATTATTATTCATTGACTCCATTCCAGGCCCTGTCCTGCTTAACTTCCGAGATCTGATGGGATCTGCCTTTCACGTGCAGGTATGGCAACATGTGGAAAAAAGGTGAACATTCGGGAAACCAGATTGTTAATAATGATGTCATAGGAGCGTGTTATGTCTTCTTTAAAATCCCATTTCCATGTTGCCTTTGCATTGAGTAATTAACTCTGCAAAAGAGATAGTCCTCTTCAGCGGTTGTGTGAAGTTGCTGGATATTGGCAGGAACTGGAATGCATGCACTGTCCTATTTGCCAATCCAGAGCATCACAAACCTGCTCAATGGGTGATATTGCAAGAACTGATTTGTTTTCAGCTTCCAGGTAATATGTACAGATCCTTTCAACATGGGGTTGTGCATTATTATCCTGCTTCTCGATCCAGACATACTTTCTGCCATCTGCCCTGAAACCGGGTTTCATCAGTGAAGAATCTCCTCTTCAATGCATCAATTCACAAGCAACAGTTCTGGACAGTCCCACAGTCAGCATGCCTATTGCACGTATACAAGTAAAAATTCAATGGGGACACGCGCTGGTGAGGCATGAAGCCTTAGCATGTTTTTGCAGTCGCCACGGGTCGTTGAGAGAAGCATGCCCCCAAGTTCAGTGACAACATTTCTGGCTTCAACAATGACACAGGGAGAGGTTTAGGGAGCAAAAAACCTCAAATAATCAGAATCAGAATAATTTTTATTGCCACGTAAGTAACAGGAAGTCACAGACTTGGAAATTACTTTGGCTCAGTGCAACAGTCAAAGAAGAGAGCTAAAGAATAGAGAATAGAGTAACAATAATTTTATTCAGTAGCTACACCAAGTCTAAACCAGGACTGAAGATGGAGGAAGGAAGATGATTGTGGCAGGAAGAGATATGATTCTTGTGGTTTTTATGAATGGATGTCTAAAGCTGCTTTCACACCGGATCATGCGTTGCGTCGGCTTTCAATGCAAAGTCCATGATGACGCGCATTCGAGCGTCAAAATGCATGTGCATCTCGGAATGCACGCCTCGGACTGCGCGGCAAAGGCGCGGGGGAGGTGCGGGAGCGGAAAAACTACGCATGCTGAGCGTTTCCTCGGACGCTCATGCAGCGACCAATCAGAGAGCCACAAAATGGTCACGAGGACATTAGCGGTCTGAGCCGAAACAGGAGCTACAGCCGAAACAGGAGCTACACCAGGACTAAAACCAGTGTTGACAATGGGGGACACAGTGCTTGTGAACATATGCGTTTCATGCTCCTGTGACTTTATGCAACTGCTTCAAGCGTGCTCGTCGATGCGGAAGTACCGTTTAATAATGAAATAAATGTATGGCGCACCACCTGAACACATACTGCTGTCATATAAAGTCTCTGGAAT
This sequence comes from Knipowitschia caucasica, assembly GCA_964034765.1. Classification (NCBI taxonomy): domain Eukaryota; kingdom Metazoa; phylum Chordata; class Actinopteri; order Gobiiformes; family Gobiidae; genus Knipowitschia; species Knipowitschia caucasica. The sequence goes on along the minus strand of OZ035836.1, from coordinate 19,278,275 downwards.
GTCTCTGGACACAGAGACGCTGCAGAGCTGCATCATTGGATCAGAACTTTACACAAAAACCTGCTAGCTTAACTCCGTTAGCATCAAATTCCGCCCGCTACTTCCGCCACTTCCGTCACGCGCCACCGCTGGCCAGGACTTCTGGTGTGTTGACCCCTGCGTCTGAAAACTAGAGAATGTGCTTCTAGTGCGCGAGGAATCAGCGGTCCAGCGTTGGCGGTGTGAAAGCACCTTAAGATCCGGTCGTATGAGCCTTTAGCAGTTTTGGCAAGTACATTTCTTAAGGTTCACCTTTGCAATAGTAATTCTTTCTAACCAGCATCTTGATTAGCCACACCTGTGAGGCAGGATTATCTCCGAACACCCTAATACAGATTTAAACAGATTAGCAAATGATATTTTGTAAATACAGCATTATTTTGGATCTTTGCTCATGGAAAATGGGAGCACATGCGTGTTGATTATTTAAATAAAATGTAGAAATTTGAATGCCCAAAATATCTGCATATATTTTCTTTGTCTGTATTTATGATCCTATATATTTATCAATACTTTTATATGACATATACTATTTAATGCAATGGCACCACCGAGTCTGGGAATTATTGTGATGAAAATATTTGAGAGTCTTTATCGTTTTCCATGTGTCTGAGTCCAATCACTTCATATCTCTATCAAAGCACTCCAGAGGAATATGGCACAATAATATTCAGCATAAAATCAATGGGCTGTTTAACAGGCAGGAAGTGGGAGCAATGGGTAATTGCAGTGAGAGGCCCACAAATCAGCCGTCCTTGTTATCCCATTTGACGGACCATTAAACGTTCGCAAGAATAAACATTATTTTTAGCTTAAATACTAGCCTTGGTGTGGAGTAGTGAAAAGGAGGAAATCATTCATATAAACCATGGGCTGTTTATCCTGTCACACTGAAATGTGTTCAAAATGACAGGTGACAGCTGCCCCTCAGCACACGTTCGCCAACCTGTAATTAGCTGAAAACATTATTTACCTTTTTATTGAAACTTTTCTAAAATATTTATTAGATAAAAAAACACTCTCACTTGAACACAGGTAAGATATATACGGTCTCATTGAGGACTCTCATTCTGTTTGGCGCCTGACTGGAGTTTTTAGATAAATATGAGTCAGTTGTGATGGGAGAGGCATTTCCACCTTCAGTATTCGATGGTTCAGTGGCAACAATCAAACAAGATGAGTTGACTCAAACCTCAATTTTGCCCGGGGACCCTCTGACCACCACCACCTGTTCACTCACTCAATATGTTCACTCGGGGTAGGAATCTTTGGGCACCTCATGATTTGATTATGAGGCTGCGATACGATTATAAAACAATTATTAATGATTTGTTTAGATATATTTCTACACTGTATATATATTGATGCACACATTTCATATTTTAAGAGTTAAATGTATTTCCATTATATTTTATTACCTTTATGAAAATATCCATTGGAATGGAAATGCATAAACATTTGAAGATCACCATGGCAACACGTGCCGCACAACTGTCTGCTGTACTGTGCTAATATGAATTAATAATGTGGGTGTCGGTTGCCAGAATCGGGTCCTATGGAATGAGTACAAGTACGAGTGTAAGCCTATGGTATCGACCCGATACCCGATATCAGTATCGATATCGGTGCATCCCTAGCTCAAAACAATAATTATTTTGCAATGTGGGTGGCCGCTTACCCAAAGCATCCTTGATTGTTCTATGGCTGTATAGGCTGTGGTCATAAGGGCACGGTCAGAAGGGTCTAATGCCTAGCGTACATCGGACTGGCAACTGATTATATCTGTTGCATATGAGTTGCTGCCCCGCACACATCGACAATCTGGCGAAAACGGGCAACTCCTAGTAGCAGGCCAGTATCAGGAATAACAGCGCGTACATCGACAGCAACTGGCCGTCAACTATACAGTGTGTTTTCTGGCATAAACTGTAGAGGGCGCGCAATACACGCAATACACACATGTGGTTGGAGCGTGCCACGGATCTAATAGGAGCGCGCACATCGGGTGATATCTCTGGATCTGAGGACAACTAGTTGCCGAAAAGTAGAACACGGGCAAATGACTGAAACCAGAGATCGACTGTTTATCTCCAGATGTAAGAGCGCTCACATCGGCCGATTTCGGCAACTGATCATCTACTCTCAGTTGCCAAAAACTTGCAACTAGTTGTCTCCAGTTACTCTGTCGATGTACGCTAGGCTTAAAGGGTCAGAAGGGCCTAACTTCAGCGACTATACCTCAAGGTCCGTGTTAGGTTTTCGTTTCTCTTCCTGTTTACAGTGTACGCCAACACAGCAGGAGCCTTAGTACGAGGCGACCTGAGAAGGCCAGATCTCACGCCGAGGTGGGTTGGTTAGTTTAGCCACGCTTACTGTTTTTCAGTTCCGCTTTACTTGGCAAATTTAAGTCTGAATTTAAACATCTGAATGTGGATGTTTGTGAATTTTTCCACGGCCGAATCAGGATTTTATACGGTTCGGAAATTCCCCCCCCTAATGTTCACATTCATACCTATTGTACATGTTTTTAGCTGTAGGGATACCGGAGCACCCAGAGAAAACCAGAGCTCTAGATTAAGAATCTTGGATCACTGTAGTGTCATCGAAGATTCTTAATCTTCCTTTCAGTATATTAATGTCCTGAGTGCAGAATAACTGTATTTCATCATTAAAGATGACATAACTGTTGCTCCTTGGCAGATACCAATGTGGAAGATGAGCTTTATGTGACACAAACAACATTTGGTGCAAAGGTTTTGCTTTTTTTGTTTGTTTGCTTTCTGTTGATTGCTTTCTTCGTCCCATCCCAGACCCCCACCACCCCTGTTTTGCAAACACAATTTTTATCCATCGTCCTTGATAATTATAACCACGGGCAGTTGTCAGAAATTAACTTTATCTGTTCTTTAATTACACTTACATGTGCTTGTTGATGCAAATCCAGCCCTATCAAACAATGTCCCCCGCCCGTTGGTTTTTGCCCCCCGAACGCCCTTTGTTTTTGTAGTTTTCAAAGCCTATTTTAAGACAATGTGTGATTATCTGTGACATTGGTTGACATGTGCCTCAAGGCTGTCTCTCTCTTCAGTGGCTCGCGAGCACCGTCTCTCTGCTTCCCTCTCTCTGTCTTTCTGTCGCTCTCTCAATCAAAAAGCCCAACCCGTTGCAGGACAGGCTCACAGCACTAACAAATCGTTTCTTTGCCCCATGGTTGTCTTGACAGATGGGATAACTGGGGGTTGGAAATGCACTTGATCCGTCGCACACTGGCAGGGAAAATATTGTACATATGTGACTTCTATGGGGTTTATAGTTTTTGTGGTTTATTGTAAAGGTGCATATGTAACTTTGCAGTCAGTACAACTCCTCCTCCAGCTCCACTATGATGGAATGACAATATCATTATTGCTATAATATCATAATTCTTGTGCCTATCACTCGACAAAATCTTTTGGGCTTTTATTGAGATTATATGCACTTCATTGTCCACTGCAGAAAATGTCGCTCTTCTTGCATTAACTGTGTTATTAGACCATGGAAAAAATGGACCAGGCTACAGAGATGATAAAACTGACTTTAAATATAAGAAATGTTTATTCAAAGTTGAAGTCTGCCTTTGAGAACCTTTTAACTGAATGTTCTAAATAATACTGCTACTATGGTTGGATTTGTTAAAAAATAGGGTTGTGTGGAATAACACAACAGAACCTCTTGAGTGATCCGTGACCGGGACATACTCCACATTTATTTCCTGTTTCCAAGGCAAACAGTGAGGAATTGATGAAATTACCCATGTACCTTCCCTCAAATGCTCTCCATGTATCATAGCAGGAACAAATCCACATAATTACATAATTAATCAGATCATGTATGGTTCCTCCTCCTTGTCTCATTTTTCCTTCTTTTGTACAAGAGTCAAATGCATGTAATCACTTGTTCTGTAATGTAATCGGATCAGTGCCATGTAATTCTTCATTTTCCAACAGCTCCCTGGAGCAACAAATGTGAGCAGCGCAGACTGGGTACATGTGCTGCACGCGTCTCCATCAGTGGTTAACCGCTCGACTCCTGGTACAACGCGATATTGGTCCTCCTCCCCATCGTTGTGTTCACCAGGAGACACCTGCTATCTCAGAGCCTCTCATTACGTGGTACACTCAGGAGGAATATGCAACATTCCACTAGCTTTAGTTTAATTTAGTTCCTATACTCTCTTCATATTTCGGATTACTGTAGTTACAAGTTGCTCTATTGGTATTGTTTTGTCTGCATTATAAAAACACTGTGGCAAATACGTTACTGACCAGAGCTGTTCAGGATGGACCTCACTCACCATAAAAGGCATGGCTTTAGTATTTTTCTTAGTATCAAATATAGTAGCCTCCCCATGGGGACAAGCACATACAAAACATCCACTTTATTTAACCAAAAGATACAAAGTGAATTTACATTTGAATGTGTGCTCAGTTTAGTCCTTAATTTAGGCTTTGTCCTGGATAATTCCGGGTTAAAGGAAAAACATGTATAATTTTGGGTTGCGGATATTTTGTTTCTTGCTAGAAGAATTTTATTAAAATGCTCTTCCGTGCAGGGCACCCCTTCGGGTCATTTGCATGTTGCTCATTTGCATGTTGCTGTAGTTTTTATATTTTGTCAATCCTCATCAAATATTATCAAGTTTTTTTTTAGAAATAAATGTGTCCGATACCTGCTTCTTGCAATAGATATGTTATATATGTTAAACACACTTTTTTCATACTTAGCCGAGTAGCTTGTTTTCAATGGTAAAGAAAGGTTTAATGACGACATTGTTTAGATATCCAGACAAAACCACAACATTTAGAATAATCCAAGCAAAAATGGGGCCTACCACCAGGACAGTCGCAAGCCCTCATTTCTAATCGTTTACCTTCTTGCTCCTCCTTTTGAGGCTGTGACCCTGTCTAGTCCTGGTTTTACAGCTCATTTAGGTAAAGCCAAATATTTTCTATGATGGCATTTGGTGTGAAGCATTCCCCCCAGATTGTTTCACCCTCCTTTGACTTGCACCCTCTGTTCCCTCTCCTCCCTTCTGCTCTGCGCCGGCGACACCAAACATCAGGTCCCATCTATCTGCGCGTACGTCAGCAATTAGAGCATCGCAGCAGCCAAATGCCAGCCATGTCCCCGAGCTACACACACACACACTCAGGCTGACAAAACAGAGGGGACGAATCACAGTGTAATTTATAATCCTGCTGTGCTAAAATCTCATTATATTACATATGGATTTGGCGGCATGCATGAATGGGAAGTCACTACTATAAATTCCAGCACTCGTAAATTATTAAAGGGATGATAGGAATGACCAGCGCCTGTCCGGATTAGCTTTAAATCAAGCTCAATCTGTTTGTTTAAAAAAATTAGACTGCGAGTGATGGTGGAACTGCTCTTTTTTTGTTGTTTTAGTAGTTTACTTTGCATGCATTGAAGCTGTCGTACACTGTAAACCCTGACAAGTGAAGTTTACTTGAAAAAACCTTGGAAACAAATTGCATATTAACTTCACTTGAATTCCCCGAGTACATCCTTTACTTGCCATTACCAAGTAAACTCAAGTGATTGCGATGAAGTTTAAATTTCAACCTATGCTCTGACCAGGATTCGTACTTTCAACCTTGTGGTTGAAAGGTGAAGGTGCTACCCACTCAGCCACCAGGCCACCTGTCTCATTTAAGAGTCTACACGTCAAAATGTCAAAAGTGAGGCTTACTTGAACAGAGAGTTCAATTCAAAGAAAACCCTGAGTGACATAGCAAAGCTTTAAATAAACTAACAATAAATGAGTAATATTCACTTACTGGGAAAAATGTATTTAAAATAACTTTGATATCTGAAGTACGATTGAAGTTAGGGTTTACAGTGTACCTAACTTTTTCATAAAGGATGTTGTCTCTTTTTCCCAACAGAACGCAAAAATGCTGTGACCCAATCAGACCCACATGCTGTCTTCATCTTATCACGAATCATGTTAATTTCAGCATACTTGTTAGAAAGAGCCCCATCAGTCACTATTTTGTCCTTTGGCTTGAGAGCTGATTGGCTGAGTGAGGGTGGTCTTCTCTTTTTCATGTTTCTACATGAAAAGGATGTGACAGAAGCCAAACACACATGCATGTTAAAACAACAGTGATATAACCAAACTGATTCATGTCCTGGGACTAGTGACATTGACAGTATTACATAGTTCTGTATGTGGGTGTGGTTTGAGATACCCCAGCTTTATATCATTTACCTTTATCCCCATTTTTATTGCCACGTAAGTAACAGGAGGTCACAGACTTGGAAATTGCTTTGGCTCAGTGCAACAGTTAGAAAGAGATAATAAAAATAAGAATAAAAAACACTTCTAAAGAATAAATTTAAATTTAAAATAGAGTTACAGTTACTATTTACAATATACAAGTGCACATGGTGCACACAATGTAAGGTGACAGCAGTACAGTGAAGTAAAGTGACGTATGATGGGCAGTAAAGTGACTTTATAAAGGGCGGGGGGACAGGTTAAGTGTTCAAGAGTCCAACAGCAGAGGGGAAGAAACTGTTCTTGTGGCGGGAGGTTCTAGTCCTGATGGACCGCAGTCTCCTGCCTGAGGGGAGTGGTTGGAATAGTCCATGTGCAGGGTGAGAGGGGTCGGCTGTGATACGACCAGCCCGGCCTCGAGCTCGGGCGACGTACAGGTCCTGCAGCGATGGAAGGCTGCGGCCGATCACTTCCTCTGCAGAGCGCACAATGCGCTGTAGTCTCTGTTTGTCCCTGACTGTGGCTCCAGCGAACCACACGGTGATGGAAGAGGTGAGGATGGACTCGATGATGGCCGTGTAGAACTGCACCAACATCTGTGCAGGCAGCTTGGCTTTCCTGAGCTGCCGCAGGAAGTATATCCTCTGCTGGGCCTTCTTGATGAGGGAGCTGATGGTCGGCTCCCACTTGAGGTCCTGGGTGATGGTGGTGCCCAGGAAACGGAAGGACTCCACAGAGGTGATGGGGGAGTCCATCACGGAGGGTGGGGGCGGGGGGACAGTGCTCTTCCTGAAGTCCACAATCATCTCCACTGTCTTCTGGGCGTTCAGCTCCAGGTTGTTACCACTGCACCAGGACACCAGCCGGTCCACCTCCCTCCTGTAGGCGGACTAAAACATCACTATGCACTGAATCACTGCAAAAGGGGAGTCAATATGAAGTGATTGTACTTTTATTATAAATCACATCTTAATCTTGTCCTTTGCACAAAATGTGTGAGAGATGTAGTCTCAATGGAGTTTTGGTTTGCTAGATCCATGTTTAGAGATCTTGGAGTATGTGATGCATGTGGCAGTGCATATGGCAGTGCATGTGGCAGTGCTTTCATGTTCAGTGTTCCATTAGTCAGAGATACTGTAGTCTTGTCCTCTGTTCGCTTATTATTAACATCAATGCTTTGTTCACTTATCTATAAAAAATATTTTGATTGCCTAAATTAAAAAGTGAGTTTCCTTCAGTGGTGGAAAGAGTGATTTTATAGTTGCACAATAAATTACTCAAATAGACAATTAAAATGTAATCAGCAGGTTTTGATGCTTCAAAGTACTGCTACTATTCTACGTGGGGGTTGTGAGTTAGTTGAATGCTTAATTTGGGGGTCCTGGCCTGAAAAAAATGGGAACCCCTACTGGTCATTCACAGAAAATTATGTTTTGTCTTAATCTTCTTATTGCTTAGAAGTTTATTTTAATAAGACAGATGTTTCATTAAATCAACATTCTAAGCAAAAAAAACATAATAAGACAAAATTTACTTTTACATGTGTGTCTTGATCTGTTTGAACTAGCATGAACAGTTTCATATACTCACTTACACGTGCATAAACAAATGTTTGTAAATTATAATCCACTTAACTCCTGCACATCCAGAATTCTCCACTACTTTTCTCAAGAAACCAAAGGATTTCTGAACCCCGCACTGTAAAACAGGTGCTATCAAAGTGCCTTAAAAAAGTCAATACACACTCAAACAGCATTTATAAACATCAGGGGGCAGGACTAAAGACTGACATTAGACTTTGAATGGGAGGGGTCTGATACATGGATGGTCCTCTTCCTCAGGCAGCCCATTGACAGCAAACGGAGCCCATTAGCAAGACAACACTGCACTAATGGCTCAGCTACTGCAGCCCCTTATGTCCACAGACCACACACACTCACTGTTCCCACACTATAGTCTCTCATACTGTCAGAAAAGCACATCCAAGTTGAGCTCAGTCGATGAACTCTCTTTAATGATAATCTGGTCATGTTTTTGACCCAAAATCAGCAAAGCTGAACAAATATGTAACATATTTATCTAATGTATTTGTATGCGTTATATGATAAAGGACAACACACGCACACACACGCGCGTACACACGCGCGCACACACATCATGGTCCAACTTAATGAAAAAGGAGACAAAAAAATGTGATTCAATTTAATGGGCGCAGTTTCTTGTGTGACCAGCAGGGGGTGTTGGGTCGTGTACAATACAGAGCGTGCGACTCTCAAAATGTTGTACCAAACCGTGTTGCATTGTTAGATCTGGTTCTATGGAATACACTTAATTTATTGTTCTCAAATGTATGACACATTAAGTACATTAACCTCATTACAAATTTTATTTAAATTAAGTAAGTTGAAGTTTGTCTTCAGAATGAGACGATGGTATTTTGTCTGATATCTACATCGAAGAATGTAAAATGAAGTTATTCTTGATTTTTGGCTTCTGTGTCCCTCACATTTGCATGAAGTGAAGTTCCTTCAGTCACTAACTGGAGTGGAGCGCACTTTATAACGGAGTCTGGTAGTCCATCTCTTTTTTGTGGGGAGGTGGACTTCATTGGCGTCACGGCACACAAGACTCTACAGCGGGTGCAAGCTGAGGAGCGGCGTGGGAGAGCGAGAGAGAGAGAGGGGAGAATCCATTCACTTTGCGCACAAAGCTGTGGAGATCACCCAAGAGAACACTGGGGCTCCGCGTGTTTCAGTCAGAAATATACACAGCATGCCTCATCACATTGCCGGCTAAATAGCATACTTTTTCTGGAGTATAGGGAACCCCCAGATATCATGTTTTTGTGTGCTCTGATGTTTCACAATTGTTAAAACTTTGTTTTCCAGGAAGAGGCTCAGACAATTCACAGTATTCACATTTGTATAGACCATGAGTGATGATAAAGTCTCATAGCAGAGAACCCAGTCCCGGTGGAAGTCCACATCTGTCCCGTGTGGACCGAGCACTGCGCGGCAGCACTGCGCCTCGGAGCTAGCGTTCTGGACCCTTGACACCCCTCCCTCACGCCCCCTCCTCCACCTCCACCCCACACGCTCAGCCTCAGCTTCACACACGTCGCTGTGTGCAGACCCCCACCCCTCCCTCACACCGCGCTGTGGCAGCCCATCGTCTCCGCTCCGTGCGCTCCCCTCGCGGCTGCGCTCCTCCTCTGACCGCCTTTCTCTGTCTCAGCGGAGAATTTCACTGAGACACCGACCACACGTTAGTTGTTTCTCGTGAAAAAACGGCACTTCGCCCGTGTTCTTTGATCTTTGCGGCTGAAAGTGTCCGCTTCTCGGCAGCCAAACTTTGCTCGTGAGGATAACGTAAGAAGCGGAAACAGGAGTCGTCAGCAGAAGACGCGGATTGCCTTCGGCGCGGTGAGTCCCACTTTCTCGGACTTTTGGTTTGTTTGTTTTGAGATTTGTGCTTGGGCTCTTGCGCGCGTTTTACTTGTTACTTTTACGGGCTGTGGCAGCAAAAGAAAACTTTCTGATCCCGAGGTGCGCGCATTTCCACGCGTAATGGACAAATCTTCATGGACACGGATTTTTACACTGGTCCTTATCCAGCATTGTTTTTCCAGAACAAGTTTGATACAGTGACACTTTAAAACCATGACGTTTACGTTAGTCCCGAGAACAGCAGCCGCATCAAGAAGTTATTTTTATTTTTTTTGCGTTGAATGTAATGTTTGTTGTCATTGACTGACGTTAAGCAATACAGGTTTTGTTTAAGTTAATTTGAAAAGTAAAAAAAAAAAAACAGATGTGATGTCCTTATCTTAATAAACAATCATCAAAAAAACTTTCAGAATATTTTAAAAAACTACTTTTTTGCATCTTTCAGCCCAACATGCGGGCCTGAGCTTTGAGCTTTTGTTTGATGAGCATTTGGAAAAGAGTCACATGTTTAGGCTGATGCTGATAATATTGTAACACACAATAACGTCTGCACACATACAAAGATGGAACATAATGAAATAAATGCGGGACGAGGTCATTTGGTATGCAAAATAGACTACTCCTGATTTAATCCGAGGCATGAATTATTCTCCTATTCTGTGGTGTGTGTGCGCGTGTGTCTCCACATCATGATGACACGCGCGGGCACGCTGGCCCACGCACAGTGGAAACACCTGTTCACTTTGGACCGCTGTCATTTCCACCACAAACAGGCTCTGCGTGGGCCACAGGTCCGGGGCCCGCGGCTGCCCCGTGTCCGAACAGCGTGAGTGAAACACGGCTTTTCCCACGCCCGGACTCGTCATTATCCAACTTTAGCAGACAGAGTACGCTCGTAATGCTTAGCTTTATTTGTTGAATTAAATGGTTAAAGTTACGAGACAAAGCCAAAACACACTGTAATTATTAGATGTTTAGATACAGAATTTTACAGCGCCGTTTTTCTCTCGTAATGAGGTTCTTCTGAAGCGGCTCTTTGAACACTTGCCTCAAATCAGAAGTTGCCTGATGAACGCACTGATCCCCTCATGATGGATCTTTTCACATTGATTTTATTGGTGGTCAGATCAGACGGAACAGTTTTCTAACGAGCGCCGTGGCGTTTTTTACATTTTAACCAAACACATTAGTGAGCAATAATCATTATTTGAGCGTGGAAAACGAGCACGCGTATAGGCGTCACATATTATAAGACCCTTCAGCACCACGCACTGCACTTAAGGTGGATAATATTATTTCAGGCTACACTAAAATGTTTAGGCCTGCACAGGGCGTCATTTTAAAACATTTTCAAAGTAATTGTTGTTCGATATCTCAAGAGGGCGAACCAAATATATTAATATTTAGCATCTAGGATCACAAAGTTTATTTGAATGCGTTTTCGTTTGAGAGTATTTTTTGTGCGATATTCGTATAGTATTATGCCTTAAATTCAACGTTAATTGTTTAATTTAATTGTTTTAATTGTCGACTCGTATTTGCCTATTGACAAATTAAAGTCTAATTTTCTTCGAAAAAAATATGATATATTAATAAATTATATACTTTATTTATTCTGTAGTCTTCTTTTGTCCTGATTTTTTATTCAATTATTTTATCTTTCCTTTTTTATTAACGCGCACTCTAACTCTTTTTGAGCCTGTGCATCATGTTACTGCCGGATATCTCCAAATTGCCATTTGGTCAAAATAAAGTATGTTTCTATTACGCTCGATAATAGTTGGATAAAAAACATGATCAACAGTTATTTACATTTCAGCTCAAACGTGCCATGTCCCTGTGGCCCCAAAGCCTCCGTCTTAATAATGAGTAAAATGTTGAGGTCCGTGTAAAAGTAGCAAAAGATGATTCATTCGTCACTGTTTCCCATAATGCTCTCCTTTTCTTTCGCCTCTCTGCAGTCAGCTGTTATTGCTCGCCATTGATTTGACTCTTTGCTCTTTTTACACAGCGAGAAGTGAACTCAAATTAATGTCCGTTTATCGCCTCTGACTGTGCGGGATCGATTCGACGCGTGGGTAGTTAATGGTCATTTTAATATGAAGAAAGACGCACGGGTAAAGGAAAAAAAAGAAACATCTGTCTAATTGTGTGTTATTTTTCGGTCCAAATCATAAGCGTGCGTAAAAGAAAAAGCATTCCTGATTTCAAAGTGAACATAAACCAGTGTAAGGCCTCGCCCATTATATGCATATAAATGTCCAACTTTCTCTTCAGCCTGGGGTCGGTGATCATCTATCCACTAATTGTTCAAATGCAGTACCGCATCAAAAGTGCATTGTTTGATATTCGCCTTTGTCGTTTTTAATTGCCCACGAGTTAGTCCCCTTCGCTTTTAAAGATGCAAAAAAAAGTCCCTATTCTTTATTGAGAGCGCCTTCCCCCCTGAACTACCCCTTTGCGCGTATGAATGTATAATTTTGTAGCACTAATAAACACCACTTACGCATGTGGTTAATTGAAATGAACGCGGGGCCTGTAACGCAGAGGGAGGAGCGCGCGGTCTGCACTACTTCCAAACTTAAACTTGTTGTTTCTGGCACAATTATTAGTGTCTGGAAAAGCAGGATGCAATCATATTTTTAATGGAAGAGTGTTGTTGTTCCGTGCGTCTTCCCCTGTCAAACTGTTTTCGTGTGGAAATTGCAGCTTGTCTGCTTCAAAAGGACACGTTTTGATTGATGTGTCCAATATGTTTGCGCGCACACTCAACTTTCCACGTAACTTTGATTCAAAGCCAATTATTTATGAACAGGTTTTCGGGAAAATTCAATTTTTCTTTTCTTTGTCTGGGGAATTATTTAAAAATTATAGGCTTTATGGAGGACCAAATATTTCATTTTGTTGCAGATTTTTTATTTGCTATTTATTTTCCATCCAAGGCCTTATTGTAAATAGTATTCATACAGTTATATCAAGTTTAATATGAACAATTATAGCGTTAATGGATTTTAACTTCAGATATCAATCAAGTATTTATGAAATAATCACAAACTTTATATCTGCGCGTACAATACGACTTGTTCTTGTTATTGATAGCAGGAAAGAGGAGTAGCTCACGTCCAGTCATTTTCTATTGGAAGGAAATCACTCCATGGGAATCAGTGCAGCAGTGTTTAATGGTTTGATTGCATTGGAGCAGGCAGCCTCTGGTAATACTGTTAAACTCATAGCAACAAGAGAAAGTCCGAGAATTAGACTAATGGCTGCAGTGTGGGGCAGACTTGTGTCAAATATCCAATACTTTCTTGCATATTGTTTCCCCCCTCTCATCATGGCTCTCTCAGGTTTCCTCTCATTCGTCAATTACAACATAAGCCGGATCATCAAACTCCCTCCTGCTTGGAAAATAAGCTAATCTTCACCCCCCCCCCTTCCCTCCATGAATCGTATGTGCCCGTGCCCCCTCCTCACTAGACCCTGCCGGTGCATTTGCGTGGATCGATTGCACACAGGCTGTATATCTCTGCAGCCGACTTATCATTTTTCTCACTCCAGTCAGTCGGGCATCAAGGAAAGGTGACCTGTGTTGGTTTCGTCTGCAGTCGCTTCACAGTGGTTCAGGGATGTCAGTATCCGGTTGATTAATCGGTCGACGGTTTCTTAGTCGAGCAATTTTTGCATAAGTTGACAATAATACTTATTTTTTTCCCGCCATGTCTTTATATTTTTTACAGTTTTCATATAGAATGACATAATGCTTTTATCTTCTTCAAGCCAGATCAACCTCTCATTTCACACGTTTAATCAACATTGCCTGATGGCCGCTAATTAATGCAGTGATTTGTAGCGTTTCGTTCAACTTCAGTGCAGTTTTGGACAGACAAATATTTTTTGAGAATTTGCCGCGCCCCTTTTTAGTTTGACTAATCGATCGACAGGGCTTGCGTTTAGTTGAGGAATTTCTTTGGTCGACTACAACCATAAGTACATCTACTTGTCACTTATGGAACCATTTGGAAAAAAGGTGTTCGTATTTACATCAATTACATTCATTCATACACTCTGACCATTCGATAGTCACAAAATAGGTCACAATTTGATTTTATCTTGATTGATTTGGCATAGGTATTTGGAACTGTCTGGAAGAGTACTTTAAAGTTTTGTCTGTAGGATCTTGAGATGAAAATGTGTTTTTTTAATATTTTTTTTTTTTTTTTTTTTTTTTACAAATTGATGAGCGAGAGGCTATCTTAAACCCAGAACTAAGTCAGTGTCTGAATATGTACTAAAGAAAAACCTTGATTGCCTTTGTGTATCCACCACTGACCGTTGACCTGTCGATGGAAATGAGCAAACCATTTCCCTAAAGGCATATTGACTCGGGCTATTAAAAATCAACCAAGTTTTCTTCTTTCTTTTTTTTGCAGTCCATTCAACAAGCTTGTACTTTTGTGAAAATTTCAGAAGTTGACTCAGGCAGGCAGCGTGCGAACATTGGCACAGTAAAAAAATACTTTTGTACACATTTTCTTTTTGGGGCAAATTCAAACTGTTGTTTTATTTTTTACAATGCCTATAATCACAGAGCAAATCATTATGAAGTTTACAGCAGAGGATTAAACAGAGCAGATCACTTTGGGAGCTGCCTACCTGGCTTCTCCGCTCCCTCTTAAACTTGAACTAATTGGCTTGTGCTCGCTTTGCTGCTTGTAGAACAAACCAGCCACCCAGCTGCCTGTCCGCCTGCCAGCCATCCAGATTAGTGAGTGCTGTAGCAATAAAGAGCCATAGAAGCCCAGCCCTGCCAATATCCCCCCTCCTCAAACGCACAATACTTTACACTGTGTCAAACTTGTGTCACCTGCCACTCAAGGTTGACATCCCGGTGTCATCTGTCACAAAGATCAGGTTTTGAGAAAAGTAGTCAGCAGAATGAAAACGCCAAGAAAGCTGTTTTAAGACATGTCTGCGATGTCTTAACTTTGTGTAAGAATGGGAGTCTCAAAGTTGTCAGGATGTTTGGACTTTATTTCCGCCAAAGACAGCCATGGTGGACTATCCTTCAGTTTCCTGCAAAATCAACTATTTAGGCATAAAATCACTTACGTAGCTTTTGATAAGAAGATTAATGAAACTGTATTTAATTTAGTTCTGGGTTGGATCTCAAAGTAAATGCCAAAATTCCTCTGCAAATCTCCCCCGTGGCTTTTGACATTTTGCAGGTTTCTCATAGAAATACTTGTGATTTAATACAGTATTTTGGTTAACTATAACAAAAGTGGGGGTCACGTTCCCCATGCGGATCGCGGGACACTCACTGGGGGTCAAGATGTGTTTCAGAATCTATTCTTTAACACTTAAATTATATTTTTTGCAATATTTATTTTTCAGTCTTATTAGATCAATTACTATTACTATATTAATTGTATCAAGACATTTTGGAGATCCCGGCCTGAAAAGTTTGGCAACCATCAAATAGACCAATCATATGGAAACATGTCTGATCTTATTATTCGGTTTTTAATACATTTGATTGTTGGCTGGTCCAGATATTGTGTAAACATCTCTATGAAACAGAAATATATAGAAGCTAAGGTTTGTTTTAGCAGTGGCCCTTAAATCCACTTTGGTACAGTAATCTATGAGCGGTGGAACTGTGTGCTTTTCTCATTTCGCCTTGTCTACAGTAGGAATTAGCTGGCCCTGTGAACCAGGCCTTGCCTTTAACACCACAAATAGAGATCCTGCCACAGGTCAAGACATATTTCCACTGTGAGGTTGTCGGCTGGCGGAAACTCAGGCTCTGAAATCTCATGTTGTAAATACTATTATGAAATATGTGCAATAAGGTGTGCATGTGTTTAATAGAATTAGGTCTATTCTGAATAATGTGGGCATCTGTGTTTGATGTAATAGTTTAGTCGCTGTGAACTATAAAAACTGAATCTGATATTTGTAAGGATTCTATATCGGTGAAAATAAACTTAAGAAAAAGTAATTTTAAGTAAACATTTTTTGTAGTTTCTTTGATAACTGGAGTTTGCTCACAAAATGAGATTGTTGCGGCTTTGCTCCAAAAAAGGACAAGGACAGATCGTGTGTGGGGGAAAGTGAGAAATAAATGGCGGTGATTTGTATGCACAAGGACATTTGAGCTGTGCCTTATGGCCAGACATGAATGAGTAGATTTCAATAGTATTGACTGTTTCTTTGGACATCAGCAAACATACACAGAGATGCAGCGGCCATAGTTGTGCACAAACAGCCATTCGTCCGTCTGGAATACAGAGTGGAGAGGCCCAACGGGAGCCAGCACTTCTGCAGCCTCTTCAACTAAAGGACTGTTCAAGATAAAATCCTCTTTACTATTGCTGCTGAGCTCAGAACTCCTATTTGCTTTTACGCTGCCTGCTAACACATTACACACTGTAGCAATTTCTCAAGACGTGGCCACACATTTTAATTTCAAGAGGTAACTTTCATTCATCAGGATTAGTGTTTAGCATGTTTGTTATGGCAACCAAATGTTAACAGATTTTCTTTGTGAAACAGTTTTGCTGCATTGAGTTATTGACCCGGGCTTGAATCCTATAAAGGTCTTTTAGTTTATGGACAATTGTTCAGCTAAACAAAGAAACCATGATCTTATATCTTTGTCATAACTACAACTTTTTGTAGCTACGCGGCATATATGATTGTGGGTATCTCTTCCCCGACTGTCAGGCCTGTCTTGTAATAAAATGTACATCTGCTACTTTCACGCTTGTCAACAATCTGTAAATATATCCTCAGGCCGGGAAGCTGCTGTTTTGATGCTTTTTCTTTGTCTCCATTAGACTGAAGGGAAAAACTTGAGCAATTCCTGACAATTTACCCCCTCTCTCACACACTGCACGCGCTAGTCACGGACCAAGAGGCATTTTTATAACCAAAATTGGATTCTTCTCCGCATTTCAGCAGACATACTTGGAAATGGGATGTGACAGTATAGGCTCCATGCATTTTGATAAAGCAGTTTCAAACAAGTCATGTACAGACAACTATCTATTCATTCCAACTCGACTGGACTAACACATGGCCAGTTTAGTGTTCATCCCTCTATTATATGTGTGTACAAAATTATCCAAAATAACCTATTAACTTAATTTTCTATTTGAAATTGTAAATAGTCATATTTTTTATGTCACCGCAATGGAAACTTTCATTGAAACTGCCCCACTGTCTCTCAACCACAAAAAAAAGTGTACAGCCTTACAAATAAATCACAGGGTGGTATTTAGATATAATAATAATGTTTATAGCCACAGTTATGACACAAGTGGCTCCCTTCATATTCCCGGAGTGTAAATATCCTTTAGAATGATGTTATCGTACATTGTTGTTGACATCGCAATTTGGGTGGCAGCTATAACGTTGTCAGTGAAGGTGCAGATTTGACATGAAACGGCCTCGTCTGTGTTTGTGTTTAATATGGCTCTGACAGCTGTATCATTCTTGCACAATGTAATCAAATTATGACAGCACGGTAAATGTTCCCCCATGACATTTTCTATTATAAAATGCATATAGCCAATGTCAGACAATGTGTGGGTGGCAAATGGGATTGTAAGTGGCAGCGAGTGACATTATGCAGACGCCCGTGAGATGTAATTGCGCTTGTATATTGATGATATGCATTGCTGTATGTCATTTAGCATTATGATCATTGTCATTGAGGGAAGACGTCCGGACGCAGTTTGTTTGTTCAGAGTTGGGACTTTGGAAATTATTTACAAAACTTTGTTGATCTGAAATGATTATTTTTTTCTACGTTCTTTCCTTATGTTTCTGCCACTACTGATAATATGCACTTAGAATGAATCCCTCAGTTTTCTAAGCTCTTTTTTACTACAACAAACACTAAAAAAAGGAAAGATCAATATGGCGTCTTTAAATAATTGAATACAAAAAATGCTTTGGCTACAAATTAGTTGCTTCTTATCATCAATTTACATCTACTTAAAACCATGTGAAACTGTTGCACATCAATCGCACTTCTTTTCTGCCCCTTATTTATACATGAAAAACCTCGATTGCTTTGTTTACTCCAAAAATATATCTTAAAAAATTATGCAGTCAATGATGTAGTACAGTTAATAGCTTACTTCATTAATCAAAGCTAATAATTATTAGCTTTGTTATTATTATTAAGTAATAATTGTTAGCTGCAGCCCTAGTCTTGATCACTGATTTCAACATATTCCGATTATAATTGAGGACGTGAGAAAGTAAAAGTAAAAGAGCAAAACAAAACGTAAGCCAACGGAGCAAAGGTTTGAGGAGAAGCGAATGCAGACAGTGGCTGATATACTGCTGCGTCCCTGCGCTGATCTAAAGGCGTGCCCTTTCTGCTGTAGTGAATATCCGGTGTCCTGTTATTGGATTGGCTGCTTCCTGACGCTGCGGCCCTCTCGACTCGCGCTTCTCAGGCCTGTGCTGTAATGATAATAAAATTGAAATATCCCTGTACTTATCAGTGTATTACCTCGCTATCAACACTGCAGACACACTCAGACTTTAGAGGTTACACAGGAGAAACCGAGACACCGCGTGAATACAGAGGAAGGACAGCAAGGTGAGGGAGGCAGCGTAACAATTATGGGAAAAGTTGAGTTGCGAGTTTTTCTTTTCCAGTTTGGACGTACATATGGAAATGGGGAGGTTTTAAAATGTATAATTACAACGCTTTTAAATGGGTTGGGACAAGGCACGCACAACACAGTGTAAAATGTGTTTCTAAATGCTAAAGTCACTCCTTATTCTTAATTTCTACTTACTGGTATATATTTCTATTGTACAGTATTTCCGTTATACCTAAAGAGTTCTGAGTTCTCAAAAATGTTTGGTCAAGTTTTCAGATGCATGTAATTTTAGCTTCACTTATTTAGATCAGATTTTGTAAACATAAAAGTGAAAAAAGAGGACCACCCTCACTCAGCCAATTTTCAGCCCAAAAGAGTCAAATAGTGACTTACAAGGCTCTTTCTTTGATTACACAAAATATGTTTTAGAAATCTGATTTGTTCACAACATTTTACTTTTACAAGCCTCTTTCTGTTGGGACATATAGTATTTGTGATATACCTACTTCACATAACATTCATAATCTCGTATTCGTCAGGGATGGCTTTCAAGGTGTTATTTCCCAGGATGCATTGTGGTGAGTCGGTCGGGTGTAGGTAATGGAAGAGTGGCGTGTAACCTGACTCTGTGGCATCTGCCCAGACCAAAGTCATGTTAGCATCAACCCTTTCTCAACACGCCGCACTGGGCCGCTGTACATTTGTGGTATTGTAAAACATCTCAAATCTCTGCTCCTCTATGCAGTTGTCGGTGGGTACAGTGTGTGTGTGTGTGTGTGTGTGTGTAAGTGTCAGTCAGAGTGGGTGCTGAGGGTGCCAACACTCAGATCAGGTTTGGGAATTGATTTGAATGAGTGTTGTGGACAGCTGATAGCTATAAAAGATTTTCTTCTTTTATTTCCCATGGAGTTTCTACTTTGATGTTGCCTCCTGGTCAATGCAGCCTTCGTAGCCCACTTGATACGATGAGATGGTAGCAGCAAATACATGCAGTGTACGTAGATGACAGATTTAACCTTGTCAAATTCCACCAGGGTTGATTCAGGCCGTATTCTTTCACTTGTCCTGGTTTGGTCCTGGTTTAGTTGTTGTTGAATCCTGTTTGTATAGTTTTGCTATGTATTTATGGAAGTGGAAATGCAACGTGAGATCTGAAAGAGCAAAGGTCAAGAAACACTTTCATAGATCACCTCAACAAATGAAGTTAGACACCAGTTTTTTGAGAAATTGTTGACAAAGACGAAGGGTGTAGTCCTGAAACTTTATACAAGATTAAGGCATACTAAAATCAGAAAGAAATAAAAAAAAAAAACAATTTCTTGCCAAAGAATGGTTGCTACGAGAGGGAAGCCCTGTCATTCTTTGGTCCATCGACAGTGAATCTTGTTCTTTGTTGACGTCGCATATTTGGAACTGTCCACTGCCCGAAGAATGAAAATACAGGGAAACATTGTGAGAAGCTAGCAGAATTTCTTCTTGAACTCCTGAATCTAGGACACTTTCTATTGAGCTTAAACATTTATTTACATAGTTGTAATCAACTTATTTCTGTTATTGATTTTGTAGTACATTATCTCTTATAAAGTTTGCCCTAAAATTGGTCTCTTATTTACTCACATTCCCGTAAAACTCTTCACGCTTCACCTTACAATCCCCCCTTGAGGAATGAAAATCTGTAAAATGAACCTTGTCGTTTGATCTGCTCTTTCTTGCGTTGTCTTTGACCGACCAATCGCCACCTCTGATCTAAATCCCCAGAGGCGAGATCGCAGCCGGTTGCCACGGATGCCAGGGGGGCCGCGGGGTCAAGTACGGCTAATTTATTCACTCAGTCAAATTTCCTTCGGCTCATAGGAAACAGATGGGGAGGTCCGATATGATATCAGCCATCTCCATCACTCGGGGGATAGGATAGGCAAGCAAATTACCAGAGATGAAGGGATGCGAAGAGGTGAGATTGATGGCAGAGATGGAAGGAAAGGCAAGGAAAAATGTGGAATTAAAAGAGGTTAGATTGAGAGATATCCATAGCATAGAGTGTGTCAGCCCATCTGAGTGTAGAGGCATCGACATTATCAGATGTGTGGGTTAAAGTGTGTTTCTGTGTGTGTGTGGCCTTATCTCAAGTCAAGTGGTTCTGGTCCAATAAGATCTGGAGAGATGGTAGGAATAAGCGGCTTAAAACTAGATCTAAGATGAGGAAAGGACAGAGGAGAGATAGGAAGAGAGCAGGATACTGGAAGGAGCTGAAAAAAGGGAGGATGGAGGACAGAAAAGGGACGTTTGGAAAAAAATGAGAAAGCAAAGGGGTCAGGATATGTGACGTGGACAGCGTTTATAGGGTTCTTTAATGGAAAAAAAAGACTGAGGACAGCAACAGTGAGGCACAAGTTTGGTTTGAAATGTGCTCCCCCCAAAGGACAGGGATTTACTGGATTGGATCAACAGTGTCAACTTGAGGACACTTTTCCCCAAGTGGGCCTGTATTTGTAGCTTTAACAACAGTCCTCTTAAGAACAGCATGTTCTCAGAGGCATCACTAAAGGCTTTGTGTTCATCCCAAATACTTTTAGACTTCCAATGACATTTATTTGAGATGTATAATCTGTCACTGCAAACTTTTATGGAACTTTTCAGATGTTTTATTATTTCCTTTTTGTTTTGAATACAAATTGTTTCATTATCGGAGAAAAATGAAAAAAAAAAAACACTGTCAACGTGTGACAACCTAAAATAGTAATTTTTGTTGTTTTGTCTTTTCTCCATCAGTGTGCTGACCAGAAGAAAAGGGATCCCGAAGACTTTGGTGAAATCATCTGGAGGACATTTTGAGATGCTCTTGGTACATACAGTGAAACAAAAACTAATCTGAAATAAGCAAAGAGAATATCTATCCCCAAAGCACTTATCTTTATGGAATGGAACTCATCTCAAGTGAACCTCACAGAAGACCTATTTAAGAAATGAAATGCTAATCTGAATGCAGCATATTTTTAGGATAACGCTGTTGAAATAATTTTGTCTAGATATTGCAACATAGATTTTTGCATAATCTGAAGTGACCACCTTAGACCCTTTAAAGGGTCGTGGACACACAAACCATTTACTTTTAGTTCTAAAAATTATCATCAGCAGTCATGGACCTCCACCGAGCAGCGTTCAAAATGGAGAGCTCCTCCTACCTGCCCAATCCCCTGGCCTCTCCAGCTCTCATGGTCCTGGCCTCCACAGCTGAAGCGTCCAGAGATGCCTCAATCCCCTGCCAACAGCCACGGCCCTTTGGAGTCCCAGTCTCAGTTGAGAAAGATGTCCATTTGCCTTTCAACAATGGCTCTTACACCTTTGCTTCAATGTACCATCGCCAAGGTGCGGTCCCCCCTGGATTCCCCAACAGGGACTTTCCCCCTTCTCTGCTCCATCTGCACCATCAATTTGCTCCACCAAACCTGGACTGCTCTCCCATCAGCATGCTCAACCACAGTGGGGTCGGTGCCTTTAGGCCCTTTGCATCTCCAGAGGACCGTGATGGAGCTCCAGGGGGCTATCAGTCTGCATTCACTCCTGCCAAGAGACTCAAAGGCTGCTTAGACCCAGATGCCTCACCCCACCTGCGATACTCTGATGCTGAGGGCAAAGAGTACGACTTTGGAGGTTCCCAGATCCCCACCGGAGGCTCTCCCAGCAGCGCTCTGAAGGCCGTGGAGGAGAGCGGGAAAAAGATCTTCGCCGTGTCGGGCCTTTTGTCAGACCGAGAGACATCGTCCAGCCCAGAAGACCGCATCGAACGCTGTAAGTCAATGTCTTTTCTTCAACTTTTACATAAAACAGTCACTCTGAAAGTTCACATGTACACAACACCACTTACAACCTATATGTGCCATTGTTTCAACGTGTTCCAAGTGTGAACACAACCCCACAACTGCCTCACACAGAGCAGCAAGCAATCCTATCTATGTTTTCTTGTCATCATCTCTCCTGGCCCCTGTTTGGTTGTTCCACGAAGCTCCAGTGCTCACATTAGCATTCACCAGTAGAGAGCTGCCATTTGGCCCTCACGCACTGAGAATCTGATTAGTCTGTATATATATGTGTGTGTGCTCGCGCTTGAGGGCCCGGTTGCACTCTTTGCCATCAGCATTCATCATTGCTCCACACTGGCAGAGCTGATGCCAAAAGATTTACCCACATATCCCCAACCTTGGCACACCGTCCCCATGCAAGTTGTAAGAGTTCCAGGCACAAACATTGCGGCACTCCTGCAGACGCACAAGCAGCTTTCCAAGTGCTGATAGATCACACACATGTCACCAACTGCAGCAAATACGGGTGACAAATTTGGAGTGGTAGGGACGTGCATATAGCGTTTAATTTAGAGGGGAAAATCGTTCAACTTTTTGGCACTCTTCAGCCTTGTCATTCATTCTCTCCTCTTCATTTCCTTAATACTCCTCCCTGTCCTTCCCAATATCTTGGAGCTTTTGTGCGCGAGCGGTGAATCCTTGATGGAACACATGAGAAGCAGAGGCGGCGACCTGAGACTGATCCGATAAAAAGACCACCGCAGGAGAAGAACGCGCAGGGTCGAAGAGGCGGGGATGATGGAAGGAGGGAAAGAAATTGGGGAAATTACACTTAACTGTCAAAGTCTTTCTAGTTGAACACATCATCTTTAACATCACACTTTAAACTTTTTTAGTGTTAAATAATGCATATATCCTGCATTTAATTGCAGGAATGGCAGGTTTATTGAGCTTATACGTCACACAAAGACGGCTTGATGAACTTTATTCAGCAGTAATAATAGTCATGTTGTCTGCGGCGAAAGGAGTCTTCATCTCTTGATTACATGCTGCTAAACCTAGACAGTATGAGAAATGTGGATAGACAACATAGTCGAAAATAGTAGATCAATCTCTGTGCTTAAGTATGTGACCTTGTGTGACCAGAACTCCAAACAAATACCTCTCTTTGAAACAAATTATTCACCACCATGAGTTCATAAGCCTTTTAGACTATACTATCAGAAACTAGAGCAAGTTTTTTCCCAGAACAGTGGACAAAATCGGCTCTTCTTACTGCATCCAGAGAGGACTTACAATATGCAGGCAGTTTGGGTACGAGTAGTGTGTGTGCTCAAATAGATGTTAAACTTACTGATGAGGCAGCAGGACCACTTCTGCCAAATAACTCTGCCAAAGCACCTGCGATACAGCTGCTCTGTGGACCCGTAATTGAAAAACATGTACAATATAATCAACACTTGACAGGAGATGGGAACACAGGCTGTTTGTGCTTTCTTTTGGAACAGCTGGATCTGTATCTAATCAGGTTAAATCTTGGCACAAGTAGCCACTGCTGCTACTACTGCTACTGCTGCTACTGACTGCTAATGCAATTGAATATACAGCGCATAAGCTTCTGCAAGGAATTGTGGGTTATCCTCCAGTAGTTTTTGGGCAATGCGGGAAAGATGAGAACACAAACAATGCTTCTTCAGTTCAATCCCATGAGAAAAGTGCTCGTACAACTTCACACCGCAGATTCGAGCTTAAGCAGCATCCCCGAGGTTCATACAGAAGCAAATAAGTTGAGATAATTAGTTGATGAACTTTGATCATTTGATGAACTTTGAATGGCCATTTTCCGTGATGTAAATCTTATCTAGTGTCTTTATGATCTGATATGGGATTATAAATTGCAGTTTCTACCATAATACAGTAGGCTCTTTATTGTGTTGCCTTACAATTCAATTAAATTCCATCGTTATTCTTTACAACATCACAGATTACAGATACACTGAATATTTGTAACACTCAAGGAAGCTATGAAAGCTTATGAATGGGTCCAACAGTGATACAAATCACTGTTATGATCAAAAGCACAAATCAAGATCATATCAAGCAAGACAACCAATCGTGCTTGATAATCTTACACAACATATTCAAATGCCCTTGTTTATTTACTTTTTTAAACACAAGATGATTTATGAATAGTTGTAATTCATGTCAATAAAAACTAATAATCATCAATATTGAATAAAAGTAGAATATTGTTCAAAAGTCTCTTACTTAAGTAATTAAACGTTCAATATGAAACGTATATGATATAGACTGATGACGCGCACAAAAACAAGATTTTGTTTGTTATCATGTTGATAATGGGCACTCAGCTTGTAAAAAGAATACTTGTAAAATGGACTATAAGCCATAATCATCCAAATTATAAAAAAAACAGAGACATATATCACTTTGCGTGCAATGAGTCTATATCATATTGGTTTTGCATTTTCTGCTGAATTCCAGAATATGCTGAATTACAATATTCTAATTTTCCGAGTTTCACCTGTATTTTCAGTGTCAATACAATACTTATGCATACATTTTGAATATTATCTTTAATTTTACCACCCATACAATTGAACTGTGCTTCCAACTTTTCCATTTTGACACAAAGTCATCAGTGTCCATTTCCCCCACCTCTTTAACAGAAGAATGATTGTGAACGTCTTACCCCATCTCTGCCTGTACTTGTGCGGCTCCTAGTGCAGGCACTCAGAGCACCCGTGGGCGACTCTTCAATAAGCCCTCTCAAATCCCCCCTCTGCACCTGAAGGCACGTTAGCTCTTAGCTCAACCCGCTAACCTGTCATCCGCTAAACCGCCACATAAAGGCCCCATCATGCCTTAAGAGGACTAGGCATGTCGTGTCATTGTAAAAGCTATTACAATCACTGCATTCAAAAGGTTTTATGTGCTCAAAATTATGCAGAGAAAGTTTGTGCTTGCTGTTAAAAAGGAGAGGCTAATAGGCTGTGTGATTGGAATTAATGGGGTTGTTGACATAAAGCTTGCAGCCTCTTGCAGAAGACGCAGCTGTTTGTTTGTGAAAAGGATCGGATGTTTTTGGAGACGTGTCAGTGTGTCTCTTGCACGTTCGCCTTTCTTTGCTTTTCACGTTTCCTGACGTGCTTGTCAATTAGTCTAGTGGTTCCCAACCTTTTTTGGCTCGTGTATCCTTAGCAGGGCACGTGTCTTTCATGCACCCCTGGAATCCAACGCATTCTACTGTTGTATGAATGAACTGTTATCAGACATTACTGTTTTATCAATCTCAGTCATTGGTTTCTTTAGGGAAAATTTGCTCTTTTGCATCTGTTTATTTGTTTCCTGGACAAAATGTGTTCATTGTTGGACTGAGCCAAAACTGGAAAAAAGTAAGAAAGGCTTGTTATGATACACTGATGATGAAACACTGAATTTGCTTATTATTAACATAACAATCATTAAAACTGCCCCACCCAAGTTTAATAACTAGTTTTTCATGTTTTCTGCAAATGTTCATGTCTCAATAGGTTGTTAGTCATACATCGATTTCTTTAATAAGAGACATTTGTATTGAGTCATTTAGATTAAACCAGAAACATACTGTCTGAGTTGATCTGTCTGTCCCTCTAAATCAACCCAAACTGGCAGAATACAAAATTATACTATAAAAATAAAGGATGGAAGACAAATGTTAGATTCCTGGTAGCGATCAAACGATGGATTCTTTTAGTGAGAGAAGCCAAAGAAACGAAGGAGGACAGAGGCAAAAAAGAAGAGGAAAGGATGAAACAGGGAGTATGATGAAGAGGAAAAGAGATGTTTGAGCTGAAATGCAGATTCCAGCTGCTCAACCGAAATAAAAGCAAAGGAATTCTTAAGATGTCCCACCAAAGATATATCCACGGGCGACATGTGGCCAAGACAAATGCACTTGTTTTGTCTCATAATAAGCTCAAAACAAAGATTTTGATTGAAATACTTATGGCCCTGGAAGATTCCCCATGCATTTTTCCACTGTGTCACCCAGCTGTTAAAACATACTTTGCCTTCCAGTCTATCTTTGGCCTTTTATTTGTTTGTTTTTCTTTTTCCATAGCACATGTCATGTTTATTGTTTCTTTTGGAAGAAGTTAAAGCTTTTTCTCATTTTCACTTAGTAACCACAGCAACATCTGTGCGCAGTACTTTTCATATTATTTGCATATTACTTTAGGAGCCCTGTTAAAGCCCTGTTTCCACACTGTAGTCTTTTATGGCTGGAGAGTGGACACTGGATTGGGATCTGGTGAGAAAAGCAAACAGTTAAGTCCTGGTTTGAACCCGGTTTTGTCTTGATGTAAACTTAACTTCTGCCTTGTTTTAGTTTAGTCTGTTCAATTTATTCCCACGTTGTTGTGCTGTTTATTAATGTGAACGCCATAGTGTCTTGCAGCTGGGGTACCTAACTTTAGAATCACCACAAATGTCGTTATAAATATACGAGTTATATTATTTTATCTGCTCCTTTCTGATCATAAAAATGCATGAAGAATTCAGAAGAAAATACTGTGTAATGTATGTTACCTTTACAACTATGCATACAAATTATTCATTCATATTAAAAATAACCTATACCTATCTAGTTTCTCGTTCACTCTAGTTTTCACCCGCATGTATTTTGGCCTGTAAATTTTTTAGGAAAGAGCAGACCACCCTCACTCAGCTAATCAGCTCTTTGCCCAAACCTTCAAATAACGACATATGAATCTCTTAAGTAGGCAAAACATGTTTCTAATAATAGAAAGATAGCATGTTGTGGTCTGATTTGTTCATTTTATTAAAAAAAACATGTATTTCTTACCTCAGCTTTAATACATGAATGAATGATTATAACATACACTCCAGCATTTTAAGTATTTCAACTCTGCAATTCGACCTTCGTTCCATATTTCTGCTGATGCGGCAGTACTCTTGGGGTTAACAAAATCCTTTACAGATTTGCTCATCCTTCTTCTCCTTGTCCTTACAAAAATCTACCCTCCTCCCGCCTCTCTCGATCTCTTGCCTGTCACGGTCCAGTGGCAGGGTTAAGTTAAGTAAGAGTGTTCTAATAATTAGGCTTGGGACCGGCTCTCCTCCCAGCCTCCTCCTGAGTCCTGCCCATGTGTGCGAGCTTGTGTGTGCATATGTGTGTGTGTCTCTGTGCACCGTCCTGTCAGCACTTAGCCAGATGTTAAAAGGCTTGTCGCTCTCATGTTGCCTCCCTGTCACTCTCACACACACTAAACCGAGCCACACAGCACTGTCCCTGCCCCGGTGGCAATGTCCAGTCCGTGCCCTGTCTGCAATGAAGGACAGAGAATCACTTGTGGTGTAGTTTGGATTTACGTTGAGAAGTAATAGTCGGTAAAGTGAAATTTACTTGAAATACAGTAAGGTTGACTATCTTGTCGAGTAAATGATGTCCCAATAGAAAGACTGTCACTAATATTAGGGCTGGTCTGAAAAGGGAGGAATGTTGCTTTTTTCCCATAGAAATGTGTGTAAGTTAAATCCATTAATAATAATAATGATATTATCTTTTTAAGGATTTACATTGTGCCATAAAACATTGGCTACATTACAACTTACATTTTTGTTAAGCTAAAGAGTTGCATTACTTGTGATTATAGCCATGTGTTTACCTGAAATCTATTTTATCTAATGTCTTTATGATATTAACTTGCCTCTTTGAATACATTCTAAAAACAAAGTCTTCCTTGAACTGGTCAGAGGGCACTTGTTTGCACGTACTGTATTGAAATGGAGTACTTGACTGTTTCCCTCTGGTCTCTGTGGGTGGTAAGCGGCACAACTGTTTATGTGTATGTGTGTCTCTCGATGCGGTCATTGTTGAGATATTGTGCAGATCAAGGATTAGCAGCTTCCTGTCAAGCCCTTTGTCAAAGCCCCGGCCGCGCTCCTCGGACACACACCACTGTCCTTCTATGTGTTCTGTTACACAAATGAGCCACTGGGGCTGTGGAAAACAAGACGGAACAGTCTGCTGTAACTCCAAGTACAGTAGTTTCACTTGTTCTAGTCCAAGCAAGTGAGGATTAAACTTTTGTTGCCAAGTTCCAAGAAACTGTGATATAATATTAGGACATAAGTGATCTGTAATGGACTCAAATAACATGCTTGGACTGTATCTGTAAGAGACTCAAATTAGGGCTGCATGATTAATCACTATCAAATGGAAAAATATGCTTTCCAAAAAAAGGGACACACGATTGGGATATTTCTTTTAGTCTTGGAAGATTTGTCAATGAATAAAAAATCTTTTGGGCAGAAGCATTGAAAAGTCAGACACTTCTCAATTCAAGGTTTTATACATACGTATATATCACATTTTAGCAGTGAATTGTTTATTTCTACTAGAAATAAGTAGGAACTCTATAAACCTTTTATGCATTTTAAGCAATAGTTTTACTCATTTTAAAATTAGACTTTTTAAACATAATTTAACATAGCAAAAATTGCATCACAACTTTTACGTTGGTTAGAATTATTGAAAATATTATATTTAGCCAAAATTGTGAACCCCTCACTCAAATACCATAATAAAGTTTTTTTATTATTCAACACTTTTAGAAATATATATATATTTTTTTACCATAAATCATTTGTAATCCTTAATGTTTACACTGGGACTGACTGAAAATGTTTCCAATAGCAGTACAAAACCATATCTAGACCAATAGGAACCATTATCTAGAACCAAAAAAGCACAAAATCACAAAGTACTTCCCAGACTAAGGTTAATTCCATCTTCCCTTGATCGTCCCACACACAGACAGGACAGCAGGGTCATCCTCTCTTTCCTCTTGTGTTTCTTTTTTTTACTTGCACACAGTGCCGGAATTCCACTTGGTTCCCTTGGTGATGTCAGCGGCGACCAATAAAATGCAAGCGTTAAAACTCCACTGAGTCCCATACAACTGCTGCACACCTGGCAACACAACACACATTTAGGTCTTTAATATGAGCCCCCACAAAGGCTAGTGTAAGGTCGTTTCTGTACCTGCAGCTGCCTGGGAAAGAAGAACAATGTGAGCTTTGAAGCACCACATACATCAACTTTGTTCATTTTACTTTATCCTCACTACATTGTCAGATTCTGTGTCATACATAGATATACACAAATGCCTTAAAACTGCATTCAACTTTCTTTTCCATGCCACTTGTTGAGGACATCCAAACAAAGATATTTTTCAGAATTTAAATTTAAAATCATTGCATAATACAGATGTTTTTTTTTGTTTTTTGTTAAAATACCGCTCACTGTGAGCAATGTCATCTCTTCACAGAAATGACACATACTTGGCTTTACTCAGTGGCCAACAGGCATTTTTCCTCCAGAAATATTGATGCTGTAGTTTTCTTTTAGACTTTCCATCTTAACTTTTTATTGCGCAATAATCCTGGGTCATGTGACTTTTGTCATTCGTGCTGTTGACTTTCATTCTGGCTCATTTTGTCCACTGTTTAAACATGCTTTTACATGTTTAGTGTATTCCAGTACCGTATTCTTTCAATATGCAGACCAATTTCCCCATTCCTATCGTGGCATAAGGGCATTTTCTACACCATAAAGCTCACAGTATTGCCCCATTTCCCCTGGAGTAGCCTGGCAAAATGGGGCTATTCCTCAAAAGAAGAGCAGCTAAAACACACAGCTCTTAATGCAGAAGTGTTAAGATTGTCTACTTTCCTCTTCGCTCATCTTTCTTCGCTCTCCATCCTTTCTCCTGCTCCTCTCCCCTCCTCCCTCCTTTCCTCTCAGTAATCTAATCTGCTGCCAGTTTGTAGATGCAGTCTTGTGTGACAGGCCGACCCCCCTCCTTCTCCTCTCACTTTCACACATACACACATAAAAAACTAGCTAGGCCTGTATCCAAAAAGCTGTTTACTTGCCAACCCCCATGCCTTGGTCACACCTTCTTTAATATTGAATTATTCATCAAATCTGATTGGTTCCCGTAGATGGTAGCCACGGTGCGTACCAACAGTTTGCGCAGGTTTGGAGATGGTAGCTGTTTTCTTATCGCAACGTGCTCTGTTGCTTCGCATCTCTCACATATTGATGAAAGTGTCTGGACCACACGCACCTGCAGCATACTTGGAAGTGAAACTACCCTGAAATCTGAAAAGTTACTTTTTAGCCGTGTGGTTTAGTGTAATTCTAGTAAAAGTTGAACGCATCCCAGGGGGTAAAGCTTACCATCTGCTGCAAAGAGCCCCAGAAGTCCCCCAGTAAGGTGAAACAAATCAATAAAGACTGTTTTATATGCATGCCAGTGTGTGTGTGCGTGTGCATGCCCATATTTGCATGTACCAAATCCATACCATTCAATATAAGGAGGGACTTAGCACTAAGATCAAGGGGGCTTGTAAATCTGAAAAATATGTATGCAAGTCCAATGTGTGAGATTTACAATCACATGTAAAGATGTAAACAACCGCTTTAGGGTGTGTGATTTCATGGTCCATAATTGCGTGAAGATACCTCAGAGAACGTTTACATTTGTCTTTTTTCTGCAGATTGTGTGTCTTTGAGCCTCACAGCAAAGATTTTAGTCTTCTTTCTATTGTTTGGGGAAATAGGTTTGTATACTTGACGATAAATCTTGAACGTTGTCCTTTCTCTTTCCAAACATAACAATCGAAAGTGATAAGAGGATGACTTGCAAGAAACCATGAAAAGGGCCCTTGTTATCTTGTGATTCAAAAGTCCTTTATTGAAACATGGACGAGAAAAGCGCTTTGACACAGAAAAAAGCATATTTTTGCATGTCTTTGAATGTGTGTGGAAAATGCATTCACGGCCTGATTTTTGTTAGAGGCGCACACAGTTGATCGTCACGGATTTGCACACACTCGAGGACAATGCGCGGTTAAGGAAGGATGAGTGTGTAAACATGTGTGCATGTTTGTTTGTGTTTGCTGTCTCCAACACCTTGTGAGGCACTTCAGTTTGACCTGCGCTGCCTATGCATAACTAAAAGGCATTAGCGAGAGGCAAGAGTCTATTGGTCCATGGCTGCTCTTCCTCATGATGCACTCACAATCAAATCACAGCAGTTAGACTAAAGGTAATTATATTTTATGCATAAGAGAAGGATTTTGTCGTAGAGGTTATTCAAATATTTGTGGCTGTCAAGGTGTCGCAATCCATCCGTGGCATTTTACATCAGGACGGGATAGGATAAAAGGACACTTGCGGTGAAATTTAAAATAAACGATAAATACTATGGTATGTATTTACTTTATTTGAATTGGGAAGTTTATAATGAACAGCTGTAAATATCCCGGAATTTTCCCAAAGATAGTTTTAATTTCTAGTCTTTTTATAGTTTTGATTGTATACCGGAGCACCCAGAGGAAACCTAGGCAGACACAAGGAGAACATGTAAACTCCTGGGAGTCGAATCCAGGACAAGCATTTACTTTCATGAAATAATTAAATAAATGTCATAAAACCTTCTATTCACAATTATAACGTCTTTTACAAGTGGGCTCAGTAGAATCCAGATTAAAATAGCCACTTTACTAACTGGAGTTATTTTAGAGTTGGACTGGTGATGTCGCAATTATCGTCAAAAACTATTTCACTTTAACAAAATACTGATTTTGCCTCAAGTTTTCCACTTTACTGAAATAGCACTTTAAACCTTTGTCACATTGAGAAAGCCAGCCCACTGTTCAGCGCAGATGAATAATTTAGCGGTGTGTGTATCATCTGTTTACCGTGCTAATCCATCTGTCAGCAGGCACCTATTGATTTGTGCCTTGCCTGGTAATTGTGCGTCCATGCCACATGCCACATGCACACACACACACACACATGCAAATACACAAACGTACAACAACAAAACGCCAGTATGACGCGCAGCTCATAGCCACAAGAAGGTGTCGGCACTTCATTTTAACGGAGTGGCAGTGAGGCCGGGGTCAAGGTCATGAACGAAGTCAGTAAATTATACCTATTCATATTGTATTGTTTAATTCAGAGGTCCTTCCTTAAGTGGGAATGTCTGAACTGGGTAGTGTTAACAGCTGATACACGTTTCAATAGATATCAATGGCTTGGAGACTTGGAGATTGCCAATCATGTACATTTTACAACTTTTGGAATACATGCATGCAAAACATGCGCCCAAACACACACACACACGCACTTTTCTTCCCTCAAAACTTGGACCTAAGCTATAACAATAACTTAAATTAGTTGAACTACAAAAAAAACACTATGTCTTCCTTTGCAGACATAACATAAAAAGTTATTATAGTGAGTCCAAATTTTGTTTAAACTGAGTCTTTTTGAGTTTTTTTTTTTGCATAGGAATTTTGCGTACCTGTTTAAGATGCCGCACATTCAACAGTGAAATTAATACAATAAAAAGTGAGAGATGCGACTGAGCTGGAGTTGCGGAGAATATGTGTTATAATAATGAATCAGGGGCGTTCATTGATGGCTGTAATTATCAAATGGCTGGTTTTAAAAGCTCATTGATTGATGTCATTAGCTCCATGAGTGATTACTAATTGCTCCTTCAGTATGTTAACTGCACAGCACGCTCTCCCACACACCACGGCAAACATTCATTAAACAGACACATGCATACGTCTGTGCATCCAACAGCTTGATTCAATTAACAGCTTACCAGAGAACACAGGGATCAAAGTGTACAGAACGAATGGAGTTTAATTTGACGAGAAAGTATTTTGGTTGATCTATGTGCATTCATATCTGACTTTGGCATTGTCATTTACTTTGTTTGACAGGTATATAGTAACCAAATAAATTAGATTTTGATTTTAAAAGTTAAAAGGTCTTTTATCCTTGGTGAAGCTGGAATTCCAAATTTTGTATCAAATTCCACCTAGATAGTTCCCTGATTTTTTTGTTTTAATAGTTAGGGTTAGGGTTAGGATTCAATTCAAATTCAAATAACTTTATTTATCCATGAGGAACTTAATTTGCAGACAGAGCACCAAGGGATGCATAAAACATAGAAACACAACATATATAATACAATACAAGTGCAGAAAGGCAGGATAAAATACATAAAACTTCATCCAAAACAGACCATGTCCCAACATCAACCTTTTCAGACAGAAAAGTGTAAAGGCTCACTAGTATGCAATAGATAACATGTTTTCTAATAAGATGAAGACAGCATATTCTGGGCTGATTTGTTCACAACATGTTACTTTTTCTAGACCAACAGTCTGATTCTGCATTTCATTGATTCCGCACACTTGTAAAGATACATTTTCTATTGTCTTCCTGAATGTTTTTCCTCAGCCTGACACCAGTCAATACGGCCATTTCTGAAGGACCATTTAATCTGAGGAGGATATGTCTGAACCTCTCCTTCTCCCCCCTTCGGTTTCCACAAGTCGCTCCACAGGGTGCACGGCAGGGTTCATTTCGATATGGAACGTCTAATATCACATCCAGTTGGCAAAATGTTCGGAATTTGGCCCCTTCTCTGTGCTGCGTCCTTCTGCTTCCAACTCCTTCTGTGTGTGTGTATGTGTGTGTGTGCGTGTGTGTCGGAGGGTGTTAGGAAGCATGCAGGGGCTTTGGCGAGCAAAAGAGAGCAAATCTGTCAGCTCTCCCTGGGCAGACAACCCTTGTGACCCTCATTGAAAGACATATTGATTCTCCTCTGCAGTCAACAGGGAGGGCCCGGTCGTGGGGGTGTGTGTCTGTGCAAAAGTGCTTAACATATCCACGTCTTTGCCATTTGCTGCTTAAATAAGAATTCAAGCTAATTTGTCCTAGAAGTAGTTAATGTAAAGTATGTAAAGTCAAGTATTTCGAGATCATACCACTATTTGAGTTATTTTACAGCTATATGTAAATATATTAATTTATGACAATGCCCTGAACATGACGGAATTAGGTAATTTGTATGCTATATACGGAATCAACACATTACTGATAGATTTGGTTGATTTAATGGAGTTTCTCATTTGCCTTCACTGGAAATACATTCAAGGGGGGCGACAGTAGCTCAGTTGGTAGAGCATTGGCCTTAAGGCCAGAAGGTCGTGGGTTCAATTCCCTGCACCTTCTCCACCGACTCCCACTGATGACTGCTGTTGTTGTGTCCTTGGGCAAGACACTTAAAGGAATAGTTCACCGTTTTTACATACTGACATATGTTCTTACCTTACCTTAGACTAGTTAATACGTACCTGTCTGGTCTTAGTCCGTGTGCTCTGTCATGCAAACGGAGCAAAAACGGGAGCACAAATGCAGCCTCCTCTGTATATTTTGTAGCACCAAAAGGTAGCTCCCGCTAGAAGCTACCAAACTCTTCCAAGTGTTCCCTATTAAATGTATATAGTTACGTGAAGTGTTACACTGCAAAGTATAGTAACACAGAAATGTAACAGTCGATTTTCTCAGCGGATAAAACGGGTACTATATTGTGAGGCGTAGTAATCTGAGGTGCGCTACGTCCGCGCACTAACTTCTCTCCGTACTACAAGTCACGCTGCTTCTATTGACGGAAGTGAGCGAGAGAGAAGTCTCCGGAGAGAAGTTAGTGCGCGGACGTAGCGCTCCTCAGATTACTACGCCTCACAATATAGTACCCGTTTTATCCGCTGAGAAAATCAACTGTTACAATTCTGTGTTACTATACTTTGCAGTGTAACACGTCACGTAACTATATACATTTAATAGGGAACACTTGGAAGAGTTTGGTAGCTTCTAGCGGGAGCTACCTTTTGGTGCTACAAAATATACAGAGGAGGCTGCATTTGTGCTCCCGTTTTTGCTCCGTTTGCATGACAGAGCGCACGGACTAAGACCAGACAGGTACGTATTAACTAGTCTAAGGTAAGGTAAGATCATATGTCAGTATGTAAAAACGGTGAACTATTCCTTTAACCCCACTTTGCCCAAAGCCCCCGCTGGAAGATCTCAGCTCCTGTGGACTCACCACCTGCAGAGGATCAGTGAGGGGCTGGTGCTATGAGATTTGGGTGGCATCTATGATTGCCACCCCCCTGACCCAGAAATGGATTAAAGGGTAGAAAATGGATGGATGGATGGAAATACATTCATTTAAGCCCATAGCTGCTCTTGTTAGCTGCACCATGTTTTCCTGTCTAATGACCTTTGGGGCATCTCCAGTCAACACCCAGAAGACTGTTAGAAACCCAGTGTTTACTCTCAGTAATTGTCAAAGCAGTGTCACACAACAATCTGACCAGGTCCTAAAGGTCACAGGAACGGTGAAGACACTCCGACGACAGTCACTGGACATGACCTGTGACAAGTAAAAGTGCAGTGTCAGACAGTTTAACATGGAATCTTTGCGTCTTTAATTACTACATATATTATAATAAAATGATTCCCTAGATAGAAAACGTATTAAACTTACTAAATATGGTGTTTTTACATTAATGATCTATTGTATTAGTTTTTGTGATAAACTGTCTGAGAGTAATAGTAACAGTATTTCCCAGGAAAAGTTTTATGGTTTGTGAAAATGCAAACATTTTAATTTCAGTAATCTAATTTGTATGTAGGCAGCAACATTACTTAAGTTAAGACAATGAATGTGTGGGTGAAAAGTCACTGTTGTAGTTTATTTGTATTGTAGTCTAGTACTCTGTCTTGCTGTGTAGTACTGTGAGCCCATACTGTACTGTTCATCATTGTATTGTATCTATTTTTCTGTATCTAAATATTGCTGTGACTTCTGAACTGAGAATATGAGTGTCTTAGTTATTATGTGTATATTCCCTTTCCCCTTTGGCCCCAGAGGCTGAAGGTCCTCAGTTTGGGCGGCACACATCATGTGAGAGGGCTGCAGAGGCAGGAGGTACAAACCTGACATTGTGCTCCGGTCGTCTACAGCGTGTTAGGCCGATTGGCATTATGTCCTCCATGGGCCGCACGCTGACCCGGCTCCACAGTCAGACGTATAAGCTGAAAAATACTGCCTGCGATAATGAAAGGCAGGTGCACCGGGAAAACCACTGAGAAGCGGGAAGAGAAAAAGGACAAAAAGAACAAGTGAAAGTCAAAGCAGGTGACCGACCACTGAAAATACACTTGTTTGATAAGTGTGGTTAATATGGTACGTCACCTCAGGCCACTCTCAACAACAGATTTAGCTCTTTCTTCAGAATCGTGGTCAATAGCGTCATTACAGAAAGAGATAGCAGTTCTAAATGTGTCTTTCACACTCGCATCAATATGTGGAGGATGCTAATTGTGGCGTCTGGCCTAAGGGCTGACAAATTAACCAATGCGACCATAATTATTTGTCAGCAACATTACTTCTGGATCAAGTGTGCAAATTAGCACAATAGTTTATAGTTTGTAAACCTAATCCTAACAATGTCTTTTTTTTTTCTTCAACAAAATAAAGTAAGAATTCATATATAATGAGGTGGGCTGATTGAGTGCATTTTCCAATAATCTGGATTTCTGACCTGAAATATTATAGAACGACAAAAGATAGAACCACAATTTTTTTTAATAGAACCTCAATAATATTATAGAAGAACAAATTTTATAGCACGACAAAAGATAGAACGATAAATGATGGTACATCTAACTACAACAAGCATGATATCACAGACAGCAGTCTCATTTTGACATATTGCTTTTACATAATAAATTCGCCAGGTAAAACAACAATTTCTGAACTATCCAGCCACATTCATACCAAGCAACAAACAAAATCCCGACTTGACTTGACTCTTTGAAATACTTTGTAGAACTGATTGAAGTAGTTGTTTAGTGTTTACTGTATAGATGTGTTTTGGTCTGTGCATGCCGACAGCAGCAGTGGGCCGCAGATGGCATGGCGGTGTCGGGGTGAGAAGCGTTTGTTAGGATCAAACAGCTCCAGTGTGGCCCCTCCACCCTTCACTCGCTTTCTTCTTCTTCTTCCTTTCTTTTTTTTTTGTTTGTCATTTTCTACCACCCCTTCCTCGGCTTTCAATCGCGCTTCCTCATCCTCTGTCCCCCTCCTCCTCTCCAGTCACTCGGTCTCTGCTCATTTTTTCCCCTAATCTGTCCATCAGAAGTGTGGATAAATTATTCATGGCCTGTGTCTGTCCCCAAAGCCTTGTCACCTCTCTCCGCAGCCTGCGTTCGCCGCTTCCTCCGCTTCCTCGTCCCTCCATCTTTGACCAACCCCTGTCGCTCCACTTAGATTCCTCTGGCTTTTTGTATCATTTATTTTCACAGCTGGATCTGCTTTCACAAAGAACAATAGTTTTTTTGTTATTTTTTGTTAAAACATATGTAATCATTCATTCAATTGTAGTAAGACAGTAAGAAAAGTAATCGCCTTGTTATTTTGAAAGGTGTCCTTACTTTCTGGTTCTTAGGATATGTGACTCTGTGCTATCTCTTTCCTGCAATGAGAACACAGTTTTGAGGCAATGCCAAATTAAATTAGACAACTCCATGACATGTAATTGTAGGGGATATACGCACATAAAGAATTGTGTATTTCCAACTTGTAATGTAATCAAATTTAATTGTAGAATTTATATTTCCGAATGTGATTCATCAGAAGAAAACATGTGAAGGCCTGATTACAAATGACTCCTGAAAAGCCACTTGACAGCACTGTAGTCACAAATAATCTTGTTCCTGATCCACCATTTTCTCCCTGAACAATTACAGAGTGGTTTATGTTTGCTAATACTGTCGCGCACTCAGATAGTTTTGCACAGATAAAGTTTGTTGTGGAAAGCTATTAATCATAGGAAATCCTG
Source organism: Knipowitschia caucasica (assembly GCA_964034765.1). Taxonomy (NCBI): domain Eukaryota; kingdom Metazoa; phylum Chordata; class Actinopteri; order Gobiiformes; family Gobiidae; genus Knipowitschia; species Knipowitschia caucasica. The sequence goes on along the minus strand of OZ035836.1, from coordinate 19,240,276 downwards.
TTGAATACAAAGTTAGGGAGTGCAGTGATTAGTGATAAATTGCCTTGTGTCTCCCTCGTTGGTATATGTTTGTGTGAGGCGGCCGCTTTCGAAAGTGCCCTGAACCTTGGGGAATCTCTCTTCCTTACCCCCCACCCCACCCCCCGTGTTCCATAGATAGTCCTGTCTCAACCACTCAGGTCTCTGGTTAGCACGACGATTAATACGTTTTAAAAAATGTCCCCTCCACTTTCCCCCGGTGTCAGATCCTGTTCACTATTCAGGGCAGGTTGGTGCCAGATCAGCAGCCCACAGCTCTCTGCCGTTAGAGGCTGATCAATCTACACCGCGCCTCGCATTGATGAATTACACCAGTCCGCACAGAACCAGGGGGGAGGCCAGCACTGCAGGGGCTCGCCAGGGAGATGACTGGATAAGAAAATATTACAAGATGATGGCAGGGAAAGAAAGAGACATAGAGAATATAAGTCAGGCGATGAGTGTCTGGGAGATCTTGGCTGCAAATCTTACAACAGTATAGAGTTAGTTCTAAAGAGTCCTTCTGGAGAAAAACTGGAGAAGCAAATGTCCCTTTATATGATCTATTCAAAATGTATGAAAAAGGTATTTTTTTCTGTACACAAAGGCTGTATGACCTCACACTGTGAAAGTTTGCTTTTGGTTAATGAAGTTTTATTCAAACCTCAATCTTTATTAGTAGTAATATTATTAATGGTCACACACAAAAATTGGTCGAATTTGCATCTCGTATATAGACAAATAAATACACATACAACAAAAAGGCATTCCAGTTAGCAGTGCAATTAGTCTAGAGTAATTTGTGTGATCAGACTTTTTCGCTTATTTCAATTCTTAAGTTTCCAACCCAATTTTTCATTCCCCTCCATTTTGGTTCCAAATAAGACATAGAACTTTTTTGTAGGAGGTTGCAGTTTCTCAGAGCCTGAGAATATATGTAGAATATATATTTCTGCCTCCTTCGCTGTCCCCCCTCGTTGCTGGGGATGATAAATCCATTGCTATCTATGACAGCTTTGTTGCCTCTCGAGGCCCCTCCTGCCTTGTTTGGCCGTGATTCGCAGCGACAGCTTTAGGAGCGTGTCTTTATTTAAGAGCTGCTGTAATTACACAGACTTTAGCATATGTAGACGGCCAGATATGATTCAAACTGCCACAGCGGCGCGAGAGGGGAGAAGCTCAACGGGTGAACGAGAAGAGAGATAAAACACAATTGCGAGTCGACAAGGGAAAAAGGATAGAAGGGCAAGTGAGGAGACGGAGGAGAGATAGAGGCAGACTGATAGAGCAATTGAGAGACGAGGAGAGGGCAGTCGGGAGGGGGCTATGGGAAGAGATATGGTTTGGCAAATAAAAGAGGAGCGCGGCGCTGCTGCAAACTGTTCGCCTTATGATGCCTCATTAGGGCTTAGGGCTGCAGATAGTGCCTGTTAGAGAGATCTATGATCCCGGCACCCACAGACAGACAGAAGGGAGAGGAAGCTGGAGCGAGGCGAGAACACACACTAAAACTCTGAGGAAACAGGAAATTACTAATTAAAGCATTGGTCTAAGCGCATGGGAAACTTAAGTCAAAACATTAAAGATTATAATGGCACAGAAAAATAAAGAAACACGTACATTAAATTCCGTTGCCAGGACAATAATGTATAACTTAACTTAAGTAAGGAAACATCTTTAAGGCTAAGGAGTAAAATAAAACGTACATCTCAATTATAGAGATGTACAGATGCTACATGTAGTTCTATAATATCTTAAGGATGTATGGTCAATGTGAAAGGAACATTACAGTATTTGCCCTTCTGTATTTGGTGTATGATATATGCGTATGTCCACCATAGGTTAGCAGCAAGCATGTTGCCAGTTCCACTTGTCTACTAATTAGCATAAGAGAAAAGCTACAAATTGCAATGAATGTAGAACAAAAAGAGCAGTAAAGATATGGTATCAGACATGCAATGAAAGTGTCGCTTCTCTTGTCTGTGTGTGACAGAGATAGCCGAGTGCACAGCAGCAGGCTCCACTCGCACTAATTAGGAGGTGGACTTTAACAAGCAGAAAGGGAAGGAGAGCAGGCCAGAGACACCGAGGCTGCACTGTTAATCCCGTGCCCATTGTCAGCCGTTACAGGAGAACCGTGCTGGATGTCGAACCAAGCCAGGCAGCCATAAATCTGTTATGTAGCCTTTGTACAATGTGCACAGATGCAGAGGCACATGACACAAACGTAGCGACTCTGTGACGAATGGCTCTGATCAGGGCGACCACACAAATCAGATGCATAAGTCACACTCGAATAATGAAGAGACGTTACGCCACAGTTACAAAAAGCATTAAATCACAACCTGTTGTTTTCATCACGAAGAGCCTGAGCTTATCTGCCAGCTACAGGTGTGTGTGCATGTGTGGCCTTCATGAGCCAATGGCTGATGGCTATCTTTATCTCGTAGTGTCAAACAGGTCTTGTGGCCTGCTCCTGATTAGCTGTCCTTACATATGCCTCGCCGTAAATCTGCCAGAAGGATCAATTGTATCTGTATTGGGGCCATGCAAATCCGGTGTGAGAGTTTTCTCATCTGCTTGTTGTAGATGTTCCATGGAGATTTGTACCTTTCTCCAGATGCAAATGTTTTAAATTTATGTTTTGACACTCTGCCTCGCTCAGACCATGGGCAGCCCTCTTCACCCCTTCACAAAGCAGCCCGAGCTTCACAGTGGGCAAGCCCTTTAGAAACTCTGCACATGATCAGAAAACTGTAACTTCAGTATTTTGGGTTTAATCGCAGCAGTATGATACAGCGGTATGACACATCAGTGCAGCGGCTGTGAACTCAAAGGGAACAGAGAAACCATGTATTCATGAACAAAGAATAATGAATGCATATGTCACTTATGTTTATAGAACCTTATGAAATCGAGGAAATCCAAAACAAAAGCACATGTGAAGCTGCCTCTGGAACAATCCACCCAGAGACACAGACCTCCTCTTGTGTTTTTCTAGTTTTTCTATTGACATCTATTTACTGCTTCACACAGTCAACTCAACAGATAAACTAACATGTTTGCAAAGGGGGAAATTGAACACATGAATTTACACAGCCATGGCCATCACCTCTATCATCCCTAACCACACCATTCTCAGTACTGTGTGTGAAGGTTAGTAAATTCATGCAAACCTCCTGTTGATTTAAACACACGTTTCAAAGCACCGTCATTTCCCTAACTGGCTCTTTGTCACCATGGAGCACGGCCTCGAGCTGCCGATCATAGTCATGATAGGCTCTTGAGCATGCAGGACGCCTGGCAGGTAACTGGAGTCCTCTGAGTGCCAAGACCTGTGAATTTATGAAAAAAAAGCACAGACCACTTGATGTTTCTGTGCATTTTTCCACCAATCCTTTCAGAGAAGACCAACAATAGCTCGCTGTTTTAACATTTCTTTGAACTTTTTAACATTTCTTTGAACTGGGATCGCGAGAATTGCTACGGAGGGTGTTTTTTTCAATCCATCCAAAATATGTGGATCCTTCATATAAAAATGTGTGTATATTTCTGATGTCGCTTGTATGAAAGGATTCTGTGAACGTGTTTTTGCTCATAAGGTAACTTTGTGTGTGGGTTTTTAGTCTCCCTCTTATTGTACTTCCAGACTTTATCCACGATCATCCCTCCCCGCTACAATATACATGTAAGTACAGTAGATTAGAAAAAGCGAGACGTCCTCACAACTTCACTCAGATCTATTTATCGCCTTTGTTTCCACTCCCCCCTTTTGCTATCTGCACTCCAATTGAAAAGGCAATGACATTTGGAGAATTAAACTTGTTGACAAAGTGGTTTACAATACATAATGATCACAACAATACAAAGAAATGATTAAGGTATAATGCGATCATTTACGCAGCCTTTGTTTATCTCGGCTGCTCGCGCTACAACAGCAGGTAAACAGTCGGGCGGCTTGTATCGCCCGTGTGATTCAGTGATGGCGGCGGCGTGCGTTTCCAAAATGGTAATTTGCAGAAATGAAAACTTAATCAAGCGTGCTGCCGAAGTGGCCCTGAATAATTTAACAGGCGATGCTGGGATGAGCGAGTAAGGAGGAGAGAGAGGAGGGTGAGAACGAAAGAATGGAAGGAAAAGATGCCAAGTGGACAGGGTGAGAAAACTTATGGAAGGCTTTGACCATTATAATCTTAGAATAAAGTTTGAATCATAAGCCAATTTTTATGACTGCAACTGATTAAATACAAGTTGACAAATGAGCAAATGTATGTCTAATGTACAGGACATATCTAGTCCCTTTCTAGTGTGGTTACATGAATGTTGCGGGCATCACTACAAACAATCCAGTCTAATTGTGCTCAAACATACTGGTAAACTAGATCTCGGATAATTCAATGGACTGTTGAGTAACCTGTTTTGTTTTGTTTTTTACTTCCAAGTATATTCGTTCCATCTTCAGCAATAGAACGTTAAATATCTTCCAGCTTAGTCATTCTCAATATTTGCACATACCTCCCCTGTCACCACTACTCATACAACCTGTGGTATTGCATCATAGCTATTGTCTTGTTTTATAACCTGTTAAAAGGAAGTTATGCTGTAAATGCCGTCCATTGCATGCAAGGTTGGGACCCCATGTGCTTGTGAACGTTTTTGTACACAATCCTAAAATGGACTTAACTACAGCTTTAACTTAACCAACACCAGTAAAGTAAATCTCAAGAAGATCCTCCCTCTTTTCCAACTTTTCACATTGTGCAAATGTGATGCACTGATCAAGGCAGTGCATCAGCGCCAACAAATCTTCATTTAAAAGAGTTGATCTTTTTCAAATGCTTTGTGAGAGGAATTACTTAGCCTGAGTTAAACTTTTAATATTGGCTGTCTCCTCCAGCTTTGATTAATTCCTCATCCACGGAAGGGAAGACTTTCATTAATACGAAAGCCATAAAGCCATTAGTCTTGCTGCAGGAAGAAAGCCCATATTCGGATGTTGCAGATAAATCCTAAAGCAACTAAATGATAAGGGAGGTGGAGAATAAACATTTGTCTTTGCTTTTCCAAAAGTAGAAATCTCACTTGACCATTTTCAAAACTCTCTCCCCATTTATTTCTATATATTTCTTCTGTTTCTTGTCCATACAAAATAAAACACAGATATGCATTATGAGTGACTATAAGCGCATGTTGGAATGGTTTTGCATGGGAGCTTGCAGCGTGTCCGTAGCCTTTAGCAGATTGGAGTGAGACTGAACTAAAGACCCAGGCCGCGGCGCTATGAAAGCCTTCTCTAATGGAAATGATGTGTTTGTGTGTATGCGACGTGCCAGGCTTTTGTCACAAGACCTGCCATTTCAGTAAGTACCGCTCAGTGCAGAAGAGGGACAAAAAGTCTCTCACACACACACGCAAACACACACATACACACAGACCAGGAGCAGACTTCGAATTTTATTAAGTACCCTTTAGAAAGAGTGAGAGTGAAACAAGAGGGGAAAAGTCACCGGCAGCATGGTAATCAGGCATCTGAGACGAGGAGGAGAGTGAGGAGGGGAGCGGGGCACTTTTTTCAGAAGGTGCAAACTGAAAAACCGGGAAGAGAAGAGTGTTCAAAGTTTTGAAGTCTTTGAAATCTGTGCTAAAAAGATGACTTGTTTCGTATATTTGTCTTTAGTATATTGTTTTCTTATGAACTTGCTTTAGAAGCTTTGTGACAATGGCAGTAACTTACTATAATAAACTAAAACTTTTATTTGTCCCACACACACAGGACGGTAGTTTAGCCTATACAAATGTACTAAAATAGGCAAGTAATATTACAAAAATATGTGTCCACTATGTTTAGACCAATATTCACAGTGATGCAACTACTGTACATGTATCCAGAGTGTAAGGATATGGGCAGAATAAACATATTCTTATACTTAAATGCACTTTTCAACAACAATATTATGACAATTTTATTACTCTGACAGTAAAGTGAATACAAACTGAGTGTTGGAAACAAGATGGATTTAATTTCTTAACCGCAGGCTTTATATTGTACATTTTTCCGTTAGCCTACAGTCAGAAAGAGACCTTGAGAACGCCGCATGGCTGGAGAGTAGACAGTGGGAGGAGGACAGGGAGATGGGACGCATGATTGCCTGTTCCCCGGAGCACCCTGTACCACACACGGGGAGTGTCGGCCCGAGTGCGGGTGGCTGTCTTGTTGGCCAGGGTTTCTGATTTCACGGCCTACTGGGTGGTGGCATTCAGCCCCTATCACACAGGACCTATTCACCCAAACACACTCAAAATGACCCATCCCCTCTGGCCTGTCCACTCAAAATCTCCCGCCTCCTTGTGCTCAAAGAAATAGCACCAAAAAATCGTTGCCATTTGAACAGTGCACAGATTTTGCATAGGTTTTGTAGTGTTAAGGAGCCCAATTGGCAAGTTAACATTGAGCTATACAAAAAATCGTTAATTTCTCTTGGTAAGAGACACAACACTGGCAGTTGAAACTTTGAACATTTCCAAAGCAAAGTACGATTGTGTACGTTCCCTGTGAATGTTGCCTCCTGTTTTGCGTACATTTTGTTTTCTTCTTGGTGGTGTTTGCTTTGCGTGTAGCAGCCAACCGTTTCTATACATTTTTTCAGATAATAACCTCTAACCGTTACCAGCAATGTAATTTATTATCACCAATATTTCACGCTGCAGTCAACGCCCCAAAGTTCCCAAACCAAGACTCACTTATTTTGCTTCTCTATCCAGTGACAGAGAGATCATCAAGAAAAATGGTGAAGTGAAATTAGCATTTTGAGTGAGTGCGTCCCCTAAAGTCCAGTCACATAATGCGTCCTCCGTTTGGACAAATGATAATTGATAGAGAGAGGAAAACACAAGGAGAGTGGAGGGGTTCCAACCTGCGGCTGGGGGGTCCTTGGAGGGAGGACTAAAGGTCATTTTGGACAGAGTGTGGCTAGGGTCAGAAAACAAGGGGTCCAGGACACATTCACACACACTGAAGCCACTTTGCACTTTCTTTCTCAGCCATTCACTCTTTGTCTGAAGCAGAATTTAGTGCTGGACAAACCATCTGCACTGTCACCTGCCTCTTATTTGACTTCACACACAGTTTCTCTGTCTTTTTAAGGCCTATAAAACCCCAGGGAAGTCTATTTACGGAACGTCAAGCCCTTTCTTCCACTTTGTCCGCTATAGAATGCAAATCAAAATGAGACGTTCTTTGAATTTTTTTTTTTTTTAAACACTTATGAAAGTCTTTATCATTGACAAAAATTAACAGACCGAAAGGTTAAGTTGTTTTACACATATTTAACCAAATCCTATTATGAAAATCAAGGCATACAAGAGGACTTTTATGGAAGTTTGTATTTTGCATTCATTTCTTATCTCTGAACATAAAACTTGATAACAGCATAACAATATGTTACACACATACGACCACAGATTATTATTATTATTGATGTATAGCCAGACACAGACGTTAATTTGACCTGCGCCTACATTCTTTTTCTATTCCTATTTCTACCTTTTCACTATCATAGAGGAAGCACATTTCTTCCTGTATGACCAGTAATACCGTACAAAGTGAAAAAAAGTTATACAGTGTCTTAATAGTTTATTTATGTCAGACGTTGCAAAAATAAAGAAAAATCCAAGTCCTTGTCTCCACACTTTTACATCCAGACTGAATAAAGTCTCCTTGATGAAGCTCCTGGCGTGATTTAGTGGCGTAAAGCTCTCTGCTGAAGCTGTTGAAATATCACTTTAGTAGATTTAGTTTTGGACAATAAAACACTGTCCAAACGTAATTAAAAAACCTGTATGCTCTTTCCTTACAAGTCGTTAACCTCCAGCAATACATTTTAGAAATCACGCCATAAAGAGAAAAGATTTTAATGGGCACAAATCAAATATGGCCCACGCTAATTTAATTAAGCCATGCCACCCAAACGTCCGGCCTTGATCCAAATATTTGAGGTGAGCAATACTTTTCCTTCTTCTCCAAGTTGATTAAAATATGTGATATTTGACATTAGTTTAGTTTTTATGGCCAGTGAGGTAATTGATTGTGGGTAAATGGCTTGTCAGAGTGCTGCGTGAGTGATGTAATGCTATGAAGTCTATCGTTTGAATTGCCCCTACGCCTATTAGGAGAAATCGACTTCTGGGCCCATTATTTGATTATCTTGCAGGAAGTTTAGAGAAGGCATTGCACGGGGCAAAACCACTTCCTTTTTTTTAGTCTGTGGCTGGTGACACTTAATTGTACCGTTAAATTGCAAAAGGGAAAACCTCCAATCTTTGACAAGTAGTTTTTATTTTTGGCGTCCTATGAAATATGACTACACATTGTACCCATTGTATTTAATCTCTTTTCATTCAGAACAAATAACTTTTGCATGAATGTATTGAAAATGTGAGTTTGAAAGCCAGTATATCGTCATATCTGGGTTTGTTTGGTGAACTGTTTTTTTTCTATGGAACTCTTGTTTGGAAATCATCATCCATACAGATAAATAATGCCAGCATTAAGTGTTTTGCTGTCTCAGTCATGTCTGCTCTCTTTACAATGGTGTCTCAGGGTGTGGGTAAAAGGATGAAGAATGTAGCGTTTGGCAATCAATCTGGATATGTTGAATCGGAATTGCACATGCAGCTTCCAGCGTTCCCTCTGTTTGGGCATGATGCAGCTTGTGGAAGTAACCCGTTATTCCATCACCACCGCTTCCAATTCAGTAGCATTCAAGGTGGCGCTATCTTTCGTGAGTGTCTCGAAAACAGAGAATATTTTCTTTGTATTTGAACATCCTTGCAGATGAAAGAAAGAAGTCATTCAAACCACAGAAGTTTCCCATTGACTCCTTTTCATTATACTGGCCGAACCATGACTTAAGTGGGAAGGTCCACAAGTGACGTGAAAGTCTGTTTTTAGTAACCGTGCAATGTGCTATTGTAAGTAAGTAAGTAAGTAAGCTTTATTTATATACCGCCTTTCACAGACCAGAGTCACAAAGCGGTTTACAATTGTTATTTTTGGGCACTTGTCCTCTCACTCCACACAGAGATGGGAGCGGGGTCGCCAGTACAGGAGGCGCATGCCAGACCTATTGGACATATTTTTAGTGGTAGGGGAAACCGGAGTACCCGGAGGAAACCTACGCAGACACGGGGAGAACATGCAAACTCCACTCAGAAAGGCCCTTGTCCGGCTGGGATTCGAACCAAGGACCTTCTTGCTGAGTGGCGAGAGTGCTATCCACTCAGCCACCGTGCCACCATTGTTGATGCCCAAAAAGTGTAAAACATCAAAACAGTCATCGACAACAAAAGCAAGATTGAGCTTGCGATCTAAAGGCAACATCTCCACTGCATCTGCTATATACTTTTTGATGAATAATCCACCCCAGTCATGCCGTATCCCATTTATATCCTTTAATCACAGTGTCATGTTCCCATAGGCTGTGAAAGCACTTGAACACGTTTCACCGGGTCCCGCATCAAGGTACAGCCTAATACCTGCTCCTAATTAACACGCATTTAAAAATACTCACGATGCAAATTAGCGTTAACATCCCGACGCAGAGAGCAGGGGCGCCCAATGACAAGACAAGATAATTCAGCTGATGCATATTTATCTCATGCTAATTGGCGAGCACGCTAAAGAAAAGCGCACACTTAATTAATTGACACGGAGGGGGGGCCAGAATGAATGGGAGCCACTCAATCTGGAGAGAGGACCACAACAGCACAGGAGATGTGATATGAAAGCATGTCTGAGAATGTAGTTTATAGTTAGAACATATACATTAGGGGAAAATTAAGAATAAAACATGGAAGTATAATCTTTCAAAACATCGCAGAGTTGAAATTGTTACACAGTTTACTTGAAAAAAAAAAAAATGTTTGAATTAAAATATTAGACCAGAACCAACTAATTTAGATTGAACTATTGTTTAAGCACACTATTGATTTATTATCTTGTTATTGTCTGAATATCTTTTTTTAAATTACATATAAAAACCATTATTTCTATCACAAAATAACTATCAATATATTTATTCTTGTCAATATTGTCCACTTCTATATGAATTATTAATGTTGTATTTATTCGTAAACAAACTGCTTATATTTTTAGAAGGTCGAACAATATGGTTTTTCACTGGTTCTTTGGACATTTTCAGTGGAAATGGCTCATTTAGGTGTTTTATAGTGACAGCCATTGGATATGCCTGCTATGACAGCCAAATACTGTATGAATAACTTTGTGTAGTTTTTATTTTGCCCCTGTTGCTCAATGTTTTAATGTGATACTAAAAGCATTGTACATGTATTTTAAACTAAATGGGACATGGTCGATTTTCGAAACAGGCTTTGAACCTCTGTCCTGCCTGTGTGTCACTAACAGCAAATTTCAAGCTGTTTTTGTCTTTAAAATGGCTGTGTCCATCCTGCTCGCCCCGTGTAATTCTGTTTGTGTGACCCTCCAACACACACACACACACACATGCACGCACACACACACACACAAATGCACACGTATCTCATTTATTTGTCTTGGGTTTTCTTTTTCTAATGGAAAGTGATGGGACGTAGGCGCTGGATTTTTCACGCCTCCTCCTCCCCATCTCTGCCCAACCCGTTCGGGATGGTGCAAAGTCAAAAAAAAAAGAGAAATGTTTTTCAGCACACATTTTGAGCCACAGATGGTCTTTTGAATGGGCCTGGGGCTTGAATGTGGGAGTTTACCCTTTGCTTTTCGGCCCCGCCCCCATCCCGCCGCTCTGTGTCCATGCAGCCGTTTAGCTTCTGCGTTTTTATTCTGTCTTTGTGCTACGCAACTTTGTCTTTTGTGTTGGAACCACGGCCACTGACTCTCTCTGCCTTCTGCTCATCTGCCACGCACTCACCCTCTGCTTACTGGGCCGAAATAGACACAATTACAATGGCAAACACCACTTTACTTTTGTACGAAGACCAATTTCTCATCTCATTTTCTTAATTTCTTGTTACAAACTTCCCATGCGTTGACCAGATTGGTTGCTATCGCGATGTGGCTTTACACATTAAAACAAGTAAACTTTTCTCCTTACAATATATTTGGAACACACAATGTCATAACATTTAGAAAGTCCCTGCATTGTGACCTCGTGTTGAATAGTTCAGAAATCCTAAACCCTAAAATGTTTCACATCTGTATCATCAGGCTCCATCGCCATCTCCAAAACATAATCTCACCCTACAACACCCATGGAAAATATGGCCTTAACACAAACACATGGCCACTCAAATTAGTCAGGGGAACACTTAGATGACAAAAAAATCATTGCTACTGTTTGGTAATGATAAAACCCCAGCTGCCTCTTGCACACATGCATGCATATAATCACTGCTATAACATGTATTAGCTTTCTGCTTATGCCACCGGAGAGGGCAGCTGTCTGACTTGGTGGTCCTCCTGGTCAAGTCATGTATTTTACTCCTATGTAAAGTGTAACTAGAGCCCGTTTTGAGTGAAGTGATGTTTTATTGTTATACATTCTTTGGTACATGTTGGTTTTGGTTTCATCCAGTAAAACAGCTGAAGATGATAGACGATTGTCTATAACCCATAAAAAATCTAATATTGCTTGGGCAAACACACATTTTGAGGTTTTGCACACATTTTACATTGAGTGGTATAATAATTCTCTCATTATTTCTTATGGGAACAAAAATAGTTGAAGGAACCTTTTATAAATGACATAGGATCTATAACACTCCTCCTGTAAAGCTTGAATGTAAAAAAAAAACTCTTTCTGTAATATTTTATTTTTGTAAGAAAAGTTTGAGGTTGTCTGCTGAAGTTACAGATTATTTCTTTTACATTTAGTATTAGGTTTCTGCCAGACATCTGTCCCACACAACAGTGCAGTGCATATTTATACTTGCACCACAAAAGTAAAGGGGATAGACACCTCTTCTCTCCGTAGGTGGCTGGGGTAATAAACACACTAGCTGTCTGCCTGTCTTGCCTTCTTGGCAGGTTGAGGCCTACTTAACCAGGCGAAACCGCGGCGCTTTTCTAAGTCCCTTTGAATGCTGCCCTTTGTCGGCGACACGCTACCATGTTAATGTCTTGTACCGTAGAAATTGCAGCGGCTATGGCTATTAGCTTTGGCCGCTAAAGTACAGAGAGAAAGAGAGCGATCGGGGTTGCCACAAAAACCCTGCCGGCTTCAAATGTGCACCATAATTGCATTGCTGTGAAGAGGGTTAGCCCCCCTTTCCCCTTCGCAACACTCTCCATATCTCTTACCCCCTCCCTCTCTCCTCTCTCCTCTCTGCTCTCGTCTACTCACGTCTTTGGCTTTTTTGTGTGTGCGATTTGTCCCTTAAGCCGGCGTAACGTCTCGGGCCAGGCCGCAGAATGTGGAGAGCAAATTGGAGGCAGAGCGTGAACAATGGAACATGCTTCGCTGCTGGGGCATTCTTCTCCGTTACTGGGAACAGTGGGAGGTGTAGAGGGAGAGAAAGCCATTTTAGTGAGGCTATAGTTAAGGCCTGGACACATCCGCATGTAGGTAGTCAGATCTGTAAACATCGTAGTAAGGCAGGGATTTGCAAAGAAAGTTTGAAAGAACAGAGGACAGGCGTGGGTAGGAGGGTTTAGCTTGGAAGTTGTGTCCAGCCAAACTTCTTTTCATGTACCTGTATGTTCCAGTGTGATTATGGGGGAGGTGGAGGAACACTGACAGAGGGAGATGAAAAGAAGGCATCACACCGCAGCAGGAGCTGTAAAGACAAGGAATATTCACAGTGAAAGTTACATAAAGAAAGACAGAGACCACAGGAGAGCAGAACAAAACCACAGGAAAAAACACAAATAAAGAAACACAACAATAAAGAAACATGATACAATTATATTGGTTGTATGTATGGACCATTACAAAAAGTTAAAAGTACAGCACAAAATATTTGAATGCTGTAAACCACACTTCTAGAAGTAAGTAAGAAAGTAAAAAGTCAATTTAAATGTTGACATCCATATTACATTTATTTTATCCACTGCTTTAGATATTTATCCACTACAGTATGTCTATTTATTCCCTATACATTTTACTATGTGGTTGGTGGATAGCAGTTTGTATCATTCCCACCAAGTCCACAGATTATCCACAGAGGAAGCTTAGCTTTTCCTGGTCCTGGTCGTTTGATGTTTTGGGGGGCCTAATTTGATTGTTCACCTCCCATTGTTTTAGCACTGTGTGCCTTTAATCCACTTAAAAGTGGAGACAGCTTTTATCCCATTTTGCTTCCTCTACTTCATCTTTCTGCTTCAGCATCTTCTTTGTTTTGGACCTAGAAAAAGAAGAAATCTATCAGTATTGGCAAGTTTTATGTGTATAAAATAACCATTGAAAGGTTTTACTTATTCTGATAAATATGAGGTTTTGGCAGAATCAGTAAGTCAGAGAATGCTTTTTTGAGTGAAGAAACTTTAAATACAAACTGTCCCATGAGATCATAGAAGTGTACCCACAAATCTTTCTTATAATAACTGTTTGGGTTTTGTTTAGCATTAGCTCACACCACCATAGACTGCACAACATCCCAGCCTCCACTGCAGGCTGTATTAACCCTGAAGAAAGGGCCAGTGGAGGGGCAGAAGAATGGCCAGAGAGGGGAGGAGGAGGTAGAGATTGTCCCGAGCGAGAACTACCCCAATGTCCTCTTGCTTCAACCCAACCCCCTCCTCCTGCTGCCTTTTTACCCCTTGCTGAAAACAGCCAAATGGCCAGCCTCTTGGGCCACTGACTCTGGGCTGCCTCTAAGAGAGCTTAATGCACCCAACCCACCAAACTGTTGTATTGTCGCTGCTACCCCCGCTGCACCCACACATGGCTTTAGAAAACACCATACACATCAACTTCTTTTGTACTGGTCCAGACTGACAAACTGGGAGCATTTACATCCACCTACGTCAGCATCCGGCCAACTTTTACTCATCTCCATCCCTGGTTGTGAAGGAGGCTTCTCAACGCGGGACAAGGAGGGGTTTGGGTGAAGACGGACAGACTGTCAGCACATGTGTTCGCTGTCGAAGCCCACTCCTGTATATAAACAACCATCTGTGCGCCGCCACCGACAAGCACCATCCTTTGGACCCGCTTGTTTAAAAACAAAGCATCCACTTTTCATTACAAATAGGATGCATGTTGTCAAGAACTGAAAATATGTAGATTTTTTAGTATACATAGATTATAAAATTAATTTATAATTACATTTCACTGGAATAGATGAGATGTCCATGATTTCTTTTATACATTTATATTATATATATATATATATTTTTTTTTCCTTTGAATATACACAATAGAGGACTACAAAATTAAAAACAGTTATTGAAAAAAAACTAAAAGCGATGTAAGAACATATAAGAACGTTTGTGAGAATCCAGTTCCCTGTATAGAAAGTTTCCTGGATTGAAGGAGAGAGGAGGCAAGTTTATTTGTATAACACAGCTCAGACACAAGGCCACTCAAAGTGTTCAACAAAGCAAGAAAATAAATAAAAATAAAAACTTAAAGACAGAGATACAATCCTTCCATTGTATACACAGCTTTTTTAGCGGTACACTACCAACCGAGTACACTGGCCACTTCTTATGTACAATTATACACACAATTATCCCCCTTTTTGAGATTAGCCGGATTCAAACACCATTTGAGGTTTCAATAAGACATGAAGCATATCTGTGTCATAAAAGTGATTTTGCTGCTCTTTTTTGGTGTCTAAGAGTGTGATGGATTATCTGTATAAAGGACCCAGTGGTGCACTGATATCTCTGCTCCCCACTCACAGCAGGACGCACACAGTGGCACGTGGTCCGGTGCTCACACAGAATCAGAGATTTGGTGTCCAGCAGCGCATAGATGTGGAGCTGCGACCGTCTGTGCGTGATTCTAACAGCGGCCTAATCCTGGCGGTAGGCTCTTGATAGGTCTAATGACACCCGCTTTGGGGGGTTGCACCTGTATGCCCAATATTGTCTGCAGCTATTACCACACACTGTGCCACTTAAACATGATACTTTTGATGCTTTCATAATAGAAATAGCCCTAAGGATGTGGAGTCTTTGCTTTCCTGATATTTAACCAAAGTCTCTCAGATCTCCGTGTGCCCTCCTTTCTTGGACAGTTCAGGGACCCAATTAAATGTAGCGGTGACCCCAGTGTGTGTCCTGCTCTGTTGGCCTGATGAGAGATCAGCGTTGCTCTATGGTGCAGCAGAAAATGCCCCACAAAGCCTCAGTGGCCCGTTAGAGCTGTGGCCGAGCACACAGAGGAGAAGAAGGAGACGCACGCCTATATCGTGGGGTTTGGTAAGATCAGTAATAACAATAGAAGCACTCAAACTTCTTCTCCTAAGAAACACAAGTAACCCAAAGGCTCCATTCCTCTTGCTGTGACTGTACAGTGTGTATACTATTAATATTCAGGTTAGGAATGTCACTCCTAAAATACTATGCAGGTTTCCAAGTCTGTGACTTCCTGTTACTTACGTGGCAATAAAAACATTGAAAAACAGTGACATTGATGTTGCCATATGAACTTGACATATATTACCCTGGTTACAAGTAACTTTGCAGGTTGCTTTTTGAAGTAATTCTATCCTGAATCTTGGACCAGAGTGCTGAATTCTTGTGCTTCTTTTAGACCATTGAAACTGTATTTTCATGGAGAAAACCCACTCTACTGTTTCAACTCCTGTATAGCCACCAGCAGAGTTTACTGTGGTTACTATGCAACCACTCATTCACATTAACATTGAACACTGACTGAATGAACTCTTTAGAAAAGTCCTGCTCTCACAAAGTGTCCCACTCCAAAAGGAAGCAGTCTACTTAGCACTCATAAAGTAGGAACTACCTGTTAACTCAAACAGGTGGTCTAACGACTGTCTAGCCGCTGGCTCTGGGCCTAATAGCTTCCTGTTCACACACACATTTATGAAAGTCTACCACATGGACTGAACAGTGAAATTCAAAGAAAAAGAACTGAAATATTATGGCAATATGCACTTAAGTTTGAGTCTCACAATTAACCCATTTTCTTTTGATTGAAAGCTGCTTTAGAAAATAGAAAGGAGAGACTTATTTCCACCGCCACATTGCTTCCGCTACAAACTTTCTCGTTTCTTTCTTTCATTGCAAAGCTATCCATTTGCTTCTGTCTAAAAAGATTGCTCTGGAGAGAGAGAAGCAGATAAAACAGCACATGTAACAATCGTGCGCTTGTGTGTGTTTGTGTAAAAGAAGCAAAGTGAGGTTAGATTATAGGGTCTGGTCCGTGAGAGGGAGGGGGACATGGGGGCAGGGACAGCTAGTGACATGATGGGACTCCTAATGGTCATAATTGCCGGTGGCTTTGACAGCAACTATATGATAGCTGGACAATATACCCAATCCACATATGTGTGTGGGGGACTGAGAGAGACAGCAAAGAAGGGTTTCTTTAAGAGAAATTTACACAAAATTGCAGCTGGTTGTTGAAGTGCCTGTTTGCTGCCTGTTTCTCTGTTTTTTTCTTTGTGCGTGTCACATATAAATATTGTTGGAACACACTTGAGTTGGTTCCTGACAGGTGTAAAAGGTAGCAGTTAAACATGCCCCTCCTAACCTGTTTTCCTTTGCATCTTTATGCTTATATAACAGACACAAGACCAGGGGTGTATGAGAGACTGTGATGTTGTTTTGATCAGAATGTTAAGGTCTATTCAATTACATATTAAATTAGACATAAATACTGTTTCTGTCAGTTTAAATTGAATACAACGCGTCATAAAATAATGCATAATGTTTTAAAAATATTTATAATCATATGACATTCACCATAATAAAGTTTAAAGTCATGCTTCTGAATCTTAGACGATGAATTTAGTTTCCATTGCCTGTACAATATAATATAGACCAAAAGGGAGCGGCTATCAAAACACCAATAGTACCTGAATGAGACGCACTGGTGGAGTAAAGTACCTCAGCCAAAATGCTTCCTCTGATCTCAGTTCAAAGGCGCCCTGACGGTGCCTCAAAGCATTCTGGGTAAAGTGAAGAGACAGAAGAAAACAGGAATGATGAAAAAGAGCCAAAGATCATTGAAGACACATCTCTGTCCCCAGTGCTGTCAAATCATTCAGAGCATCCACGGGTGCACTGGTTCAAGATTCTCTATCAAATGGAAGCTTTCTAAAGTTTTAAAGTGAAAAAGATTTGAGAGATGGAAAGTAAAAGCAAATACCTTTTACTGACTTGGTTTTAAAAACATCCAACGTCATCAATACAACTCAAACACATCTACAAATGGAAGTATTTCTCTCTTTTGGATAAATAAATGCAGACATGTACAGAGTTCTGATAATATTCAGGTGAACTCATAGATTCCTCATACAAATTGTTGAAATATTGTGACTTTAAATGAGGTGCTTACATATACAAGTTCTTGTGCTGGCACTGTATTTGTGTGTGGCTGATTGTCTTAACAGTAAAACTAATATTGGAAACGGAGCGGGTGGCTTTCCTCTTTGTGAAGTTTCCAGCTGCTTTGAAAGTCACAAAAACTTCAAACACGTACGCATTTTTTCTCCAAATTTTGAAACATAAATTCATTTTCTGAACTGAAATTAAAGATAGGACATCAAACAGATAATATAAACTTTTGAAGATGGCACGACATAAATCTTGTGGGAGTGAGTCATCCTCTCTTTGAGACAGCTACGTGGTTAGGTCTATGATGGATGGAGGGCGCGATGCAAGGGAAAACAATTTGGAGAAATTTACGCCTCAGTTTGGCCCCATTTGTAGAGGGTATGCAATGTTTTACTGCACCTGTCTGAGTTGATTTCCTAGATCTTTATTTCAATGTGTCTTATGGGTATAGATTTGATTGTGAAATAGCATTGCCCATCAAATGCAACATCAGTCTTCCATAAGCATTACATTGAATCCTTCTATGTCTTGTTGGTAAAGGGAGCCTAGTACGATCGACAATCTTTCTTTCTTTGTCTACTTTGGTGGTGCACAGCTGGACTGTCTTGCCCCCCTCACTATAGATCCAGGACAGGTTGCATCTGTTTTTGTGAAAGGAAGGCGTCACGGGTCAACGGGTAAGGTCCCATCCCGCTTTTCCATTGGTCAACCCCTACTTCCTACTTCCTGGATGACCCGCCACCATCTGGGGAAGTGATTGGCTGAAAGGGAAAAGCGCAGGATGAAGACGTTCCAGGGAGGGCTGAGGTATCGGACAGAACATGGGTGGGGGTCCGGGGTTGTCGTGGGTTACCCCTCGGAGGCCTGTCACTCCAATGAGTCGTAGAGCCGCTGCTAATGATCAAACCAGTCTGGTCACGAAGGCTTTGACTGAAGCATTTGATAGTCTATGAGTTCTACTGCATGGTGACATATGTGAAATATCTTAATTGATTTATTCATTTTGTACCCAGACAGTCAAAAGTTATTTACATAGTCTCCTCTCTCCATCTGTAATAACTGTTGCTGATACTAAAAGGTCAAATATTTATCAATTTACACTTTTGGACAATTGCCAACATCATATTTTTGTTGGTCCCACTCAATCATTCCCACAAAATGCATACAAATGATTTTTTGGGGGAATTTGAGGGTAGAAGATTGTAATCACAAATATAATCATATAAATGTAATTTCAAAACTTTCCTTCTTCCATTCCTGTCGACATTCCCCCGACACCCCACCTCCATGCTCTCTCTTCCTCTCCTCCCTGTGTCTCCCCTGTTTATGAAGGTAAATTTATAGGTCTACCAGGAGCTGTTAGCTGACGGTGGCCTCCACTGCTCAAACCACAACAAGGCTTCACCCTCCACATGGAACACAAATGCCATATCGCCCACTAGCTCCCAGCTACCTTCACACCCTCACCTCCCATTATGCACTAATGACTGGCCCTGTGCAGCCCCCCTCCAGAGTAGACTTGATCATATTTCTGATGAGTGGTTAGCCGCTTTTTCCTTTTTTCCCCTAACTTTATATTGCTCCATCTAGCATTTGTTTTTTATTGGTCTACCAGGAGCAGTTACCTAGTGGTGGGCTCCGGTGCACATGCTGTACGGTTCTTCGCACACTGCTCCTGCCGGCTTCACTACATTGAAAATCATTTATAGTTTATCTTCTCTGCAATTGGAGTCACTGTTGTATATCAGTATTTGTTCTTATAAGTAATAGGCAATGCACAGTCACAATAGTCAGGAGAGCTATATTTCTGTCAAAGCAGTAAGCTTGCTCGATCTCCATTTCTACAGTCTATAAAGTGTGAGAGTACTCGATTAGACAAGCTTTAGTGTCGCTAAATGAGTTAACATATCACTTTTTTCACTCTTTGGATTGACTTGAGTTGCCATGTCTACTTCAAATGCCTTTGTTGGTTAGATGATATATGCATATTGTGTTTTGTGAGATAGTCACCTGTGTTTTTGCTATTTTTTGTTTACAGTTATGACAGTCATACCTATTGTTTAATGAGTAAAATAATATTGTCTTTTTTTTTTCTTTTGCATGTGGTGTCCTGCATCTTTACAACTTCATCCCGTCAATAGGTAAGTTTCTTCATTCTATTTTACATACTACACATTTAAAGACCTGCTTGCACCTGTGCGTGACATCATGGCGGTCCAGAGACTGCATGAGGGGGGTATACGCTTTTATGAAGTCACTATGAAGAATGGCCACGACTTGTGTGGCTAGCTCTTAAAGCAGTCCCGTGCCAGCTGAGTAGGGTTACAGAGAATCAGTCAGGCTGTCCTGAATGGGAAATGAGCTCTGCTCACACTCACCCTAATGATAATAGCTCTGGGCACACACACACACACACACACACCCACACATCAGCACTGTGTCTGAGGCAGCGCTTAAGATCATGCTCCTGAAGTGACTTAAGACCAGCGCCTCAGTGACTCCAATTAGTGGATCACAACAAACAACTCAGCCAACACTAATGACTGTACATTTCTGACCACAAAGACATCTATCGTTCTGGTTTCTAAAATACAGCATTGGAACTTTCTACATACACACAGAACATACAGTCTTTTCTTGTTTTGGCTTTTTTTATAAAGGCCCGGTATACAGTATGTAAATGATTTGGCTCTTGAATTGTCTATTTTTATGATGGAACCTACATTTAGTACCTTCTATTTAAACTGCTGCAAATGTTCTTCACTTCTGTCACACAGTACTCAGACATTCCCAGTTGTATCTCCTGAAGGCACGAGTAGCAGTGTCAAGGGTTTTACTGCTGGAACCAAGGTGACACCTCTTCTCACAATCCTGAACATGAAACTTGTGCGCATGTGAATAATGAGGGCAATGGCATTGAATATTTAACAACATGGAAGAAATAGTCTGACAAGCCAATCCTGTCTCCTACAAAGGTACGCAGAGAAATAAGACATGGAAATGTTAGATTATTTTAGTTCTTTACTGCTCTCAACATGCTTGAACATTATCAGTATTGGGAGAAGGTGAAAACACGCTCATTCACCCTGCAATGACACCCACGCCCTTAAACAGAGCGAGAGTGACGAGGGACAAAAAGCATGTCTGTGGTTTGTTTGTACTGTTCAACTGTCTGGGTGCCAGTGTCTGAGGGTGCTGGCTGAATGGAGGAGAAAATTAGAGCTGATATGATAGTCACGCTTTACTCTGTGTGTGCCTAGGATCGCCCAAGCACACAACCCAAGCAGAATATCAACACAATTTACCACTAAGCAAAATGACAAAAATACAAAGAATAGTTTGCTGTGTGGGTTACTATGTTGATATCAACTCAACTGTAGTGGAACTGAGCAACCAGGCAGTGCAAAAGTTCTTGTTAAAATAGTAATTATCTTCAGTTGTATCTGCGGTTGTTTTGTGAACAGTTAAACGATAGGGGTGAATTAAGAATGACGTGTAAAATCCGTAATTTTTTCACCGCGGCACCTCCAATGTGTTCTGTAACCTTGATCAAAAGTCACTTTATGTCCAAAAACACCATAGCACAATCCCCTGTACGTACAATCTGTGAGTTATATAAGTTATATGCAATGCAATGTTCAAGTCAGCGCTAATATAAACAGATCATTGGACAAACAAAGCTAACCGTACTTCCCTATTTCACCATAGTGCTCTAATGAGTCTGGGTCTCAAGGCGAATATACATTTTCAAACTTGGATACTAGGATGGCCAGTAGCAGAGGCTTTAGTCTATGCCATTTCTTTCCCACATTGGGCTACAGGGAGCTATGGAAACACAAGTGTATAGTGGTATCAACTTGTTCTTATGGTAATGAAGGCTTAATGCCCCCATGCATACACACAATATAGACAGCAGGGTCAGTGAATCTTAGGGTATATAAAACAAAAAGGGAAATTAGAAAAGTCTAAGCTAGTAGGTAGGTAAAAATCCAACTTTTCCAAATATACGTCCCCCACTATGTTCGATTAAAACACATTGACTACTAAAACACTAAATCTGTAAAATCGGTTGGGCAGTTTTGATTGACACACGTTGGTACCAATTGCGTCCAGGTTCAAATCCCCCCTTAGGAATATGGGGGCCCTAATCAAGCCCTTGTAATACACTAGTTCTCGTTAGCTCCCAGGGGCTAATTAGCATTCTAATTACTGATTGCAAATGAGCGTCACGTAGATTGCGTGAGTGGAGAGGCTCGAGAGAGAGGCTCAAACACACATAATTCTCTCTCTCTCTCTCTTACACACTGAGTGATTGTTGTTAAGAAGCTTATCATGCTCTTGCTCCTCTGTGCATTTCCAGCCTGCCTCTCATCTACGGCGTCTCATTAGGATCATAATGCAGGATATATACACACACGCTTTAATGTGCAAGCACAATGAGGCGACGCCAGGCAGATATGGTCATAAAAACACATACATAAAACATTATATACTGCCAAATTGTTGCTGTTGTTTCTTCCAATTAACTCCTCTGTGATTTAGTGCTCAGGTGAGGACTGACAAGCCACATTGAAATGCAAGACTACGCACCTACGGCATAATTCTTTATAGTGTTTTTGTGGTGCATATGTGTGTTTTAATATGTGACGGCAGGGGTAGAGTGCAGAAGAGTTGGTAAGACTGAACTCACTGACAGACAATCATCGTGTTATCCTGCTCACTTAGCTGCCTTAACAAGCTCGCGCTGAGGTGCACTCCAGTCCAGTATGACTCTGGACACCTACATCAGTGACTGCAAACTATTATGTTGTTTCACAGAGGTACAATTTAGCAAGACAGTGCCTTGATTTGACAGTGTTTCTATCTGTAAAGATTATTACTTCCTATTGGCAGCTTTATGTTATTTAGTGTCCAAAAACAACAAGAAATGGCATTTAATGAGAAAGAAGGTTCTTTTGCATGACTTTTCCTTCGCCATGTTCGTTGTTCCATTTACTTTGGACACATGGGACTTAATTCAGCTAAGTTAAAAGTTGCATTTGTAGAGAGGGGAGAAAAAGGTTCTTCTTCTACATTTTTTAAAACCAAACAGAGCAAAATTTTAAGCAAAGCAATAACTTATCTATGCAGGAAGCAGGTATCGGACCTTTTAACCATTTCATAAAAAAGACTCAATTGTTTGTAGAACGTCCTTTGTTGGCCAACAAATTTCCATGGCCCGTTTCTTATTTTCTTATTTTCGCATAGACACAGGCAGCATAGCATTGTCTTCAGCTTCATACAAGCCCCATATTGATGAAAAATGACTTTTTCTGTAATCTAATGAACATTTTTGTATCATTGTGCCTTTACACTCCACCGTTGCGAGCTGTTTTTCTAATCACACATGCGCTACACTATCGGGGCATTGTCTCATCTTGGTGGGTCGCCCTGTCCACAGTGGCAGCAAGAAACGTGGAAGAGTGAAATTGGAGACTCTCTCTCTCAGTCTCCCTGTCCGTGCGTGTGATGTGATTGATGCTCCACAACCGGTGTTTACTCTTGTTGACCAATTGAAAAGCCAGTGTGGCAGGCAGGCCCGTGCACAATGGGGAGAGGAGCTAAAGTGGCAGTGTGAAGCGCTCAACACGGACACCGAGACAAATAGATAGAAAGCAGTTAGAGAGAAGGAGAGGAGGAGTGGGGGGAGTGGAGGGGACAGAGCACGACAGGTGGACTGTAAAGGCAGGGACATTAAGGCAGGTTGCACTGGAAAGAGTCCAAACACAAAGAGTACCATACAGTATCTACTTTGGAACATTTATGGATGCACGATTGCAGTCATGGCGTTATCATTATAAAAACTACTTGTTCATATTTTTACAAATGAACAAACAAAAAGGTGATTAGAATACATTAGAGTAGATATAGTAGACTTTATTTGATCCCTAAAGGGCAGGCCAGCAGTATTAAACAAGACCAACTGTACCGACCATGAAGTTGATAATGTAATTAAAATCTGAAATTTACCATTGAACAAATACTTGTTCTGTTATCTTATCTACAAATCTCCACATATGCATGAATAAAACATATAAATAGGTTGTTGTTTGAAATACATTGACAACATATTTATCAAATTCCATCCATCCATCCATTTTCTTCCGCTTCATCCGTTTCCGGGTCGCGGCTTGTAGAATTTGCGGAGCTATTTGAAACCTCCTTGATTCTTGCCCGTATATCATTGGATAGATTGTTTCTTCCAGACAAAAGCGTTGGATCTGATGTCCACTCTTGACACCGGGTTTTCAAATGAGGGGCGACAGTGTGTGTTGCGGAGAAGATTGGACCACATTAACTGCATGGCATGTACTGTGACACCCTGAAAGGCTGGGGAGAGAGGCCAATTGAATTCCAGCCACTGCCCACTTGTCCATGTTAAATCGGGCCCTGCATGTGTGCTTAACAGTGTATGGATTGGTGTTGTGTGCGCGTGTTTGTGGCCTATAGGTGTTTTTTGCATTCGAAAGGTGAAGCGATTCAGCAGAAGAGACGAGAAGGGAGACTGAATAGGTCAGGCTGCCCTCACTTTTGTTCTTAAATCAAACTCTTACCCTTCTCGATCTGCGGCAGCCATTACTTCCGCATCAATACTCACACATATGCCGCAGTTGTGCATTTCATGTTTATTTCTACTCCAAATTGAGATTAGGGATTAGATTGGGAGTTTACCACCCCAAATAGTTAGATGTTTTGATCATCTATGCAACTATATCACTTGCAGTAGAATATACAGAACTTTATACTTGCTTCTTATTATGCCACAGATAGAGATGTTATACTTATTTCTTCATCATGCTAGAGTTAGAGATTTATTTAATTTTGTGTTTTGTATAGAGTTGGTGCTACTCATTCCTACTGGTCTGTAACTGGTGCTGCAACACTGAAATTTCCCCACTGTGAGACAAAGAAAGAAATCTCTTAGTCTCAATACAATTAGTTTGCAATTTATGGCAAACCAGTTTAGAAATCATATTTTATTCACCATTCACCAGGGCGCACTTGAAACAATTGTCAGTGTGTGTCGTCATGTAATGTGTGCATCTGATTTAAATATTGTTAAACATGTTGTGCAGCACAGCCTCGGTTAACACTGCTATTTCACCCATTCAGACCATTTCTGCATAAAAGGTTGTCTGTTTTCTTTCTTACCTGTCAGACCTGTCTCCTGGTGAAAATAGACAGAAATCTGACACATATAATCAAGACATCACTATCTACAGAAAGCAAGGCATTCAGCGTGCATTTAGTGATGCTCATTTCCTCGTTTGACCACAATGAAAGCACTTTGAGATAGAGGAATGGCCAGAGGAGGGGCTGTTCCCTGTGTGTGTGTGCGTTTCCTATTAGAAGATGGTTAGAGGTGTCACCCTGCACCCATTTTAATGTGCCCCACAATTACAGCTGTCGTGACTTGAAGACATTTTTGCCCACACGCTAAAGAGGTGAAATATGGCAGACAGAACAGACCCGGGCTCATAAAAAAGCCTGGCCGACCTGTGTGTGTGTGTATGTGTGTGTGTGTGCTCGCTCTGGCCCTGCGCATGAATTATTACAGTGTGTGTTTGTGCGGATATGTAGCTTGTTTGTGTGAGCGCTTGTGTGTGGCAGGGACAATATTTGCTTTGTTGAACGAGCCCCTCGGTGAGTGTCACGGCTCTGCTAGTATTCCTGCTGCAGCAGTAGAGCAGCCGCTGGGACAGTAAAAGTCACATACTGGAACAAGCACGCCAGCATTAGTTTGATACAACAGCCAGTTTGTGTGGGTGGATAATCTGTCAAATTATTGTTTGCATCATAAAACACAATACTAGCAAGTAAAAGACAAAATGCTTTGTCTATACATAAAATAGAGGGAATGGTAGGATGTGAGACCAAAATAGAAATTGAAATGTTAATCTCATCAAGGCAATAGAGATACACGACAAAAAAGTCAAAAATTGCTTAAATTGGGCAAAACGTATCTTAATTTGAGCCTTAAAACAAGATTTGCCAACGGGACAAGCAAAAAAGTATTGTTTTAAAAAGAAATATCTGTCTTGGAATGAGAAAATATAGCAGCGGTTCTTGAAATACGAATAAATGTCTTGTGCATTGGCAAATCATGTCTTAAGACAAGAATGTCCTCAAATTAAGATAAAAAATCACACGTTCCAAGCATATTTTATCTTTTTTTGCTGTGTAGGTACAAAATTCAAAATTGTGACATGGATGAAAGATCAAGTCTGCCGTTTGGAGTTAGCAGCTATATGACGAGTGCTGTTATCATGATAAATATACATGGAAATCTATTAAATTCATTAGTTGCTATGAAGTAAATTCAATGTAATTCCGTTCAATTCATAGCAAGTATCAGAGCATATGTATTCACAGTACTAACACTATTGATCCCAGAAATTGCGCAATCGAACATCATAAAAAAAGAGAAAAGGAAATTTCCAAGAACAGCTGTAACGACAGGTCCTAAATGACATCTTACAAATATTATACACATCCCAATATCCACATCATCTTTTTCT
Organism: Knipowitschia caucasica; assembly: GCA_964034765.1. Classification (NCBI taxonomy): domain Eukaryota; kingdom Metazoa; phylum Chordata; class Actinopteri; order Gobiiformes; family Gobiidae; genus Knipowitschia; species Knipowitschia caucasica. Next base: position 19,214,218 of record OZ035836.1, on the reverse strand, counting down.
TACTCCCACTTTTCTTATTTCTTGAACGTTTGGGCAATACACATTCTCCAGACAAATATGGCTGCTAAATGGTGTGTTGTATTGACTTCACCTCTTCAATATGTGACCTCGCTGTCATAAGCAAGGTAACCCCAGGCTCTGAGTGCTCCCAGCCTGCTCCATCTCTCTCTCTTTCTCCCTGTCTCTGCCTATGTCTCTCTACCACTCTTTAGCCCCCTGTCTTTGAGTGCTCCCATAGATTGGTAACATGACCTCTAATTCTCCGGAGGCAAATGTGCGCACATGGGTAAAAATGAGACCCGAATGAAAAAATGTCTGAAGAAGAATCGACTCAGTGGTGTTTTAATGTCACACGTTAAGGGCGATGATGGCAGATTACCATGCACACACACGCACACACACACGCACACTTTTGCCTTGTTTGAAATCAAATCTCTCCAAATCTCTATTCTGGCGTCACCGAGCTGAAGATGCAGATGATCACTATTCACACACACATTACATGCATGCACGCTCACTTCTATGCAAAGACACATGCGTTGGCCCCACACACACTTGCACAGATGCGTCCGTGCTGGGGTAACCCTGGTAGATTTATCAGTGTAGGTCTGGAGCACAGTGACTGCCTTTCTCATTTCATAGGCCACCGGGGCAGAACAGGCGTGAGCTTGTTCAAATCCAACCCGGCAAGACCAACACACACATACACACAGATCTGCATGCGCTTTCTCTTTAGCGGCTTAACAGATGCCAGCCAGAGTCGCTGGAGAGGAAAGGAGGGCTGCAGATGGGAGGAAGGTGAATAAGAAAAATAGATATTGAGTATTTCGGAGGAGATAGACAAAGGCAGGGTGAAGGATGATGAGGCTGGACCAAGGCATGCAGAAAGGCTGAGAATACACAGATATCAGGGGGGCCTGGAAGAGGGTTTTCTATCTATTCATATCTCTTCAGAAAATATTAGTTTTATAAAATGCCACTTTAAATTATAAGTACATTTGTGCTTGCCTTTATTGTGTTTTTTCACACAATGAACAGTGTGTTTTTCCAGGAAACAGGGAGATTCTGTTGCTTTAAGAATATATTTACATAACTTCAGGATACTTTCAAGAAATTACTAAGAAATACACTGCAAAACATGCTTTGTGCAACTTCTCCTCAACTTTTCCCCATATTTCATTCCTTTTAGTGGAGGCAGGAATGCTTGAAATATTTATTTGCTCATTTCCAGTGAAGACAATCACTATTTTGTAAGAACAAAAGAAAAGTAATTATTGATTGGATTTTTTTGGGAAATTATGTAGACCTATGTAGACTAATATTTCTGCAAAAAGTTTGTATTTTTGTATGTTTTTGTTTTGAAAAAATATATATTTGGCTTAATTATAGAAGAGTATAAGTCGTGAAGAACACATTCTATTTTCTTCCTGTGTCTTTCTCTTTGCCTCTGTCTCCCATGTCTCGCTCATAAAACTCCCACCGCTGAACAGCTGGTTGTTTCAGATGAGTAGACAAACACTTTACACCTTCCTTGGCACCATTCTTCTTCTCTCAACCTTGGTGGCTCTGAAGCTGCTCTAGATCTGGACAGGGAGACGAGAGGTTAAAGCCCTCTTTGATCTAACTCCGTCTCAGCTGAGGAAAAATAAAGAGTCTTCCAGGGAATAATATACAAGGCCCTGGGTGAGGCCTGGGCTTCACCCGGGGGAAGCGACCCAGCGGAAGGGCCCGGCGTTAGGCTTGAGTGCAGCCTGAGCCGGGCCCGCGCCGCTCCTGTTATTGTAACATGGTTAGCACATGGGCTAAACTCCCCAGTCATTTATTTAACACACAGGCTCCCCATAGCGCGCCCAGATGCCACGAGGCCAAAGGGAGCTGCAAACATGTGCGAGCCACAATATACACAGCCCAGATCTGCCCCTTTTTACTCAGTCATTGTTTTCTTTCACCCTTTTGTTGTTCATGAATACATGTTGTTTGTCCAAACAGAAAGTCTTGTCAAAGTAAAATCAGTCCACGACATTGTGTCTTGCTCATATTATGTCTTGTTATTCATGATTTCTTGTCATTTGCGTTGGCAGCTGATTGGCTGAGTGAGGGTGGTCCTCTCTTTTTCACTTTTCTGCTTAAGATGATCTAAAGATGTTACAAAATACATCCATGTGATTACTTGTGATAGAACCAATCTTTATTTAGAGCAAGGAACTAGTGTATTATGTATTTGCATTTCCTGTGGTTGAAAAATTAGGTACCCCAGCTTTAATGTGGTGGTCTGATCCTTTCACCGTTCTCAGGCTTCTTGACTCCCATGTTTTGGCATGAGAACATAAGGCTTTTGACCAGTGGATTTTGGATTGTTTCTTATTTGGGCTGCATTGAATGAATACTTTCTTCAACACTGTATTAACCCAGAGTGCTTTGCATCTCACCCAAACACCCGCATATTATTACACACATGAATCAAGGTTGCTTTATTTGATGCCAGTTGGACTGTGGCTGTTGTTGTCTTTCCTGCCAACCATCTTCCACAAACAGACCTTATCCAAGTCATTCCCATTGGACGCTGGCTGTTGCTCTGAGTCTATGTGCATGTGAGCATGTTTGCCCAGCGAGTAGCAGCAGCTGTGTCCGTAATAGCCCCGTAAGCCGCGAGCTAATGACGGAACCTCGGTGAACAGGACTCGAACATGGGGAGATGTTTAACCCCGTTTAGCCCCGATCTGGAGCCCGCTGGACAAACACGAGGCATTATCCCTGGTTTCTTTACTCCGGACTTTAGTGTGTGTGTGCAAAGGAAGAATAGGGAGTGAGGGAGAGAGATGGGGATGGGAGATTACAACTCAAAGAGAAAAAAAGATGAATCTGAAAAAAAAGAGCAGAAAAGAGAGAAATGGGAAGTCGGGAGATAGAATATTAAGAATGAAACATATTTGAGTTAGGACAAAGGTGGAATATCCTTCACCCTCTATGTCAACCCCTTTCTCACCCGTATCGTGGCAACAAGACCCCACACAGCACCAATAGTCCCGAAGTCGACTCAAACTCACGCATGAAGTCGAGGTGCACAAAGGCAAATGCACACTGCTTTTTGGTGAGCAAGAGGGGGGCAGGTGGTCTAGTAGAGTGTACGGAATGGGGATAATGGAAGGGTGGGGGGGAGTTGCTTCGGCTTTTAGGGTCCCGCGTACTCTCATCGCTCAGGCCGCAGTCTATTGTCTGTCCCATGAAGTGACTGGGAGCTCTAATTAGCAAGTTAACAAGTTAAGAGGTGGAGTCTGTCAAACGCTTAGCTCCTTCACCCCTGGGGTCAGCCCACCACCGCTGGCCATGGATATGCATGTGTGTGTGCGTGTTTGTGTGCGTGTGTGTGTGTGTGTGTGTGCGTGCGTGTGTGTGTGTGCGTGTGTGTGTGTGTATGGTGGGTGCAGAGGTTTAAGGGGTTAAGCAGAGATAGTCAAATTGAGGGGCCTTACTCTTTCCTGAATACTTTAATTCAGACCTGCGTTGATGAAATGCCCAACACTAATGGCACTCTTGTGAATGTATGTATGAGTGTATTTTTCTGTATTATACTTCTTCAAACGAGAAACTACTTTTGAAACAATTGTAATTGACTAAATTTGGGTATTACTCGCAACTTTCAAATTCATATTTCCTTTTTTGTGGTTGCATTTGTAGCAGATGTGCATGCTTTACACGTCGCACTTTTAAAAAAAAAAATCAACTTTACAAACTTCCCAAACAAAACACTCACTACATCATCTTTAAATCAAACATTTCGGTATTTCCTTCTCAATTCAATCCACTCTTCAATCCACAACAAAGTTTTTGTGTTGCACAAGTGGCACAACCTCTTGCGTTGCCAGTAATGTGACCTGTATTATTAGCCCGTGTGAGTTTGGTGAGACTCCAGTGCTGTAATAAAGCGCGGTCAGACTGTAGCTCTATTCTGGGCGTCTTAATGAGCTTTGTCGGGACTCATTTGTAACCAAACCTGCCGCAGGAGCAGTGTCACAGGGAAAACCAACTCCAAATTCCTTTCTGTGCCAATATCTTAACCCCACTCGCCACATGTACTTCATTCACCTAATTAATGCTTAAATACCACAGGTTTAATGGACTGCATGTAGACCAGATGGTGTTTAATTAAATTTTGGTTTAGGATTCTCTGATTCCCATTGGTAATGAATAGGCAATGTGGCTTCTGGAGTAGTGTATACAGCCCTACATATACTGTATGTGTTCTGATATGTGCAAAGTACATTGGAATGAATATTATATGGATGACTGTATATTTGACTGTAGGTTTTTGTGTAAGCCTAATTGTAACTTTTTTGACACAAGTAGTAACAGAACAGAACTGGGTCTAACTAAAAAGACAGTGGTGATGATCCAGGACACGCAATTCAACATTCAACACCATTTATGGACATTGGTCATGTGCCCCTCATGGACCAATGGCTCTGTGTGTTTTTATTGTTGCATTTAATGTGTTGAACTGTTGATTCTCTGATCTGTGTCAGCGAATTCAACGGTTTTGTCAAGTCCTCTGAGATAACTACTGTTGTGATTTAGGCCTACACAAGAATAAATTGAATTGAACTTTTGCGGTCACATGCAACTTAGCAACATCATAAGCAGTACCAGTAGTCATTCCAGGACTTTAGTGCTGGTAATAGGACTGTTCATGTTGCAATAGTGTGCGACTTAAGAGTTCAAAGTTGCAGCTTTAGTTGCTTGGAGTAATAGTTGGAGTCCATTTCCAAACTCTGTCTCTCCTTCCACTCCTCCTTATGCACTCTGTGTTAATCTATCTGTCTCTATATCACTGCGTCAATGAAGTGAACCTCTCTACCTCCCACAAAGGCAGCACCATATTTCTCCTCTTAAACTGCGAGGCCAGCATGCATTATCCCTTTCTGCCATGGACTCCACGGCACAATGGAAAAAGGGCGTCTTTAAATGTTTGTGTGTGTTCATGTGTGTGCAAATTAGCAGTTCCCCACCCATTTTAGCTGGACAAAGACCCCAATTTGTCACTTCATGTACAGCTGTTGACCGGCGAAGGTTCCGTTTTGTATGTGTTTATCCCGTGTGTGAAATCGGGGGGTTGGAGGAATGGTGTGGAGGCAAGGAACTGCAGGGTAGCCCCTTCTTTTCTAAGAGGGAGGGGCGGTATGGCTTGGACTGAGGGGGATAACTGAAGTAAAAGGGGCTAAACGGTTTTGTGCCCCCGTTTGCTGTGGGAATGTTTGTGTAAGAGGACAAAGCAGAAGCCACCGCTGCTGTGTGGGAGAGGGAAGGAGAGTGAAGGGCTGAGGGAGGGGCCTTGAAATAAATTCCTTATAAAATTCATTGCACAACTTTTTCACACAGGAATTTTACAAACATGTCTGACACATTTTCTTACATTTTAGTAATGTAAAAATCCCATTTAACCCATTGTTATTTTTTGATACAAATCACACATTTCAGTTCTACCAGAACCTTTTTTCTAATACAAATACATGCAGAAATACAAATAAATTGAGAAAATAAAATCATAAATAATCCATGTAGTTTGTTTCAACAGATAGATTCTTCAGATAGAGACACACACTGCTTGGAGAGTGAGTCATTTTTTCTTTTCTTTTCTTTTTTTATGGTTTAAAAGTGTTAAATATTGGTATTTCATTATTAAACGGTCAGGCAAGTAAATTAATAACAGCCCTAAAATTATACAATGCCTCACCTATCCAAAACAGGAGGCCAATAGTTTTGTGGCTCCCGGATAGATAAATTGTGAATGTTTTTCTTGTGTATCCCATGGTCCCCAGCATGGCGCCCTGTCTGCAGCCCAGCTCGTTCCCCTGGCTGGCCCCTCGTGTTGTGACTCCTGACAACTCCTCCAATTTGCTCGGCTGTGTGAAGAGCCAGAGAGCACATTGATATCTTCCCACCTCCACACGGCAGACGGACACACACTCAAATCATCAATATTCCCCCATTTATAAATGATCTGGCCCCAGGATCCAGTTTCAGACCTGCTGAGCCCCCTCCCTGTCACTTGCACTCTTTGGGGCAGTCACACTCCTCACTGGTCATTGATTACCTTCTCAGATTCAACACTGCTTCATCCGCTGTGGGCAAGCAGGGGACCTGTGTGAACTGTCTCATTATTCAACTTAAGTCGAGATTTCCCTTTAGCCTTTGGAGGTTGTATTAGGACTACAAAACGTCAGTATTTTTCAATACATTTTTCAGGATTTTAGGGTTGCCCGTCTTTACAAAACAAATGTTTGTATCTGAATTACAAAGATTTTTTGTATAAGAAAATTGTAAATGTCAGAAGCCATTGAGAAAGTTAGCTGAAGATGTTGGTGTTTTTAACCTCATGACCTTTTCATTATAAACATATTTTTAAAGCAGTCCCTTGCCTTGAAATAAGCATCTATCAATGAGATTTGCTGGAGGAGAATAGTAAGGAGCCACAGCTGTCTATCAAAGAATTTGTTTTTATTGTATGTATTTGTGTATTTGAACAGGGACCAAGTACATTCATTAATATGTCTGTAAATGTGCCACTCTTATCTACAAAACTAGTTTTCAACGTTAGACCTTGGCAAGGAGTAAATATACCATTAAAAGACACATACAGTACACTAGTAAAAGTTTTAATATTTTTACTTACTCAATTTAATTGGAATTCATTGCGTCCAATCAGGAAGCTGTGGGGGCGCATGCATTCGAAAAAACATATTTCCATCTTTACATAATTTGTGCCAAATGTTTTGTGAGAAAATTTTTGGTCAGATACATAATATACAGTTTCAAGAGCTTCTCCCCCTTTTGAGTCAAATGATTATTCAACTGGATAGAAATTTAGTCAGGAATTATTAACCCTAACCCTAACCACTACCCTTTACAATGTAAGTATATAGGCTACAAACAATAAACAGATGCACTAAGCAGCAGAAAGTAAAATGCACTTGCACCAGGAAATGTTTGAGACTTATTTAGAAACATTAGTAATATCCACCTCATTATTCATTTTGTAGATTGTTTAAAGTAAATGTCAGTTACAAATTGTGAAGAGAGTGAAACTAAAGACACACACTGGTTAGAACCGCCCATGCTCACCCCAGCAGCTTCCTGATTTGTCAAAATTCATTGAAATCTTTGAAGCTCCTCATCATCGGTTTAACTATTCTCCTCTTGTAATTTTTCCTGAAGGGGTGGATCTTTTTTAAATACATGACTGTGGTTAAATATTTAACGTACATGATAGTACAGTGCCCCATAGTCAGAAATATACATTATTTGTTTAAAAAGGCCGACATTGCCTTTGATTTATTTCAGTACATGACTTCTTGCACTATTTTAAGCTGCACTGTGTTTCATAACAGCACTTGCCACCCACCTGCTCACACTTTAGTGGGCCCTGTCTCACTGTAAGATTCCTTAAAACCTGATCTTGTCTAAATTCGCAGGCCTTTCCTCATTGATTTCCCCGGGTGAAAATAAGAGGATAGGAAAGCATGTTAGACGTCTCCGGAATCAGAGCCAATCCATTAGCAACGATCAATACGTTGCCAGTGAGGGGGAGTTAGGGAGAGAGAGTGTTGACAAAACCAAATAAATATAGATGCGCAAAGAGAGGAGAAATCAGATTAGTGCTCAGAGAATCTAACAACAACACTTTTAACCCCTAACCTAACAATACGTGTTTACACCACAGAGGGAGAGAGAGAGATGGAGTGGGAGAAGGAAGGGGCCGGGCCAGACTTTGTGGTTCAGTCAAATTTCACAAGGTTTTTTTTCATTTTCTGGGTGGCATTAAAACATCTTGCTTTTTCCTTGAGAAGACATGTTCTCAACTGTTGACATGCATGCTATTCACATAATGAGTGCGGTGAGCAATAATGTGCATTTGGATTTATGATCATCTTGTGGTACTGCGAAATAAGTCAATTCTCATATAAAGATTATTACATGGTTTCAGACAGACTCAATGTGGAAATACAAGCCATGTGCTGCACACTAATGTTCCTAATTAAGTTTCTTTTTTATGTTTTCCATGTTCTTTCCAATCGGCTTCTCATCGTAGGTAAGTGCATTTTTAGCAGTTTACAGGCAAATAATAGAAAACACACCCATACTTAATCAATATGGCTTCAAACGGTAAAGTGGGGATCATTCTAATACTCAACATAGCTTGTACATTACAAGATTTTCAGAAATGCAGGCACTTTGTTCATTTAGTTTGAAGGTCCCCAAACACACGCACACGCTCCGAGGCTGTGGCCCAGATGGAGGCATAACCTGGCAGACATAACCGCTGCTGATTAAATATTTAAGCGTCATTCAAGTGTCACGTCGTGCATGTTTGCTCTGCTCCCAACACTGGGATTATTGGCAAAAAGTGTGTTCAGAGCAATGCACACAGGTAGGTTTGGATTTGGAACTTTTTTTTACGTATCTGGGTGGTTTTTGCTCGCGTGAGAATTTAGATGAATTCATGTGAAAAATATGTTTTCACCGTTTTATAAGCTCGCTATATATATTTCTGATTAATGTGACATTGTTATACTGTATCTCAATGAAAACATCCACAGGACCCACTATGGAACATTCTAAAGTTGTAACCTCTACATACATACATAACAAAACCTAAACTTTATTATTGTATTGATGATTGATTTACCAGGAAAGTCCTCTGAGATCTCAGAATCTCTTTTTTCAGGGGAGTCCTGGCCCCAGACAGGAGATGGGAGTGGGGTCGGGGCGAGTGTTATAGAGGACTATTGTACATTCATTTAGTGATCAGAAGTGGGAATCTGAAGTACCCTAGCTAGCACATGGATAACATGCAAACTCCACACACTAGGGCCTCGTCTGAAGGTGGACTTAATATTTATCCTTTTGTTACAGATACAGCTGGTGTCTTAGTAAAAGATCAAATCAGAATCTTTGACATAATTTCATATCTATTTTGGATTTTTTCTAATGTTTTGGCACAACATTTGATCTACATTCTATCAATGACAAAACCTCCTGTCACCAACGTAACGCATACAGAATATTTAATCACAATTATTTAGATGCCCTTTTCATTTAGTTCAATATGATCACCACTTTATGACTTGCCACTTGGAACAAGATAAATACCCAACGCCTCCTCTCAATGATAACAGGCTAAAAGACATAACATAATTTCATCAGAAGCTCAATTCAAAGTTAACTACATGGTATATACCCTCAATATTGCCTCCAATCTGGGCTCTGTGCTCGCCTTTGTGTGCGCTGAGCAAAAGATAATAGCTGGTTTTCTATGAAGACACATTGCTTTGTTGTCTTTCTCCATGTATCCTAATGGCCGGTGATTACCCCGCAATGACAGTGTCTGTGTCTGATGTCAAGCAGAGGAGCGCACATGTCGGCCTGATTGGTCTACAGCCACAGGAATAACTCTTGTTGACTCTCTTTTTGAGTAAAGGATAATATACCTCAATTGTAAAAGATAGTTTGTTTTGAATATGTTTAAGTCTATTGACAAAACAAAGTTGCTTACATGTTCCTCAACTTGCATGCGATTGTGATGTTGAATGTGTTTGTATAATTGTGCCAGTCAAAAGAAATAATGAAGATCAGATCATATAATTAATGAATAAATAAAAAAGATCATTTAACCATGGATTAAAAGATTTTTAGGAATGGAGATACTTTGTTGCTGCCCTACATTCCGATGGCATCCCGGCATTAAGAGTGTAAATTAGATTATTTTGAAAAACCTTTTAGCTAGCAATTCCTGCTAGCTGAAAGAATGATGATGGGAAAGTTTTTCTCAAATTTGCTTTGGCTGTTGTTTGAGTCACACTCACCATTCTGGGATTAAATAGTTCGTTGTCCTCAGCTCTGTATGATCCTGGCGTTTATATGTTGATAATATCTTGCAAATACAGATCCTTAGTTCCTTAACAACTGACCAATCAGGAGCCTTCTGGTTGCTGCATCATTGCTGTCTATGAATTTGGCTCCAGATTCCCGCCCACTAAGCCTGTTTATGAATTCACTACAGCTTTAATTTAGTCCACTCCTACAGTCTATGGCCATAATTACTCATATCCATCAACTAAGAAACATCAAGCAGTTGTTTTGTATACTTATTGTTGCTCTTACAGGTATACATGCCGGAAGAGAACCTACTCAAATAAGATGCATACAAGGAAGGAGTAGGACAAGGAGAGAGGAGGAGGAAAAATCCATTAATGCTGGCTAATGATTGAGGCCAGTAATAGTTATCAGTGTTTTAGGGCATATATTATAGCCATGTAACGAAAGCCTTGATTACTTTATTAGCCTCTTCAAGTCATTTACCCAGCGCTTACCGAGATGACCCCCCCCCCCCCCCGGGATTACCTTCCCTCTTCTTTCTTTCCAAATGCTGCATGAGTCTCACCTCCACCTCCGCCACTCCCACCCCCTTTCTCCAACTTTCTTTTTGTCTCCCCCACTGTTTCTCGCCCATGCCCTGTGATGATGAAATCAAATTAGGTTGACTGGATGGGCCTAAATCACAGCTCACGTTGCAGATCGTGACATAAAGAATGGGCGCGACGAGGTTACCCAGAGTTCATGGCAGATAATGAAAGAGACAGCGAGGTAATAGCATGACGGAGTAGTGGGGTTCGGTACACTGGGGGGTGGGGTTAATATGAGGGGAGGGGTGGAGGTTCATTTGGAGGGTACCTGCCTATATGACCACTCCATCTGTAGCAAGGGACATCATCTCACCTCATTTCTCCACCTTTTTGCTTAAGTCTTGCTCCTGTCCTCTCCTTCATCCTTACGCATTGCCCCTTTTAGACTTGCCTTTATTTTTTTAATCCACCCACTCTGTCTCAATAGTGATAAAGGTTTCATAGTCAATTAAGCAGAGTATCACCTAAAAGGGAGTCCCGTCGGTGCTAATGTTCATGGCACACTACATTGAGGGTTAGTCACTTCTGTAATGGGACATTTCATCCAAAGAAAAACATAGAGTGTTGTAATTGACAACCAGGGTGTAATTGTGGTCCTTGGTCATGAGGCCATAATGACATCTAGTGAAGTTAAAAGAACCTCGTCTAAAGATGGATGACTGCAGGTGAATCTCTGGAAATTAGAATATCGTTCAAAAGTTAATTTATTTATGTAATTCAACTTTTAATGTGAAGCCAATATATGATGTAGACTGATTACATGAAACGTAGCATAGTCCAAGCCTTTCTTTGTAATCATTTGGATAATTCTGGCTTGCAGTCCATTTTCAAAGCATTCTCTTTTTCTGAGATGTTTTATCATGTGTTGTTTACCAGCTGTGAGTCAATTATCAACATTATAACCAACATAGGCTTGATGTATCTCACTTTGCCTGTAATGAGGCATAGATTGTTTCACATTGTAATTTTAATTACTGTTGCAATTCTGGGTATTATTATTATTATTTTGTTTTACTATCAAACATTTAATCTTGGCATTGTCTACAGAAAAAAAATATAATATTCCAATTTGTTTTTCCAAACAAAAACTTTTGGGAATTAAACACACATAGTTATAGTATAGTATCAAGAGTTTTTTTTTTTTTTTTTTTATTAGAGCTGGAACATAATACTAGTTCAGACTTGTTTGTTTGCTGTCTTTTTCCCATTTGCACATGCCACATCCGATTGGCAGCCACTTGAAACGGTTTAGCTAATTGGTTTCTAATAACTTTGTGAAGATAAACCCGTCAGACCAAAGACAAAACAAAGACAAAACACTTTCTCTGAGCGGGACCATATGCTCCGTGCAGGTGCATGTTTGTGGGTGTGTGTGCGTGTGCTGTTAAGTCAGACCTGCCATGACACCTGTCGCTGTTTACACTCCGTCCCCTCTTGTTTTCCCCCTCATTACTGAATACCACTCCGTATGCAGTATCCTGTTCTCCTGTCACATGCCAAAGAAATGCCTTTAACACATGCCATCAGTTACTTCGCCATGCCACAATAACACGGCCCAGCCTTTGACCTCTTGCTCATTTGCTTCCTGTACCTTCATAAACGGGCCAGGTATGGGTAAATGAGATCACCAGGGTCAGTATAAACAAGCTGGGGGGCGGCAAAGTCTTACGTCTAATTATATAGTAGACAGCAGCTAACTTATACACCTATGTATATCTGAAATGATTTACATATGTTCAATCTATGTAACTGCAAGTATAGTAAGGTTTACCATTGCATTTGATATGGAGGTTTTGACCTGCATTCTATTACTTTTTAAAAGGAAGAGGATAGTTGTCATGGAATTTCTATAATGAATAAGGTTGAGAAGACTTGAATCGCAGTGTGCATTTATTTAGTCAGTAAATTTTGTACAAGGGAATACAAATAATACAGCATAATGATGATGATACTAACTCCTTTAGAGTCTCTATTGAATTTCATCCACCTGAACCTGAAAACATGTTCACCCTAACCGGTTTTACAGTGAAAGGAAAACATCAGTTAGCTTGACCAGGAAATCCAAGTTACCCAATGTAGTGTTGATTAAAGTTAAGAAATGGATGGACCCAGACTGAAACTCTGAAAATTAGAATATCGTTTCCAAAGTTCAGTTACTATGTCGAACTAATATAATATTTACATGCAAAGTGATATGCAACTAGCCTTTATTTGTTGTAAAAATACTGTTGTAAAAATCCCCAAATAAAACTAGAATATTTTGAAAATGGACTGCAAGCCATAACCATCAAATGTATAACAAACAGTAATGTAGTGAGTCTATATCATATAATGGTTTCACAGTTAAAGTTTAATTACGGAAATTAACAAACTTGTGAACGATATTCTAATCATCCGAGTTTCACCTGTACATGTGATATTTTCCCCGAATACTACCTTTTTAATCAAGGAACCATCATATGTGGGCTGATAGTCAACCTCCGTATAGCTCTCCCTCTGACCTTGAGACCACCTTGTCCTCCATTCACCAAACTAGGCTTTAATTCTGTAGGGTGAGGCGACCGAACGGAAATAAAAAGCCCATTATGTGTAGCCCGCGGCGGGGGCTTGTTGACTGGCTTTTATTACAGCTGGGGATGAGAGCGCCTTGATGCCTTCATTTAGGGCCCCGAGCATCGTGCACTGACTGAGCTGTGACTCGACCGGTCCCTGTGGCGCTGCTAAAAGACACCACGACAGCAGACACCGTTGTATATGCGCAATTGTGTGCGTGCTGTGGGGCAATGTCCTGGTTGTCTGGTCCAAGCTGGCACTGTGCGGCCTGTATAAACGTCCTCGTAAAACTGACAGTTAGACATATGTATGGTGCGTACATTAAAAATTTACTACTAATCACTATGGATGCTCGGCCTGGCTCCGTGCCTTATGTGTCCGACATGGTGCATTTCCTGCTTCATGCAAAATATATTTATCTTTTAATTCATAAGTTTCTTGTTTTAATTAGTCATAGTTGCCTTTTTGCCCAACCCTTAGCTTTTGATTTAGACTGCATGTTTGAGATTGGAATATTTACCAAGATTTAAACCATTTCAATAATGATTCAGAGACTAGAAAATAGCATGATTTATTATATGTATTGTATAATTCAACAATGTCCATTGGCAACGCAATTGAACTTAGGATCTTTATTATAATGATTGTTAAAATTAATGTATTGTTACTTATTACAATGACATATATCAAAAATAAATGCAGAGGGTGTCTTTCTTGTTGCAAGGTCACGCTATGAGATTTAGGTGGTTCAGTGGTGAAACATGTAAACGAGCTGTCCCTCTCCCACAGCGTGATAAAGTGCCTTTCTCATACACAGGCTGGAGGTAAAGTTCATCACTGGGTTGGCAGACTCATAAAAGTCTATGTTGCATATCCAGAGCCTTTGTGATGTAATGTTATCAGCTCAAGTGTCAGAAAAGAGCAGGAGAATGGTGTCAAGAGGTGGAAGTGTGTGTCAGATTTGAATCAGGTCCTTCTGTGACCCTTTAACTTTCTCTCACGTTTTGCCATAAGGGGAAAAGGGCAGCTGAAATGCATCTCCCTGTTAGGTGGAAAATATCAGGAAGGAATAATTTTAGTTTAGTGTTAATTGATTTTTGATAAATTATTGACAGCATTAATTCTAAAGCTTCTTACAAATTATTTCTGTACTGAAACAGAAGGCCTTTATGTCCACCATAATAAGCTAAAGAAAATGTTTTCAGGGCTTTGAGGTGGCTTGTTTTGGATCTAAATCACTGTTACTGGACCCTCTTGTCCCCCTAATGTCCCTCCTGTAGTGTGTGTGACCGGCGGGGCATGTTAAACATGTGTTTGGGTCTGGAGTAAATAAACACATCGTTGTGAGGTCAGCGAGCCAAAGGTGAAGCAGCGGTTGCAATCGATACCCCCAGGGTGAGCGCATGTGCGGGCAGGTGTAACCTTGTCCCTCCCTCTGTAGCAGGCTAACGGAGTTAGCACACTTGTTAGCCGCTGAAGGGTGACCCCACACAGCCCACGCAGCCACCGGACTAATGGGTGCTAATGAGGAGTCAAACGTGAGGCAGCTCCTTCAGCACGTCACCCAAGGGAGCCTGTCTGTTTGTGTGTGCGTATGCACGTCCATAGGTCATTTAGAACGAGCCTATCCACACGTGTGCATATGGCTGCACTGTGTGACCCTGTTACAACATCATGTGTCTGAGCTAATGTTATTACAGGGCCAGTGTGAGGGCAGGTCCATGTACCTTACAGTAAGGCCAGGGTGAGCTCAAGTGCAGGAGAGCTCATGCAACTGCTGGTTTAGCATAGTGAAAAACTGAGCTCAAATAATGCACAATACAGAAGGACTTCTTATCCATATATTGAGCATCCTCAAGTGTTTACCTCTGATTATGGTTTGTCTGTCAGAGTAATGCTTGAAGATTAGATCACCTACCGTTTTTCTTTGTTGTTCCCTGAACATCACTTCCTCCTGTCACCATTGCTGTGTCAATAAACCCTATTCTCCTCTTTTCCCTGATATGATCGCTGTCTTCTAAAGCACTTAGGCCACTTTGGCACAAACCACTAACTAGTGTTCCAGGCAGCCCGTACAAGCCTGTAAATGGCTTGTGCCTTCATAGAAGCAGACCCTGTGTGTGACTCCTCTCCTCCATCTAGCTGTCGGCATCTATCGACCAGCCCATCATGTGTTCAGGCCACAGATGCTGCAGGGCTATTAGTTGCCCATTGTTTGTTTTGAATGGTAACGAAAACAAAATTGGTCTCATTTCTGATCTTATTTTGGGTAACCTTACCTCCCTCTGTGGCCAGGGGAGGCAAAAACCAATCCTAATTCACTTACCATGTACCAGCATTGGCTTTTCTAATGCTTTTTGAGGGATGAAAATATGGCAACATGCAATAAGTGTTGATGTGGTAGAGGTCTTAAAAGCAGGAACGGAGACAAATAGATGGACAGATACCTCGGAGAGTGGCAGCATAAATTCACCAATGC
Source organism: Knipowitschia caucasica (assembly GCA_964034765.1). Lineage (NCBI taxonomy): Eukaryota > Metazoa > Chordata > Actinopteri > Gobiiformes > Gobiidae > Knipowitschia > Knipowitschia caucasica. Next base: position 19,198,726 of record OZ035836.1, on the reverse strand, counting down.
TTCCCCTTTTCTTTCTCTGCCCTATCTCAGTGTCTCCAGTGGAGAGCATTAGTGAGGCCCTGTGATTGGTTTGTAATTTATGGAGTCCATAAGTGGCCTAGATTGATAGGGCTCTTTAAGGGTAGCCCACTCAGACACCACTTTATTTAATACATAAGGATGGACCCTCAAGATAGAATTTCAACCTGAATGTGGTTAACCAAACCCATTCTCCATCCCAAAGCAAATCATACAATGACCATCTCGTGTGGAAAGACTGTTAGCTATGCTGGGACTGGCAGCCAAACCAGATTATTTTGATTCCATTATAATACATCTGTCTTCAACCACAACAACAATCAATTTACAGATTGCTGTTTTATAAATGCTATAAAATCAAGTTACAAATCCTCATCTTCCACATAAGAGCTGAATATACGTTGTTGGTATATAAACCAAACTTATCTGCCTTGTCACATCCTAAGTGTGTCAGGATAGCCACTAAAGCACACACAGCGATCCTTCTGGACCAAAGCTCTAGAGGGAAAGATGATCTGGCCACTTCAGCCCCCCTACCCGCTCCTGTGCCCTTCACACAAACACACATGTCCGCACACATGCAGGCTCAGCGCTGCTCCTCTGCCCTCTACACACCAGCCTAATCATCTCTGTTGACCTCTAGCACCCTGGCTGCCCTGGCAGATTAGTTTACAAGTGGCCAAGGGACTCTGGGTTTCACATCTTAACCCCTGCCGTTTACTGCATTGATCAGGACCCCCTGTTCGCCATCATCAACGCAGCATTATGAAACATGAGCATATTTACAGAGGGCAAACTTTATGCACAGCTCCAATTGTCTGCTTCAAAAACATCATCTGAAAGAATAATATCAGCTACTGTATGTTAATTAAATAAGCACTTGCAGCTATTTACTTAAAGTGCTGTTATTTTTACAGAAGCCCTGCTCCACTGCCCACAGACGTCAGTGCTGATAAGTGGGAAGTGAATAATAGCTCAGTGCTCTGGCAGCCAGCTGCTGGCCCACTGTTTACATGCCAGCTGATTACCCTAATTTTAAATGCATGCATGGCAGCAGACCTGATAAATAGTCTCCCAACACCACCTTTTATTTCCCTATTGTCAGCTTGTGGCGGCTAGTCAGCCAGCCGACCCATAATACCTTTTTGATTATTCAATAAATAACCCATAATTTGACATTGATTGTGCGTGAGAATGGGCTTTGTGAGGCAGAGTGATGGTTGGTTAGGTGCTGGAGAGGGTATCGACCTGCAGTGGTCAGTGATGACCACTAGTCACAAAGGTCACATCTTTGTCCTACACAGCGTGCTAAAACAAACCGCTCTCCCTGCCTTTAATGTGATTAGTATAAGGGTCATTAGTTCAGTCTCACTGCTTATATTGTCCAAACAGAGATGTCCACCACGAATGGAGCTCCTTAATAATTTGGGTGAAAGATGAACCACAATGACACTTTACTAATGAGAAGTTGTCAAAGATCCTTCGTGTGGCTCTGCATGCTAATAATTACCTGTCAATTACCTCAAACAAGAAGTGAATGGGATTCTACTGGACTCACTGACCCTGCCCAAGTCCAAACCATCAGTATTTATTAACATTTATTTGCCTTGAACACAGTTATATGAACCCAATGAGCCTCATTGATTAGGCCCTCAGGCTACATGAATGTTGATAAATGGAAATAGTTGCTAAATATTCACCAGTTTAAAATGACAGCTGATGTTGCAGTCTTGATTCTGACATGGTTAGTATGGACCTTTCTGAAATACGTCCCCAGATGGATTATTTCTCCTAAGTAGGATGGATTGGATGGTGCTGGCCTGATCACTATCTGAAGCGCTCTAATCGTTTGCATGGCCGTGTGTGTGGGGGCCTGCTGCCTTGATGTTGCCATTGAAGTGTCCCTGGCGTTGTACTTATTGGAGTTCCCTGATGTTAGATATTGGAATATTGATCGCACAGAATGTTTAGCTTTCACTGCTCTCTAGTTTCATTTATATGCTCACACAGCTGACGCCTGCTTCACACAGCGCTACAAGCTGCAGATGTGGCGCTACATGAGGGACCCAGATCAAATCAAACTTGCAATCAATGCCCAGTAAAAAAATCACAGTCGCAAAGATTTAGGTTTCACTGGGATTTAACGCAGCCTCACGTATTGTAATATGATCAAGTAAGCAGAAATCAATTGGGGTCAAATGTCTTAGAAAATATGATCTATTGGAAATTAAACAGTCAAGGGTCATGATTGGTCCAAAATATGATTATAGCTCAAGATTTGCCATGCATAAATCCCTTTCTGTATAGTATTTTTTAAAGTGATGAATAAAGTGTCTTTTGATTATACATTTGGAACACTTTACATATACATATTTTTCCCTATAGATCCCCAGATATACATTTGCGTGTTCCTTGACTAGCAGTGTCATTTTTAAGAGACAGAAAGAAGTGAATCTGTCTTTAACTCCAGTTGCACAATGTGGCTTTCCTATTAAATACCTTCTCCCAATTACCCATTATTTCCCCCTATAAAACACAGCAGACTGCATTGGATGGCTGTTTCTTTTGTTTCGGGAAAACATGCAGGAATGGCAGAGAGGAGAAAGGAGGTAAAGAAAAGGTAATTTAATGGAGTGAAACTTTGATGTTGTAAATAAAAAACAGACCGGCTATGGGTGAGCGAGGCTGGGGCTAATGGACTTTGTTGGATGGTAGGTGTGGAGCTGTTTAAATGAAAAACTTCTAAGAAACGATGCCAAGACCAAAATCCAGCCTCGGGGATTCACATGGTGGGACTTATTATACAATTACAGCGAAAGGTAGAAAGATCCAGTAAAGTTACTAATTTGAGTGTGGGTGTGTATGGTTCAATGTGGCTCCTGCTGTTACCGACTACCTAAGTTTGGTAAATCATATAAGCTGTTCTATTAAAGCTTGTATACTGGTGCATAAGCAGTTTCAAAGTCAAACCGAGTGACCAATCACGTTGTTGGGATTTTATGATGTAGGCTTGGGAACCACCTTCAAAGGTCATGTCTTAGAATAAAACACTCATAAATATTATTACCACTGTTATAAAAAACAATGAAAGAAAACATATTTTGCTTCAAGTTTCAACTCTGTTAATTCCCCCATGCCCAGTATACTCCACAAAAGACCACCAAAGCTTCAAACTCCAAACTCTCAACTTTAGGGGTAAATAAACATATAATTTATCTAGGGACCATGTTCTTTGGCTGTTGCTGAATAACATAACAGTAAAGAATATCCATAAAACCCTATTCCCTTCTTGAAATTGTATAAAATGTAAAGCCAAAAAAGTTTGACTTGTAGTAGAATGTATTTTGTTTTTTAAGCAATTTAAGTTGCCAAAGTGAAAATATTAAAGGCAAAGAAAGAGAGAGAAAAAAAGAACACATGATTATGAAGGTTAAACAATGGCAATGGTCATTACGCCTTTCTTTCAATGAGAAGGAGGAGAGAAATCACCACCCATTTATAATTCATATCCTCAATTACGTCTAATAAAGTGGCATGAATGGGACCAGCCTAGGGAATGGCTCTGGCACAATTACATGTATAGCCTGGCATTAACATTTTCTATTTGAACATTTTTCAGCCTCAATTTCTCTAAGAGTTAATAAGAGCGATGATCCCTCCTTGACTTTTTCATGAAATTATTGTATGGTTATAATATTTCAATCTATTAGCCCCCTCTCATTCCTGTAATGTATTCTGTCATTTAATAGTCTGACCTGTACAGACAGAGCTGAGAGTGAGAAAGAGGGCAGAGGCAGAGCACATGACATTGATGAGAGGAAAGGGTCCTGTCGTTTTGACCCTGGTGCGGGTGACACAAAGGTCCAGTATGAGTATTGGGGTCCCTCTGAAGGCCATGCCCATCATTGGCACAGAAACTACTTTTGATGGTTCTTGGAAAACAAAAAAGACTGGTCAACTTTACAGATTGGTGTACAACATCTATAGATATTGATTTACACAAACACTTTAAATTGGCATTACTGACCCAAAATGAGAGTAATCCAACCACATTATACCTAAAAGTCGTAATTGTTTTAACATTCAGATTTATCCAAACTATGTGTATGTCATGATTATAGATTTGTACAATTGAGAAGTATTATTTTGATTCTGAAACTTGTTAGAACTGTGTATTATGAGGTTGTTGGTCCTGTTGGTAAGCCACGTGCCAATGTCTCTGCTTGGCTGTAAAAGCTCCCTGTTTACTCCACCTTTCCTTTTTCCCTATTCTTCCATCATCCCCCCTTCATCCGCTCACATAAAACAAGAAAAAAACTATTCAGCAAACCTGGCCGGCTGCTTTTATATAAAATAACAAAGTGTTCAGAGCTTGTAAAACACCACAGGACTGACAGTTTAGCAGACTCCCTGTAGTCTAGAAACTTGTGCTGCACCGGCAGTGAACGAAAAGGGGGAAAAGAGGCGGATAGTGCTGCGACAACTAAACTTTCTTTCTTAATTAAGTTTACATTTTCTTTAAGATATATTCTCTGCCCCCTGTACAGCTGATATTTGATAAAACATAAATAATTATATTTTTATATGATAAAGTAATCATGGTGAAATCACAATTATCACCACACCATTCAGATTCCACAGCCTACCTCAACAGGCGTCGTAATTGTGGATGCTCAAGAATGAGAATCAAGCCAGAGCGCTGATAGCTTGAAATAGGATCACAACTTGAAGAATATCCACATTTTTGTGAGATCAATAAAGTTCATCTTATCTTAACTTATCTTATCTGTTTTATTGGACTTTTTCTCAACTTCCCCTCACAATGGGAAGTAATGTGATCTCCAAGGCACGTTCACAAACCTAAATAAGACCTTTTATTTTACAGAGTTCGAGGGGGACACGCACATTTTCGTAGGCAGACTGCAGCAGCGGCAGAGCGAAGCAGAGACTCATGATGTGGAATTTTAGCGTAATGCTGGTAACAACTAGGCCAAGTATTGAACACTTTCAAATTGCCAAGCCTTTAACCAAAACACAGTCAAATAAATTTGCCCATGGTCATTAATAACCAAAGAAATATCAACTTGAAACGCTATGATAAAAGATATGTCTCGATCAAAATCTCTATTTGAGGACCCCAGACAAAATCTGATTCACTGCCCTAATTTAGGAACTGTACTTCCAGGATCGTAAAGCAGCGTTCTGAACCATCTTCTTTCTCTTTACGTTCACACTATGTGGCCAGAAGAGAGCCAGATGTCCCTTTCCACTTCACATCACAACGAGCTAACGACTGCTAATCCCCCATAGCTTTCCCCTCAGAGGAACCAAGGCAGCAGCCATGATCTAACTCCTATTGAATTCCAATTACCCTCCATCAGGATTGCACAATAAGGGCCATACCTTGTTATGCCCGTACCACAAACGTAACCATGCTCTCCACCATCAATACCGCTCTGCCACCCACTGATACGCTGCCCGGAGATATGAAATAATAGCACGTTTATTGTTAGCCGCCATTATTTTTATGATTGCACCTAATTAGTTTACATGCATTAGCAGAATTCACTTACTGTATCTAGCAACAATTCCAAACAAGAGCCAATGCATACTGATGTAGTTTTTCCACACATAGCAACAGTCGCTTCCTTGCCCACCCTTTTTTTCCTTTGAACCAAGCAGGTTTGCTCCTTTTGTGCCAAAAAGGGACCCTTGTAAAAAAAAAAAAGAGCAGCTTTGGTGAATAGAGGCCTTGCAGGGAGTCTGGCAGGCCTGCACCACTAAAAGCCCTCTTTAGACATCGCAAACACAAGCAAAATGTCCTTTCAATCAAGGGCCTGTTTAGCACATGCTCTATTGAGACAATCTTTCAATAACAATTACCATCAAAACTCTTTCAAAGTATACAAACATAAAACACTGGCTGTATCGTGAAGTGTTCCCTGACCTGACCCCAAGTTTTTCAACACTTGCTTAAAAACAATGTTGATTGACCTAGTTCCGAATCAACACTAGTGTGAGCTCCTGGGCAACTTATTAAGATCTCAGAAGGACTTTCCTGGTTAAATACAATGTCAATAAACAGAACAAGTACAGGTACAGCCGTTGAAATTATGTTTTTAATGAAGGACATCTAACCAACATCTTGTGGTTGGAGTTAGAACACATGGCCCTATCTCATAACTCGACACTATTTGCATTGTGAGAAAAGTATTCTGCTACAATGGCTTCAGGACCAGAGGCCAGGGTCATTTAAGACTTGCCAGCATTGAGGGATTTGACTGAATAAAAAGTCAGATTTTGCACCATTTTAACACTTCAAAAACACCAGCAACACCAAAGCCGATAAGGTTTTTCTCCTAATACAGTAAAGTCTCAGTCAGTTAATACACTATGACATCACCTCTCTCGCACATGTAGGGCTAAGTGTTACAAATGAACCATAGCGCTGATGCAATGACTTTGAGGTGGTAAATACTATAACAGAAAACAGAATCCCTATTAAAAGTAAAGAAAATGGTTACTCGGGCGGCTCTGACGGTGAAAGTGGGACGGAGGCTAAAGGTGAACCCGAGTTTGTGTGGCACTCTATAACTGTGGTATTGGCACCACTGCATTTTCCCTTCTTAAAAAGTTCTCATTCCCAGCTTTAATGCCTACCGCTCTACTTTTAGATGATTGCACTATAATGGAGACACAGAGTCATGGCGTGGTTTATTGCTACGCTCACACACAAATAACCTATGGGAGCCCCAAATCCGAGCTCTAAATTTGCTTTGCTCTGACAGTTTAGTCTGTTTTTGACCTTTTGGATCTTAACGTGACTCAAAACTCAGCTGGGGTGTTTAATACAAATGCCAGACTGCTTTAAAAAAAGTGTGGATGACTTCAAAATAGTTTTTTAAAGCATTTTATTTTCCCCCCACGCTGAAAAAGGACTGTCTCTCTTAACATTTGGTCATTGGGCATAATTTCCCATTACAATGCATGTATAAGATAAGATAAGATATGCTTTATTGATCTAACAAAGGAGAAATTTACATATCACATTTACATGGATAGAAACACTCAAGATTGTGCAAAAAGAAAGAAATGTGCAAACATGTTAAATGCAGGATATATTATGTACAATGAAAAGTGTCAAGAGTGGCAATCAGAAACAGCGTCAATAGTAGTGCAGGTATACAGTCGGTAATTAAAGGTGATGTCAGCAAACTAAAATGTACATCATTTTTGTTTAAGAATGTCAAATAATTTTGTCCAATCAGGAAGCTGCATGGGTGAGTCTGAGCAGTTTCACCCCCTCTACACAATTTGAAAGTACAGGTAAAATAAGTAATCAATATACATTTTAGAAGTGTTCTCTTCCTTGTCTCTCTTATCATCTGTCTTCACATATACTCTTAATCAGGATTGTGCAAGAACACAGTGTTGCCTGGTCTGCCCACAAGCCCAAGCAAATTGCAAGTCATTGTGGCAAAATGTACTTGGAAGCTGGGATTGCTCATTATGACTCCTGCGGAAAAGCCTGAGTGAAACATTGTTTGGTTAACTTACTTTTTCCCGTTTGCATGTGTGGGAGCCACGGCCATCCATCCTCTTAGACATGTTTAATAGGGCTTTGCCTGCATTGACCGCCGGTGTAAAAATGTCATACTTTATTAGAAATCCTTAAGATGAGGGGTAGCATTAATCACCAGCCCTTGTTTATGAAAGCCATAAATGTTCTGGTGAGTGCTTTATTAGCGGTTGCCAGATTTTCTTGTGTACAAATATGAAAACCTGGCAACTTTTCACCTGTGAGGAATAGTTTCTCCACCTGTCTCTCGCTCAAAGACATTGTGTCATATCGTCACACACACATATGACATCATTGTGACTTATAACCCTTGTTGTCAGAAGAGCACTAATTGGATGATTGTCTTCCAAAGGACATCAACATTTGCTTTCAAACTCAATCGTGCTGATGTCTAGAGCTATTACAAACTGGCAACACATGGGGAGTGGTAGGCCTGGGACTGTAGCGTGGGATAGCCTGGCTGTACTGTATCGAGTGTGTGGGCGTATAGTCATGTTCAGGGTTATGTAGGTCAAACGTCTGAAGCTAAGAACATCTCCCAGCTGAAATACCAGGGAAATGTCAAAGTCGGACACTGTGCAATCCTGCAGATCAATAGTTCAATTGGACATAAAGGCAGCGCTGTACTAAGAGAGGATTCACCGGTGGGAAAGGACTTAACAACTTGGCTTAGCGATATAGAGTTTTTTCACGTTTGAAGAGTCTTTGTTGGTGAAATCGGTAAAAGTCAAGGATTTTATCTCGAGTTAATCTGAAAAGTGTACCTTGTTACGAGGTTGGTGGTCTGAGAACATCCTGCCTCTATTTTGCGTTGAATTCTTTCATATTATTGCATCAAGACATTAATCTATTTATTCAATGGCATGTGTTAGTCTGTCATCACAAGCTGCTTGCATGGAGATAATTTATTTTCTTAACATGGAGCATATAGGTAATGTAAGTAATCTTTATTCAGCGCTTTTCACAGACCAGAATCACAAAGCGGTTTACAATTGTTGTGGGCATTTGTCTGTCACTCCACAAAGAGATGGGAGTGGGGTTGCCGTAAGACCTATTGTATTTGTTTTTAATGGTAGGGGAAACCGAAGCACCCGGAGGAAACCTACACTGAGAGAACATGCAAGGTCTGGAGATTGCTGTGAGGGACAAGCGCTAAGTAGATAGCAGAACAACCCTGAAGAGTTTATTCTAAAAGGTCCATTCTCACCGTTTTTCCTTCAGAGCTCCTATAATTATATTTCTCAACATTTCTTGAGTACAGCTCCATTGTAAACAGTCATCTCTCTTTTCACAATCATCTTTGCTCTTTTAAAAATGTCCCCAAAGTCCCACGTCAGAGCATAAACGTTGCATTATTAGATCCAAAAAACCCCATGGTTCACCGCGGACGCGCTATACGTGGAAATCCATCCACAAATCGTAAATTCAAATTCCCTCCACCTCCCTCGTCCTCGCCCTAGTTAAGTGTGGAATAATGTCGTCCTAATCATTATTTTTTTGCAGCGTGCCATAACAGCATCATTCAGGCAGCGTAATGATTTTTTATGCCCCTGACATATTGTTTTGCGGCGAGTGACATAAAAGCACAATGACATCTGGCATTTTGGGAAAGGTCAGGCGGCCCATCTCGGCGGCCCGTCCATCTTCATAACGTCCACCACTTGTCACACGGAAACTGGCATCACCAATCTCTGTCTGTCCCTCTCTCTTCGCTCTCTCTTCTACCTCTTTTCCTCCCAACTATCCTCATCCTTGGGTTTCTTGGCCGCCCAAAGCACATCTTGATTAGACAAGCGGAGAACGTCTTTCTAAAGTGTGACTGTAGGGGCTATGACAGAAGATTTTGCACACATACATTTGTCCGTGGCCCGGGGCATGCTGGGGGGGCACTAGGGGGGTGCACATGTCAACACCAGCTGTGACGATCGCAGTGACACTGAAAGGCTTTAATACTAATGTGATAAATGTGTCACCGCTCACTGCAGCCGCAAAATGTGTCTGTTATGAGCAATTGCAGTAGTCGGGTTCAACTGCTTTCAACATTATGTTTCCCCCCTCTGGCTTTCACTTGATTGTGATTGCAGTTACAGCGGCACACACCAAGAGAAGCATAATATTATTACCTAAAGGACTAAATAGAAATCGCTATTGTCATTTCAAAGTTCATTTCAATCCTAATAAATAGGCTCAACAATACCTGTATTTTGGGGGGGTTAAGCTGCCACAGGTGCCAATACAAGAAATGTAAAGAAAATGCCCAATTGTTTTCCCAGATCAAGAATATATAAGTGTGTCTGAATATCCTTTCTTCTGACCAACATCACGGATATTGTCGCCACTTTTAGACCCCTTTATGAAAAAATAATTAGACTATAGTCTGTATGTACTGACAACAACTTAAGTCAGTACATAGTTTAGTTTTTCTTTCAGCTGGATTTGGAGTTGAAGACTAGAATTCTGACTTACAATTTTGAAATATGTAGAAACCATAGACTGTATATATTAATGGACAGAGTCACGCCTATCTCCGCCGTTCTAACTAATGGGCCAAAAAATATGCTCTACTGGAGCAATCCAAAAAGGCCGCGAGTGGTCCCGCCCACAAGAAAATTGTGAAAAAACGCATCTGCGCATGCGTCAGCCGGCGCAGTTCCATTCATTTGAACGAGAGACTTCAAAAATTCACAGCAAGTAAACTAGAGTGGACCAAAAAAATGCACCCCCCTCAGCATTGACACACATGTGGAACGGAGCTTTGAGCCAAGAGCCAACTTTTGGTCCATCCTGTAAAGACGTTTTTGAGAGGTCTGCCAATGCTATATGTTAGCATTGGCTAATTCTACTTCTGGGTCCACCCCCATCGGCCCGGGGTGGTATTGCAAGCATGTCAGCACACGTCATTTTGGCCTTTTTTGAGCTGGGACCCTCCCCCACTGGTAGAAACATATTTTAAATTGTTTCCCATGAATGCAACCTATTGTTAAGACTAAATAACAATAGTAATATGGTGTCGTAAGATTATGTATACCCATTTTAACATTTATACATCTGCTTTAGAAGCATAATTTTTTTTAAGATGAATGGCTTTCTGTTCATTCATCTTATTCACTTCCTTGACTTTGATCAACCCTTTCCCCGCCCGCCCCCCAACATCTTAGGGGCGTGTCAGTCTTGCCATGCTCTGTCCTTCTCAGCTTCAAATTACAGTTTTTCTGACAACTTGACTGCGGTTTTCAAGTATGCCCACCCACTTGCCTCCATTTTTCAACCTATTATTTTCACATAACCTTACCATTGCTCAGTATAATACATACATATGCATTTCTCTGATTTTTGGCATCTCACTCTTAGCAAGGAAGAGTCACCTTTCGCTAAGATTGACGTTGTAAGCTGCACATGCAAAAAAAAAGCCTTAAATAGCAGGAGATTCAAGGGGGCGCTGTTTTGTGCATTTGGGGGTCATACTGTGTCAGAGGTATAATTTCTCACTGGTAATACTCCTCACTCCAGCCCTGACAGCTTTAATGGTGATGGCCTTATTATAGAGAAGACACCTGCCTCTGTGCATGTGTGTATGTGCGTGCATCCTAATGTTGATGGCTGTGTTAAAGCCAGTAGAGGACAACTAAAAGGCCAAGATTTATAGTCCACCACATTTACAGACATGGCAATGATGGGCTGGAGGATTCGGAAAGCCATGCATTTCTAAGTGCATCCATGGAGGTGAAATGAGTGGAATTTTGTGTATGTTTACATATTTTACTCTGCAATGACCTGCCTATAATTGAGACTAAAGGTTCAATGTATATATTGTTTTTTCATTTTTTATTTCACTGATTGTAGATACTTCAAAATGTATGTTTTTTTGTTTTTTTGCGTTGATGCATTCCCCACTAAATTTGTTGGAAACCAGTCCACAAGATGTCAATTCACTTTTCCTCTTTACCCGAGCTGTGTGTTAAAAATAATCATTTGGTTGGTTTTAACGTTTTGTTGAATACACATCTGCAACATTTGCCAAGATACAGTACTCACAAAAAGTGGCAATATAAATCATTATATGCATCAAGATCCCACACAGTTGTACGTGTACTATATCCTGCATTAGGTTTGAAATAGTAAGCGTTGCAGCGGACATTTGTGGCGTATGTTCCAGTAATGGCCTACATGGAAACTGACTCTGATCTCTGTGGTTTACGCGTCGTCTGATTTATGCACGTTCACACTTCCATATACTCTTGTTCTCTCTTGTTCTCTCCATCCACCACAATGTTAGCCAATCCTGCTTCCACTTCTCTTCCTGTAAGTAGACACACAGCACCTGCCAAACCGTTGAATAACAGAGAGAGAGAGAGAGACGGTGTAAAAAAAGAAAAAAATATTTGGTGTGGTTTAACGGACAGAGTTTGAAAGCATTGGGACAGTCCTCTTCCCCTCATTAAAAAATACCACTGTGAATCCTCCTAATTCTGTCACATAATTTTAAGATATAAAACATTTCACACAAAATTATCCTGCGCATGTCTAATTAAAAGTCCCAACTTGTGTATTTTACTCCCTCGCTTTCAATAATCTTTATTTGCTTCACGCAATTTGCTCACGGCTGTTTGCTTCAAGAGCTTAAAGGCAGTTAATGCTGAGGACGTTTCTCTCCCAAACAGCAAAATCACTTGAGCCTGTGATCTGGCATTCATTTCATTCTGTAAATAAGTCTATCCTCCTGTGTTTATCCATGATCCACAACACAACGGCCCTAAACGTGGCTCACGGTCCCTTAACGCAACGCATGTTCTTCTAATAGTTCATATAAATGGCCATCTTCCACTAACAAGCACAGATATTATGTTCAGTATAACAGTATATCCAGTCTTGGCTCTCTGGCGCCGGCTGTGGCTTGCATTATAACCCTGAATAATTTTTATGTTTTGATAATGATGTTTTTGTGCTGGAACCCTGTGAAGTGCTGAATATGACTTCAACATTCCCTTATTAGTAATGCTAATTAGATGTATTTATAAACTCCATAAATACAACTTCCCTGCATATGACAGAGATTAGTTTGTAATAAAAAGGTTACATCACTTATTTGACTCAGTATTTGGTGGGTATTGTTTTGGAAACGCAATGCAAATGGAGAATTGATTTAAATTGATTATTTTGCCTATTTATTGTAATTATGTGCTCATTGCAAATTAGTCCCTTTGAAAATAGTAATAATATAAATTTGGCATAAATACAGTATATCATTCTTCGCCTTACCTGATGCAGCCTTCGGACATACAATGACCCCTGCCTTTATTGGTATACAATCTCCTTGTGCAAACATTTTTTTATAACAATAACATATCCTCAGAGCTTCTTATTATATGAAAGGCCATCTGCTGAGCTGACACTATTGTGTCATGTGCACTCTGCTCACCCTACACAGCACCAGCTTGTTAAACTGTGCGCTCTCTGTAATGGAAATGAGGCACGGTTGAAAGTCCTGCGTGCAGAGCCTCAGGTGTGAGTGGGTGGATGTGTGCGATATTCTCACACAAAACAGGAATCTCTCCCAGGTCCAGCAGGTACATCCCAGTCAGCCTGTAATCTTTGTGCTAGTCCCAAACTAGATAACAAGGTAACATCAGGAGGGGATTCTTTGTGGTACATACAGTTAACTGCATTAAGTGGGATCTATCGCACAATCCATATATTCTTTCCTGATTGCTTAGCGTATTTCAGTAAGGGAAACTATTTAAATATTATTTTTCAAATCTGTCTGTTTAACGATCTCTCTTGTGCTTCCACTCCCACCTGCTGCACCTCGGTCTCCTAATCTTGTTTGTCATAAATAAATGAGCTACCCCAGTGAGGTGTGTAAGGCACTAATTAATTTATTGCTTGATAAGAAGTGGAGGGGGGCGCTTCTATCCAGCCTCCCATAGTCATAAAATGCTGGAAAAAGCAATAATAAACCAGCGATGACTACGTGTGTATTGAGACTCCTGTACTTACTGTTTGTACAGGGATGGCTTGTATTCTGATAATGTCGTGGTTGTTAATTAATCGTTAATCGTGCTGTGGCTGATTAGCACGTCAGCCGATAGACTCCAGACTGACTGGAGACAATAAATACATATAGTCAATAAAACAGCAGAGCACCACGGGAAAAGGGCCAGCAAGTTTATGGAACAAGAAACAATGACCAAATATGGACAATAATGTCAGCCTTAAGGCATAGTGATATATTGAGTTGAAAAAGTTATAATAATTCTTTAACTTTTGATCAAATTATCAACTGCTACACACCTGTACATCAGATTCAAGATGCAAACGTTTATTTGCCAATTGCAGTAAAACCACAGTGGAAAAACTGCAAGATCATACTTTAATTATGTAAGTATTAAGGTGCCCCTCGTTCAAAGAAATTTGCTTAAGAGACATTAAATAGATAAGAGACCAGAGCTATCCATCTTCTCGTTTTTGTATTGTAAATAAGTCCAAATCAATGCATGAACAGTTGCAAGCAGCAGGTATAAGCAAGCCCAAAGAAGGCTCTGGAAAAACCTGGATGAAAAACGCTGAATAGCAAACTTCTTTTTCTTTACGCCGCAACGGATCCCCACACTGCTCCTCCTCTGTCCCTATGGTTGTATGTCTCCACACTGCTGTCTTATGTGGATGAACTCAATTAGACTTAAGTGAAACCAAAGAAAGATGGCCACACTTAACTCTTCCGCTGCCCATTTATTCACTAACAGGAAAACGCTTGTCGTCCAGCAAGAAGTATAAGACCTGCTATCCCTCTTGCTGGATCACCCGGCCATTTTTTCTTATTGTCAAAGACGCATACACACTGTAATGGGTAATAGATACGGGCCTAATCCTTGCGCCGGGTTGAGATGGATAGAGGAGGGAGCGGAGCAAAGGGAAGGCTCTGGAAAGAGGCGTGAGTTATGAAGCTATACTCTGGGGGTTAATTCCTCTCCAGGCGTTTTTACACACAAATACACATAAAGGTGATGTCCGGTCGTGCCAAGCCAGTAGCATCACTAGTTAAAAGGGAATACGTTTATGGCCAGTGGAGGCTCTCATACATCAAGGAGCAGTTTGTTTGGGCAGCAGCGTGACAGGTTACAGTAACATGGGCAGGGCCGGGAGCTGGTGCTGCAGCAGTGATGAATGGGGGATTGGAGTAAGAATGCTGTAGATGTGTTGTTGTAGCAGAAAGAGACATCAAAGAAGGTTTTTAGCACAAAGATAAATGACTAAGAGCGTTTTTTTTTTTTTCATGGGGAGCTTTATTATTCTTCTGTGAGTGCAAATTTTATGGATTGTGACCATACCTGCATATATGAAAGTCTGATCCCACCAGAGGCTAAGCGGTTCAGGTTGCAGCTGTAAAGTGCTGCAGCTGTAAAGTGCTAAACTGTTGTTGTGTCCTCAGGCAAGACACTTCACCCACTTTTATCAGTATGAGTCTGATTTGTGTGCATGTATGATCGATGGTGGCCTCAAGAGCAGATAGCGTAGATGAGTAGCCTTTTTTCTATTCCTTTTGTCATCCCTCATCAATATTGCATTTAACTGTTCTGTTTTCGAAAACTAACCAAAACCGTTATTGTTTATTCAAAAAGTCCATGACCTTTTGGCTTTTTATCTATCTCATGAAGTGAAGTAGTGCATTCAGACTAATGCCTATCTTGTCTATCCTCCTCACCTCTCCCTGTCTCTGGACCAGTTGTGGTCCCAGCTCTGCCCTGCACTGGTTCATCTGTAGCTCACACTGTTCCACACAGAACAATGGTGCTGTCCGCCTGTGTCATGGTGTGTCTTTCTGTTAAGACAATCACTACATTATCTGCTCCACAATGAGCACAGCCAGCCTGGACACACAATGCAATGCAATGTTGATAGGATGACTTGGACTGCTGTACTTGGTGTAGCTTAAAGATAATAATAATACTTTCTTTAAACACTCAATAAAAGTGAAAAGTAAAAGCAAAATCCTCCCAATACATTTTACCTATAACGTCTGTCTCCAAATGTAGACAGACGAGAGATTAAGAATTATGATGACAACTATTTGTATACCAGTCAAAATGCACGGACTATTGCTTATATTACATTCTCAGGATGAGCTAGGAAAATGAATAGAAAATCTTAGCCAGAAAATAGTAATGGCCCACAGCAGCATCCAGCCGCTCTTCAGCCTGTCGCCGTCGTTCCCCCAATAACTCACTTTTCTCCCCTGTGCAGAGAGAAAACAATAAGATATAACAATTGGCAAATGGCTGAGGCAGGGAAAGCATTACAAATGAAATGTAATGTTGTTATAGTTTGGAAATAATGAATTATGAGGATAAGCAGGGATCTGTAAAATCGCTGTAGCGCTTTGCCGGGGTTTCATTTTTCAACTATATTGAATTATGGCGAATTGGCCTCAGTCAACTGCAAAACACAGCGTTGGGACCAGGCAGGATGATGCAGTGTGCGCCAAATGGACGTGTGGGCTCAAGCATGTGCCACCCTTGACTGTTTGTATATGTGTGTGCATGTGAAATGCATTTACATACAACATGTTCAGTGAGGCTGCGGTGAAAAGGGAGACCTGTTGAAGGCTGATTTGCACTCAACCCTGACGCTCTTGTGATAAATGTCCCTTATCAGTGTAGCATGGTCTATAGAGAGACGAAACGCGGAAAGGAAAATCCAGCAAGGGCCAGGGCAGGAACAAATCTATTTATTTTCTATTTGAGATGGGTTAAATATTCAACGCCGTCTGCATTATGTCAGATACAGTTCAAAAGTTGAATGACAATGACATTGGAGTCTGTAATGTCAGTCTTTGACGGAGGCAATAGTGAAAACATATTCTATAAAATCTCTTCTCTAAGAAATATATCTGACAAAGGCAATGTTGCTAAAACATCACAAATTAGTAATTAATATCTGAGATTTGAAAACACATTGCTAGCTTTTAATAATTTTTTCCAGCATCTTTTCTTCAAGACAAGTTTATTAGTCTTAACCAAAACTATATAAAAATGTCAAATATAAAGTAAAATTTTTCCATTGTGTGAACTTAAGTGATTTTTTTGTAGACTTGTATGTGTATCCGATTTAGTATGTGTTAAAAAGGTGTAAAAAAAGATGGGAGATGTAGGTGGGCGCTGGAGTGGAAAGAGATAGCTAGAGTTATCAGCGGGTCTTGTAAGGTAAGAATACACATCAAGCTGCCAATCATTCGCACGGAAAATTGCTCTGAGATTTGAGTCCCCAGACGGCGTGCATGTTGCCAGTGCGTGTGTGTGTGTCCGCTATTACTGGCCCTTCATCCCACCAAGCAACCTCTCCATTCCCACAAAAAGCCCCCCAAACATACACACAAACAAGCTGGCAAACGGCTATCTGTTCTGTCTGTCACCAAAACCTATACTCAAGTCGTTTGAAACACTGTTGTCACCGGTGGCAACGACTATTAGGAGCACAGCCGCGGACACAGAGAGAAACAGAAAAAGAGAGATGAGGGGCTAAAGAGGAAAAAAGACACGAAAGAGGAGAGGTTAACGTGTGAGGAGAAACCATTTCGGTGGCTTTAATTTTGTATTGATCCGAGCGGCAGACCTGTTCCTTTACTTTGTAGTGGGACTGTCTAAAAACCCCTCCAGCAAGTTTGCTCTACAGAATACCTATGAGTAATAAAAATAAGCAACTATTTAAGATTCATACTCAGAAAAAAAAAAAATCAAATGAGCCTAACTATATACATTAGAAAGATAGAAGTTCATTATCGGGCGACAGTAGCTCAGTTGGTAGAGCATTGGCCTTAAGGCCAGAAGGTCGTGGGTTCAATTCCCGCCTCTACACCTTCTCCACCGACTCCCACTGATGACTGCTGTCGTTGTGTCCTTGGGCAAGACACTTAACCCCACTTTGCCCAAAGCCCCCACTGAAAGATCAAGGCTATGCTCACACTCAGAGAGCAGCCGTCCTCCTGTGGACTCACCACCTGCAGAGGGTCAGTGAGGGGCTGGTGCTATGAGACTTGGGTGGCATCTCTGACTGTCACCCCCCTGACCCAGAAATGGATTAAAGGGTAGAAAATGGATGGTACGTCCATATTGGTTATGAGTTTGCTATAATATAAGAACCCTCTGAGAAATATTGTTACTCAATTAGCTCTGAAATTTTTTAACATACTGAGGTTATGAAACGAGAAAATAATTGCCATCAATAATGTATACTCATACTAATTGTTCAAACGCACACTAATTAGATGCCTGTCAAAATCCACATATGAAACTCATGAACTTTTAATGACAAGCTCTTCATATGGAAACGGCAGTGAAACATCCCCCTCTATTGGTCACTGTGAGAGCTCCAGTCTGAGCTGCGGCCTGGGGACAGACGGGCAGTGATGACAGACCTGGTCCTGTTGAGAGCAGAGATAGAGCATTGATAAGGATCACAATGATGTCCAATTGCTGCTGTATGATGCAATCGTGCTCTCACATATATACAGGGATAGCCTCAGGTGTGACCAGTGCAATGCCCCACTCCAGGAGATAGACATCTGTAGACAGCTTTATCAAGTGTTTGCACCGATGTGTGGACATGTTTTAGCAGAGGCAGTGTGTTTTTTTGTGTCCAGGGAGGGTTGCCCGCAAATATATATGTGAATGCATCTAGCTGCTTTTGGTATGTCATAGTTAAGGAGTTTCAAAGACAATATCTTCAGCGTCAGCTATATACATTTCATTAAACGTTCATTTGTACAAGACTTTAAACTCAATCTTCAAACTGCTTAGCTCACAAAAAAATGTCAATCCCTTTTACAGTAAATGCTAATGTCTCTGAGATTGTAAAAGTCTATTTTAAGGACACGCCTGTATTCACAGACTTTTCCTGGAAGAACTTGGTCACAAAAAACCCACTGTCATGATGACAAGTCAACCACTGAGACACCACTACAAAGTTTTGTCCCAACCAACGTTTTCAGTAACACGTTGTAATAATCCTTGACACGACTCCCATTTCTTTACCACCTTCACACATCTGGCCAAAATAGCCTAACTTTTCTGCTAATCTATCTTGTATAATGGCCGTCCAAGCCTTGCCAGGAACTGTTAACGTCATTCTCAAAGTTTCGTGATTGTGTGTTTTATTTTTATTCCGGTGACACTCCAGCCAAGAGGCGTAATACGGCCGACAGCTCGACAGACAGCTAGATAGATGGAAGGACGGGCCAAGCTGCTCCTCTTGTATGAAGGATTATCCCCGATCCTGTGTTTGTGACAAGAGCTGATAAGGGGCTGAGAGGAGAGGCAGAGAGGCCATGACACACACACGCACACACACTTATGCACATATAATCCACAGTAGGAGAGATATCAATCCATCATTTAGAGCCAGGATTCAACCAGAGGAAATAGGCTCTTCTCAATGGCTGACAACGCGCAGCTAAACAGCACCACAAAACCTTCCAGACTTGAATGGGCACATCTGAATGATCGTTCTATTTCGTACATTTATCTGATTTGCATTTGTCTATTGTTTGGCCAACATAGATCAATTTTATGATTTGAAAGTACAAAAAAATCCCCCTTGCCTTGCATTTGTATTGTCACAGACAGCAACATGGTGAGACATTAGCACAGACTTCGATCAATAACTGTTTGCGACATGATTAACCTGTACCTTCTAGACCGCATAGGGCTATTACCGATACAATAGGCACTGTCTGTCTTTTTATGGTAAATATGCAGAAAATAAGTGAAAGGCATGCAGGTATACGGAGGATTTGGTATGAGTTGTGTGGATGAAGGACAGGGACTGCAGATGAGAGAGGGCTGACCATTTGGCGAAGGCAGCGGTGCTAGACTTGATGGATGAGACATACTGCAGGCTCTTTCCTCTTGTAACTTTCAAATCATTAAGCCTTTTACATGGCTATGCAGATTTTTATAGCCACCTCAGACAATCTGTGCAGCCCACGTCGCTCCATCAGCAGAGGAGAAGAGGGAGGACATGAGAGAAGTTGGTTTAACTGTTTTGATATTTTGGGATTCAAGTCTCATGTACGGCATTTGTCAGATTCAAAATGTACATTATATGAGAATAAGGATAATATGGTTTGAGTTTAACACACGGGTCTTAGGCACAGATTGGCGGCCATATCTGTCAGCATGGTTTCTCATTGAATAATGAGAATCAGTGGATTGATTATGTGTGTGCCAAAAAAAAAGTCCAACCCACATGAAATTAAACTTCAAGTATGTGAATTAGGGAGATCATGGATATGTACAGTATATTGTAAAAGTCTACTCAAAAGAGATCATGTTTGTATATATAAAAAAGAAATGGATCCATTCACGCTAATATCTTTAAGGTAGAGCACAAACATGTAAGTCCATCTCTTCATTCTAAGAGCGCTTTTCTCAGTCCAGTGATAGAATGATGTCATTGTACCACTATGACGCAACACTCATAAAAGTATTTTTAAACAAAAGTATTACCCATGAATTAGTTGTGACAGTTTCTCAACTGAAATTATGTTCTTTACACATGTTTGCAGCTGGTACTTTTCAAATGAGGATACGAAACAACAAATTATTCTCTTTCCTCTAGTTATAAGTTCACTTTCTACATCCTGAAATAACGGCTCAATAAGTAAATCGGCTCAATATCATGTCAATATCATAACGTTAAAAAAAAAAACAATGAATGAACTAAGCTCTTTGTTGCTCCATGCTTTTCCTTTACATACAAACCTATAAATGAGAATATTCTCCTATATCTGATCAGGTTTTGATCCAACTCCCACAAAGCACGGTTGAAATTACGATCAGGTTTAGACAGATAATCCAGGACACCATGACATTGATCTAAGATTTTAATCTGCTGTTTTTCGCTGCCAGACACGTTTCTTAACAACAACCCGGTCTATTGTAGATTTACCTTGTGGCTGGACTGAGAATCTAAGCATTATCTTACAACATGCGACTGTGAGGTGTGGAGAAAGAGACACTGATGGAAAAGAATGTTGAAAGAGAAATCACATAGATTGTCTTTGTGCATGATGTGTTCCTCTGTGTATGAAATGCATGTAATGTGTTGTATCAAATGTCAAGGATAGTATCACTTCAATGTATCCACAATATGGGTGTTGCTGGTTACGCTCTAAATATTACCAATGGCACACCCACCCATCCGTCCCACGATTCCACTGCCTCCTCGGCTGTTAGGATTCAATTAGCACGGAGCAGGCAGCCACGGCCGCCTCATTAAAGCTAATTAGTTAAAACATCAGCCAATCTACCGTTAATTGGCTTTGGTAATTAATTCAGCTGCTAGACCATATGAAAGCATCAAGGGGAGGGATAATGAGAGGGGCACATGCAGGGCCAATGGAAGTTTTTAATGCTTTTATTATGCTCGTTGACAAAAAAGATACTGTGATTAAATTATGGATATTTCTAAAATGTATTATTCCATCTAGTAATTTCCTCAATCACTTGACCTTGGTTTCTGACTTTTTATTGAGTGCAATTTTTAGGCAATAGGTACAATCCTCAGTCAATAGAAGTAAGAAAATAAGTAAGTAAGAAATCTTTATTTGTACAGCACATTTCACAGGCCAAGGCCGCACAAAGCGCAAATACTTTTTTGGTGTACCAGTAAAGTGAAAGCATAACCTGTGATGGATGAATGGATGTGTTCAACTATTAAAACCTGACGTAAAAAATGAAATAGAAAGAAACAATTGAAGAGACTAAATGAGAAAGATCCCAAAGATATTGGTGAAGGTCTTTTCTACTTTGAGATGATTTCCATTGCTGTCACACAGAAATTGCAGCTTTTTGTATATTCAGGTCTACAGCAATAAGTAAAATTTGGAGCTGAAATTTAGATATTAGAAAAATTAAATGGTCGTAAATCATGGCGGTGTGGGGAGACTGTGATGAATGCTCCTGTGATGAGACGTGTGCGTGTGTTTGTGTGTGTGTCAGCACTTGTAATGGCAGGCCCTTCCTCCTGGGACCGTCCGGCTGCAGTCGGATGCTGCTGAGGTTATCTCTGACTACTGACAGCTGTTTATTCAATCAATCAACTTGTCAGAGCGTGTGTCACCGCATATGTGTGTGTGTGTGTGTGTGTGTGTGTGTGTGTGTGTGTGTGTGTGTGTGTGTGGAAGAAGAGGAAGAGAAAGGAAGTAAATGAATGGGGCATTAACCAGTCGCTGACCCGGAGAGCACCAGCGCAGCCTCACGCTACAGGCCAAAACACCAATATGTATCCACCTTCTCTGCTGTCCGTGAATGAGCTTCAGAACATATTCCCATACACACTATACACTAATATGAAATGTATTAATAATATCCCTGCACTGTTCAACCATCTCAAGTCCTATCATTGCATTTCCTGTGTTTTAAACTTTTTGATTCTTTGATCTGTGTTGGCGTATCAACAGCTTTGTAAAGGGTTTTTGATTTGGGCTTTACAAAATAATTTGAATTGAATTGAATATATGATCTATTATTTATAGTTATTTATTTTTTGTTAATTTAGGCTCCCACCCATGGTACTATATTTGCCATACTATGTTAACATTATCGTGATTGTAATATTTCTGGTTATGTAAAAGTCTATTGTGTGGCATTGATAGCCTCCCAGTTACTGTATCTGCAATATTACCTTCAGGCCCTTCAGGCTCCATATGTTGCCAGTGTTTAACCTACAGACTGATCTTCCACAATTCCACATCTTGGGTCTTTTCCACAAATACCTCTGCACTATTGCACCAGCATCCACCTTTCCCCTCTCCATCCCCGCTTCATCCCATCTCTGTGGCCCTGCTGCTTGCTCTCTCTCCTCTCCCCTCTGTCGACATTTCATTTGCTTTTCTAAAAGTGACAACAAACCCAGGGGAGCGCCCGGAGAGTGGGCGGGTGATCCCGGTGATGAGTTTAGCGCGGGGCGTGGAGGAGTGCTATTTAAAAGCGCAATGCATCACTGTCAGGTAGGGGGCAGCGCGCACAGACGCTCACACAAATGCAGAAGACGACCCCTGTTCCATTTCATCAGATGCCCCGCCGAATAAGCAGCACAGTCTCATCTGTTTTGCACACAAGTAGTGATCAGCTTTGTGTCTGGCTTGCTTAAATCACAGCTCACTTAAGGGAAAACATATCTTATACTGCGCAATTTCATTTGAGGTAATGTGCCGCCTAGTTTTGGAGGGCTCATATTTGCTATTATGGAGATGATGGTCCCTTTGCCTTACCTTGTGGTGGTCAGGGACAACTGAAAGGGCTCTGCCAAAAATGAAAACAGACAGGATATTTGATTGTGGCTTGTTGTCATTGTGGCGGGGGTGGAGAGGTAGGCCGCACATATGCACTGTAAAAACTAGGACAAATTGGAAAGCATATATTGAAATCTATCAGTTGTACATTATGCTAAGTTATAATCTAATATGTTTTTTTTCAAAGAGTGTGTTTGTTTTCTTAATCCCCATCGCAAGAAATGTAGCATATATTGACATGTTTTTTTTACAGTGTAGATGAGAAGATACAAAAACGAGATGAGCTTAGAATTGGGGGAGGCAAAAGTGGCCCTCTTTCCCTTTAGCTGTGAATCAAATCAAATCCCCCTTATCGCACATTATTTGAAGAGGTTATCGGGTGCGGTAATGCGGTTACACGGCGGGACCGCTGCTGAGAGATTTCCTTGTTTACCGATGTTGGCGGGTGTTAAAGCTAACTGGCCCAGACACTGAAGGCAGCAGGAGAGGAGGAGAAGAAAACAAGGAAAGCATAAACACTTGATGCATGTCAGAAAACTCATTTGAGACAACAGCCATGAGGCCAATGTGTCTGTTTGTACACAAGAGACAGTCGGTCAAGGACACAAAAACAGCCTGGACATGCTACTTTGTAATTCCATTTGGGGAGACGGCAACGTGCTGCGTTTGTGCCAACTCGTAAATCTGGTTCTCTTATAGTTGTGTTTAAAAGCCGTTTACATGCTCCAAGCTCATTAGCTGATTGTGTGTATAATTTACAAGTTCCCTCTGATTATTGTGAGAGATGCTAAAGATTCGGGCAAATTTGCTTGCTATATTCAATCTTTCTTCCCACAAACAATGGCTATACTGTTTAGGTCATTTCTACATTTTCTGGTGTGTTTCGTCTTTAAGTTCCTGTAGCTAAATGCAAGGCTGGGTCCATATCTTCACAAAGCAACTTAAGATTATCGTGCAAGTATGTTTCATTACTTTCAGCAGCAGATCGGACTTCACCTGAATAGTCCTTCTGCTCGTAATGCCTTTGAGTTTTTGTTTCAGTCCAGTCCATCCGTGGCTGCAGAGATAAAAGTGAAAGGATGACACGGGGTACTGGTCATTAAATGGGATTTGGATCTTCCTCTTTGCCCAATGAGCCACGAGGACGCTCCAAATGGTTTTTATCTATGGTCCCATTGAGAGACAGTATCGAGCTGACAATCCCTGTCCTCTCCGGAGGTGGCCTTTCTACCTCGGCTCATTGTAGTGTGTGACTCTGAGCTGCTGCTATCTACCATCTATCGATTCTCACTTCATCTGGACCAAAGCAACTCACAGGCAGAGCGGCTGATGAAGGCGTGTGGGCAGCAGCCAAAGGGGAAAAGGACAGAGACTTTTCAAGTGCTTACTTTGAACAGGCCATTTCATTTATATGTATTAAATTTGAGACCGCACCACCTTGTCTCCATGGAGATGTTTTTTGCTTATAGTTTTAATTCCACCACGCAGCCAACTTACTATTAGATCTTCGAACATCTGCAGGCAGTTAGAAAGAAAGTTTGACTGTGTGTCGTTTTTCCCCCCCAAAAAATATGGTATTCAAAGGACGCACTTACTTCTGAAATTGAATTATTGGCTTGACCCTAACTTTTTGTTGTTAAATAATACATTTGATTTGCCTCAACTGAGAGACTGACTTGCAAAGGTACAATTTAGTGAACAAATAAAACACGCTGTCTTCATCTCATGAGAAAACATTATTTTGCATACTGGTCCCCCCTTTTTCCCTTTTTTTCTGAAAAATCTGACCTAAATTTGTGACTGAGGACAAAAAAAATGTGTGTGCTTTGAGAGAGAGGAATTTATTGGATTTTATTACATACTGTACATATGTATTGTTTGAAAGTTCTGCTCTACTTGCTGCTCTATAAGTCACTTTGTCAAAAATATATCTGGCTGATGAAACAATGAAGGGTAAGCTAATCATATAACAATAATTCATCAGTTTTAGATATCACTCAAAGATACTTTACATTCACCAGTTGAAGACACTATCTGGTGTTGAACTACGCAAACACATGTAATCAAAATAAGACAAATGAAAGAATTGTGAGAACCAGGCGAATTGGAGACGGCGAGATGAGGTGATCCATCTTTGCACATTAGGAAGAATCAGGCGTACCCTCCATCATATCTGTCAGAGATGCACAACACCTCTCTTCCTCTCCTCCTATGACTCTCTCCGTTCATCCATCCTTGGTCTGCCTGTATCTCACTGAAAGATCTCTGCACTAAAAAGTCCTGTCAGGCCTATTTCCTTGTTATTGTCCGGCCTCCTGTAGCCCTGAGTGAGCCCCCACCCCAGATTAAACGCAGTGTGACTCGGGATGCTCCTATACTTAAATGTGTGTGTGTGTGTGTGTGTGTGTGTGTGTGTTAGCTCTACATTAATCATCTTTAAGGCGCTGACAAGCCCGGTGTGCGACATCACATCAACACCCCCCTCTCTTCTAGCACCATCCAGCTTTTTTTCCTATCCTGGATTTATCTGTCCGTGTGCCGCTCGCGATCACTCACTTTCCCTTGGGGAGCGTTTGACAGAGAGGCAAAAATAGAGGCTGCGAAAAAGAAAGGGGACACAAGGAGAAAGGATGGAACTGAAGGACAGCATGAAGTTATAGTGGAATGGGATAAAAAGTGTGGTGAGTGACGGGTGCAATTACTAGTTCAGTTTGTAAGTTTTGATTCATAAAACTAGTTTGAATGAGGATTGGTGAGTGCAGCTTCATATATACACATATATTTGTATTCTGTTTCAGTTGGAGGGCAGGTTCCAATACAACTATATGGCAAAGAGGCAATTTTTGAAGTTCTTTT
This sequence comes from Knipowitschia caucasica, assembly GCA_964034765.1. Taxonomy (NCBI): domain Eukaryota; kingdom Metazoa; phylum Chordata; class Actinopteri; order Gobiiformes; family Gobiidae; genus Knipowitschia; species Knipowitschia caucasica. The sequence continues at coordinate 19,172,984 of OZ035836.1, read as the reverse complement.
GAAAAATGAATTGTCCAAATATTTTCCCAGATTCACTAATCCCCTATATTATAACAATGTTCAAAAGTCCTTTCTACTGGCCAACATCATGGATATGCTTTTTTAATTTTATATTTTTATTGTCACCAATTCTAGGCAGTTTTTATGGCATAATAAATAGGCCATAGCTGATGTGTGCCATAGTTGAACTTGCCCAGGAATTAATAGGAAATTAGCTCTAACCTAAGACTAGAAATCTGACTTGCAGTTACACAATAGTACCATGTGTACCATGTGTTAGCTGCTCTCCCCCACAGTTTTGAACTAGCACCCTCTGAAATGTTGTGATGTCACATGAATGCATCTTGTTATAAATTATAGAGTGCATTATACATGTTCTGCTAGAATTGCCCCGAGACTGGACCAAAGCATGCTGAGGCCATACCAATTCAACCATTGCTATTAAGTATTGTGTTTATACTTGCACAGCACCTCCAGCTTTGACCCAGAACTCAACCAGCATGATGCATAAAATAATTTTCAAAAATCAATTTCATCAGGAGTCAGCCCCAAACTGGGCCCACACAATGTGAATGTAGCTGATGTAAAAGAACCCAGTAAGAAAAAAATATGCTGCCATTCAAATGAGTCCAACGAGTGAAAACGTGCACTTGTTTTGTATGAACACCGGACAATGAGCGGGACCCTTCTTTGTGCTGTGAAAGGTGGCGTTTTCTGCATGTCTCAAATTATCTTGTCAAGGCGAGCAATAAAAGCCACTGGGAGGAGGTGAGACGGGGAGACGCGGCAACAATAGGCAATGGGAGAAAAATCAAAAGATGGAAACAGGTAGAAAAACCTAGTAAATAATGAAAGAAGGAATGAGCAAAGATGAAACAAAGACATGAACAGAGATGGAGGTTCAAATTAGAAATTGAATGGGGCCTGAAGAAGAGGCAGGCGCACAGATAGCAATCGATTACCTATTTTTCAAAGTCACTTACCGTGGCCGGTGGCGTGGGGGTGTGAGGAGGTGAATGAGCTGCTGGTATGCGCGCTCATGCTTCAGTGTTTGGACTCTCGGCTCTTTTTGATGACAGAACTACATCAGGAGACTGGGCCTGATATGACAGTGTGAGTGAGTGAATGAAGGTATTGATCACATGTTGTCATGAAAAATATATATTGTTCTGTCATTGTGAGAAGTAAGTCTTGATTCATGCCACGTGTTGAGTGTGGTTTCTTTTTTTTTTGTCTTTTACTTGTTTTCCCAATCTTTGTTTATGTATTCTAAAAAAAAAAAAAAACTCTTTGTGGCCCTTGCAGTTGTTAACTTACTCACTTTAGCAACCTCCACCAGGGGATTATGCTTTTCCAGTAAACCTCAGAAATGTGTATGTGCAATGGATCTGTACCACTTGGCGGAGGTCTAAGCTCTACAAGTACTTTTCTAGTTGTGTAAAATGACAGATGGGTTGCTTGCATTGACCATTCAAAGACTATTTTTTGCATATATTAGATATTATCGTTTTTAATTTGCCAAGTGGATATGACGGTGACAGCTGCAAGCAGTCCAGTCTAGTCATGTGGTTGAAAAACTGCAAATAATCTGCAATTTACATCACAACAAACACACAGTTTTAGAAATGTGATGCTGGGGTTAGATATTTTATTTTAATTAGTATAGATATTTTTCATTTACGTTGTGCTGTGTGATCCTCATTCCTACTGTTCTGTAACTTGTGATGCAACACTGAAATGTCCTCGTTGTGGGACAATAGGATTTCTTAATCTTAATCTTAATCTTAAATTGGGCTAATTCCATAATATACAGTACATACAAGAAAAACGTACACGCACACCAAAATGTAAAGAATCAACTCTAAGACCCATCAATAAATAGTATCACACATAACGTTAATGTGGAACAGGAAATATATTTGGAAAAAAACTGTTTCATGTTATTTTTAAACTGAATGTACATTAATCAGCCTTTGATAATATTTGGAAATGGTGTATAGCAAGTGTGTCCTTTGTTTCATGACAACCAGCCATATACAGTGATGGAGTGTTCCCATTACCTGCTCCTTTTGTTACTACGGTGACGAGCAGTCTAAACGGGATATCCTGACCATTGTCTCGAAACTATTAAAAGCCTGTTTGATTTGGCTAAATACAGGAAACGTTCTCGAGCAATAAGACTGTGTAGGCTGTATTTGTAACTCCATTAGACACAATAAGATGTAAGCTTGTCTCGATGGAAGTATAGTTACTTCATGATGTTGTGTTCTGAAGTGTATAGTGACAAACAGAGGGTTCACACTGTGCCCCTGTGATCAAGGACAATGAAGCACAGACCACTCTACTCTGCATTATCTCATTCAGCGGACAAGTTCCCCTCTCTGAGCTGACCTCAAAACATTACACAATGGAGACACGTGTTGCTCCCAACCATGTCATGCACTAAATATAGATGTGACTTTTGATACTGATTGCTCTATTTTTCTCTTGTTTGTGTGTGATGTTGTAGGTAAAAAGAAGATGGTGTTGTATGACAGCCAGGCTCCAGTGTGTCCAATCTGCCAGGTTCTGCTGAGGCCTGGAGAGCTCCAAGAGCACATGGAGACCGAGATGGAGCGGCTCGCAGCAGTTTGCCTCAGGTATGAACCAAAGCACTGTCTAGAATGGTTTTTAAAAAATCAAGCTTCTAAGAAATATATAATGATTTTGGAAAGGAATTTGTCGCACTTACATTGTGTTTAGTGGAAACAGCAAAAATACTATGGCTACATTACATTTTCAGCCCTACATGAATGACCCAGTGTCTCAATTGTTTGAAAATTGACTTCAGATAAAAGGGTGAAGAACACATATAAACATAAAAACCTATATTTTCCGTTCACTGAGCCTTGAAAGCAGATTATTACAGAGGATTCATAAAACACAAAATATAATGGGTAAGATAATGATGAGAGGTCACAGTTCTGACATAGTTAAAAGTACATTTTATATCATATGTCTCCATATAGCTACATTTTGATGGTAAGTAAAGTTATTCAACCTCCAGCCATCAGACAAACCACACAGCCAAGTGTTCTGTCCACAACACAGTGTGAAATACAAGCAAATCCTTTACATTAGTGCCTCATAAAGATACAGACACAGGCCATAGGCGAAGCTTTAATTCACTGTATGTCACTCCACTGTCTTACGTTCTTCTTGCGGCTTGCGATTTTTGGTGCCATAAATCTGCATAAAAGGCAGAGGCACGCCGTCTACGTCATGCTAAATGTTTCCTACAGGGATTAGGATACTGACCTCTGCCCCTCGGTTCAGCGCAGCTCCCTTCCTCTCCTCACGCCAGCGGCACGGGCAGTTTTATGACGGATAAATCAGCCCAGAGCCCTTTTAACGATGGGACACAACCATTAGGATCCATATTTCACCTTGACCACACGCTTGGCTGTGTGTGTTTGTGTACTGTGCCATATAAGTCCAGGGTGGAAGTGTTTATGCTCTGACCCAGTGCCCGGCGAGCGCCCGGCTTTACGATAGTGGCCATTAACCCGGAGGAGAAGGGCAACAGACAGCGTCACCCCTCATGGAAATCACATCTCATTTAGTGGCGTTTACACATGGGACCTGCATCCTCCTGTGTGTACTCATGTGTGAGCAGTTTCCTATATACTACTGCTCTATTTGTGGCTAAGCGTGGGTCATAAATTATGTGTTTTTTAATAATATTTGTTTTGCTTCACTACAGTGCAACAGTTCAACTTAAATGGGTATATAAACCGTTCTTATTTTGCGTTCTGCCACACCTGTTTGTCTCCATATAGGTGTCTTTGTCTGAAATGTAAAGGGTTAAGGTATATTTGCATTTGACCCATCCTGCAATGCCACTTGGGAAACCTATCAGAAGTAGTGTTGCCAGAGGACTTCTGGAGCTGGAGGATTGTTTTTAGTGGTACGTAGAAACAGGGAGAGCATGCAAACTCCACCTCAGAAAGTCCCTCTGCAGACTGAATTTGAACACAGGACCTTCTTGCTGACACTTTGCTAAAATGCAGTTCCTAAGTCATAATTGTGAATATGTGATCTGAATTTAGAACAAATGCTTTCTAAAATAATGTTGACCAATGAAAAACCTATGTAATTAAATAACATCCTTAATAAAGCAATGGAAGCAAGCAGATGGCAGGTAAAATTTAATATGCATTGCCCATAACCCACCATATTGATATAGAACTTGATAATTGGGACATACAAGGTGAGATCATCTATTTGAATGTGAAGGTGTAGGTTGTAGGTCTCCATAATTAATAAAGGTCAGTCGTCTGCCTTTGGATCCTGACTTTGTGGGAGTCTGAAACCCCAAACCCACAAATACACACATGGTTATTTCAAGAGGAGTGTCACTGCGACCTGAACTGGTTGGTCACAGATATTCCCACAGAAAGAGGAGAGGGAAAGGGATGTAGAAAAATCTGCTGTTTCTCAAAGCTGTGTGGAGCAGCCCTTATCTGTCTCCTGCCCTCGCTCTGCTCTGCATGGGAGCGGCCATCATTGAAAGTGACAGTGGGAATTTGGTCCAATTTGTTCTAAATCTGACTTTAATGATGACCAACGCAGGCTGAATAAAAGGGGTGTGCGTATATGGAAACGAAGATGTCCATTGGTGTTTGCCTACACTTTGCCTATGTGCTAAAAATACCTGCTCTCCCACTGCAGTCCTATCTTCTCTGTTCTGCTGTCAACGGTCGTCACCGTGTGGATTTGATTACAGCTGGCTTGTTCATCCGGGTGTATGGACATGGAAATCACACACACTGTTGAGCAAATGGAAATCTATGAGGCCCTGTGCACCTCAGGAGGCTGCGAGGCCAAAGTCATCTGCATAGCTCAACAGCCGCCATCACATATGGGAAAGTGGAACTGGGATTCCTCATGAAAATAGCTCTAAACTGACACATATAAATGATAAATAACATTAATCATTGTCTCACTGATTCAAGTTGCATTCACCCTGGTCTGTTTGACTTTAACTGGACCAAATCTGGTTCACTTGGGGAAATATGCTTCACAGATTTGATTGAAAAGATGTAAACTTACTTAAGTGGAAATGTATTTACATTTATGGACATTGGTCATCCCACTCCCAATTATTGCATTTTCCTGTGTTGTTTCCTGTGTTTTGATTCTCTGATGTGCTGTTGGTGAATCAACAAATGTGTAAAGTCCTCTGAGAAGACTACAGTATTGTTGTAATTTAAAGATATACAAAGATAAGTAGAATTCAATTCAATTCAAATGTGATATTTTTTTCCCAAGTTAGCCCTCGTAACTCAGCCAAGTTTATACAATTATTATAATTTTGTCAACACTCATGTTAAAACCGTACAGATGTATGGCTCTTGTTAACAGGTTATCCCCCAATCCCCCCCGTGTCTGGGTCTACCATTGTACCTCCTCAGCTCCTGTTCGCTCAGTTGCCTCATTAACCCGGCACGTTTTAAACTGCCCCTTTGCCACGCATCTTCTCCGAATGTTTGTCTCACTTTTCTCTCTCCTCTCTTTGACGTGGCAGGCGGCTGGAATACCCTGCCTCATAACCTACGCCATCAAAAATTCATAGAAACAGACAAGACCAGGGAGACGCGTTTCCTTTCATCGTACTTTCTTTATGTCGACTGGTCTTCATTCCTTACCACAGTTTCCCCTCAATTTTTTTTTACTGCTTTCATCTCTCTATCAGCACCTACTGTCATTGTGGCAATTTCCCCCAAGCGTGGCAGGCATGCAACCTCTCTGTCTGCTGCTCTTTCTCTAGTCTCTGCCTGACAGTGTCAACAAGCAAGTGCAGGGGCTGCTGTTATTGTTGATGCCTCGGCTTGGGCGCCAGGTAATGAATAAAAGAGGATAGGAGAGATAGGAGCGAATAGAAGAGCACTGGCACATTCCCCTGCATTACACGGCAGCTTGACTGTGTCACCCGTGTTTACTCTCTGTTGAAGGAAGGTGGGGCCCACATGTTTTAGATGCAGACACACAAACACACACAAAGACATTTGTGCTATTTATGTTCTATAACCAACAGCAAGACATGGTGACAAATTGGATTGCAAGCATCCAATGATTTTGTTAGAGTAAAAAAACACAAAAAAAATTATAATCATCAACAATTAAAATATTATTTATTATCTAAAAAGTCAACTTCAAATTCAAACGATTTAACTGCTCTTTAAGATTCAGGGAACAAAAAATATTGGTTTTCAGCTGAATGATTAACTATTATGCTTATAAATACAAGTCAATTATGAATGTTATTTGCATAGTGTGTCTTGGTGTGCCTGGCGATTTGACTTAAGGTTCATTGATTGAAGGTTAGAAGATAAGACACTTATGACTGCGTTCCACCCAACCTTATTTCAAGTGTCCAGTTTTAGGAGTGCCATGTTTTGGCTCTATGTCTTTTTATACGGAGCTAAGTGACATAAATAAGGCCTCTTATTCCTATGATCCATCCGTTCAGCCATTGAAAAAGAAAATCCCTTCTCTCCCAAGCATGCTGTCAGATAAGGGTCCTTGGACATTTCAGTGGGTGTCCTGTCCCTCTTCTCTCTGCTTTACTGCCCTGTGTGTGTGTCCCATGTGTCGCGGGCGTGTGGAGTGCTAACAGGCTGTCAGAGGAGAGATGACAACCGTGTCCTGCTTCGTCAATGCCAGCCCTGTCACAACACTGGGCTGCACTCACAGCAATGTATCGCTGTGTTTGGGCACAAGTCAGGAACTGTATATGACATCCTTGTGAAAAATATAATTATTATGTTTTGCAATAATGGTGGATATATTATTTCAGAGCCAAGGCGCAACTCATTCAGCATTGGTATTTGTAATGATATTGTAAGTAACCAATGATTTGTCTTCTTCCATTGCAGTAAGAACCCTTCACCTAAGGATGGTCTTGTTACGCCTGGCACTCCCAAGGTATGGATTTGATGGTCTTTTTAATGTAGTGTATAAAATATCATACTATCAGAATGACTGCAGTCTCCCCTCAGTGCTTTGAGGATGTGACAGTCAGTATTGGATCGTGGCTTACATTTTCAACTCGTTCACATAGACCAGTCTTCTGTGTCCAACGCCAGCAGGCCAGGAGTCACTGCACTTGTTTGAGCCAATTAGAGCATTTTTGGATGCACAGAAATAATCCCTGTGTGTGTATATAGTGCGTTATAGTCTCAATCTAACAAACAAAAAAGGCTTAGTAAAACTGGCAAGATTATTTCATTCATATCTGAAGTGATAACGGATTGATGAACAAATGAGACCACAAGACCTGTCTTTTATGTATTCTTAACCATGTTATATTTGCAAGAAAGAGCCCTGGGAGTCACTATTTGATGCTTTTGGAAAGAGAGCTAAGTGACTGAGTGAGGTGGTTCTCTATTTTTACTTTTCTGTCTGAAAAACCCAGATACATAGGTATGTACTAGATAGTGTACATAGATTCGATTACAACAGCTTTGTGTTTTGAAAATCAACTGTCACCATCTCTCTTTAAATTCCAATCACCCACTTTTAAATGTTCACCAACGTATATGTAAAATATTTTGAATTAATTAAAAAGTGCATTGTTTTGTAAGTCAACTCCACTATGCATTTATCCGATGAATGCACTTCACACTGCAGGGTAATTATGATTCCCTCTCGCACATGGCTCTGACCCTGGCTAAGCTCCGCACTTGGCGCTCCGTGGGTGGGCTTGTTGTCTGGGGTGACGGACATCGGGGGGGTGCAAAGGGTGAGCCTCACCTTCCTCTGCGCCCGTGCCTGTGCATGTTAGCGCTGTTGTTTAGTATGCGGCGCTGGGCCATAGCGAAAGAAGAGCTCTGACCTGCGCCGCATCATATCCTTCATCTTCTGAAACAAAGGCACCTGTTAGAGCCAGGATTAACCCCGTGTACCGTCACATGTGCTGTTTGGACCAATTTGAACACTTCAAGCCATGTTCAGAAGGAAAATGTCAGGAGTGCTCTGGCTCTTTGTAAAGGTTTATTGGTGCAAATGGAAAATGTGGCCTCAGTTGTGTGTGAGGTTGAGCAATTCATTTGATTTTGATGATTATTCCACATATTTCCCCATTCAACAAAATGTGCCACCAGAATACAAAGAATGTATCATACGCCGAAATATTTGGCTTTTTATTCCTCAAGAACTTCTAATAGATTACACAATATCAGAAATACATAATGGACACATACATAAGAGCAATTGTTTCTAGTACTTTTCCACAAGTAATCCACAATTTGTGTAATACTTAAAGGTGCATTCCTAAAGCTGTCCCTGTGGGCCTGCTTTTAGCTCGGATTCATCTAAAAGTTGTTTTGCCTGGATATACTTTCCTTTAAAATTGGAAACAAGCACGTAACTTCAACTACTTACTTAACTTAACTTAACTTGTAGCTTAAACTAAGTTACAAGTTACATCTGTTTAGGGATTCTTGGTGTAACAAACGATAAAAATTAAGCACTAAAATAATCCATCATTGAGGGATGTACATGATTTTATTTGATTTTGGACCACTTGGCTGAGGACATGACGGCTGAGGAAGGCTCTGTTTGCTATTTTTCATAATACAAAAATAGCCTGAAAAAGATCTCTATATACAAATAAGTCCAGCTATAAAGTCTTTACTTCTGAACAAGAAGCATCAAGAGAGCCTTTACAGATAAAGGCCCTTTGTTTCTCCTTATGGTTTTCTAATTGCCTGCTCCTAAGAGCCACCGTTCCAACATCTTTATTCACAATCTCTAGTTAAATGTCAAACTCTCATGATTACACTTGAGAATATTCCCATAATGCCGCAGGTAAATGATTCCTGACCTTTTTAAGCCGGTCTAAAAAACCCACACACACACACAGACTCACATTTACAGCAGGCCATATAAGCACCATGCATAATATCCAATTTACAGTGGCACCAATGGAGGCTGGTCATTTGTCACATATTATTATTAGATTACTGCTGTCGAGCACTTAAGCCTCTGCTCTGCCCCTTTCCATTTGATTAATAGGAGCCGACTGTAAATACAAATATTTCATAGCCGTCTCGTAAAAAAGCCTGCACAAGCACACACAAGCATATAAAGAGGGTCGAGCCTTATAAAATAACAATATGAATCATTTGTGCTGTCTTCTTGATAGTTTTGTACTTGAGGAGTTTCTATAGTACTCTTTAAACGCAGTCAAAACTTGATCTTTTTTGAAATAGACAAGACATGTAATAGCTTACTAATGATGAGCCAGTTTATGCCAACATGTTTTAATATTGAATAACTAAACTTAGCAGCAGTGGTAAGTAACAAAGTAGTATGAAAGTTGGATGGTAAAACTAGTCCACATTTGTATATATTACGTCCATACACTTTCCCATAATGTCAGGAGCTGTTTTTAGATGTGTCCCGTCTGCTTTCACTCCTTTCACTAATTCTTCCCTAACTCCTCTTAAGGCCCCATAAACATTAACTTTAATCAGTGGAAGGGATTTTATAGACAAAGTCACACAGGGTGCAGTGAACAGCAATGACGTGTGGCTGTCTGCTTTGGTGGCAATGCAAAAGCCTGTAATCTCCTGAGGTTTTCTTTTACAATGAAACATACAGTTTACAACTTTAAATGCAATATGTTATAAATGGAAGGAAATATGTTTATGGAACACATACAATGGAATTAGTCATTATAATGTGATGGTTTTTTGATATGGGTAGAGTTTTTAACTGCGTATAAAAATGGGAACAACTAGGCCTATAACACGGTCATAGAGGATATTTCTGCATTGTGGTATTTTCCCACTTCTTACTGAACGCCATAATAAATATAAGATAAGATAGACTTTAGTGATCTCACAATTTAAATTTACAAAGCGTCCCTGAGTGCTGAAGTATCTCTAACTCTGCTGTTGGAACGGGAGAAATTGTCCCACACATGGACTGCTCAGAATGTTTTCATAATTTTGACATTTGCGTCATAGTTTAGTTGGTCTCTTTACGGCATATCAAACCCAGGCCCTCTGTGGGATACACTGAACAGTATCTGTGTTGCCTGGAGAAGATTTATTTCCCTACATGCAGCATTACTCCGGCCTTGTCCATGTTTATTGATTATGCGGCTGTCAAGTAAAGACATGCAGCTCCTATTGTGCTCGCACCCTGGAGGTGATAATATAACATGCTTATCTCCATTTAGAAAGCATTTTATTTCCCTCTCCTCCTCCTCTCTGTCTCCACAGTCAATGCTGTTGTCGGTGCACATCAAGCGCGAGGGCGAGTCTCCCGTGGTCTCGCCGCTGTCCATTGAAGACGCTCATCACTCCGACAGATACCAGGTCATTTTCTCACTACCAAATCACTGGAAACATATATACTCTATACAATATAATTCAGATCAAATGTCACATATTGGTTTTTCATGATAATTGAAGATTGCATTTCAATGATAATTACAAGTTTAATTTTAGATCAATAGATAATTTGTAAAGAAGCCATCAGTTTACATGCATCCAAAACTTATTCAGACTAATGTTTGCTGAGTATTAGACAGCGGGACTTATATCAACCAATTCCTGAAGCTTTTATCCCTTATATTTATCAAAGTTTGCCAGACTAATTCTTGGGACTGTGATGTATTGCTGGGTTAAGTGGGTTTCCCCCTTACACCATAAAATTAGAACTATTAAGTCCATGCAGACATTACATCCATACGTTGGAGATGACACAGCTCATAAAAGCCTCAGAGCAATAAAGCACATTTTCTCATTAAGTGAAACTGCTGAAACCACCTTATATTTTACAAATGATAAAGTCAATGGTCACTCCTTTTACCTCCATCCAAATGAAACATAAACGGCAACATGCACCTTTTGTGACACTTTTTAACTAATATATATATTTATATATCAAATAGATATATTTATTCATGTTAAAATTTTGTAAAGGATATGGATTTGATGTGCTATGCTTTGGATAGGTTTTTGGCTTTTCCATCAGTTCCTCTGATCTCCTGCTGCTCAACAATCAATGATTGACTAGAATAAGATCACAACTTGCCATAGTGTTAATCAGTATATCATGTCTGGATTAAAAAAACTGGTATTCTGATCTCATAAACCTCACTTCTTCAGTCTGCCTTGTACCCTTTCTTTTCACCTTTATTTATTTATTTAATTAGCTCAACATGTATTACCAGTTTTGGTCATGTTTCCAAATAGCAATGAATTAATATGCCCTGCTTTTCAAAAAAATACATTACATTACTTTGGATGTAAACTAAACTTAGCCTCATGTCCATAGATGTCCCGTTATATATCAGCTCCTAAAACGCGATGCTTCCCCCTAGTGGCCAAACCGCGACATGCACGTCAGACTTTTGTACATTTCCGGCCTCCTTCCGTCACGTGACCAAAACAAGCCAACATGGCGCTGTGTACTGCTCTTGTACGATCCGTCCTGCGCTACTTTCAATCCCTTCCCATCCATTTATAGTTGAAATGCCCCCCGCTTATGCACTGATGAAAAAATATCTGCGGATACATGAGCATAGTTTGGCGCAATGACTTTGTGCATCTGTGAAAGCGGCTGTGAGTGAGAGCTAGCAGACATGGAGGAGGTGCAGAAGAGCAAAGAAGTAGGTTCAGTTCATCACAATCCAATGTAATCTCACCATGAAAAGTTATATATTCTCTTATTATTGGGTTATAGTGGTTCTGCAACAGCCTGTGCTTATTTCCTGTCTCTTCTTTGTTGTTTTGCAGACATTTTTACGGGTTCGGGCAAACAGACAAACGAGATTAAATGGTACGTATACAAGACTATCCTTGTTGAGGTTCACATCCATGTTTTGGATGTGAAATGTTTGATGCAGGTGTGACTTACCTCAACTGTCATTATGTCAAAGATGAGGCCTTCGTTCAGTAATAACTGTTTCTCAGATTAAACACCACAGATGCTAAAATATGGTCAAATACAATTACATGTTTATATATACTTTAGATATTAGTCTTGAACCATGGATTTAAGTTTTGTGCAAATCAGACTTTGTTTGAGCAAACGGAAGAAAATTTTTCTATTGTCAAAAACAGAAAAAAATTACGCCACTTTTTGGCGCTCCGCTGCTCAAACAACGTTTCACTGATCAAATTCCCTGAAGTCATTTTGATGGTACATGTGTTGAGATGATGTGGAGCGATTTTGAGGCAAATCGGTCAAACGGCCGAGGCTGGTTTGATGTTTGTGTGAGGTGTACATTTGCAATGAATGGGGAGCGTTTGTCGTCGCCACGGCAACAGGGTAAAAAATAAGCCTTGGACCCTATTGACTTTTTGAATCAAGAGGGCAAAACAGATTTATGTGCAAAATTTCAAACATTTTGAAAAAACTAAAATTTGAAAATGCCCATCTAAAATTTTGAAATAGTCTGTAGGGGGCGCTAATGAGTCAATTGGAATCATTTCACTGTCAAATGACCTAGACCCTAGAGCTTGAACAATGTATTAAAGTTTTGTGCAAATCAGACTTTGTATGTGCAAACGGGAGCAAATTTAATGTTGTCAAAAACGGCCAAAAAAAGGTCACATTTTGCCGCTCCGCTGCTCGAACAATGTTTCACTGATCAAAAATCCCTGAGGTCATTTTGAAGGTACATGTGTTGAGATGATGTGGAGCGATTTTGAGGCGAATCGGTGAAACGGCCGAGGAGGAGTCGCTTTCCAACCGACATGTATGAAAACTTTTGCTGTTCATTTTTCCATTTTGCAGTGACATTTATGGGCTTCCTGTTTGTCAGAGGGCGGAGCCATAATAATATTTTTTTCTTGTCTTGACTTGAGGAACATGTGTACCAAATCTCATGTTTCTACGACAAACTTGACCTCCGAAAAGTCCCATAGGGGTATTATTTTGGCTGTTGTAGGTGGCGCTGTTGTGGCATTTTTTGAGTCCCATAAAAATAAACACCAAAATATCAAATTTTTCACCAGGTCTGATTTTTGGGCCAAAATTAACAACTTTTTATGCATGTTCAGGGGGTCAAATTAAGGCTCAAAGTGCAGAAGAAAAAAGAAAGAAATAAATAAATTAAAGCCGCAAGCGGCGTCGAACGGCCCTCGCCGCACCGCGCAACTCCCCGCACCGCGCGCACCCCCCGCAACGCGCGCACCACCCCTTGCCAAGCCACCCCGCACCACGCCGTCCCGCATCACGCCGCCCCGCACCACGCCGCCCCGCACCAAGCCGCAACGCGCCGCTCCACAACGCCCCGCACTACGCCGCACCACACCGTACCACGCAGCACCGCTCAAAGGAGGTGGCGCCGCCGTGTGATGATTTGTTCCCGTAGCCATAGAAGATTGTTAGTCAAATTGTAATGACTATGATAAGTAGAGCTGGTTTGGCTCCCCATGTAAACTTTGATTCAGTCTGTAGGGGGCGCTAATGGGCCAATTTCAAATATTTCACTTTCACCTGACCTAAACCCTGGAGTTGAACAATGGATTCAAGTTTAATGCAAATCAGACTTTGTTTGTCTAAACGGGAAAAAAATTAATGTTGTCAAAAACGGCAAAAAAACCCTCACATTTTGCTGCTCCGCTGCTCAAACAACGTTTCACTGATCAAAATTCCCTGAAGTAATTTTGAAGGTAAATGTGTTGAGATGATTTGGAACAATTTTGAGGCCAATCGGTGAAACGGCGGAGGAAGAGTCGCTTACCAACCGACGTGTATGAAAATGATTGGTTTTCATTTTTCCATTTTGCAATGAAATTTATGGGCTTCCTGTTTGTCAGAGGGCTTAGCCATAATTACATTTTTTCCATGACTTGACTTGAGGAACATGTGTTCCAAATTACATGGTTCTATGACAATTTTGACCTCAAACCCTCCCAGAGGCATTTTTAAATTGGCTGTTGTAGGTGGCGCTATAGAGCCAATTTCTAAATTTTAAATTTCAAATGACCTAGACCCAAGAGTTGATCCATGGATTCAAGTTTTGTGCAAATCAGACTTTGTTTGTGCAAACGGAAGCAATTTTTCTATCGTCAAAAACTGAAAAAAAATACGCCACTTTTTGGCGCTCTGCTGCTCGAAAAATGTTTCACTGATCAAAATTCCCTGAAGTCATTTTGATGGTACATGTGTTGAGATGATGTGGAGCGATTTTGAGGCAAATCGGTGAAACGGCCGTGGCTGGTTTGATGTTTGTGTGAGGTGTACATTTGCAAAGAATGGGGAGCGTTTCTCGTCGCCACGGCAACAGGGTAAAAAATAAGCCTTGGACCCAATTGACTTTTTGAATCAAGAGGGCAAAACAGATTTATGTGCAAAATTTCAAACATTTTGAAAAAACTAAATTTGAAAATGCCCATCTAAAACTTTGAAATAGTCTGTAGGGGGCGCTAATGTGTCAATTTGAATTAATTCACTTTCAAATGACCTAGACCCTAGAGTTCAACAATGTATTAAAGTTTTGTACAAATCAGACTTTGTTTGTTCAAACGGGAGCAAATTTAATGTTGTCAAAAACGGCCAAAAAAAGGTCACATTTTGCCGCTCCGCTGCTCAAACAATGTTTCACTGATCAAAAATCCCTGAGGTCATTTTGAAGGTACATGTGTTGAGATGATGTGGAGCGAATTTGAGGCGAATCGGTGAAACGGCCGAGGAGGAGTCGCTTTCCAACCGACATGTATGAAAACTTTTGCTGTTCATTTTTCCATTTTGCAGTGAAATTTATGGGCTTCCTGTTTGTCAGAGGGCGGGGCCATAATAATATTTTTTTCTTGTCTTGACTTGAGGAACATGTGTACCAAATCTCATTTTTCTACGACAAACTTGACCTCCGAAAAGTCCCATAGGGGTATTATTTTGGCTGTTGTAGGTGGCGCTGTTCTGTCATTTTTTGAGTCCCATAAAAATAAACACCAAAATATCAAATTTTTCGCCAGGTCTGATTTTTGGGCCAAAATTAACAACTTTTCATGCATGTTCAGGGGGTCAAATTAAGGCTCAAAGTGCAGAAGAAAAAAGAAAGAAAGAAAGAAATTAAATTAAAGCCGCAAGCGGCGTCAAACGGCCCTCGCCGCACCGCGCGACTCCCTGCACCGCGCGCACTCCCCGCACCACGCCGCCCTGCACCAAGCCGCCCTGCACCATGCCGTCCCGCACCACGCCGCCCTGCACCATGCCGTCCCGCACCACGCCGCCCCGCACCAAGCCGCAACGCGCCGCTCCACAACGCCCCGCAGTACGCCGCACCACACCGTACCACGCAGCACCGCTAAAAGGAGGTGGCACCGCCGTGTGATGATTTGTTTCCGTAGCCATAGAAGAATGTTAGTCAAATTGTAATGAATATGATAAGTAGAGCTGGTTTGGCTCCCCATGTAAACTTTGACACAGTCTGTAGGGGGCGCTAATGGGCCAATTTCCAATATTTCACTTTAACCTGACCTAAACCCTGGAATTGAACAATGGATTAAAGTTTTGTGCAAATCAGACTTTGTTTGTGCAAACAGGAGCAAAATTAATGTTGTCAAAAAGAGCAAAAAAAAACCTCACATTTTGCCGCTCCGCTGCTCAAACAACGTTTAACGGATCAAAATTCCCTGAAGTCATTTCGATGGTACATGTGTTGAGATGATGTGGAGCGATTTTGAGGCGAATCGGTGAAACGGCCGAGGCTGGTTTGATGTTTGTGTGAGGTGTACATTTGCAATGAATGGGGAGCGTTTCTCGTCGCCACGGCAACAGGGTAAAAAATAAGCCTTGGACCCTATTGACTTTTTGAATCAAGAGGGCAAAACAGATTTATGTGCGAAATTTCAAACATTTTGAAAAAACTAAATTTGAAAATGCCCATCTAAAACTTTGAAATAGTCTGTAGGGGGCGCTAATGAGTCAATTGGAATCATTTGACTTTCAAATGACCTAGACCCTAGAGTTGAACAATGTATTAAATTTTTGTGCTAATCAGACTTTGTATGTGCAAACGGGAGCAAATTTAATGTTGTCAAAAACGGCCAAAAAAAGGTCACATTTTGCCGCTCCGCTGCTCGAACAATGTTTCACTGATCAAAAATCCCTGAGGTCATTTTGAAGGTACATGTGTTGAGATGATGTGGAGCGGTTTTGAGGCGAATCGGTGAAACGGCCGAGGAGGAGTCGCTTTCCAACCGAAATGTATGAAAACTTTTGCTGTTCATTTTTCCATTTTGCAGTGAAATTTATGGGCTTCCTGTTTGTCAGGGGGCGGGGCCATAATAATATTTTTTTCTTGTCTTGACTTGAGGAACATGTGTACCAAATTTCATTTTTCTACGACGAACTTGTCCTCCGAAAAGTCCCATAGGGGTATTATTTTGGCTGTTGTAGGTGGCGCTGTTCTGTCCTTTTTTGAGTCCCATAAAAATAAACACCAAAATATCAAATTTTTCGCCAGGTCTGATTTTTGGGCCAAAATTAACAACTTTTCATGCATGTTCAGGGGGTCAAATTAAGGCTCAAAGTGCAGAAGAAAAAAGAAAGAAAGAAAGAAAGAAATAAATAAATTAAAGCCGCAAGCGGCGTCGAACGGCCCTCGCCACACCGCGCGACACCCCGCACCAAGCGCCTTGCCGCTCCGCTACGACTCCCCGCTCCGCTACGACTCCCCGCTCCGCTACGACTCCCCACTCCGCTACGACTCCCTGCACCGCGCGCTTCTACGACTCTCCGTTCCGCTACGACTCCCTGCACCGCTACGACTCTCCGCAGCGCTACGACTCCCCGCAGCACTACGACTCCCCGCAGCACTACGACTCCCCGCACCGCTACGATTCCCCGTACCGCGCAACTCGCCGCAACTCGCCACAACTCCCCTCCCCGTGACTCCGCGCGTGACTCGCCGCTCCGCAGGTGGCGCCGCCGCGCCGCACCATGATTTGCTACCATAGCCATAGACCAATGTATGTGATATTGATCCATTGGTTTGGCTCCCCATGTAAAGCTTTAGCTCGGTGTGTAGGGGGCGCTAAAGAGCCATTGTAATATTTTACACCTTCAGGTGACCCAGGCCCAGGAGTAGAACAACCGGGTCAAGTTTAGTACAAATCAAACTTTGTTTGTGCAAATGAGAGCTATTTTTCTATCGTCAAAAAAGGTCACTATTTGCCGCTCCACTGCTCGAACATTGTTTCCCTGATAAAAATTCCCTGAAGTCATTTTGAAGGTAAATGTGTTGAAATGATGTGGAGCAATTTTCAGGCGAATCTGTGAAACGGCCGAGGAGTCGCTTCCCAAACGACATGTGTGAAAATTATTGCTGTTCGTTTATCCATTTTACAGGGAAATTTATGGGCTCCCTGTCAGTCAGAGGGCGGGGCCATAATAAAAAAATTTTCATGTCTTACCTTGAGGAATATGTGTACCAAATTTCATGGCTCTACGGCAAACTTGAACGCCAAAACTCTCATAGGAGTATTAAATTGGCTGTTGTAGGGGGCGCTGTTCTGGCATTTTAATTATTTCACTTTCAAATGACCTACACCCTAGAGTTTAACCATGAAAACAAGTTTTGTGCAAATCGGACTTTGTTTGAGTAAACGGAAGTAATTTTTCTATAGTCAAAAACTAAAAAAAAAACGCCACTTTTTGGCGCTTCGCTGCTCAAACAACGTTTCACTGATCAAAAATCGCTGAAATCAAAAGGATGGTACATGTGTTTAGACGATGTGGAGCGATTTTAAGGCAAATCAGTGAAAAGGCCGAGGAGGAGTCGCTTTCCAACCAACATGTGTGAAAATGACATTCTGTAGGGGGCGCTAATGCCTCAATTTGATGTTTTACACTTTCAGTTTACCCAAACCCAAAAGTTGAACAACCAATTCAAATTTGGTGCAAATCGGACTTTGTATGTGCAAATGGTGGCTTTATTAGACTACAATTGCGCCCCCTACAACTTCAAATTTGAAGTCTCTTACTAGGGAACACAAAATTAATAAAGTGTTTGCAAGAACAGAACTTGTGGCAAAATTTTGTAAGTTTTCGTGCATGTTCAGTGGGTCAAATATGACATCAAACAACAGCAAACTTGTTCTTTCCCAGATTTCCTGGGCTAGAACAAGTATAATTAAAGCCGCAAGCGGCGTCGAACGGCCCTCGCCGCACCGCGCGACTCCCCACACCGCGCACACCCCCCGCACCAAGCCATCCCGCACCACGCCACCCTGCACCACGCCGCCCCGCATCACGCCGCCCCGCATCACGCCGCCCCGCATCACGCCGCCCCGCACCAAGCCGCAACGCGCCGCTCCACAACGCCCCGCACTACGCCGCAGCACCGCTAAAAGGAGGTGGCGCCGCCGTGTGGTGATTTGTTCCCATAGCCATAGAAGATTGTAAGTCAAATTGTAATGAATATGATAAGTAGAGCTGGTTTGGCTCCCCATGTAAACTTTGACTCAGTCTGCAGGGGGCGCTAATGGGCCAATGTTAAATATTTCACTTTCAAATGATCTAAACCCTGGAGTTGAACAATGGATTCAAGTTTAATGCAAATCAGACTTTGTTTGTGCAAACAGGAGCAAAATTAATGTCAAAAAGAGCCAAAAAAATCCTCACATTTTGCCGCTCCGCTGCTCAAACAACGTTGCACGGATCAAAATTCCCTGAAGTCATTTTGATGGTATATGTGTTGAGAGGATGTGGAGCGATTTTTAGGTGAATCGGTGAAACGGCAGAGGCTGGTTTGATGTTTGTGTGAGGTGTACATTTGCAATGAATGGGGAGCGTTTGTCGTCGCCACGGCAACAGGGTAAAAAATAAGCCTTGGACCCTATTGACTTTTTGAATCAAGAGGGCAAAACAGATTTATGTGCAAAATTTCAAACGTTTTGAAAAAAATAAATTTGAAAATGCCAATCTAAAACTTTGAAATAGTCTGTAGGGGGCGCTAATGTGTCAATTTGAATCAATTCACTTTCAAATGACCTAGACCCTAGAGTTGAACAATGTATTAAAGTTTTGTGCTAATCAGACTTTGTTTGTGCAAACGGGAGCAAATTTAATGTTGTCAAAAACGGCCAAAAAAAGGTCACATTTTGCCGCTCCGCTGCTCAAACAATGTTTCACTGATCAAAAATCCCTGAGGTCATTTTGAAGGTACATGTGTTGAGATGATGTGGAGCGATTTTGAGGCGAATCGGTGAAACGGCCGAGGAGGAGTCGCTTTCCAACCGACATGTATGAAAACTTTTGCTGTTCATTTTTCCATTTTGCAGTGAAATTTATGGGCGTCCTGTTTGTCAGAGGGCGGAGCCATAATAATATTTTTTTCTTGTCTTGACTTGAGGAACATGTGTACCGAATTTCATGACTCTACACCAAACTTGATCTTCAGAACTCCCATAGGGGTATTATTTTGGCTGTTGTAGGTGGCGCTGTTCTGGCATTTTTTGAGTCCCATAAAAATAAACACCAAAATATCAAATTTTTCGCCAGGTCTGATTTTTGGGCAAAATTTAACAACTTTTCATGCATGTTCAGGGGGTCAAATTAAGGCTCAAAGTGCAGAAGAAAAAAGAAAGAAAGAAAGAAAGAAATAAAAAAGGAATTTTTTTTTTCGACGTCTCGAGCAAAAACAATATAGGTTTTAATGGCACGTGATACATCATTTTAAAGTGTTCGAGTTTACGCACGCAACCGTCACGTTTTGGTGAGTGACGGGCGCTGACGCGTCCGTCACTCACCGCCACCATTTGTTTTCACCATTGTGAAAGCAATAGGCCCTTACCCCGTTCGGGGCTCGGGCCTAATAAAAAAGGAATTTTTTTTTTAACGTCTCGAGCAAAAACAATATAGGTTTCAATGGCACCTGATACATAATTTTAAAGCTTTTGAGTTTACGCACGCAACCGTCACATTTTGGTGAGTGACGGGCGCTGACGCGTCCGTCACGCACCGCCACCATTTGTTTTCACCATTGTGAAAGCAATAGGCCCTTACCCCGTTCGGGGCTCGGGCCTAATTAAAGCCGCAAGCGGCGTCGAACGGCCCTCGCCGCACCGCGCAACTCCCCGCACCGCGCGCACCCCCCGCAACGCGCGCACCACCCCTTGCCAAGCCACCCCGCACCACGCCGTCCCGCATCACGCCGCCCCGCACCAAGCCGCAACGCGCCGCTCCACAACGCCCCGCACTACGCCGCACCACACCGTACCACGCAGCACCGCTCAAAGGAGGTGGCGCCGCCGTGTGATGATTTGTTCCCGTAGCCATAGAAGATTGTTAGTCAAATTGTAATGACTATGATAAGTAGAGCTGGTTTGGCTCCCCATGTAAACTTTGATTCAGTCTGTAGGGGGCGCTAATGGGCCAATTTCAAATATTTCACTTTCACCTGACCTAAACCCTGGAGTTGAACAATGGATTCAAGTTTAATGCAAATCAGACTTTGTTTGTCTAAACGGGAAAAAAATTAATGTTGTCAAAAACGGCAAAAAAACACTCACATTTTGCTGCTCCGCTGCTCAAACAACGTTTCACTGATCAAAATTCCCTGAAGTAATTTTGAAGGTAAATGTGTTGAGATGATTTGGAACAATTTTGAGGCCAATCAGTGAAACGGCCGAGGAGGAGTCGCTTTCCAACCGACGTGTATGAAAATGATTGGTTTTCATTTTTCCATTTTGCAATGAAATTTATGGGCTTCCTGTTTGTCAGAGGGCTTAGCCATAATTACATTTTTTCCATGACTTGACTTGAGGAACATGTGTTCCAAATTACATGGTTCTATGACAATTTTGACCTCGAACTCCTCCCAGAGGCATTTTTAAATTGGCTGTTGTAGGTGGCGCTATAGAGCCAATTTCTAAATTTTAAATTTCAAATGACCTAGACCCAAGAGTTGATCCATGGATTCAAGTTTTGTGCAAATCAGACTTTGTTTGTGCAAACGGAAGCAATTTTTCTATCGTCAAAAACTGAAAAAAAATACGCCACTTTTTGGCGCTCTGCTGCTCGAAAAATGTTTCACTGATCAAAATTCCCTGAAGTCATTTTGATGGTACATGTGTTGAGATGATGTGGAGCGATTTTGAGGCAAATCGGTGAAACGGCCGTGGCTGGTTTGATGTTTGTGTGAGGTGTACATTTGCAAAGAATGGGGAGCGTTTCTCGTCGCCACGGCAACAGGGTAAAAAATAAGCCTTGGACCCAATTGACTTTTTGAATCAAGAGGGCAAAACAGATTTATGTGCAAAATTTCAAACATTTTGAAAAAACTAAATTTGAAAATGCCCATCTAAAACTTTGAAATAGTCTGTAGGGGGCGCTAATGTGTCAATTTGAATTAATTCACTTTCAAATGACCTAGACCCTAGAGTTCAACAATGTATTAAAGTTTTGTACAAATCAGACTTTGTTTGTTCAAACGGGAGCAAATTTAATGTTGTCAAAAACGGCCAAAAAAAGGTCACATTTTGCCGCTCCGCTGCTCGAACAATGTTTCACTAATCAAAAATCCCTGAGGTCATTTTGAAGGTACATGTGTTGAGATGATGTGGAGCGAATTTGAGGCGAATCGGTGAAATGGCCGAGGAGGAGTCGCTTTCCAACCGACATGTATGAAAACTTTTGCTGTTCATTTTTCCATTTTGCAGTGAAATTTATGGGCTTCCTGTTTGTCAGAGGGCGGGGCCATAATAATATTTTTTTCTTGTCTTGACTTGAGGAACATGTGTACCAAATCTCATTTTTCTACGACAAACTTGACCTCCGAAAAGTCCCATAGGGGTATTATTTTGGCTGTTGTAGGTGGCGCTGTTCTGTCATTTTTGGAGTCCCATAAAAATAAACACCAAAATATCAAATTTTTCGCCAGGTCTGATTTTTGGGCCAAAATTAACAACTTTTCATGCATGTTCAGGGGGTCAAATTAAGGCTCAAAGTGCAGAAGAAAAAAGAAAGAAAGAAAGAAAGAAAGAAAGAAATAAATAAAAAAGGAATTTTTTTGTTAACGTCTCGAGCAAAAACAATATAGGTTTCAATGGCACGTGATACATCATTTTAAAGCTTTTGAGTTTACGCACGCAACCGTCACATTTTGGTGAGTGACGGGCGCTGACGCGTCCGTCACGCACCGCCACCATTTGTTTTCACCATTGTGAAAGCAATAGGCCCTTACCCCGTTCGGGGCTCGGGCCTAATAAATAAATAAAAAAGGAATTTTTTGTGACTTGTCTCGAGCAAAAACAATATAGGTTTCAATGGCATGTGATTCATCATTTTAAAGCTTTTGAGTTTACGCACGCAACCGTCACGTTTTGGTGAGTGACGGGCGCTGACGCGTCCGTCACGCACCGCCACCATTTGTTTTCACCATTGTGAAAGCAATAGGCCCTTACCCCGTTCGGGGCTCGGGCCTAATAAATAAATAAATAAAAAAGGAATTTTTTTGTTAACGTCTCGAGCAAAAACAATATAGGTTTCAATGGCACGTGATACATCATTTTAAAGCTTTTGAGTTTACGCACGCAACCGTCACATTTTGGTGAGTGACGGGCGCTGACGCGTCCGTCACGCACCGCCACCATTTGTTTTCACCATTGTGAAAGCAATAGGCCCTTACCCCGTTCGGGGCTCGGGCCTAATAAATAATAAAAAAGGAATTTTTTTGTTAACGTCTCGAGCAAAAACAATATAGGTTTCAATGGCACCTGATACATCATTTTAAAGCTTTTGAGTTTACGCACGCAACCGTCACATTTTGGTGAGTGACGGGCGCTGACGCGTCCGTCACGCACCGCCACCATTTGTTTTCACCATTGTGAAAGCAATAGGCCCTTACCCCGTTCGGGGCTCGGGCCTAATAAATAAAAAAGGAATTTTTTTTTCGACGTCTCGAGCAAAAACAATATAGGTTTCAATGGCACCTGATACATCATTTTAAAGCTTTTGAGTTTACGCACGCAACCGTCACGTTTTGGTGAGTGACGGGCGCTGACGCGTCCGTCACGCACCGCCACCATTTGTTTTCACCATTGTGAAAGCAATAGGCCCTTACCCCGTTCGGGGCTCGGGCCTAATTATAAACTTATGTATTTACCAGTGCGGCTATCATTGCAAGCCTTTAATTTATGGCATAGTAGTAACCAATAATTGTTATATTTTAAGCCTTGCTCTAAACATTATCCATAAAGGAGTTGTTGATTGATGTGGGGCAGAATGAGGCAAAATGTGCATTTGACTCTGTGCAGCAGCATATGAAGCAGCCATAAGTGAATCAATAATAACTACAGGCCGACCTCAACACAGCTGCTGCAACTACTCATCATTTGGCCTCACAGCGAGATGGTTGATCATTTCTGGGGAGTCTGGTGCGCTTATAGTGATCTGCTCATTCCGAGGCCTGATAGCTCTATGATCGCTGATATTGATCCTTAATAGGCGGATAGACGAGTGACGATGGATTTGAGACATTCATCAAAACAAGCAAAAAGAAAAGCAATGTGATAACAATACAGTATATGGCAACGATGTCTGTTTATTATTATAATCCGTACAGTTTATGCAGTTTGGCTGTTATTTCAAGACTTTTGTGTCTATAGTGGTCTAGTTCAGACATTTACCTCCAGCCCATGCCATATAAACATCTTATTTACCACGAAGCTTGTAAAAAACCATTTAGGCCTGATTAGCCAGATAGATTATAAATCACATTGGACTCTAGTCTGGATAGGACAAGACAGCTGTCCCCAAACTGAGCCACCCCGTTTTTAACAAGAACAATAAAACCTTTTCACATTTTGCAGCACTCATCCCAGGCTTCTCCCTTTCAACAAACAGACAAAAGTGAAAGAATGTACTTTTTTAATTCCAAGATTATTTTTTTAAAGATAGAAACAACATCAACCTTGAGCTAAAGACATAAACACAATTTACCCAGCTTCTCTGTTCAACCGCTTTAACCAAGAGCCAAAAATGGAAAAAGTATAATCCCTTTGGGAAGCAGTGGTGAAAATGTAAATTTAGTGTACTTGTGGTTCTACGTAGGGAAGCACTAAGTTTCCCTGACTGAAGTCCATGGAGCTTCCAATGAATTAAAAAACACAAAAAAGCTGCAAAAATATTTGCGAACTGTGAAGTTGCATTTTTGCTTTTTCTCTTGATAACTTTCCAAGTAATAAAACTAAATAAAATACATGTTTTTTGTACCAAATGTAACACATCCTGCATAGACACAGTTTTCATGCATGGGCGTATTCATTCTTTATGCAAACGTAGAAAGCATATCCATTTAAAGTGAAACTTGCACTTTCTTTCACCACAGCCGCTGCGGGCGCCTGACAGACGGATGTATGGGTCTGGCTTCTTCTATCTAGCGCTGCGTGTGGGGCTATTTCTCATTTCATTAGCACAGGTCTGTGGGTACATGGGCTGAAGACCTCTGCCATTCGTCTTTATCAGACACGTGTCTTAATCTACTGTCTTCCCACATTGCCGCCCCTCTACATTTGCCTTAAAAACCAAATAAATGTACACATCAGTTAATTAATCTGTTCAAAAAACATAAGGACAAAAAAAAGCATATGTTGTGAGAAAAAGACTAGAAATCCTTAAGGGAATGATTGTGTGAGGCAGTCGGTTAACCAAAGTCCTAACTACACTCACACACCACGGTAAAACATTTAAGTCACTATTGATTCCCCGTCTCCCATCGGTCTGTGTGCTAGTCCCAGTTGGCAGAAAACCAGGGAGGGGGTGTGTGGGAGGCTGAAGAAAAAATTTATAATAAAAGTTTCAAGAAGAAAGAAGATAAGGGGCATTTGCAACACAACAGTAAAGCAGAGACCAGCCTGGAGCGTCAGCCTCAGTGTGTGCTACGTGTGGTCGGGTTCAAATCTAGCTTCATCACTTTTAAATTGTGGACAGATTCAATTATTTGTGGAAACCACATGGAAATCTCTTTGCATTGTTCCAGCTGGAGCACCAAATTTGGCAGCAATCGCATTGGCGGCATTGGAGGGCCATTTATCTTGGAGGGAAAGAGCGCTTGTTGTACATGTATCTGTGTGTGCGTGTGTGTATGAGCTCATTTATCTTGCAGCGGAATGAGCAGGGGAACGAGGATGCCCCGGGAGGCGACCAGATCATTACCCATCTGGGATCAGAGGCAGAGATTTCACTAACGCTGTCATGTGCAGAGCCACACACACACACAATGTTTCAATGTAACCAAAGGAGACAAATCTCATTTTCATTTGGGAACGGAGGGCACACAAGCTCTACAAATGCATGCATTTATAGTGAGCGGAGAATCGCTGGGCAGGGAATTGTTCTGACTAGCCAGCTGACGGCCAGTTCCAACGCAATCATTCTCTATTAAGTGCCCACTTTTAAATGGATTTCAAAATTAAGACATTCTTTGCTCTACTACAAACTACATGTCCCATAACAAATACATTGTAACACATTTGTATGATTAATATACTTTGTTGTCGATTTCAGCCTGGTAAAATGTAGCTATTTTTGGATTAATTAATTTATTCTTATGAAGAGAGGCATCATTTAACAGTGGCCACGATTATGAAAAAAAAAAAGTCCCTTCATGAGCTAAACAATAAATCAGTTAATTGAAAGAATAATTTCCCAATTCATATATTATAATGAAGAAAAAAATTTATAGGAGCTCGAGTTTAGAGTGGGTTAGATCAGAGAATTGTCAGGTCCCGGCGGAGGAGGGGGACATGGAGTCCGAGTGGACCATGTTCTCTGCCTCAATCGCCGATGCGGCGGCTCGTAGCTGTGGTCGCAAGGTCTCTGGTGCTGGTCCCGGCGGCAACCCCCGAACTCGGTGGTGGACACCGGCAGAAAAGGGATGCTGTCAGGCTGAAGAAGGAGTCCTATCGAGCCATGATGGTTCGGGGGACTCCTGAGGCAGCTGTCCAGTACCGGCAGGCCAAGCGTGCCGCGGCCCGGGCTGTTGCAGAGGCAAAAACCCGGGACTGGGAGGAGTTCGGAGAGTCCATGGAGCATGACTATCGGTCGGCCTCGAAGAGATTCTGGCAAACCGTCCGGCGCCTCAGGAGGGGGAAGCAGTTCTTTGCCAACACCATGTACGGTGCGGGTGGAGAGCTGCTGACCTCGACTGGGGATATTGTCGGGCGGTGGAAGGAATACTTTGAGGTTCTCCTCAATCCCCCCGTCACGTCCTCTGTTACAGAGGCAGAGGCTGAGGATGTTGGGGCGGGTACATCCATCTCCCTGGCTGAGGTCACCAAGGTGGTTGGTAGCCTCCATGGTGGCAAGGCTCCGGGAGTGGATGAGATCCGCCCTGATTATCTAAAGTCTCTGGATGTTGTAGGACTGTCTTGGCTGACACGTCTCTGCAACATCGCGTGGTGATCGGGGGCAGTGCCAATGGAGTGGCAGACGGGGGTGGTGGTCCCTCTCTACAAGAAGGGGGACCGGAGGGTGTGTTCCAATTATCGTGGGATCACACTCCTCAGCCTCCCCGGTAAGGTCTACTCCAAGGTACTGGAGAGGAGGTTACGGCCGATGGTCGAATCTCGGATCCAGGAGGAGCAGTGTGGTTTTCGTCCCGGTCGCGGAACACTGGACCAGCTCTATACTCTCCATCGGATACTCGAGGGTTCATGGGAGTTCGCCCAACCTGTCCACATGTGCTTTGTGGATTTGGAGAAGGCGTTCGACTGTGTTCCCCGGGGTGTCCTTTGGGGGGGTTCTCCGGGAGTACGGGGTCGGAGGTCCTCTGCTGAGGGCCATCCGATCCCTGTATGACCGGAACCAGAGCTGTGTTCGCATTGCCGGCAGTAAGTCAGACCTGTTCCCGGTGAATGTTGGCCTCCGACAGGGCTGCCCTTTGTCACCGGTTCTGTTCACTGTATTTATGGACAGAATATCTAGGCGCAGCCAGGGGTCGGAGGGGGTCCGGTTCGGAGACCACAGGATTTCATCTCTGCTGTTTGCGGACGATGTTGTCCTGTTGGCTCCAACGAACCAGGACCTGCAGCATGCACTGGGACGGTTTGCAGCCGAGTGTGAAGCGGCTGGGATGAGAATCAGCACCTCCAAATCCGAGGCCATGGCGCTCGACCGGAAAAAGGTGCCTTGCCCTCTGCAGGTGGGTGGAGAGGTCCTTCCTCAAGTGGAGGAGTTCAAGTATCTCGGGGTCTTGTTCACGAGTGAGGGAAGAATGGAGCGTGAGATTGACAGGCGGATCGGTGCAGCGTGCGCAGTTATGCGGTCGCTGTATCGGACCGTTGTGGTGAAGAGGGAGCTGAGCCGAAAGGCAAAGCTCTCGATTTACCGGTCAATCTTCGTTCCCTCCCTCACCTATGGTCATGAGCTTTGGGTAATGACCGAAAGAACGAGATCGCGGATACAAGCGGTCGAAATGAGCTTCCTCCGCAGAGTGGCTGGGCGCTCCCTTAGAGATAGGGTGAGGAGCTCAGTCACACGGGAGGAGCTCGGAGTAGAACCGCTGCTTCTCCACGTCGAGAGGAACCAGTTGAGGTGGCTCGGGCATCTGTTCCGGATGCTTCCTGGACGCCTCCCTGGGGAGGTGTTCCGGGCACGCCCCACCGGGAGGAGGCCCCGCGGAAGACCCAGGACACGCTGGAGGGACTATGTCTCTCAGCTGGCCTGGGAACGCCTGGGGGTCCCCCCGGACGAGCTGGAGGAAGTGTGTGTGGATAGGGAAGTCTGGGCGTCTCTGCTTAGACTGCTGCCCCCGCGACCCGGCAACGGATAAAGCGGAAGAAAATGGATGGATAATGAAGAAAAAATTTTATAGGAGCTCGAGTTTAGAGTGTGTTAGATCAGAGAATTGTGTTCAGTGTAAATACAAGATTGCAATAAAAGAGGCAAAACACAGCACTTTAGGTGAACAAAGAAAAACACTTAGAGAAATAGATGAGAGACCCAGTCGGAGTCAGGCGGTGCTTGTGCACGGGGCTAAAGGACACCAGAATATGCCAGACATGCAGAAGCAACCAATCAACCAAATCCCCTTTTCTCTTCTCGTGTATCGTCCGCCTGGACTACTCTGTCGCAATGAGCTGACCTCTATTACCTATGCAGCAGGCTGGTCTCTCCCCGTTAGATTGTTTACTTGAGGTGGAATATGGATGAGGAGATGGAAATGAGAAATATCAGAGTGCAGGCCTTTGACACAGAGGGGTGACTAATGGATAGGACAGAGTTTAAGGTATATGTCAAAGAGGTGAAGGACATGAATTTGGCAAATTTTCGATGTCACAGATCAAATATAACACTGGATTGTTCTTTCTAACCTTCAATCTAAAATAATACATTGAGCAGTGATTTGTTTGGAACCTGGGGTTAAAATATTGATAAGATTAGATAATTTACATTATATCCTTTAGAGATGTCTCGTTCTGATCAGAAATCAGAAATTCTCTCTTGATCAGGACCAGTACCATGTACCAGTAAGTATAAACGACTGCCAAACTGGGACCAATGTTTTCTGCTTATTATTTTGTAAACATTTAAATATTGTCAAGTAAATGTTACATTTCTGTTTATCAATGTGCCACAATTTAATGTAAAAAACAAACAAAAAACTACATCCTGTTTTTTTCACTATATAAAAGTTTCAGATCGGGGCTTGGAAAAAGCCAATCCTCAAAATCAAATTACTGATCGGGACATCCCTCGTAATCATTCAACTTAAATACACATTTACAATGGGGAATACAAAGGGATAGGGCAAAAGAATAATAAACAAAAAAGCTTCATTTTTGGAACCTACTTTTCAATTTCGCTGTTTTTACAAGTGCGTGGGACGTTTGCGGCGGAAGAGGAAGAACATGGGGTACTGCTGTCTGTCTTGCTGCTTTCCCCGTTGCTCGTTGAAGGCATTTCTAAACAAACGACAAACAAAGTCTTAAGTGTTTAACTTAAACACGGAACTTTCATCGATCAAGTTGAAACCTTACCATCACTTGCCCATTTTGAGAATTCTGGTGTTATTCTGTTAGAAGGCACTCCACCACTAGAAAAAACAATAGATAAGTATCTTAAAATAACAATGCTTCACTCATTGAGCCAGTAAGGCCACGTACTTGAGTACAGCTCCCCGTAGCGCCTCTCGTTCTCGGGCCTCCCCCTGGTCCTCGCCAGCGCCTGAGCATGGGATGATGTCGGCTTCAGTGTACTGAGCCTTCCCGTACTCCAAAGTATCGTCACCGTCCACATCCAGGTCTGCGTCGCTGTCTGCACCACTCTCCTTGATGCTGCATGTCGCAAATCCCGTTCCTGTGGGCAGCAATTCATATGGTTTATTTTTCTTTAGTTCTTAAAAAGGCCATAAAGAAATGCAAGTTGTTGTTATTAAGTTTATAATCCACCAGGTTTTACCATCACTTCTCATATTATGCAACTATTGGGACTAACACCAAGTGCAAATTTCAACTTTTGCTCAACAATTGCTGACAAGCTTTGGGCTCAAGAAGAATTTAGACTTCTAATTAAGACCAACATTTTAGCCATCAATCACTGGGCTCTGTGCATGTGTTTGATTGGCAGTTCTATAAACCCAGTGATGAATGCTCAGACAAACCCGGTGGCGCAGTCTGACTGCTCCCTTCAGCTCCACTTAGCGGCTGAGAATCCCGTCACTTACAGACGCTGGTTCAGAGTTTGTTTGAAACCGCCTGTCCCTCTGTCACTTAGGCCGTGTCTCCCACTCCTTAAAGGTGCGTGTCTGTCGACTTGTCACTTAAACCACATCTTTCCAACAGCGCCACACCACACCTGGGTCTGTGTGTGTGTGAGACACTTAAAGGTGAATGAGTGCGTGTCGGCTCGTGTCAGAGCCTGACAGCCGTCTTATTTACACCTATCCCAATTTCTACAGCTCTGCACTGGACTAAAGAGAGTGGGACCATGGAGGAGTGGGGTGAGCACCGACAGCTATCTGCTTCTACCGCCTGTCCAAGTGACGTCCTTTTAGTGGGTTTACTAAAGTGTCCTACTCTCCTACTTGTTGGGATGAGTAGTTAAGACAATATATGTTATGTATAAGTATTGATCATTCGCGTATTGTGTTGATCCTGTCTTTAAACGTTTTACTTTGATATGGACTGGTCTACTACAATAAAGATTCCCACAATTTCAGCGCTCATCCGCAGAAATTTTCTGTGTGGGATTTTAAACGCCTGTCCCAACTTCTTTCACATAAAGAGTGAACATGTCATAAAAATCAGCACGTATAAAACACCCTTTTACAACAGGCCCATGGTTTTTAGTGATGGAATAAAAGAGACTTTTTAGCTTATATGTACAGACCATAATCATATGGAAACATACCCCAATCTGTAACAGGGAATATAGATTTGAATACAATTTCAAATAGAATGTGAAGGGAATTTTATCCCAATTATTATAATGTGAATATGAAATATAATGTGAATTACAGCACTTACATGTGAATATGTGCACCATGTTTGCTATGAGCTTGTGTGTGTTGCTGTGGTGCCTCTTCTGTCCCTCTAAACAGTCTTGGCAGGCCAATCTAATCTGGCCAGGGAAAGGTCAGAGCCACTCCTACTGCCTTTCACTCACATTATGCAACCCCCTACTCTTCCATACCCATTTACTGCTTTAATACAAAGTCTTTAAGATGGTTACAACATTACTAAAGCGTTTATCACGTTAGCAATCTATTTTACATTGGTTTGTTTACAATGATTTACCTTTAGTAGGTGATTTCCCTACATGTGTCATGATAATCTTTGGGATCTGAGGATCAATACAGACACCTACACACACTTCCATAATGACATTTTGGCTCACGATGTATCAAACACTTCCTGACTTGCGACAAGGCAATGACATGTGATTGTGCCTCATTTGCATGGCACAACCGTGTTCATGGCAAAGTTCTCCCAGAGGCAGCGCCGAAGAACGCTTAACGCACAAAAACATATGACAGCTCAGATCAACCAATCGAGGGACCTTGGTGACTTCATGTTACCATAGCAATTATCAGGCTTGCTCAAAAAGAAGAAGAAAAGGCCAGAGGTTGCAGAATTATCTATATGCCATTTACGGGTCAGATGGAGAGCATAAGATGAGGCCAGGGACGCGGACAAAAAGCAAGAGACGGCCATGTTTGAAGTCTGTTTACAAAGAGTGAGATTTCGCCTGGGCTCAAACCCCCCTGGGCTGCCTCCACCTGCAGTAATCCTCATCTTATACGGCTACGTCTCCAGGGACAGCTGGATATCAAGTCTTTGGATTCCCCCACTCTTCTGCCTATGGCTTTATACAATGCAACAATAAAGACTTAGTTATCCATTAATAACATTTCCTTCAGTTAGTTTCACTACAACTGAGTTAATAAAGTTCAGAAAGTCTTCCCCAAAAGAGAAATGTAAGCAAGTGAAAAATAGATATCTCCTATTAATATTCACAGGTTCAAGAAAAGCAGGAGTTGGACTGAAAATCTAGTTTCACTTGACAGAGCAGACACAGAGACAGACGGTCTGGTTGAGAGATAAAGCAGTCTGTGTCCGTGTTATTATGTTCTTTGAAGCGGGCTAAGCTGCAGCGAGACACAGGGAAGTGTCCTCAGACAGAGTTGAATCATAAACTGATCTTGTTCGATTTTGCAGCCAGGCCCCTCCCCTCTCCACTGGTCCTTAAGAGGCTTGTTCTCTGCCTTTCTTCTACACGGCCTCAAAGAGGGAGACGGATGGAGGCACTTCACAGAGGGATCTCTCCAGCTGAGGAGACCCCCCTGCAATGTCTATCTGTCTGTCTCGCTGCTCACTGCTCGTCCAAAGCCGCTAGGATTCAAGCGCTTCTGTGAGAAACACTCAGAGCTCTCAAGACCAAATCCACCCTCAGAGCGCAAAGCTGTGTGTGTGGTGCTGCAGCCCCCGAGTGTGTGTTTCATGTGGGTCTCTCCAGGCCACCTCCGTTATCTGAGTCACATCCCAAGGAGCCCCATTAGTGCACAGCAGAAGGGTCCTATGTCTCCTCGTTTAACAACGTTAAGAGCAGGGACAGGTGACAAAACCACCTCCACCCCAAGCACTGGGCCTGGTTTAGCTGAGATTTCAGCATTGATCTGCCTTGTCTCCGCTCAGTCTCGGGATGAGGGATAGAGGGGGATTCAGGTGTAGCGCAGCAGGGCTCTTTATAACAATGTGTTTCACTGAGCGGAACAATATATCGACAGAGGAAAGTGTGATCAAAAGACATCTGAAATTTAATGGAATCAAAGACTTCAGAATACCATTTCTCACAGAGAGATAGTTTTTTTTTTTATCTATCCTGAAAGTTCTTAACCTTCAGAAATCCTGAAAGTCAAGAACTGTTTTACTACAATATAGTTGTAAACTTGCAGACACTCGTACAAGTGGCTATTGTGGAAGATGCCTCTAACAGTGACTGAGTTGACAGGACTGTGCTCCAACACATGTGGCTATGCTCCCCAGTGACCAGCTCTCCATCCACTTCTATAATTGCATTTCTGGGCACACATACAAGCACAGAGTGGTGACCAGTGGGTCAATTTCCCAGCTAAATGCGTTTTCCTTCCTTGAGCAAAGAGAGTTGAGGAGGGCCGAGCTAAAGCCCTGGTCAGCCCTGGACACCTTCCCAAACCTCTACCAGGCCATTGGCACCATTACATTTAAAGTCCCAGGACATTTAAAGTCTTGACCCAGGCTAAAATGCACTCAAAGGACCCGGATCCTCTAAATTGTGACAACATTGAGATTATAATAGTAGAACCAAAA
The DNA here is from genome assembly GCA_964034765.1 of Knipowitschia caucasica. Taxonomy (NCBI): domain Eukaryota; kingdom Metazoa; phylum Chordata; class Actinopteri; order Gobiiformes; family Gobiidae; genus Knipowitschia; species Knipowitschia caucasica. The sequence goes on along the minus strand of OZ035836.1, from coordinate 19,140,183 downwards.
AACCTTTTTCAGGTTGTGAAATAGAATCTATTTTTCATTTGAGATCATCCTTCACACAGCAAAAATAAAAGGGTTAAAAAAGCACCCAAGAACTAGTACGAAAACCATGTAGCAGCCGTGCCCAGCCCAACAGGACTGTGTAAAGTGAGAGAAGTGTGCAGGATGTCAAAAGGAAGAGATCTAAGCAGATGATGTGGCAGTCGATGATAAAAGTGAAAGTGTACCTCTGAAACCCCCTTCTAGTAATGCTGTTGCTCGGATCCTTTTTTGTCCTGCCCACTCATACTCTTCGAATCCTCTGCCGTTTTCACCGTCCATGTCAATCGAGTCATCGTCCAGAGCACCCTCACGCTGAGAAAGAACCACAGTGAACATTTAATGCAAAGACAAACATTTAACATTGAATAAACATGTAAGAAGAAGTGGTTACTAAATTATGCTGTTTTAGGAGTCTCTAACACTTGACAGGAGGAGGAAAAGTGTAGTGACAATTAGTTGTAATGATCAGGTTCTTTAAAGTGCAGAAAACTAAAATAGCTTCTAAAACAGAACAGAAGCCATAAAGACAAATGAATCCACAATATAGGAGCCTTTTTTTCAAAGTCTGCGTGTTACAATTTTTCCCACACACTTCCAATATAATGTGGATCCATAGTTTAGGGCAGGAAAATCACTATTTTTCTATGAAGAAGAGGAAAAAAGGAGACAGTGATGAGTTGTTTGGTCTACAAGAGGAAGGACTGAAGACGCCCGAGTGGTTCAGGCCCAAAAAGTACTACCTGGATGAGGCATTGTTCCACATGTCTACTCATCTCCTCCTCGCTCCCAGTCAAAGGGGCACTGCACAGCGGACATACCTGGCCCCCATCTTCAGGCTTCCTCCTCTTCATTTTGCCTATACGAGCTGACAAAAACACACACCAGGTTAGATGTATATTCAAAACACTTTAAGAGGCTTCATATCCTTTTAAACGGCCCATAAGACACAACTTCAATCACACCCGTGTTTACATTGATCATTAGGGGTGGGGGTTGGCAAAAATGTGACAATTCAACAGTGACATTTATCCATCCATCCATTTTCTTCCCCTTAATCCATTTCTGGGTCGGGGGGGTGGTGGGGTGGCAGCCAGAGCAGCACCCAGTACACTTGACACCAGCCCCTCACTGATCCTCCTGCAGGTGGTGAGTCCACAGGAGCTGAGATCTTTCAGTGGGAGCTTCAGGCAAAGTGGGGTTAAGTGTCTTGCCCAAGGACACAGCAACAGCAACGAAGTAGGTCTTGTGGTGGGCTCGAACCCACAACCTTCAGGCCCATAGGCCAATGCTCTACCAACTGAGCCACTGTCGCATTCAATGGGGATATTGTGATTCTAAACAAATTGTTACGGCAACTATTGTGATTCGATTCTGTCCCTCATATTATTGAGGAAAGTCAGACAGCTCAACCCTAATGTTACATTTATTATTGTTTGCACATTAACTGAAGTGCAAAAACTTAGGAGGGTAGGTGAAAAACAATTATCCTTAAACATTCAAGACACAGGACCTTATTACAGAACAAGATAACTATTCTCTGAATAGACCACCTCTCACATGAACGATGAGTAAACTAGAAAGTGTAACAGTATTTAATATCTTAATACTTTGATCTACAGTATCATTTTAAATTGTGTGCACAAGACATTGTGATACTGAAAAAAATATTTGATGTTGGCCTACCAGCTGCTTGAATAATACACTTGAGTCAAAATACTAAACTTACAATCTCTGTTCGAATACTAAGAAATAGACTCTGCATCAATATCAATATCACACAGATTTCAATACCAAAATATTGTTATAGCATTTTGTTTTTATATAAAATGGTACTGCAAGGTTTTTTATCTTAGTTCTGAGATAAAAATAATTAAAACACTGCTAATAGATAATATAACATTTTGTCCTAATAATGTGATTCCTATTTTAGTTAGTTATAGTATTGACTAATATCTAAAGTATATATAAACATGTAATTGTATTTGACCATATTTTAGCATCTGTGGTGTTTAATCTACATCTCAAACATGTACCTTCAAAATGACCTCAGGGATTTTTTGATCAGTGAAACATTGTTCGAGCAGCGGAGCGGCAAAATGTGACCTTTTTTTGGCCGTTTTTGACAACATTAAATTTGCTCCCGTTTGCACATACAAAGTCTGATTAGCACAAAAATTTAATACATTGTTCAACTCTAGGGTCTAGGTCATTTGAAAGTCAAATGATTCCAATTGACTCATTAGCGCCCCCTACAGACTATTTCAAAGTTTTAGATGGGCATTTTCAAATTTAGTTTTTTCAAAATGTTTGAAATTTCGCACATAAATCTGTTTTGCCCTCTTGATTCAAAAAGTCAATAGGGTCCAAGGCTTATTTTTTACCCTGTTGCCGTGGCGACGAGAAACGCTCCCCATTCATTGCAAATGTACACCTCACACAAACATCAAACCAGCCTCGGCCGTTTCACCGATTCGCCTCAAAATCGCTCCACATCATCTCAACACATGTACCATCGAAATGACTTCAGGGAATTTTGATCCGTTAAACGTTGTTTGAGCAGCGGAGCGGCAAAATGTGAGGTTTTTTTTTGCTCTTTTTGACAACATTAATTTTGCTCCTGTTTGCACAAACAAAGTCTGATTTGCACAAAACTTTAATCCATTGTTCAATTCCAGGGTTTAGGTCAGGTTAAAGTGAAATATTGGAAATTGGCCCATTAGCGCCCCCTACAGACTGTGTCAAAGTTTACATGGGGAGCCAAACCAGCTCTACTTATCATATTCATTACAATTTGACTAACATTCTTCTATGGCTACGGAAACAAATCATCACACGGCGGTGCCACCTCCTTTTAGCGGTGCTGCGTGGTACGGTGTGGTGCGGCGTACTGCGGGGCGTTGTGGAGCGGCGCGTTGCGGCTTGGTGCGGGGCGGCGTGGTGCGGGACGGCATGGTGCAGGGCGGCGTGGTGCGGGACGGCATGGTGCAGGGCGGCTTGGTGCAGGGCGGCGTGGTGCGGGGAGTGCGCGCGGTGCAGGGAGTCGCGCGGTGCGGCGAGGGCCGTTTGACGCCGCTTGCGGCTTTAATTTATTTATTTCTTTCTTTCTTTCTTTTTTCTTCTGCACTTTGAGCCTTAATTTGACCCCCTGAACATGCATGAAAAGTTGTTAATTTTGGCCCAAAAATCAGACCTGGCGAAAAATTTGATATTTTGGTGTTTATTTTTATGGGACTCAAAAAATGACAGAACAGCGCCACCTACAACAGCCAAAATAATACCCCTATGGGACTTTTCGGAGGTCAAGTTTGTCGTAGAAAAATGAGATTTGGTACACATGTTCCTCAAGTCAAGACAAGAAAAAAATATTATTATGGCCCCGCCCTCTGACAAACAGGAAGCCCATAAATTTCACTGCAAAATGGAAAAAAATGAACAGCAAAAGTTTTCATACATGTCGGTTGGAAAGCGACTCCTCCTCGGCCGTTTCACCGATTCGCCTCAAATTCGCTCCACATCATCTCAACACATGTACCTTCAAAATGACCTCAGGGATTTTTGATCAGTGAAACATTGTTTGAGCAGCGGAGCGGCAAAATGTGACCTTTTTTTGGCCGTTTTTGACAACATTAAATTTGCTCCCGTTTGAACAAACAAAGTCTGATTTGTACAAAACTTTAATACATTGTTGAACTCTAGGGTCTAGGTCATTTGAAAGTGAATTAATTCAAATTGACACATTAGCGCCCCCTACAGACTATTTCAAAGTTTTAGATGGGCATTTTCAAATTTAGTTTTTTCAAAATGTTTGAAATTTTGCACATAAATCTGTTTTGCCCTCTTGATTCAAAAAGTCAATTGGGTCCAAGGCTTATTTTTTACCCTGTTGCCGTGGCGACGAGAAACGCTCCCCATTCTTTGCAAATGTACACCTCACACAAACATCAAACCAGCCACGGCCGTTTCACCGATTTGCCTCAAAATCGCTCACACATCATCTCAACACATGTACCATCAACAATGACTTCAGGGAATTTTGATCAGTGAAACATTTTTCGAGCAGCAGAGCGCCTCAAAAAGTGGCGTATTTTTTTTCAGTTTTTGTCACGATAGAAAAATTGCTTCCGTTTGCACAAACAAAGTCTGATTTGCCACAAAACTTGAATCCATGGTTTAACTCTTGCGGTCTAGGTCATTTGAAAGTTAAAATTTTGAAATTGGCTCTATAGCGCCACCTACAACAGCCAATTTAAAAATGCCTCTGGGGATGGTTCGAGGTCAAAATTGTCATAGAGAGCCATGTAATATGGAACACATGTTCCTCAAGTCAAGTCATGGATAAAAATGTTCTTATGGATAAGCCCTCTGACAAACAGGAAGCCCATAACTTTCATTGCAAATGGAAAAATGAAAAACCAATCATTTTCATAAACGTCGGTTGGTAAGCGACTCTTCCCTCGGGCCGTGTTCACCGATTGGCCTCAAAATTGTTCCAAATCATCTCAACACATTTACCTTCAAAATTACTTCAGGGAATTTTGATCAGTGAAACGTTGTTTGAGCAGCGGAGCAGCAAAATGTGAGGGTTTTTTTGCCGTTTTTGACAACATTAATTTTTTTTCCCGTTTAGACAAACAAAGTCTGATTTGCATTAAACTTGAATCCATTGTTCAACTCCAGGGTTTAGGTCAGGTGAAAGTGAAATATTTGAAATTGGCCCATTAGCGCCCCCTACAGACTGAATCAAAGTTTACATGGGGAGCCAAACCAGCTCTACTTATCATAGTCATTACAATTTGACTAACAATCTTCTATGGCTACGGGAACAAATCATCACACCTCCTTGGCGGCGCCACTGGGGCTTCCTTGCGGTGCTGCGTGGTACGCGTTGTGGGCGGCGTAGTGCGGGCGTTGTGGAGCGGCGCGTTGCGGCTTGGTGCGGGGCGGCGTGGTGCGGGGCGGCGTGATGCGGGACGGCGTGGTGCGGGGTGGCTTGGCAAGGGGTGGTGCGCGCGTTGCGGGGGGTGCGCGCGGTGCGGGGAGTTGCGCGGTGCGGCGAGGGCCGTTCGACGCCGCTTGCGGCTTTAATTTATTTATTTCTTTCTTTTTTCTTCTGCACTTTGAGCCTTAATTTGACCCCCTGAACATGCATAAAAAGTTGTTAATTTTGGCCCAAAAATCAGACCTGGTGAAAAATTTGATATTTTGGTGTTTATTTTTATGGGACTCAAAAAATGCCACAACAGCGCCACCTACAACAGCCAAAATAATACCCCTATGGGACTTTTCGGAGGTCAAGTTTGTCGTAGAAACATGAGATTTGGTACACATGTTCCTCAAGTCAAGACAAGAAAAAAATATTATTACGGCTCCGCCCTCTGACAAACAGGAAGCCCATAAATGTCACTGCAAAATGGAAAAATGAACAGCAAAAGTTTTCATACATGTCGGTTGGAAAGCGACTCCTCCTCGGCCGTTTCACCGATTCGCCTCAAAATCGCTCCACATCATCTCAACACATGTACCTTCAAAATGACCTCAGGGATTTTTGATCAGTGAAACATTGTTCGAGCAGCGGAGCGTCAAAATGTGACCTTTTTTTGGCCGTTTTTGACAACATTAAATTTGCTCCCGTTTGCACATACAAAGTCCGATTAGCACAAAACTTTAATACATTGTTCAGCTCTAGGGTTTAGGTCATTTGACAGTGAAATGATTCCAATTGACTCATTAGCGCCCCCTACAGACTATTTCAAAATTTTAGATGGGCATTTTCAATTTTAGTTTTTTCAAAATGTTTGAAATTTTGCACATAAATCTGTTTTGCCCTCTTGATTCAAAAAGTCAATAGGGTCCAAGGCTTATTTTTTACCCTGTTGCCGTGGCGACGACAAACGCTCCCCATTCATTGCAAATGTACACCTCACACAAACATCAAACCAGCCTCGGCCGTTTGACCGATTTGCCTCAAAATCGCTCCACATCATCTCAACACATGTACCATCAAAATGACTTCAGGGAATTTGGATCAGTGAAACGTTGTTTGAGCAGCGGAGCGCCAAAAAGTGGCGTAATTTTTTTCTGTTTTTGACAATAGAAAATTTTCTTCCGTTTGCTCAAACAAAGTCTGATTTGCACAAAACTTAAATCCATGGTTCAACTCTTGGGTCTAGGTCATTTGAAAGTAAACATTTTGAAATTGGCTCTATAGCGCCACCTACAACAGCCAATTTAAAAATGCCTATGGGAGGGGTTTGAGGTCAAAATAGTCATAGAGCCATGTAATTTGGTACACATGTTCCTCAAGTCAAGACATGGAAAAAATGTTATTATAGCTAATCCCTCTGACAAACAGGAAGCTCATAAATTTCATTGCAAAATGGAAAAACGAAAAACCAATCATTTTCATACATGTCGCTTCGAAAGCGACTCCTCCTCGGCCTTTTCACCGATTGGCCTCAAAATTGCTCCAAATTATCTCAACACATGTACCTTCAAAATGACTTCAGGGAATTTTAATCAGTGAAACGTTGTTTGAGCAGCGGAGCGGCAAAATGTGAGGTTTTTTTTGGCCGTTTTTGACAACATAATTTTTTTTCCCGTTTGCACAAACAAAGTCTGATTTGCATTAAACTTGAATCCATTGTTCAACTCCAGGGTTTAGGTCAGGTGAAAGTGAAATATTTGAAATTGGCCCATTAGCGCCCCCTACAGACTGAGTCAAAGTTTACATCAGGAGCCAAACCAGCTCTACTTATCAAATTCATTACCATTTGACTAACAATCTTCTATTGCTACGAGAACAAATCATCACATGGCGGCGCCATCTCCTTTGAGCGGTGCTGCGTGGTACGGTGTGGTGCGGCGTAGTGCGGGGCGTTGTGGAGCGGCGCGTTGCGGCTTGGTGCGGGGCGGCGTGGTGCGGGACGGCATGGTGCAGGGCAGCTTGGTGCGGGGAGTGCGCGCGGTGCAGGGAGTCGCGCGGTGCGGCGAGGGCCGTTCGACGCCGCTTGCGGCTTTAATTTATTTCTTTCTTTCTTTTTTCTTTCTGCACTTTGAGCCTTAATTTGACCCCCTGAACATGCATGAAAAGTTGTTAATTTTGGCCCAAAAATCAGACCTGGCGAAAAATTTGATATTTTGGTGTTTATTTTTATGGGACTCAAAAAATGACAGAACAGCGCCACCTACAACAGCCAAAATAATACCCCTATGGGAGTTTTGGAGATCAAGTTTGTCATAGAGTCATGAAATTTGGTACACATGTTTGTCAAGTCAAGACAAGAAAAAAATATTCTTATGGCCCCGCCCTCTGACAAACAGGAAGCCCATAAATTTCACTGCAAAATGGAAAAATGAACAGCAAAAGTTTTCATACATGTCGGTTGGAAAGCGACTCCTCCTCGGCCGTTTCACCGATTCGCCTCAAAATCGCTCCACATCATCTCAACACATGTACCTTCAAAATGACCTCAGGGATTTTTGATTAGTGAAACATTGTTCGAGCAGCGGAGCGGCAAAATGTGACCTTTTTTTGGCCGTTTTTGACAACATTAAATTTGCTCCCGTATGCACAAACAAAGTCTGATTTTCACAAAACTTTAATACATTGTTCAACTCTAGGGTCTAGGTCATTTGAAAGTTGAATGATTCAAATTGACACATTAGCGCCCCCTACAGACTATTTCAAAGTTTTAAATGGGCATTTTCAAATTTAGTTTTTTCAAAATGTTTGAAATTTTGCACATACATCTGTTTTGCCCTCTTGATTCAAAAAGTCAATTGGGTCCAAGGCTTATTTTTTACCCTGTTGCCGTGGCGACGACAAACGCTCCCCATTCATTGCAAATGTACACCTCACACAAACATCAAACCAGCCTCGGCCGTATCACCGATTCGCCTCAAAATCGCTCAACATCATCTCAACACATGTACCATCAAAATGACTTCAGGGAATTTTGATCAGTGAAACGTTGTTTGAGCAGCGGAGCGCCAAAAAGTGGCGTATTTTTTCTCAGTTTTTGACAATAGAAAAATTGCTTCCGTTTGCACAAACAAAGTGTGATTGGCTCAAAACTTGAATCCATGGTTCAACTCTTGGATTTAGGTCATCTGAAAGTTTAAATTTTGAAATTGGCTCTATAGCGCCACCTACAACAGCCAATTTAAAAATGCCTATGGGATGGGTTCGAGGTCAAAATTGTCGTAGAACCATGTAATTTGGTACACATATTCCTCAAGTCAAGACATGGAAATTTTTTTATTGTGGCTAATCCTTCTGACAAACAGGAAGCCCATAAATTTCATTGCAAAATGGAAAAATGAAAACTAATCATTTTCATACATGTCGGTTGGAAAGCGACTCCTCCTCGGCCGTTTCACCGATTGGCCTCAAAATTGCTCCACATCATCTCAACACATGTACCTTCAAAATGACCTCAGGGATTTTTGATCAGTGAAACATTGTTCGAGCAGCGGAGCGGCAAAATGTGACCTTTTTTTGGCCGTTTTTGACAAGATTAAATTTGCTCCTGTTTGCACAAACAAAGTCTGATTTGCACAAAACTTTAATACATTGTTCAACTCTAGGGTCTAGGTCATTTGAAAGTGAAATAATTGAACTCGGCTCGTTAGCGCCCCCTAGCGATGGGGTCAAAGTTTTTAGTATTTGGAGCGTTTCAAGGTCAAGTTTGTCGTACAGGCATGAAATTTGGTACACATGTTTCTCATCTCAAGACATGAGATAAAAGTTATTATGGCCCCGCCCCCTGACAAACAGGAAGCCCATAAATTTCACTTCAAAATGGACAAATGAAACATGGTCCTTTTCACACGTATCGGTTGGAAAGCGACTCCTCCTCGGCTGTTTCACCGATTTGTCTCAAAATCGCTCCACATCGTCTAAACACATGTACCATCAGTTTGATTTCACAGACCTTTGATCAGTAAAATGTTGTTTGAGCAGCGGAGCGCCAAAAAGTGGCGTATTTTTTTTCCATTTTTGACAATAGAAAAATTGCTTCTGTTTGCGCAAACAAAGTCTGGGTTGCACAAAACTTGAAATCATGGTTCAACTCTTGGGTCTAGGTCATTTGAAAGTTAAAAATTTGAAATTGGCTCTATAGCGCCACCTACAACAGCCAATTTAAAAATGCCTATGGGAAGGGTTTGAGGTCAAAATTGTTGTAGAACCATGTAATTTGGTACACATGTTCCTAAAGTCAAGACATGGAAAAAATTTTAGTATGGCTAAGCCCTCTGACAAAGAGGAAGCCCATAAATTTCATTGCAAAATGGAAAAATGAAAACCAATCATTTTCATACATGTCGGTTGGAAAGCGACTCCTCCTCGGCCGTTTCACCGATTGGCCTCAAAATTGCTCCAAATTATCTCAACACATTTACCTTCAAAATGACCTCAGGGAATTTTTATCAGTGAAACGTTGTTTGAGCAACCGAGCGGCAAACTGAGTGTTTTTTTGGCCGTTTTTGACAACATACATTTTTTTCCCGTTTGCACAAACAAAGACTGATTTGCATTAAACTTGAATCCATTATTCAACTCCAGGGTTTAGGTCAGGTGAAAGTGAAATATTTGAAATTGGCCCATTAGCGCCCCCTAAAGACTGAGTCAAAGTTTACATGGGGAGCCAAACCAGCTCTACTTATCATATTCATTACAATTTGACTAAGTTCTTCTATGGCTACGGGAACCAATCCTCACACGGCGGCGCCACCTCCTATGCGCGGTGCTGCGTGGTACGGTGTGGTGCGGCGTAGTGCGGGGCGTTGTGGAGCGGTGCGTTGCGGCTTGGTGCGGGGCGGCGTGAGGCGGGACGGCGTGGTGCGGGGTGGCTTGGTGCGGGGTGGCTTGGTGCAGGGCGGCGTGGAACGGGGGGGTGCGCGCGGTGCGGGGAGTCGCGCGGTGCGGCGAGGGCCGTTCGACGCCGCTTGCGGCTTTAATTCAATCTTTCTTTCTTCTTTCTTTGCTGTGCAGGGTAACGGAGGAGGAATCCACAGCGACAACAATGGAGGCTCTAAAGGCCCGGATCAGAGAGCTGGAAAAGCAGATTCTCAGAGGGGACAGATACAAGTGCTTAATCTGCATGGTGAGGATCCAAATCCAATGTCTGCGTCTGTCATTGTCGTGCCAAAGTTTATCAAGAGAGTGCAAAAGAAAACTAAATGCACTGTCCTGATAAGTAGTTGGTGTGCGTTTCCTATCTGCACGTTTCTCATTTCACCTGAATTGAATCTGTGAATGTTGTTCTCAAGGCGTGTGGCTTGCATGGCTTTGCTCAATGACTTGCTGCATGTCCAAACTTTCCTCCTCCTCATAAAGCGCCACCACAGTTTTGGATTTTCAACGTGCGAAGGTGTGCACAAGCTCGAACCTCTCTGGCTCATTTGAAATATCACATGACAATCTGGCTCAAACGAAGGTTAAACCAAAGCCCCAGTGCTCGGCGGGGGATTCCCAGTGCTTGTATTGATGATTGATTGGACATACGGGATCGATAGCTTGAGCCACATGTTTAACCTTGACAACAGCGGGCGGCATGAGGGACTCGGTCAATAATCATGCACTTCAGATGCGTACGACGCGGCCCCCTCTCTTCTTCCCCTGTCGGTGTTTGTGTGCGGCCCCGTGTATGTCACGCGCCTGTCCCGTCACATGTGGACCCTATAGACAGTGCAGAGTCGGCATCCTGGGCCTGCGTGTGTGTGTGTGTGTGTGTGTGTCCCAGAGTTAGGCAGGTAATTACCGACCGCTGCACTTCCTAAAGGTCGGCGGGCGCCCGAGGTGACACGGAGGGCAAGGCACCGCGATCGATCAATCACTGCCCTGCGTTCTCTGAGCTCCTATGCTCGCCCCTGTCATTGTCCCTCACACACGTCTAATCAGTGTCCACCGACCTGTCCGCATCCTCCTAGCGGTATCTCGAACAAGCGCTTTTAGTTAATTAGAAGGAAATGTTAATATTTTATAGAATTGTTATTAGAGATTATTGTAACCTGCAGTCTTGCATTCACGTTGTTTTTCTTCTTACAAACGAGTGGTCATAATGGTCACATACATATGATAGCAATCACCAAAAACTTTTTTAGGGATACGACGGTTCAGTCATTTTCATTTGTTTCCCATTTTCTGTTGGCTGTATTTGTCTAGAGGCTTTGTCTGTCTGCGTGTTTATGTTTACACGTCTTGTGCTGCTCAGTGGTGAATGTAAAATGACTTGAGCGAGCCGTTGTTAGATGCCACCTTTAGCCCGCTCTCTTCTCCCGCCCTCACCCATCCTGCAGCAGAGGAAGCCTGCTGTCCACTCAGGTGTGGAGATCAAGAGCGTAGGGGCGTGGCCAGGGCCCCGACCGCTGACCAATGGGGTTGGAGAAAGGCCACCTAAGTCCCTCCCTCTCGGCCTCTACTGCCTGTACAGAGGCCTTGTGATTGGTGGCTACAGCAGCGGCATAAAGAGGCTCCTCCCACAGCCTTTACGGAGGGTAAGGCACTCCTCCCTCCTCCACCTATCCCCTTCTCACCTCATCCTTGCTTCTTTTCTGAGAGGAAAAGAAAAGTTTGCCCATCCGTGTGGGTCTAGTCATCGCTCTTGTCCTTCCTGCCTGTCTCCCACCTGCTTGCTGCCTGCCAAATGTCTGCTCGTGCGTTCCTCACAGGATGCTTGTGCACAGTGACACTGTGCAGTTCTGCCTGTGGTCAGTGGCTTTATTGTTGTCGTTTATCTGCTTGTGTTTTGCCGTCTGAAAAATCGATTTTGCATGTGTCACACAAGAAAAAAAAAAATAGGATAACCTTATGCTTTTCTATTTCCAGGACTCCTACACAATGCCCCTCACCTCCATCCAGTGCTGGCATGTCCACTGTGAAGAGTGCTGGCTCAGGACTCTGGTACGCACAAACTACAAACACACTAATACAGATGCCCAGTTGTCTGCCCTCGGGCAGTTGGTCATCACGTGCTGCTAGTTCAGCCTCTTTTTTTCTACCCAGTGCGTGTGTCCATGAGCAGCTGTGCCCATTGGGACAAACTAAAATGAAATATTCTTAAGATGATCTGTTCTGTCCGCTCACGCACACAGAAAAATGCAACCGCTTCCTCTTCTCAATGGGCTCGGTTGAAATAGCACCCGAAAGGCTTGTTAAAACTCTAAAATAAAGTGGTCACTGCAGCCCCCAATGAGTACGCTGTGCCCTGGGGAAAATACACACGTGTACAGTGATGTGGTTGGTTATTAGTTAGTTTAATGTATTCAGTAGTTTGTAATTAGCAGTTAATGGAGCACTGAAGAAATAGTGTTGTGTTACTGCTGGGAGGATAAACACTAGCCTAATTATGGAGGCTTTGACTGTTGGTGTTTTTCCCTTTTATTGTTGGTCAACTTATTTCGGTACATCATATTTCCACTGTTGCAAGTTTTTTAAGCAGCAAAGTGAAATAAACACAACAACAGCCCTATTACCTCGCTATTAGCTCAGCATGAATATATCATTAGAACAGTTTGAGAGTGCTGTGTACCTGCATGCTTCACTTACTGGTTTAATGTATGGTGCATAAAACTCATAGCCTGGAGACAGCTATTAAAACAGTGGGCCAGGCTGATCAAAGTAAATGCCAGGCAATCTAGTTAACACGCGCCCTGCCCCTCGCGCTTTAACGAGCGCTGCAGCTGGAGCCCAGCGTGACGGGCACACACCCACGCGCGTAGCACCCGCGCCAAACACCACTACAAAGACGTGTGGGTAAACAAAAGTACAAGACTTGATCTGAACCTTTCTGGGGAAATTGAAGCCTGGAGAATTGTTTGGAGAATATGATAAGCCGTCCGTTTGTTTGCGTAATGGCCCGTCGTTAGGCATTTCACTCAAATCATCCATAGCTGTCCTCATTTAATTTGTTTATTCACACATTTACAGTTGTTTTCATACCAATCAGGAGCAACAAAGAACAGTTCAAGAGAGTTTACTGGAAAAATGGGCCTTTAAATCTTTGACTGACGTAAGAACACATGTCTTCTGACCTCCTCTGAAGAAAATAAACCATACATACACAAAAGGACACATGGTGGAGAGAGAGCGTTTCTGGTCCTCCGCAGCAGGACTTCTGCTACATGCTGCTGTCATGTACTGCCATGTATATCAGCCCTGATGTCACACTCAAATGTGCAGTCAGAGCACAGATGTGGCCCCCCTATGGAGAGGAGGGGCCATTGATTGCAGTACAAAACAACACAAACCTACCTCATTGTGGTTAAGCATTGTTTGAACATTTGGATAAAGCACTGTGCAATTTGTTCGTGTAAAGCGAATTGAAAGATGATTGACTGAGAATTGGTTGTAGAACTCAATTGTTTAGAGGTTGAGGAACTCAGTACATTTTGTTATTGTGGTTTCAAAATTGGGTACACCAGCTTTAATTAGTCCCATCGCTTGGTTGCTGGATAGCTCATCTAATCCGCATCTTGGTAGCAGACTAACAAACGAGCCAACATCACTGGAAATTGTAAGTCCTTAGTAGATGTAATGAGTTGTGGTGCCAGGAACTTGCTGCCAACCCTGGATGTGGTTAGAACAGAAGCACAGACCACCCACATCAAGCAGCAACAAAAGGGAAGTGGCCTTGTGTTGCTTATTATCACCTAATGGTTAATTGTGGATCGTCCATGATCAAAGCACCAGTATCAAGATTACAAATGCATTGCTCTGCCATTCAGTTCAATCCAAGTTAAAGAGACAGTATTTGATATGTTCCTTTTAGATTACATCTTCATCTTTGTCTGTGGCTCCCAAAGAACAGGTCAACATGTACAAATCATATTGGACCTTTTCAGAAAAGTATTTATTCTTTAAAACACGATGGACAAATGTCTGCTCGTGCGTTCCTCACATGTATGTCCGAGATTTTCAAGTATGTTGTCCCATCATAGAGCAGCATGACTCTCATTTTGGCTGCAAGTTTTTTTTTTTTTTAGGTGAAATTGAGCCAGTTTTGGCCCTCATCTCTTCTTTTAAATTACAAAATTGACTGAATGAATAGGTATAGGTAATACAGTGTTTGTACAGTGTCAAGCTAAACCCCAGCAGGAGCCATTTGTCAGGAAGATTCTGAAAAAACAGCAGTTAGATTTGAATTGTAATATTTTGCATAAATTATAAGTTAGTTGTTATTGTGACAGTTGCATACAGTCTCTTTAGTCATTTTATCTTGCGTTGTAATACTCAACATATTGTCTTTTCTTCGTAGGGCAACAAGAAGCTGTGTCCGCAGTGCAACACCATCACCTCACCCGGAGACTTGAGGCGTGTCTATTTGTAAAAGAAGAAAAAGCACACTTGGCAGCTCCCTCTTCACTTTCCACCCGCCATCTTGGATTTCATCGCCACTCCCCGACGCTCCTCGTCTGGTCCGTCTCTTCTCACGGCCCGACACTGGTGGCAAACGAGCCCACGAAGACGAGAGCTCACAGACTAGTAGACATTGATACGACAAAGGCTCTTTCGTGGGTGGTTAAATAGCGGAGAAAAAAACACTCAAGAAATAGACTTGTGCCACCAGGCTGCACCCGCTGACCAGACCACACCAGAACCCGGACCTACATATCTACTCAAAACATTTAAGCGGCGCTGGAATGCCCCTTCTGTTCAGAAAGCAAGACCCTGCTCAAGAAGAAAAAAATGCTACCCGATCTTAACTTAACTGAGAAAACCTTCACCTCAAGCAAGGAGTTTGATGTTCATCTTCTGTCTCCCCTTGTACCTGCTTCAAATATTTTCTTTCCCTCTCATTTTGTGGTGTTCTAGTGAAGTAAAAACCAAAATGTCGCCCCTCTGAAATGCAAGCACATGTATTATAGTTCTGTGTATGTTTACAATGTTGGGTGTAAATGACATAGAGTTCAAGCATACACACTTGTTAATAAAGGAAGTTCCATCATCAGACTTATAATCTTTAGGCCCTGTTTTTACCTGTAGGTGAATGGGTTTAGGAATGATATTTGGGGGAAAAAAATGGCTAGAATAAAGCCTTCTGTATTTTTTAAAAGATTATTTGTCAAGTTTTATTTCACTGTACAGAAATTTAAAAAGATTTCAGTAATCGATGGGAAACGCGGTGTACTTTTCTGCCTGGTTTCTGGTTGGATGATGTCAGAAGATTTGTAACTCACCCAAAAAAGGTAACGGAACTGCTTTAATATGACGCCACCATTCTTGCTTCTTAATTGGAAGAATGTACTCAAAATCCAAGGCTTTTTTTTGCTTTTCCCCTTAAATGTCTCAAATGTTTTGCCATAATTCTAACACCGCACTCTGCAAAATGCCCCAAGTCTTGAATCTGAAAAGGTGGCTTTTCTCGCTTTAAAGTGGATGTAATTGCAAACCCCCCCCCTCCTCCAGAACTTTACAGAGACGGCAGTAACCAAGATGGTGGTGTGCTTGTGTTTGTAAAATTGTATTCTGTGATGTCTGTATTGTTGTAAAAAAAATGCTGAAAAAAGACAAAAATAAAACTTCTCAAATACCGTGTCTCAAAAGCACAATGACTGATGAATAATATCAAACAATGATTACTTTAACTTCTGTCAAAAACTACTATGTTGGATTGTGCATAGAGTGGACAACCATTAATCACTTATAAATCATATAAACCTGTTTTTACACAGTTCATTACAATCTAAACCTGTTCACTGCGTCTTGCATATAGACTTATAATAAAAATCCAAACATGGTCCTACATCATATACTTTGACTTTTCATGAGCTTTGGAGAATCGTCAATAAGACAAGAAGGCAGATATAAGTGGCAAACATTAGTTTAATTAGTGGCATGAGAGGAACTCAGAGTAGAGCCACTGCCCTTCCATGTCTGGTTAACAATACTTAACAATACTCAACAATACTTAAAGAATATTTGAATTCTTTCTTTGGGGCAGATATGACTTTCAACAAGTGAAGACATAAAGATATGGACATAATGATGCATCTCTATGTTGTCAAAGGACAGTGAAGCACATGTTTTGGAGCTATGTCTCCGTTTACCATGCCGCACGGTGGCGCTGTGGGCGTTTTCTGCCCAGGTGCTGCTAGGTTTTGGGTAATCTGCTTCTCACCGTGTTATTATCACGGATCTATTATATTAACGTCATTATGGATTAATGGCCATAGGGGCCAATAAAAAAACCTTTAGTACAATATTTGGACTATGGTATGAGAAGACACGTGTTTGGGAAAGTGTGTTGAGCGAAAACCTCTTACATTATAACGTAATTATCAAAGCATGTAGGTCTATGATGAGGTTAATACTTTTACCGGAGTTTTTGTTTACTATTTTACTTAGATAAAACCATGTTATAATAGATCCGTGGATAAGACGAGTGCTTTGCCAGCTTTTGCCACCGCTGTCTGTGTGAGGAACCTTGTTTTACACGTCTCTCGTCTGCTGCAGTAATCGCCTGCCGCACTGGGGGGCGCCATTACATCGAAGCCACAGACGTATCAACTGGAGCTGAAGATGAAAGGTTTCGGCCATGAGCTTGGTGTATACATAGTTCCCACAGACCAATGAATGTCACATGACCTCCTCGGAGACGCCATCTTTGATGGCACGCTGCTGTGTTTGTGCATTCCATTAAACAGAAGAATGAGAATAAATGTAGATATTCAAACGCAAATTGGAAAAAAAGGGCAACTTTTGAGCAAATAATTGTATATTAATACAATGGCACCACAGTTTAACGTGCTACGGACATGTTTTACATATTTGATCAAATTATGCAGCAAAAATTAACAAGCAATGCAAACATTTCTCAAAAACTTTAGATTTAATACCAGTTGGAGCTCCATTTAATTATTTTAATTATATTAACAATTAATTTAATTAATGCTAATGCCACACGGACACTCTGGATTGCTGTTATTGTTTATTTCCGCGTTTTTGACCGTATGTTTTGGTGAATGGTGGGCAACTGATTTTTCCAGGCGTAAAGAGCAGTTTATTTTATGACACAGATCTTTTTACAGAAGCAATGCTGTTTGTGAACATTGTTTTAGCCCACCATAGAACTATTATTATCTATTTAATACATTTACGTTGCCCTCGAGAGCCTCGGACGCGACACCGATCCTCCTCATAATAAAGTAATCTAAATAATGAAACTCTCAAGTTACCAGATATCAGCATACACAAGTTAGTACTGAGTAAATTACGTCTGTCAACACATTATAAGATACGATACGCACCTGACACAAAGTGCTCCGAGCATATTCTTGCGTGTTTTGAGGGAGTTTCTTGCCTGTTTATCTTCGCAAGCCATAACCTCCGTGGTTGTTCTGACAAAAGCTTCGTCTTCTCACATTCATGAAGTCTAATGATGGGTATACTGTAAAATCCAAGTTTAACGGAACCTCCGGCACGATTTGAACATCCATTGACCCAGCAGGAGATGACCATTTTCAACTTTATCACGACATTAACACGTTTCAGCTTCTTTTTCTATTGTTTTGCCCACAGAATGCCAACACAAATGGCGCCGGGTCGGCAAATCCCCGTATGTAGTGACGTCATGTGGGAACTATGTATAGATTTTACAGCATCGGTGAGAGAATGAATGTAGTCAGATTTAGATAATGATACAGTGGAGACACATCACAGGAATTGTAATTGCATTCAACCATTTGGAAATCTAATTCTCGTGAAAGTGTTTTATTTTTTTTGTGGTTTGCCATTTACTCTTACAGATGTTCTCCAGCTTCAGATCTGCTTTGGGCTGGGAAGTGGCAATGAAACCAATTTTGATTCCAAATCTGACATAATGTATCTGGGGTTGCCAGTTTCAACATGGTTTCAACATTGAAATCCAGTTTATTATTTAAGCCTCGGCACCTGCAGATTATAATAGAAGCTGCACAACGTTTTGTGTTGAAATTTGTAATTTTTAGCCTACACCGTCAACAACTTTTAGATAATTCTAACCTTATAGTACATACATCTCTGTCTCTTTTTTGAGAATGCTACTTTTTCTATTGGTTATTCACAGGGGAAACTCGTTGAGAGGACAACAGTGCCATCTAGTGTTCAGCCTGCTCCTGTTAATAAAGCTCTCTATAAAAGTGCCTATAATCCGAGCATCATGCAGCTATCAGCCTTTCCCCAGATGTGCCAGCATGCTCCTGGGTGCGTATTCCCTCTATCCTCCTTGTATACTCCTGTTAAACCATGTTATAGAAAGCAGCTCTGCCACACAACAGAGCTCATTTAGCTACTGCCTGTTATATTAATTAGCAGAAATTACAACAGCACACTCTTTCCTACCACTGTTCTCGGCTCAGATCTGTGTCCAAGCATGAAATAAAAGCAGTAATTCAGAGGTGAGGTCTTGTTAGGCTGTGCCCTGCCCTGTAAGCGCTCTTGTAAGTGTTGTCAGATGTCAATAAAGCAGAGGTAGACTCAGCAGGAGATCTGAAATTGGCCTCACTGGAGAATCTGCAGTAATTTTCAACTGGTCTGTCAAAGTGCACTGTATAATGTCCATCACAGTTAATATAACTGCTCAATAGCTGGAATTGGTAAATGTACGCTTTATTTATCCCCGTAGGGAACTTGGTCCTCTGCATTTGACCCATCCTATAAATGCCACTAGAGCTGCACCTGGAAACCCATCTCCAAATGTTGATGCTTGGCTTGGTCAGGATTACCAGAGCTGGAGGATTTACCTTTTGTGCATGTACAGTGTTTTGCAAAAGTATTCACCCCCCTTGGCATTTTGTGTGTTTTGTTGCCTCACAACCTGGAATTAACATGGATTGTTTGAGGATTTGCATCAGTTAATTTACAGAACATGCCCACAACTTTTGAAGATGTTGTCTTTTTTTTATTGTGAAGCAAACAACAAATAGGACAAAATAACAGAAAAGGTCAATGTGCATAACTATTCACCCCCCTATAGTCAATACTTTGTAGAGCCACCTTTTGCGGCAATCACAGCTCCAAGTCGCTTTGGATAAGTCTCTATGATCTTGCCACATCTTACCACTGGGATGTTTGCATTCCTCCTTGCAAAACTGCTCCAGCTCCTTCAAGTTGGATGGTTTGCGCTTGTGAACAGCAATCTTTAAGTCTGACCACAGATTTTCTATTGGATTGAGGTCTGGGCTTTGACTAGGCCATTCCAAAACATTTACATGTTTCCCCTTAAACCACTGAAGTGTTGCTTTAGCAGTGTGTTTGGGGTCATTGTCCTGCTGGAAGGTGAACCTCCGTCCTAGCCTCAAATCACGCGGAGAGTGGTACAGGTTTTGCTCAAGAATATCCCTATATTTAGCACCATCCATCTTTCCCTCAACTCTGACCAGTTTCCCAGTCCCAGCTGCTGAAAAACATCCCCACAGCATGATGCTGCCACCGCCATGAGGATGATGGTGTTCTTTGGGTGATGTGTTGTGTTGGGTTTGCGCCAGACATAGCGTTTTCCTTGATGGCCAAAAAGTTCAATTTTATTCTCATCAGACCGGAGCACCTTCCTCCATACATTTTGGGAGTCTCCCACATGCCTTTTCGCAAACTCAAAACGTGCCATTTTGTTTTTTGCTGAAAGTAATGGCTTTCTTCTGGCCACTCTGCCATAAAACCCAACTCTATGGAGCGTACGGCTTATTGTGGTCCTATGTACAGATACTCCAGACTCTGCTGTGGAACTCTGCAGCTCCTCCAGGGTTCCCTTCGGTCTCTGTGCTGCCTCTCTGATTAATGCCCTCTTCAGACTGGGATTCGAACCCAGGTTAACAGACAGTGTGAAAACCCCCAATGCTACTCCTTCAGCATTTCTTAATAAAATGACAAACAAATTATTTGTGTTGACATGTAGACTGATCAGGACCATCCCAGAGTGAAGTTTTCTGAAAGAATCTCCTCCACCCGAAACTGAGAGTGGAGTCGCCCCTGGCATTGTAAAAAGAGATGTTCAAAGACCCAAAAGAAACAAAAGCTTCTGCTCATAAAAATGTAAAATATAAACTGTAGAACTTGGTCCTATTAACCTGTCAGTTAGATGTGTGTTTGTTTAGTAAGTCAGATTAGTACAAAACATTCTTCAAGATGGGTAACTCGTTAAATAACTTTCTAAACACAACAAATCATTGATTCTCCAACAGTAGATTAGAAAATCAAACTCTTAGAACACATTAGAACTGAGGAAAATGACACAAGATGCGGAGGTCTGGGGTCGTGTCACAGCAGAAGACATTTTGTGCATAGCCTATAATGACACAAACAGAGTCCTGCAGAGTTCACATGGTTTTATACCCAGACAGAATCAGGACGCTCCTCTCAGCATCTGCCACGCCACTAACAGATATGTTTGCTTTGACCTTCAGTTGTAATGATCAGCACAGTTTCAGCATAATTGAACAACATTTAGAACACAGAAGATTCATTGGTCGATCAGATAATGGGGTACTGCCCCTAAATGTCAATGTCATCCCCTGCCTTTAGACCTCGTGGAGAACTACTGTGAGAGAGAGATCCACTCCCATGAACGGACAGGCTTTGGATCAAGTCAAGTCTACTTACAAGCCACAAGGTGGCAGTGTTTGATTAGGTGCCACCCTGTGGCTCTGATCGTGCACGAATAAAGTAGTGTGGCATAAGTTCAATACGTGTATAAACAATTGAATCACATCCTATCAAGAATAAATATTGTTTACTTTCCATGTTTTTAAGCAGCAAGTTATCAGCTATAATGACATGATTTAGTTTGCCTCAGAGAAACCCAAAGCTCCAGAGTGGATAAGAGCAGGTATTTTTCATGACATGTTTCATTTGCTCCTTTCATCTCGCTGAGACCCCTGAGGGAGAACACTGGAGCACTGTGTGTGTGTGTGCTACCGGCCTTTGCTACTGGATCCCCAGATCCTAAGTGGGAGATGACAACATGGAGTGGAGGTATAACAGGGTATCTGTGCTATAGTCCCCCAAAACCTGTGATATTCAACCTGTGTAACCCCCTTCTCCTTCTTCACAGCTCAAAAAAGATTTAAATGTGTTAATGAAAACATATTTCAAATATATAATGTCCTTTACACCTTTATATTGTTTACCATCATGGCCTAATTGACTAGGAATATCATGTGTATTGATGTGGAAAAATGATAAATTTTGGAATGGAGCTGTGAACGGTGCACTGTGGGAAAGTGACAGAAGCTGTTGTGAAATGACAGAATGAGATGCAGATTCTAAAGGAATTGCTTTCCAACACAAAGTCACTTCCTCACTTCAGTTTTGTGGGTGCCCCTCTAAAAGCCTAATCTACGTTTAAAGGAATAGTTCACCGTTTTTACATACTGACATATGTTCTTACCTTACCTTAGACTAGTTAATACGTACCTGTCTGGTCTTAGTCCGTGCGCTCTGTCATGCAAACGGAGCAAAAAAAAAGGGAGCACAAATGCAGCCTCCTCCACTAACTTCTCTCCGTACTACAAGTCACGCTGCTTCTATTGACGGAAGTGAGCGAGAGAGAAGTCTCCGGAGAGAAGTTAGTGCGCGGACGTAGCGCACCTCAGATTACTACGCCTCACAATATAGTACCCGTTTTATCCGCTGAGAAAATCGACTGTTACAATTCTGTGTTACTATACTTTGCAGTGTAACACTTCACGTAACTATATACATTTAATAGGGAACACTTGGAAGAGTTTGGTAGCTTCTAGCGGGAGCTACCTTTTGGTGCTACAAAATATACAGAGGAGGCTGCGGTTGTGCTCCCGTTTTTGCTCCGTTTGCATGACAGAGCGCACGGACTAAGACCAGACAGATACGTATTAACTAGTCTAAGGTAAGGTAAGAACATATGTCAGTATGTAAAAACGGTGAACTATTCCTTTAAAGGTGCATTGCGTAAGTGGCAGAGTTTTTGCATTAGTTTGCCCCCTTTTGGCGTTTTATGTAACTGCATCCAATGCCGTGCACGCGCCCTGTATGCTCTCGACGACTTTATGCTCTCGACGTGAAGACTCATCTGGTTCTCAAATTCTCACTTCACATCACATTTCTAGTTACATCATGTTTTCTCAGGTAAGAAAACGAATTATTTGGCATTATATTTGTTTGACTAATTGTATTAGTCCTTTTTGACTGAAGAAATTTGGCTAGCTAGAAATCGGTGAAAGTTCGATTATTTGTGTGTAAGAAAATTATACATTACTGCCTTTTTCAAGAACTATCTGTAATAAGTGATGAAAGCACTATTGACAGTGAGCTAGATTTGTCCAAGCCCAGTAGCTAGCTAGTTAGATCGTCCCTGTGCCACACTTGATCTTAGCCAAAAGGCCGAGAAGCTTCTGTGCGGTCTGCCCACTCTGTAACAATAAGTCTTTTACAATACATCTGGGTACTTCTTACCTGTAACTGCCATTTATGTAAACCCACATTTCAGTAGTATTCCTGTATAAGTAAAACAAAGTGTATATACAGTACAACTCAATGGATTTAGATAATATTTCGATGATGAGTTATTGGTAACTCAATAACTGCATGCCTACAGTATGTGTATTTTCTTTATGTAAATACACATACACATACTGTAGGCATGTAGTTATTGAGTTACCAATGGCTCTTCATCGATATCTCACCATCGATAATAATAATAATCTAAGAGCCAATAACTTTTTACTCCATTTAGGGCTCCAGCAATGACGAGTTTGTTCCTATGGAGACAACCAGTGAGGACAGTGTTCACTTGATGGTCATAAGACTCTGGAATTGAGATTGAATGACATTGTCTGCCAGGCTTGAACTCTCTGACCCGGCTTGGATTTGCCCCTGTGTACGGGGTCTGAGGGCGCTGTAATTTGGTCTAATTGGATTTAATAGAATATCTGCCTGTTTTTGACTGCTAAACTGCATACAATATTGTCCCTCGTTACAGGAGATGTGTTCTCTCCCTATTGTGTCTTCCCTCCTCTCTTATCTCACATTCCTCGGGCCAAGGCCATCATAATAAATCTGGTCTCTACAAAAATTTCACACTCTTTCAGTCTTCCAGTTTGGATCCCGCTCCCCCCGCCTCCCTCTGATCTCTCCCTCCCCTCCCCTCCTTACTGTGTTTCCGACTCACCCCCTCCCTGACCCCGCCCCCCTCTGACAGCCACATTGGACCGGCAGGCCGGAGGTGCTCATCCCGTGAAAAAAATCCGTGGTTTATACAAAGCACAATGTTTTCTATCCAACTGTCTGTTGTTACCTGAATGTTATTGCTCTCTGCTGTTTCTTGCTGCACACAGCGCCGCAAATGGCGAAGTGGCACGCTCTCTGCCAAGACAATTTCCAAGTGATAACTTTGTTACTCACGTGGCAATAAAAATGATTCTGATTCTGATTCTGATCTGACACCAGTGACTCTGGAAGTCAACCTCAAGGACAAGGACGGGGAAGGGGTAGAGGAAGAGGGAGGAAGACTGCACAGAAGACTAAACAGACAGTAAAGGGAAGAGGAAAGGGGAGGAAGACAAGTGCTAAAAAGAAGGAAGATATTCCAGCAGAGGGTGCAAGAAAAAGAAAATCAAAAGGAGTAAACATCAGTAAAGATGATGCAAAAAGAGTAGCTCTGTTGTCTGCTGCAAGGAAAAAAGAGATACAGGTTTGTCTGACGTTATCCATTTATTTTTATCTCGAAACAACATATAAAATCTGTTAGTTTCCATTTTTAGGAAGTGGTAAACGGCCTGACTGCCCTGGAGAAGGACAAAGTGATCCAGATGGTGGTTAATCATCTGCCAGGTGTGTTCCTGGATATAATGCAGTAAAGAGAAGACACTCGAAAACATCACACACAATCACCACCGGTATCCCAACCACCAACAGGACCACCATCACCACAGACAGTACAGATACACAGCATACCGTCTGTTGCGGCTTCCTGCAGACCTGAGCCGCTGAGCTCGGTCAGAGTGGGTCCTGTAATGTGATGACGCGTATTGAAGCCTATGCTAATAAATCCTTGATCCTGGTATTGCGTTTTAAAGTGATTCATTGACTTAAAAAGGTACAGCAAACAAAATATGGAAAAATGATAAACTCTTGAACTGTAACATAGAACCTGATGTGAGCAAAAGAAGAGGTATGGGGATGGCTAGTGTGACGTCACGACATCACTTCCGTGTCCAACCCGCTGTACTTAATGTAAACACAATGGTGGTAGCCAAGGAACCGGTCACTTTTTTCACGGTGACATCGTATTTTGCTGACATCCCAAAGTCAGTGAAAAAGGGTCTTAACTCCTACAACTCAAACAGAGTCGTAAATGTTGGTGTGCTGGCAGGTGGAAGTGTTAAAGGGAAAGTACAGGCTTCAATGAAAAGTAAAATTTACGAGGTTGAGGTGAGGTACTGACTCTGACGGCCCAAAATTCTACAACTTTTTTATACATACAACAAATTGTTAGTCCAATGGTTTAGCTGTCCTTTACCATAAAAAGATTGAACATTTCTCATGGTTCAGATGTTACAAGTTTTTAGTACGTTAGCGTTAACTCGCTAACATAAGGCTGTCGACCACTTTACCAGTGTGACGTTAACTATTGTACTTAGCTATGTTAGAATAAGTACCTATGGTTTGTTGACAACTTACTCTGGAAAGGTACTCGCCCAATACAGATTAGACTGCTTAGGACGTTACTTAACTAGTTGTTAGCACCACCTAGTGCAAGACAAAGTGTTGCTCTCTGTCTTTTACCATTGTTAGGAGTTTTTTGTGAGAGTTAGCAAAGATGATTTTACTCAGGTACACGTTGAGGGTCAGGAAGTGAAGGCAAGTACTTGCTCTTGTGCTATCGGGAGGTCCAAGTGCCACCATGTTGCAGCTCTCCTCATTTGGACTGAGAAGAACTTTACTCGCACAGATGTCGAGTGTATGTGGAAGAGGCCCACGACACCCAAAACAGAGGAAATCACATCAAAGAAAGTGTCTGTGATTGCACCTTCCACATCACAAGGTTAGTACTTCGAGTAACTAGGAGATATCAGTCATGCTTTCTGTTTTGTTATAATTGAAAAACCATGACCCTATGTTTTCTTTCCATACTAAAATCTAAACCTGGGTTTAAGGTGTTGGAAATGAATGGTGCTACTGGGGTGGTATTCTCACTTAAATCCATATCAGTTACCATCATAACTTTTTATGCTATTATTTCAGCTGGAATTAAACGACCTGTCACCCAGGAGGACAGAGAATGGGCATTGTCATCTTTGGCACAGCTTGACCGTTTTACAGGTCTGGGTTGGATAATTGCTCCAGAATTGCCTCAGGTTTGACTTGTGTTTTGTATTTTATTGTTTCATGTCCTGCCTTATCAGAAACTTCACATGTACACCACATTAAATCAGTTACAAAGGTTGCGTTGCAGATATCCCTAGTTAGATGGTAAATTTAGTTTGACAAATGCAAACCATTGCAAATCAGACAAACATGTTCACACTTTCATTTAAATTTCATACTGAGTAAACAAACATATGTATGTCAGTGAACAATGTTGACTTGTATGGATCTAATTGTTGCTTTTTCTGATTCAATTATATCTTTTGGGACATCCCCCCATCATGACCCATCCCATCACATCAAAACTTTTGATGGGCTATTGGCCAGCTCCAGTTATGGTGATGCAGAGGACAAAGCGCTGTATATGCTTTCATCCCTTGCTGTGAGCCCACAACAGAAGGAAGCCATTGAGAGAGCCACAGTTGGGCAAACTAAGAATGCCTTATGGTAATGAGACACAAAGATCTATTGATTTCAGATGTACTAAAAGTCATTAGTGACTAGCTCTTTCTTTGTATAGCTTTTTTAAAATGCTGTGAGGTTAACTGCTGCGTGTTTATTTATAACAGGATGGCATATCGCAGGAAGAGAATAACAGCCAGCAACTTTGGTCTTGTGTTGGCAGCAGTGAAGAGGAACTCTTACCCTCCTTCATTATTCAAAACCCTGCTTGGTCATTACAATCTCAAGCAGGGAGCTCATGTAAGTGATGGACACCAAGTGATTTTAACCCTGGGGTACTGTAATAAAACATATCCTTTAGTCCTTGTTTTGGCTTTTAAAAGCTACGTTAGCTGCTGTAAAACAAACAAATACACACACGCTCACACTCACACTACCACACACACACACACTTACACTTATTTCCTTCTCTCCCTTTATAAAGCACATTGTGTATGGAATTCCCTTTCTGCCCCCAGGCTTGTGATTGGGGAATCGTGCATGAGCAAAAGGCAAAAGAAGAGTATATGAAGCGCACTGGTGTGACCTTCCAGGAGAGCGGCGTGTTTCTCTCTGACAGTGGCCTGCTTGGTGGCTCCCCAGATGGGCTAGTATCTGATGACTGCATCATTGAGGTAAAATGTCCCTATGCAGCCAGAAAGAAGACCATAATTCAGGCAGCAGAGGCAAAGGACTTTTATCTCAAACTGGATGAAGTCACTGGCCTACTGAAAATGAAACAGACCCACAACTACTGGCATCAGATTCAGGGCAACCTGTACCTGACAGGAGCTGGCACTTGTCACCTGGTGGTATGGACTCCGCTGGATCTTGTAATCCTATTCATCCAGAAAGATCCAGCTTGGGCAAACAACATTACTGTTTTAGAAACATTTTATAAGAATTTTTTCCTGCCCCATATTCTCTCCGATATTAATTGATTAACCCTGCATTCTTTACATGTTCTAAAGCAGGATTTTCATTCTGAATGTTGAAGCCTCCCCAAATTGTACTTGTTTGAGATTAATGTTTAAGATATATTAACATCTGTGCATTTGTACCAGTTGCTGCTGTTTGTTTTGTTTTATTTATTCTGAAAAAAGCAGTAACGAGGAAACCCATGTAGTCCAAATAAATTGAGTGGGAGCAACATAATCACTGTGAGGACTTGTTTTTATTAGATAGTTCAGCTGCCCTTTCATCCACGCTGTCAAATGGATATCTAAGTACTTCTCCAAATTATTCACATTTTATGGTGGATTAAACACAATTGTTTTGACAAACACCATAAAAAGTAATCTAACATTTATTGTTAAACATTTCAGTTTGTGAAAATTGATTAGCAAGGAAAAAACAACTATATTGATACATTTCTTATGGAATAAAGTTCAAAAATATATATAATCAAGGCTGATGATGGCATTGTGGCAAACAGTGAGGAAATTCATGCTATTTCACGGAGAATGGGTGTCTGTAAATTTGTGAGACACACACAAACTTTCAAAATCTTGTTGGCATGCTTTTTATACTGGTATGGAATGTAGGACAAAATGTGAAATGTTTTGAGGCGCTGAATGGAACGCTCTACATGAACTCTTGCACTGGCAATAAGTCTGTTGTAATTGTTTTCCTCCATTGTGAACTGTCCGTTGACAAGGAATGTTGGGATGTTCAGTGAAACATCTGCAGGTAAAATGTCACGAATAGTGAAACCCTTGTCAGCCATCACCATGTCACCTGCTTCTAGCTGTTGGAGTACTCCGCAGTCTGCTGTTATCGCTTTGTCTGATGTGCTTCCACCATATAGGTCACTGGCGAAGGTTGTGACTCCATTGGGGGCCACACCAATCAGAGCCTTAAGTGTGGTACATCCTTTGTAATGACTGTACAGATGACTTTGGGTGTCCAAACTTTCTGTGTTGGACACAGCTACTTCAGTACAGTCTAGCACAATGCGACAATTTGGAAACGGCTGGAAGCAATGTGGCAGGGAGGTTTGGTTCTTGAATCTGGAGGGAATTTTGTTTTCCATCATGCCTACATACAAAATGTCATACAGGGCACTGGAGATGGTGATGAAGATGTTGGTGACTGTGGCCCGGCAGCAGTTAAACCTCAGCGAAAGGTCAACAACACCACAATTTAGTCGGAGTTTCATCAAAGTCAAGAGCAACTGATCGATTAGGGGCATTTTTTGGACATTCCAATCAAAGTGATACTGGAGATCAAATTTGGAAAGAAGGGTCTCCAAAAAAAAGACTGTGGCAGCATCTGGCAAGCCAGTGTAATAGTTGACTCTGCCTGGGTGGGAGGATATTTGACTAAATGAAAACGTTTGTTTTTGTTTCTCCAATTCTTTCTTTAGTTTGTCATTTTCTTTTCTGAGCATCTCGTCGTTCTCAATTTCGAGCACCAAAACACTCGAAGTACTTGGGGTCTTTTGAGCATTGCAGAGGTGACTTGGGCCTGGTTCCGCTCTTCCTTCGTCCTCTACAGTCGCTGGGAGCATTTTCTTTTGCCGTTTGGTTGGATGTCTGATGTGAGGGAAAGCCTTTCCCTCATTCCAGGCAAACCGTGTTGGCCCGGCTGCTTTGCCATGTGGAAAATGCCATCCACAGACCCTTGAGTTGTGGTTTGGGGTGAAATCTTTACGCCTGAAAAACAGAAAAGAACATTACATAAAGAACTCAGAGGCAATAAACAAAATAGAAGTAGGTTCTGCAAGTGCAGAACCCTTATCCCTCTCATCCCCCTTCCACAAAAGCAACAACATTTGGCAACTGTATATACATAGTGACTTTAACATTGTTAATAATGGCTTTATTCTCAAAAATGACTAATCTTGTAAATACTGAATTTATTCTTCTAAATTGTCACTTAAATCTAAAACAATTACTTTAATCTTGTAGTCACTTTAATCTTGTAAAGAATTACTTTATTCTTGTAAATTACTTAATCTTGTAATTATTTTAATTCTCGTAAATTACTTTATTTTCGTAAATGAGTTTAATTTCATAAAATATGACTTTTCATAAATAACTAGCTACTTGATTCTCATAAATAACGACTTAAAACTCATAACTATATTAAACTAGTAAATGACAACTTTATTCTCGTCAATAACTTTAATCTCGTTTAGTAATGTGGCCCCACTCCATCGTAACAGCAACAGGTAACGTTATCTTGGCTAACGTTTAGCGCAAATACTGGCGCTAGCCCACACTTAAATGTATTTTTCATGATTCTAAATCCTGCTTACCGTATCAGTTTAAGCCATCTCCTCTTCTCGTTTTCGTCCAGAGGAAAGCGGTAGTAACATATCGTTTTATTTACATCATTTCTGTTATTACAAGATGGGACACAGCACTGCACCATTGTACCGCAATTTGGTTTGGACACGGAAGTGACGTTTTCGGCTACAATGACGTAGCGACTAGCCATCCCCAGCAGGCAAACAAACAAACAAACGAACGAACGGTCAACAAAAAATACGGCTGTGTGGGGGTTTGTAATGTATGGTAAGTTATTATGATGTATGGGTTGTTTTTAAGTGGGGTTTGTGTTGGGTTTGGGTTTAAGTATGAGGGTTGTGTTTTAGGGATAGATTTAATTTTTATGTATGGTATAAGTAGTAGTAATTAGTAAATTTGTTTAAGGATATTTTTGGATATTTGATGGTAATTGTATGGTTGTTTTTAGGTGTGGGGAGTTTAGATAGAGAAATGGGAGAATAAATAAAATAGTTAATAAATTTATATTTAAAGTTTAAAATTATAGTAGTGGTGTGTGTTAGGGGAAAATAGTAGGAGATATGTTAATTGTTTTGTTAAAGAGGTAGATAAATGTTGGAAGGATAAATAGATGAGGGAGTGATTAGTTATATTGGTTAAAAAAAATAATGGATTTAAATATATAAGTTATTGTGGTAGTTGAAAAGTGTGTGAAATAAGTAAGTGGAATAGTGTGCATGAGATTGGGATAATAAATAGGAAGAGTTTTGTGAGATAATTTAAATTTGGAGTTATAGTGATTAATTTATTATTGTTATGGGTGGTAAGTTTTGTTGTTATTATGTATATGTTAAATTTTTTTTTAGGGTTTGTTGTGTTATAAAAGATTTAGAATTTAGGGCATGGGAAATGGGATGAGAAAAATTGTTAATGATATTTAAATAGGTATGGAGGATTTATTTATGAGTGTTAATTTGTTATTGTGTTGGGGGATGGTAGATTAAATATGGGTAATGAGGTTGGTGTTATTAGTTTGGGTTGAATGTTATTATTTGGTTATTTTATTTTTATGATTTATGGGGGAAGGAATTTTGATTTGGAAAATTGTATGTATTGATATTTAAAGAAATGAAGTTTATGGGAGGGATATGTTTTGTGAATTTGGGAATTTAGGTAGGTTGTTGTTTTTATGAGTTGATCACTGGTTGGGTTATGGAGAAGGTGTTTTGGAAAATGATGAGGGGTTTGTATATGGGTTTGTATGGTGGTTTGAGGATTGTGGTTATAACATGGGTTGTATTAGGTTATATTAATGATGGGAAGTGTTAAGGGTGGGGTGTTGTGTTATAATGGGGGGTTTAATTTTGTTGAGATTGATGGATTATTAGGTTTGGATGATAGTAAGGTAGGGAGGTGGGTTTAATGGAATTTGGGAGTTAATGGTAATTGGGTGATGGGGGTTATATGAATGGTGTTGGTTTATAGTTGAGATGGTTGTGGGGATTGAGGTATGGTGTGGGTGTTGGGGGATGGTGGGGTTGTATTATTGTAAGGTGGTGGTGGTGAGTAGATGGTGGGGTTATTAGATATATGAGTAAAATGGGGAAAATATTTGGGAATTGAGTATGGGGGGGGATGTGATGTGGTATGAGGTGGGTGATATATTGAGGAGGTGATTTAAGGTTGATTAGGGGGGGGTAGTGAGATAAGGGGGTATGGGATGTATAAGATGTATGAATGAATATTGTTTGTAAGCAGAAGAAGGAAAGTAGTGAGTGATGGGTAATAGAATGAAAAGGATATTAATGTGATTTTGGTGAAAAAGTGTGGGGGGTGTGAGTGGAAAAGGGAAATAATGGGGGGTGGGGGGGGGGAGGTGTGAGGAGGGGTGGGGAGGTGGGTGGGATTTTGGGGTGGGTGTGGAATGAGGGGAAGAGGATGATTTTTAAATTTGTATGGTTGGATGAGTTAGGTGGATAGGGGGATTATATTTGAATTGGGATTGGAGTGGGATTGGGGATTGGGGTGGGGTTTGATATTGGATGTATATTGGATTAGATTGTGGAGGTTATGTGTGG
This sequence comes from Knipowitschia caucasica, assembly GCA_964034765.1. Classification (NCBI taxonomy): domain Eukaryota; kingdom Metazoa; phylum Chordata; class Actinopteri; order Gobiiformes; family Gobiidae; genus Knipowitschia; species Knipowitschia caucasica. Next base: position 19,109,074 of record OZ035836.1, on the reverse strand, counting down.
ATGTTTTGATTTTTGTTTATTGATGTTGATGTTTGTGGTTGGTGTGATTAATATGATTTGAGAATGTAAAGAAAGGGAAGAATTTTTAGTGGATGAGTATTTATTGGTGTTGTAGGTTATTGTGTGGATGTATTGGTGGAAATTGTGGGGAGAGGGTGGTTATGATGTTTAGTATGATGTAGGGGTGGGGGGGGGGATGGGTTGTATGGGGGGGAGGGGTAGGAATTTATTGAGGGGGGGGATGGGGGGCTATATTTGGTATGGGGGGGGATGAGGTAATGTGATAAGGAGTGAATATGGGGGTGGGGGGGGGGAGAAATGGTGGGGAGGGTGGATTTTAGGTTGTGTAGGGTGGGGGGTGGAGGGGTGTTGGGAAATGTGGAAGTTTGGGGAATGTGGGGGTTGATATAGGGGGGTGGGGGGAATGGGTATGTAGAGAAAAAAGATGAGGGTGTGAGGGATGGGATGAATGATGGTGATGGGAAGATGGGGATGATGAGAGGTATTAGAAAGGGGGGGTTTTTTGGGGGGTGGTAGGAAGAGGGGGGGGGGGTGTGGGGATGGGGGAGGTGTAGAAGGAATGGGATGTGTTTTGGGAGGGGATAAGGGAGAAGGGAGTGGGGTGGAGGGGGGGTTTGAGGGGGGTGAATTTGTAGAGGTTTAGAGATTGATTATGTGATGAGGTAAGATGGGGGGGGAAGGGGGGGAGGATGGGGGGAAGGAGAGAGATGTTTTTATGTTAAAGTGTATTTATTGTGTGTGATGGTTTTATGTAGTGGTGGTATATATGGGGATGGATTTGGTTTATGATGATGAATGGTAGGTATAATTGGGGGTGATGTATCGTGAAGATAGGTTAGGAAGGGGTGTGTTGGGAGGGGATATGTTTGTTTTGGGGGAAGGTTGTTTTGGGATAGAAAATTGGATATGGTGTGTTATTTGGTATTTGGTTGTTTAGGAGGAGATTGGTGAGTTTTTATTTTTTGGTTAAGGATAAGTTTTTTGGGAATGAAGGTTTTTTGTTGGGTATATGGGGATTGGATTGGGAAAGAGGGGGAATTTGAGAAAGGATTGGTGGTATGGATAGTGGTAGGGATAGGGGAGGGGAAGAGTTGGGATGGGGAAATGTTGGAAGTGTTTGATTAGTGGGTGTGGGGGTTTTGGAGGGTTATTGGGTTTGATTAATGATGTGGGATGAAGGGGAGTTGTTTGGGTGTATGATATATGTGTTATGATGGGGGATTAGGGTGTGATGTTGTTTTGGTGATGTGAGTTTTTGGGGTATTAGGTGGTATGGTTTGTGAAAAGAAGAGAGAGAAGTTTAGGTGGGTATTATGAGTGAGTGATAGGGGGGGGAATATGTTTGGAGATATTATGTGTGGTGGTTTTATGGTTTTATTAAGATTATATTATGGGTGGTAATGAGAGAATATTTGTATTTGGGATGGTTGATAATTGAATGTAGTGAATTTAAGTTTATGGTTTAGGAGTTAATGATTTTAGTTATAAATATGATGTGTTTGGGATGGGGAATAATTATATGTTTTATAATATATATAGTGAGATTTTTTGGTGGTAAGGGTATGATAAGAATTTGGGAAAATGTAATTGGTATGATTGTTAATAATAGGTGTAAAAGATGGTGATGATAAGGATGTGTTTTGTATTTAATTTTATTAATTTGTGTTATAGGTTGTTAGTAATTTAGATTGTGGGGATTTATTGGAATAGTTGGGTGATATTTATTGGTATATTATGTATTTGGGGAAATTATGTTTAGGATATAGGTAATGTGTTAATGTTTGGTTATTTGTTGGATGATTTTTTATTATTGAATTGAAAATAATGTTGAGATTTTAGTGTGTGGTATTTATGGGGGAGGATAATGTTATTTGTGTAATTTTTGTAATTGTTTGGTTGTTGGTTTGGATTGGAAAATAGAATAGATGGTTTTGATGTGATGGGTTGGGAATATTTGGGTCAGGGTGGTTGGGGGGTTTGGTGGGGGGATTATGTGGGTGAAAGGAGGTTTGTGGGATGTTGTGGTGTGGTATATGGTTATTGTGTTTTAAGTTGATTGGGAGGGTGTGGGGTTATTGGGTGTTGTGGAAATAATTTGATATTTTTGGTTATATTTATATTATGGTAGTGTGAAAGAGTTGAATAAAGGAGTAAAAGAGGGGGGTGAAATATTTAGTTTTTAGAGTTTTTTTTTTATTATATTTGTAATGATTGATGATGTATATTGTGGTGGTATGTGTTGAAGTAGGGATTATAATGTGGGTTTTTGTGTAGATAATGTATATTTGTGATAAGTGGAATTTTGAGTGAGGGTGGTGTGGTTTTAGGGGAATGTGAGATTGAAGTATGAATTAATAAGTGTGGTGGGTTATGTATTTGATGTGAAATGAATATATTTATGTTGGAGTTTGTTGGGGTTTAGGTTTATGAAAAGGGGTTTTTAAGTTAATAAGGTTAGTTTTGGTAATTAATTTTAAATATGTGGTTTAAATTGTTATTATGTTTTATAGTAATTTAAATAGGTGGATGGATGAATGTTTTAGTGTGGGTGAAATAGATTGGAATTAAAATTTGGTAGGAAGGGGGGAGGATTGAAAAGGAGGGTGGGTAGGATTGGGGTTATTTGGTGTATGATGGATTGTGGTTTGATTAAGTGGGTTAATGGAAGAAAGAGGGGAGAGGATATATGTGGGTGGGTTGGGGGGAAATAGAGGTGGGGTATGTGTATAGAAAGGTTTTTGGTGTAATGTTGGGGTAATAATGTGTGTATGAGATGGGGTGATGAGTGTGGATTTTTGTTTTATGTATTGGTTGTTTTGGTTTTTTGATTGTTTTTATTATAATTTTGAATAATGTGTTAAGGGATTATATAGGTATATAAGGATATGTATGTTTAGTAAAATTAAAGTTTATATGAGGATAGTGTATTGAATATTTTTTATTTATTAATTTGAGTTTTTAGTTAGAGTGTGGTGGGTTAAAGGGGAGTTAAGGGATGTGCTGTAATGAAATGGTAGGTGTGTTAAAGATTGGTTTGGTGTTTTATGATTAATTTTATATTAAATGAATTATAATTTGGTGATATGTTTATTTATATTTTTTTTTGTAGTGATGGTTAACAATTTAAAAGTTATGGGGAATTTGTGGTGAAAAATAAATGGGTAGATAGAATTATAAGGGAATTAGAGTGTAGGGTGATTTGTTGTTGTCATATTTGATAGGAATTTATGAGTAAATTAATGAAATTTTGAAAATATATATTAAGTGATGATTATATAAAAAAATTGTTATGTATTAGGTATACAAGTGTATAATGGAGATGGATATAATTAGTGTTGTGATAGTAGGGAATGTTAATGGTAAGAGGTGTTTAAAAATGGGAAAGAGTAATGGGAATATAATTGATTTGTGTTTTTATGGGTGTTGTATAGGAAATGATCAATATAATTATGAAAATATTATAATAATGTAAGTTGGTAGAAATGGGGTTGAAGGTAAAGTATATAGTATTGAGGTAATATATAAATTTATTTAATAAAAAAAGTAAATTAATAATTTTTGGTGTAATTAAAAATTATCAAAATAGAAGGTTATAAGGGTAATTTAATTATTTTTTGGTATTATTTTTTGGTTAATAAATATATTTTGTGACAGTGTTAGTTTAAAAAGTTAGAGTTTTTACATACAAGTAATTATATGGGAAAATATATTTTGGAGGATATAGTGATGAAAAGAAGGACTTAAAAGTTTGGTATTTGGATTTGGGGGATTGAATTTGTAGAAAATAAGTTGGATAAGGAAGTTTGTAAATGTTATAGTGGGATGATAGGATGGGGGTTTTGATAATTATGGGTTTATTTTGGAGAAAATTGAGTAATTGTTTTGAATGAATTGAGGATTGGGAGTCTAGGTAGGGATGGTAAGTTTTGGAGAAAGATAATTGATTTGTATAGTTGAGTATTTAGGGGGGAAGTGTTAGTAGGGATGGGTGTAAGGTAATGGTGGAAAAAGAGTGGGGTGTTTGGTTATTTTTGTTTGAAAGGGTGAGATTGGGTATTTGGGTGTAAATATGGATTAGTTGTTATTGATATGTTATGTTGGGTATTAGGGGTGTATTTGTTTGTGAAATGAAGTTTTTATATGTGGTATTAAGTAAAGTATGGAGGGGGGGTTTGGAATGAGATGTGATTGTTTTAGGTAGAAAGTTATAGGATTAATAATGAGAAAAGTAAAAAAAATTATAGAGAGGTGATGAATAATAAGAGATGAAAAGATAAAATTTTTTGGTTGTGTGTTATATAGATTAAAATTATTAGAGGGAGGTGGAATTAGAGTAGAATATAATAATAATAATTAGGTGGTGGGAGGGTATTGGGTATGATGATATATATATAATATTAATCAAAAGGAGAGGAGGAAATGGGGTGATAGATAGAGTATATAATATAACAAAAGTAGGAGATGTTAAGATGTGTATTATTGATAATAATAATTTATGGTGATGTGAAATGAGGTGGGATGATATTATCAGAAATGGGTTGCGGGTTGTGATAGTGGTTAGAGGGTGGTTTAGAAGTGGTAAGGATGTAATATATAATTATATTATTTGTAATTAAATATAATGTAGGGATGTTATGTAATATTGGGTGGTAAAGGATGGGAGAGGGTAATGTTATATGTATGTAACAATTATTATATAGTATAGGATAGTAGGTTGGTAAGGGGTTGTTAGAATAATTGTACATTTAGAATAAGGTAGATATAAATTTTGGTAAATTGATATAGGGGGGGGATAAGGTGAATGTAGAATGAAAGTAGGTTTAGAAATTTGTGAAGAAATGGTATGGGATTGGGGGAGTGTTGGATAAGTTTAAGTTAGGTATAAGGGTGGTAAAGAAATTTTATGATGTTCTGGGTATTTATAGGTATATAGGAGATGTTATGTTATAAAAATGTATGGTTTTTTAATTATAAGGTAGATATTAGTTATGGGGTGGTTAATACGTAAGGGTTTATAAGGTATGAAGGTTATTATGTAATTATTATTTGAAATTGGTAAAAGTAGGGTGAAAGATAAGTAAGGAGATGCTTTGTTTGAGAAAGGGATATTGTTGTGTTTGGATGGTTTTGTTTTGTGGGTTTATAAAATTGGGGGTTTATTTAGTAATTTAGATGTGGTATGGTTATATTTTTTGTTTGTAATTATATTTGGGTTTGGAAAGGATTAAATGAAGGGGTTGGGTTTGGGGGTGGGAAAATATTGGTTTGGGTATTGGGGTATGTTGTATGGATGACTTAAATTTTTTGAGGTGTATGTTAATGGATTAAAGGTAGTATTTATTTGGTGGTTTTGTTTGTGATGGTGGGGGGGGGGGGAGGGAAGGGTATGTTTATGGTTTTTATATTAGTTGGGGTGGATGGGGTTTGAGGGTAATGGGTGGAATATATTTGATGAATGGTAAGGATATAAGGGGATTATATAGCACATAGGGTTGGTTGATGGGAAGAGTGGTGATTGAGGTATGTATGATGATTTGTGGTGGGGGTGATGTTGATATAGTTTTATGGTTGGTTAGGATGATGAATGGGAAGAAATGTTATGTATAATTTGTTAATGTTAGAGAGTTAGGAATTGTTGTGAGAGATGGGAATGGTTGAGTGTGATAATAGTTTTAAAAATGTATGTGGTGTTTGTTGATTGGATAGTTTTTTTTTGTTTTGGATGATGAGTATTATTGTTGGGTTATGGGTTTAGTTGTGTTGTATGTTATAGTTTATGTGTGAGATAGTTAGTGGGTATTTAGTTGATGGTATAATGGGGAATAATATGTTAAAATATTAATAATATTTTTGTTTGTGTATTTTTGGGAATTATAGTTAGTGTGTTTTGGTTTGTGGTTGGGTAATTAGGAGAAAGGGGTTTATGGGTTTATGGGGTATTGGGGGGGATTTTGTGTGGGTGTGGTTTTTTGATGGGTATAGTTTATATGTGTTAGGTTGGAATGAGGGAAAAGAGATGATTATAAGGAAGGGTTTTTGGTGGTATTTTGTGGTAGAAGTTGGATGATTGATTTGGAATTGTATAAGAGGGAATATTTTTTTATATTTGGTGATGGGAGTGGAAGTGGGAAGTAATGGGTAATTGTGGTTGTTAGATGGGGAGGAATAAGTTATGAGGGAATAAGGTAGATATTATTTAGGGTTGTGAAGTAAAGAGTATGGGGTGTGGAAGGATGGGTGGGGATTTAATTGTGTTTAAGATGAGGTTTAGGTTTGGTAGTTATTGTGGTTTTGGGTATATAATGATGGATTTTTGGGGATTTTAGGGGGGGAAGGTGGGGAAGGTTTTAGGGGTGTTGTATGGTGTAAATTATGGTTATTATGGTTTGGGTGGGTTGGGGGGAATTTGAGTGGGGATGTTATTAAATAGGTGGGGGGGGGGGGGGGGGGGGTGTTTGTTGGAGTGAGAAGGTTTTTATTGGAATGTTTATAAAAGAATTTATAGATTGTTTTTGATAGTTGATAGGTGTGGATGGGGGATGTTAGTTTATAATTTGGGTGTTGAATGGAAGTTGTTAATATGATTATTTATGTGGGTGGAGGTGATGAGGGGGTTATGGTTGGTGGATTTTGGTTGTGTAGTGGTTTTTGTGAGGTTAAGGGGGAAAGGAAAGAGAGATAGTGGGGGATAAGGTTTGGTTGGTTTGTGTGTTGTTGTGTGAGTGGGGGAGATTTAATAGGGATATTTATGATGGGATGATGGGTTTTTTGAGGGGATGTTTTTAATATGAGAGGTTTAGAAGGGTTTTTTTAAGGGGAAATAATTGATAAATTAATTAGGGATTTTTAGTGGTTAGGGTTATTGTTATATAGATAGGTTAAGGGGGCTGTGATGTTTTGTTTTGTTTTGGGTGTTGTGTATTTTTTGATGTTTGGGGTTGAACTTATGGGGTGGGTTTTATATGGGGGGTTTTTGTGGGATTGGATGGGTTGGGGGGGAGGATGTTTTGTGATTTTTTTGGTTTTAATGGAAGTTGATAGGGTTAGGGGGGAATTGGTTGTTTTTTCTTGGTGTTGAGATTTTTGGAAAGGGATGAAATGGGAGGGGGTTTTAGTATGGTTTAGATTTATTAGGGGGTGGGTTGATATATATATGGGAGAGTGAATTATTTTGGAGTATGAAGTGTGGTATGGTGTATGATATGGGTAGTGGTTATTGGGTTTGGATGATATGGTTAGTTAAATAAAGTGGGAAATATTGTTGATTTGTGTTGTTTAGTGTGTTATGTTATTATGTATTGGGTTTATATTAGTTTGAAGTTTAGAAGTTAGGTTTGGTTAAAGGATTATTATGATGGGATTTTTGGTTTGTTTGATTGAGGTTTAAAATGGTGTGTTGTGGGTAGGGGAATTGGGTTAGATAATTTTTGGTGTTTTTAAGTGGATATAAGGGGAATATTGAGGGGTGGGTATATAAATGAAGATGTGAGAGATGGGAATTGATGGGATAGTGTGGGATAGGTTAAGGATGAGTTTATGGGATATGAGAGTTACGATGTAAAGGTGGTTAGAATGGGTGTGTATAATTTTTATTAGAGATGATGGGGAATAAGGAGGGGAGGGGTTGATTAGTGGATAGAATTGAGTGAAAATGTATGTTTTTTGTTTGTTTTGGAAAGATGGGTAATGGTTAAGTGAGGATTTAGATAGGGTAGGGTTTGGATTGGTTTTGGTATGTAGGAGAAGTTGGGAAAGAGGGAAGTAGGGGTATATGGGGGAAGTGAGGTGTATGGTTAGGCTTTATTGAGTAGTTATTTGTTAGTTTTGTGATATGAGTTGGATGTATGTATTAATTTTGTATTTTTGTCAGTTTTAAGTGAATTGGGATGAAATTGTTTGAGAAAATTGAATGTAAGTGATGATATATATATAAATAAGTGAATGTGTGGTGATGTGATTGATACTTATTGTCAGTATTTGTCTGAGTTGTTATTTATTGATAAGGTGTGTTTTGATAGGATAAGTATTTGGATAATATAGTTGGATTTGGAGAATGGTGATGGTGGAATGAGAAGTGTGTTAAATGATGTATTAGGTATAAATAAGGGATGTAATTGAGTAATGTGTGTGTGATGGTTGTTTTGAATTTTGGGATAAATAATTGTGTAAATAGAATATGATAATGGAGCTCGGGGGGTGATTGATAGTTTTTGTTATGGATGGAGTATAAGGTATTAATATGGGAATTTAGTGAAAATGTAAAGTAATTAACAAAATTATGATTATATTTAATGGGGGGGTATAATGGGGGGGTATAGATAGTGAATGTGGATGAATTTGGAAATGATATAAGAAATGGTGTTATGAAGAGATATAATGATGTGGGGGTGAATATGTAAAGTGGTCATAATGTATTAGGGGGGAAAGGAATAATATTAGGGAATGGTTGGTTGAGGGGGAATATTAGAATTGTGTAAGTATTTTTGGATAATGTGTTTGGTTGGGGATATTGAATAAGGGTTATATAATTTATGGGGGGTTGAGGGGAGATGGTATTTGTTTAATTTTGATTATGGTGGAATATTGGATTTTAGGTTGTGGGGGGAGTGTTTTGAATATATATATGTTAGGATATTTAGAGATATAAAGGTTAAATAATTAAAATGATATGATGTTGGTTATTAGGATTTTATTAAAGTGATTGATGGGGAATAGGTATGAATGAGTTTTATAGTATTAAATGTGTTGGATGGTTTGGGTGGGTGGGGAGAAGGGGGATTGGTATGTGGGATGGTGGGTATGTTTCGAATGAATGGTAAATTTTTGATTTGGATGTTGTTGTGGAAGGATTATGGGGAAAGATATTTGGGGTGTTAATTGTGTTGGTTTGGGTGATTGTATTTGTTTAGGGAAGTGAATTGGAAGGGAATTGAATTTTGTGAGGGATATGGTGATAATGTATGGAGAATATTTAGGTAGTGGGTTGTTGGGGTTAGAAGAGGGTAAAATGGGAAGAGAGATTGAGGATAAAATAAAATAATATAGTTGGAGTTAGGGAAAAAATAAATATTTAAAAATGGTTGGTAGGGGAGTGGAGGAGAAATTTTGGTTTATTGTGGATGTGGGTGGGAATAGTGGAGGGAGGTAATTTGATCTGTGATAAGGTTAAGGTGGTAAGGGTGGGATTGTGGGGGGAGGGAGGTAAGAGAGGGTTGAGTTTTAAGGTTAGTTGTATATAGTTGAGTATGGGAGATAAGAAGAGTGTGGGGTGATTTATATGGATGAAGTTGAGTAAGGGTAATGTAGTGGTAGATATTTTTGGGGGGGGGAATGGGGGAAGAGGGTGTGGGGGAAATGAGGAGTAAATTTATATGCTATGAGGGGTGGATTGATTTTTAGATTGAGTTTTTTGTTTGATAGAGTGGATTATTTGATAGAGTAGGGTTTGGGGAGGATTTTGGGATGGGTTTAAATTGGAATAGTATGGGGGTAATGGTTTAAGGAGGTTGGGGATTTATTTTTGTTTTTTGGGGGATGGTGGGGGATGATGTGTGATGGGTTTGGGAGGGAGTTTGAGGGGGGGTGAATTATAAAGGAGGTTTTAGGAGAATATAATGGTGATAGTAAGAGGAAGGGGGGGGAAGGGGGAGGATGGGGGAGAGATAGAGGGTTTATTTAAAGGTGTAGTGAATTTGTGATGGGGATGTGTGTAGGAGTGTATGGTTGTATATAGGGTGATTGATTGTGTGAGATAAGGAGGGTGGTATTATGGGGGGTGATGATTTGTGAAAGATAGGTTAGGAAGGGTAGGTGGGGGAGGATAGGTATGGGTTTGTGGGGGTAATGATGTGGGGGGAAGAAAATGCGGGATTGTGGGGTGGGGGGGGTTTTTTGGGGTTTGTGTGAATTTGTTTTGGGTGGGAAGAGGTTAGTGGGGGGGAAATAGGGGGGGGGTGTGTTGAATTGTATTTTTTGTTTTTGGTTGAGTTTGGGGGGTTAAAGGTTTGGGGGGAGTTTGGTGGTTTGGGGAATGGGGGGAATTTTAGGTAGATTGGATAAGGGTTGTAGTTTTAGGGGGTTAGGAGGGTATAGGGAGTTGTGTGGGGGGTTATGTTTTTGATGTATTTTTATGAGGAATTTTGGTTATAATTTAGGGGGTGTATTTGTTTGAGAATGGGGGGTGAAAAATAATTGTAGATTGGGAAAAGGGGGGGATTGGATAGAGGAATATGAGAAGTTGTATGGGAGAGAGAGGTGGAAAGAAGGTAAATTGTTTGGAGGGGATGTGGGTTTGGAATGAAAGGGGGGGGGGGGAATTGTGGTAAGGGGGTTTTGATAGTTGGTTGGGGGAAGGAATATGGGGGAGGAATATAGGTTAAGTTTGTGGGGATGATGTGAGAATTTATTGGGAAATGTGATATATAATATAGTGTTGGGGGGTTTAGGTTGGTGTTGTGGTGGGGGTTAAGAGTGGGGAGGTGGGGGTTGATTGGGGGGTCAGTGAGAATATAATAAGTTGTAATTAAATAGATGGGTTTTAGAATATGTGCAAAATGTGTTTGTTAATTTTGGGAAATGATGTATTACATAAAGTTTTCAATTATGTTTTTTTTTGTTAGAAATTTTAATAAAAAGAAGTAGGGTTCAACATTAAATTTATATTTAAATTTAATAGATTATATTAATAGTTAATTTAGGGTAATGTATGGATAATTAAAATATTCAAATATATAGACAAAAACACTAAGAAAATAATATGTTTTTAGAAATAATAATAGATAATAAAAGTTTGTGGCAATTAAGAATTTAGAAAAAATTTTTGTTTGGTAAAGTTTTTTTCAGAATACTATATTGAATTTTTTGTTGTAGGATTGTATTGCTTTATAATTATATTGTGATTAAATAAAAATAAATGAATTGATGGAAAAGGTATTAGGATTTAAAAATGTTTTTGTGGGATAGAAGGGGAAAAAAGATTTGTACTTATATGGTTCGATTATGATTATTATTAATAATTTTTTTTGAAGGTGATTATTGATAATTAGAATTATGTGGATTTAAATGTAAAGATAATAGTGAGTGTGTAAATGGTTAAGTAGATAATTAAATTAGGGAGTAAAATATGGGTGTTGTATGATCTAGGTATGAATAAGATTGTGATGTAGGTATGGTAAATTGTTAAATATTAAATATGTTAATTTGGTTTGTAAAGGTTAGTTTTAAAATAAAGAATAGGGGATTTTATAAGGTAAAAATGAAATTGTATAAATGTATTAAGAGTAGTGGAAGAAAATGAATGATGGGATGTAGTTGGGTGGTTGTGTGAAGATTGGCTGTTTTTGTGGGAAATGATAGTAGAGTTAGATTGTTTTGGGGGGGATTAATTTGGTAAGTGTGATGGGAATATATTGAAGATTGGAGGTGGTTTTTATGGAATTGGATGATATTATGAAGGAAGATAGAAGAGTTTGTTATGTATAAAATGATTGATGTAAAGTTTGTTGGTCAATTTTGGTGGAGGTAGATGATTGGGTTTGGGGTGTTTTATTGTTTATGGTGTTAGTGGGGTAGTAGAAAAACTGAGAAATGTTAGAGAATTGATGAATTTTATGTTAAATATGGGGGGGGAATATTAGAGTATTTTGGAATTTGATAGGAGTTGAGTGGAATAATATTGTGGGTAGTGGGTATTTTTAGTGGTGGTGTGGTGTATATTATATGGGATGGTGGTTATGGTTGGTGTGGGTGAGGGGGATGGTGGATGTTGTTGGAATGATGATAGGTATTTGGATTCTAATTGTTGGGTTTATGCTTTTATGGGATTATGATTTTTTTATTGTGTGTTGTGGGAAATGGATTTGGAATTATAATAGTTTTATTATATAGATTGTATTATGAATTATAGTTGTTAGGTTTTATGGATGTTTTTTGGGGGTGTTTTTGTTTGTAATGAGATGGTGTGAATGAGTGGTGGGTGGGAGTTAGGGGGTGGATGATATCAGGTATAGTTGTATGATTTTGAAATTTGGGGAGGATTGTCTGATTGTTAATGTGTTAATGAGGTTTTTGTGTTGTGGTTTTGATTTGGGAGTTGGTTATTGGGTAGGGTGGGTTGGGTGGATATAGTTGGGTGTGTAAATAGATGATGTTGGGTTGGTAATTTGTTTTATTTGGGTTATATATGAGGTTATGTAGTTGATATTGTGATTTGGGGTTATTGGGGATGTTTGGAATGTGAATATGGTTGTTAAATGTTTTGGTGGGGGGTTAGTGTGTTATTTTGTGGGGTGTTGAATGGGGATGGTGGTAATTATTTTATGTGTTTTGTTTATATGGTTTTTTGGTTAATTTTATTTGTATATAAATTAGGGATGGTGGTATTTGTTGAGTTTATGGGAGTAAGTTAATAGGTTATTTATTGTTATTATTTTTGTTATGATGGGAATGTATTGATTAGTTTTATTTGGAAAAAAAGGTTGAGGGGGAAATGTGGGGGGGGGGGTTTTTTTATTAGAATGTGGAGGTGGGTATTTGGGTTAAGTGAATTTATGAATGGGTTATATGTGTAGTTTGTGGGATATGGGGGTGGGTGGTGGTGATTAATTATATATTTGGGTTAGATAGATTAATATTATTAGTGGTTGGGGGTGGTTTTGTTTGTTTTAATGGGTGGTGGGTGGGGTATTGATTTATTTTTGGGTTTGGTGTAAGGGATTTTGTGGGTTTTGGAAGGGTAGGGTGAGGTTTTTGGGGATTTTGGATGTTGTGGGGGTGGGTTTTAATTTTAGGGTAATTTGGAGTGTTGGGAGGGGGTTGGTTTTGTATGAATTGGTGGGGTTTTGTTGGGGTGGTGTGGGGGGGGTGAGTGGGATGGTTGATTTGGGTGTTGTTTTTTTTTGATGGGAAGGTGGTGGTGTAGGTTAGGTAGGGGTTAAGGTGTTTTTTGTGATGATTGGTGTTGGGGGGGGGTATATGAATTGTAGTTAATTGGTTTTTATTGGTATTTATATTGTGATGGGTATGAAGGGGAGAGGGATTGATTGATTGGGGAAAAGGTATTTGGATGGGATGTATAAGGGTGGGATAGGGGGGGGTTGGTGTATTAGGATATGGTAGGTTGAATTGGGTATATTTATTTGGGGTTATGTTTTGAATAAGGAATGGGGGATTTGATTTTGTGTTTTGTTTTTGTGAAGATTGGGGATATTGGGTTTGGATAGGGAGATTGTGGGAAGTTGGGTGGTTTAGGGGATATGGGGTTGTGTTGAAAAAGTATAATAATTAAGGGGTTTAATGTGGAGGGTATTGTGGTTGAGAAATTGTGGATGATGTTGAGGTATTAGGTGAGTGATGTAGTATTTTTTGTGTTGTGATGGGGTTTTGGGTTGTTTTAGTGGGTTTTGATATTTGGATTTTTTTGAGTGTGAATATGGTGATTAAATATTGTTTGAATTTGGGTATGTGATAGTTTTGATAGTATGAAGGATTATGGGATTTGTTATTTGAAATTGTTATGTTTTATAAAATGTGTTGGTTATATTTATATTGTTGGGTATTTGTTTTAGTGGGGATGTATAGAAAGAATAGGTGAAGGGGTAGATTTGGTGATAATTGTGGGTGTTTATTGGATGATTGGAGTGGTTTGGGGGGTAGGTGGGATGTGATGAGGAATGGGAATGTTTAATAATAATAATTGTGTTATGGAATATTTAAGGGAATTATTTAAGGAGATGGGTATGATGGGGGGGGAAAGTTATTAGGAGAGGTGATTGGAGGTTGGTGAAGTAGGGTTGTTTTAATATTTAGTTTTTGTGTAATTGTTTAGGTAATGTGGGTGATAATATAATGGTGTGTGTGTATTAGATTTAAAGTATGAGGGTATATGAAAATATATGAATAAATATATGGATGGGTGTTTGTAGTTTGGTTATTGGTGTATTGGGATGGGGGGGGGGGTAGGGTTTGGGATAATGTGGAAGGGGGAGGGGGGATGTGAGTTTGGATGAATTTGGTTAGAGATGGTGGGTTGTTTTTGGTTGGTATGTATAGAAAGATATTTAGGAGGTAAGTAGGGGATTATTATACATGAGGTGGGTAAAAGGTTTGGGGTAGGTTTGATGTTTTTGGGTTAATGATTGGTGGGGTGTGGGTTGGGTTGAATATGGGTTGAGTTTTGTGATGTTGGAATTAGGATTTTGGTTGTTGATGTTGTTTGTTGTTTAAGTTTGGGGGGTTTATTTGAGTTTGTAAGAGGAAAATAGATTTTGGGTTTAAGGTTTGTAGGGGGTTGATTGGAGATGGGGTTGGGTGGTTAGGATATTATTTGGTGGGATATGGGGTATTGTATATATTGATGATGTTGTAGTTGGATTGGATCTTTATTAAATATAATGAGTTTTGATGGTGGGGGTATATTTAGGGTTTAGGTGAGTGGTGTTGTGTTTAGGGTGGGGATGGGGGGTGGGGTGGAGGTGGTGTGTTTGGGGGGTGGTAATGTATGGTATGTTATTTTGGTGTTGTTGAGGTGTTGGTTTGTTGTTGGGGTTTGGGGTAAGGGAAGGAAGGGTGGGGTTGTGGAGTGATTTTTTTTTTAGGGTTGGGGGGGTATAAGGTGGTTGGTAAGTGGGAATTGTTTAAGAATGTGGGGGGATATTGGGAGTTATTGTGTGGGGATGGGTATGGGGTTGGGAGATAGAAAATTGATTATTAAAGAAATAAGTATATTATTTAAATTGTAATAGGTGGAAAATTAGAAGATATGGGGTGGGGGGTGAGGAAATGAGGTAATTGGGAGAGATTTGAATTGTGTTGGGAAAGTGTGGGTTGGTTATATATTGAGGTTAAATAAGGAGTGATGTGATTGGTTGGGATATTTGGTATTTAATAGGGAAAGGGAGGGTATGAGATAAGTGATGTGGAGGTGGGGAAGAAGTTGTGAATTAAGGAGTGGGAATATGGTGATGTGAGGGATTATTAGAGGGAAGTGTGGTTGGGGAGGAATTTTTTTTTTGGTTTGTTGTTGGGAAATATGTGATGGGGGGGATGGTGGTAAGGGAGATTGGGGTGATGTTGTTATGGAAAATAGTGTGTTTGGGGTTTGTTGTGATTTTGGTGAGTATTATGGGGGAAGGGGATTTGGGAGGAGAAAAATGTTAAGGATTATGGGAGAATATGTGTATGGAGGATTTATGTATGGGTGTTTTTGGTTGGGGGGATGGTTTATTATTATTGGGTATATTTGATTTTGGGGGTTAATTTTGTGTGGGGGTTTTTGGTTTATTGTGTGTAATATTTTTTTAGGGTTTTATGGGGGATGATTGTGGTTTTGGGGAAAAGGTTAGGGATGTGGATTGATTTAGATGGAATGTTGGGAAGGGTGGATAGTTGGTTTGTTAATTGGGAAGTTTGGTAGGGTGTATGTGTTAGTTTGGGATAATGGGGGTTTTATTGGAGAAGTTTTTGATAAAGGAGATGGTGTGAATTGGGGATGGTTGGAGATGTTGTTAATGGTTTGTATTTGGGGGTTATAAATATGATGGAAGTGTTTAGGGGGGGTGTAGGTGTTTGAAGGGGGGTGATTTTTGTGTGAGATGAGGGTTTATGAGGTTTGATGATAGTTAGGGGTAGGTGGGGGGTGGATGGTAGTTTGGGAGTTAAAGGGAATGGGTGGGATGGGGTTTATATGAATGGTGGTTGTTTTTTTTTTTTTTTTTGTTTGGTAGGGAGGTGGGGGGAGTGAGGGTATGTGTGGTGTGTTGGGTGGGTGGTGGTTTATGGTTTGTGGGTGGGGGAGGGAGGTGGTGGGGTAATTATATGGGGAGGGATATGGGGGAAAAAAGTGGGGGTGGTTTGATTATGGGAAGTTATTTGTATGAGGTGGGGTGATATTATTGAGATGATTAAGTTATGAGGGGTAATGAGGATAAGTGGTAGGAGGTATAAGTTATAATGTAATTTTGTCGGTAAAGGTAAGAAAAGAAAGGAGTGAGGGAGTGGGGATATGAATGAATAGGGGACTTTTATTTGGGATGTGTGTTAATGTGGGGAGTAAGAGTGAAAAGTAAATTATGGGGGGGGGGGGGGGGGGGGGGGATGTATTGAGGGGATGAGGGGTGGGTGATTTTGTGTGTGGAAAGAGGGAAGAAGGAGGGATTTGAATTTGATGGGTTGGATGAGGGTTTTGTGATAGGGGGGGGATTGATTGGTGGATTGGATTGGATTGGGATTGATTGGGGTGTGGGTTTATATTTGGATGTATATTGGATTATATTGGGAGGTGTTATTGTGTAGGTTTTGATGTTGTTTAATGATGGGTGTTGGTTTGGTTGGTGGTGATGTAATATGGGGGATTAGAGTAATTGTATAGGAAGGAAATAATTTAGGGATGAGATATATTTGTAAATGTTAAAGTTGATGTAATGAGGAACTTGATGGGATAGGTGGGGTTATGATGTTTATTAGATGTGATTGGGATGGGTGGGGTGAAGGGGTTGTGAAGGGGGAGTGTAGGAATTTATATTATATTGTTTTTGATTGGGGGAATTTTTGAGTTTGTGTGGGGTATTAGAGTAATTTGGATAATTAGTAAAATGGGTGGGGTGGATAAATGTGGATTGGGAATTAGTTTTGTAGGGGGTTTTATAGTGGGTGTGGGGAATCGTTGAATGTTTGGGATGTTGGGGTGCTGGGATAGTATGGTTGGTGTAAGTGGGTATGTATATAAAAAGATGAGGATGATAGGATGGTATAATGTGTGGGTTATTAGGGGAAGAGTGGGGGATGATGATATGTGATGTATATAAGGGGGGTGTTGTTTGGTTGTTGTGGGTAGAAGGATGGTTGTAGGGGGATGTGGGTTAGTGTTGTATAAGAATTGGATTTTTATTGAGGGATAATGAAAAGGGTTGGGAGGGGTTTGAGTGTTGGGTGAATTTGAAGATGTTAAATTAGTATTATTAAGTGTAAAAAGTTAGGGGTGAAAAAAAAAAAGGAAAGGTGGGGGTTAAGTGTGGGGAAGTATGGGGATAGTAGGGAGAGGTTTTATTTAAAGGTGTATTGATTTGTGGATGGGGATTTGAAGGAGGGGGTATTGGTGGAATAAATGGGATGTATTGTGTGATGATGATGATGTTAATTAAGGTGGTGATTGTATATGTGAAGATATGTTATTAGGGTGGTGGGGGAGGGATCTGGGGGGTTGTTTTGGGGGAAGTTTTTTTGGGATAGAAAATTTGAAAAAAAAGATAGGTTTTTGTAATTATTGGGGTATTGGTTTTTTATGGGGATGATATGTGTTTATGTTTTTATGTGGGGTTAAGGAGAATGGGTTTGAAGGGTGAGGTTGTTTTGGGGTAAATGGGATTTGGATTGGGAAAGAAAGGGAATTTTAAGAAAGAGTTGGTGGGTATGGGATGTGGTAGGATAGTGAGGGGAAGAGTGTTGTATGGGTGTAAATGTTGATTTTTTTTAGTTGTTGTGGGGGTTTTGAGGGTGAGAATTGGGTTTCTTGAAAGAGTGGAAGGGATGAGAGTTTTGGTGGTATTATATTTGGTGTATGATGGGTATGAGGGAGTGATGATTTTTGGTTTTGAGTTTTTGGTATTAAGGTATGTGTAATGAAATGGAAGGAGAGATAGAGTTGGGGTGGGTATTATGAGTTTGGAAATGGGGGAATAGGTTGAGATTTAGGTGTGGGGGGTGGTGATGTGATTTAAGATGATTATATTAGGGGGTTTGTAAGTATTGTTTAGTTTGGATGGGGATGTGGGTTTGGTGTATGTAGTTAAGGTATGTTATGGTGAGGTGGAAGTTTTGTTATATTGTGTAGGGTGTGAGGGTTTTGATTTTTTTGATGATGTTTATGAGGGATTTGGGTGGGTAAGGGAGTTTTAGTGGGGGGAAATATGTAAATGGTGGGAAATGGTAAGAAGAGGTGGGTAG
Source organism: Knipowitschia caucasica (assembly GCA_964034765.1). NCBI lineage: Eukaryota > Metazoa > Chordata > Actinopteri > Gobiiformes > Gobiidae > Knipowitschia > Knipowitschia caucasica. The sequence goes on along the minus strand of OZ035836.1, from coordinate 19,091,113 downwards.
AATGAGGGGTGTGGGATAAGGATGGGTGTGGTATTAAAGGTATATGTTGTTTGGTTTTTTTGGGTGTGGTGGATTTAGATTTGGGGGGGGTTTTTTGTTTGGGATTAGGGGGTGATTTGTTGTGGTGTGGTTTTATTGGATAATATGTGTTTAGGGGGGGAGTAGTATGGGGGTATTGGTGTGATTTGTTGATGATATTTGGTTAATGGAATTGATTTATTGTAGATTTTAGTGTGTTGTTTTATGTGTGAAATGTGTTGTTGTGGTGTGGTGTGTTATTGGTTGTTTGGTTGGAGTGGAATAAAGTATAGAGTGGGGGAGGTTGAAGGGGGGTTGGGAATAGGTTGTGATAAGGTGTGGGTGGTGGGGGATTGTGGGATTATGTTAGTTTAAATGAGGTTTGTGATGTGTTTTAGGTATATGATCATTTGGAATGTTATTTTGAGGATGGGGGGATATTGTGGGTTGAAATAAATGTAAATGTTTATCATGGTTTTTTATGTAATATTGAAATAGAGTGAAAAGTAGAGAATAAGGGTTAATAAGATTTTGTTTAGTAATATTTATAATTGTTCTAGATTGGTTTAATGATATATGATGTATAATGGTTGTAAGGTGGTTTGTTAGATTATTAAATTTTTGTGAGTAGTGAAGCATAATGTATAATAGTGGATAAGAGAAGTTTATGGAGTGGTTTTGTGGGAGTTATGTGAATGTATTAGATTAGGATTGAATGTTAATAAGGTGGATGGGATGTAATTATGGATTGAAGTATAAATTGAATGAGATATTAGGATATGGGTTTATATGGATTTGAAATGTTTTTTAGGAATACGAAGATAGAGGTTAAATTTGAAAATGAAGAGTGTAATTGTATTAGGTGATAGAAATGTTTAAAGTTGATGAGGATGGTGATTTGGGGGGTGGAAATATGTATTTTGAATATATATGGAGAAGGGGGTAGATAAGAAAAGTTTGTTGGTGTAGTATGTGGGTTCGTTGGTTTGGATGGGATGGATTGGTGTGTTGTTTATTTTTAATGAAGGGTAAGAGGATAGATGATTATGGGGGGGGGTGGAATAGGTGGAGTGTAGGGGTATGAGAATGGTTGGTGTTGTTAATGGTTGGGGGAATATTGGTTATGAGGGAAGGGGTTGAAGTAGTGGGGATTTTTGTTGTATGTGTATTGGGGGGGTAAGGGGTTTTTGATTGTTTTTGTGTATAATTGGGATTAAGGTGGGTTTTAGGGTAATATATGTTCTATATGGAACAGTAGGTTTATTACTATTAACTGGTTTTGAGTTAGGTGGTATTTATCGTGTTTTTGTGTATTGTGTTGTGTGAATAGAGTGGTGGGTGATTAAGGGGATAGTCTGATTTTGTATAAGTTTGTGATGGGTTATATTGGTTTTGGGGGGTATGTTGTATTTAGTATTTAATTGTGTTATTATATTGGGGATTGATTATGTTTATGTTGGGTTTGATGGGTTTAATTTTTTTAAGTTATGGGGGGGGTATTTTGGGTGAATATTATATGGTATGGGGTGAGGTATGATATGAATTTGTATGAGTGGAATGTGATTTTGGATGGTATATTTAGGTAGTGAATAAGGTATTAATGAATGTTTATAATTTGTTTATAAATTTAATGTGTATATGTATGATGGTAGATTGGGGTTTTAGGAGAGGATGATATTTTAGGGTGGAGTGAAATGGATTAAGGGGTTTAGGGTATGTTGTTGTGTAAAAATGGGATATTGAGGAAAGATTTAAATGATTTGGGTGGGATTGTTTATTGGATAAGGGAAAGGGGATAAATTTTATTTGGATATGAGTTTAGATGTTGGGGGGGGAGATATGGGGGGATTGGGGTATGATTATATTTGTATGGTTTAGTGGATATTGTTTGAGTAATGGTTAATGTAATATTTTTGTTTATTATATAGAAATTTATGGTTGGTTGTTGGGTAAGATGAGTGGGTGTTGGTTTTTTGTGGGGTGGGGGTGTTTGTTTTAGTAGGTTGAAAGTTGTGTGTATAAAGTAGAGGTGTATAATTTATTGATATTTGATTTTATATTTTGGGGAGGTTTTATTGGATGTTAAGGGAATGGTAGGAATGTTGGGGAATGTGGGAGGTGGGGTGTTTGGTTTTTGTATAAATTTTAGTGGTGTAGGTAGTTTGATTATGGTGATATGTTAGGAAGGGTGGTTTTTTATTGTTGGGGGGGGTTGTGGTGAATGAGTTATGGTGTTTATGTTTTAGGTTTGTGGGAGTATGAGGGAGTATTGATGTGGTGGGTGATTTAGAAATGTTTTGGGTTATTTGAGTATGTGGGAAGTAGAGGAACTAGATGGTTATGGTATGGGAATAAAGTGGGTGTTTGTTTTGAGGGGTGGTTGAGTAGGGGTGAGATTGGGTATTTGAGGTATTGGTATGAGGTTTATGTGGGTTTGGGGTTGGTTTGTGTAGTAGGTGTTTGGGTTTGTTAAAAGAAGGGTTTTTTGGGGTATGTAATGTTTTGTATGGTGGGTGGGGGTATAGGTTTGTGTGGTGGTAGGAATGATGAGTATATAATAAAAAAGATTTAAATGAATTTAAAAGATTTAAATGTAGTGGTTGAAGAATATATTTGAAAATGAAATAGTTGTTGGTGTGAGTTTCTAGCATATAATAATAATAAGTGGTGGTGGTAATGAGAGAGAATATAAAAATAAAAATAGGAGGTGGAGGTAATGGATGTGTGGAGAGTAGATATAATATATATAAATATGTGGAGGTGGTATTGGATGAAGAGATATATATATTAATAATTATTAGTGTTGGAGGAAAAGTAGTGAGAGATATAATTATGTTAGGTGAGGGGAAATTAGTTTGGAGGCTTGATATATAGGGTGTGAAGGGTGTTGAAGTGGGAGGAGGGTGTTTGAGGGGGGGGTGGAGAGTTGTAACGTTTTAAATATTATATAGTGGAAAAAAAAAGAATTAAGGTATGGTTATGGAAAAGTGTGTGTTAGATGGTTGATGTATGTTATAAGTGAATAGTAGTTATTGTAAGGATATAATATGGAAAATGGGAGTTAATAAGGGGGGTAAAATGAGAGTAACGGGGAAGTTATATATTTGTATTTATAGTGAGGGTGATTAAGTGAATGTAAATAAAGTAGTTTTAGAAATTATGTAAGATTATGGTAAGGTCTTGGGGGGGGGAATGTGGGAGTAATTTGAGGTTAGGTAGTAAGGTGTAAGATTTTGATGATTTTTTGGAAGAGAATAGGGTAGGATTGGGATATGTTTTATTTTAAAATGGTATTTTTTTGGAATGAACTGGTTTTAATGTTTAGGGGTTTTAGGAAGTTGTATTAGTGAGGGGTTAGTTATTTTTGATGTATTATTTGAATTGGTTAAAAGTAGGGTTAGGTATGAAGGTAGATTGATTGGTTAAGAATTGTTAGGGGGGGGGATGATGTAGTTGTGTGTTTATAAGTTGGGGGTTTAGTGATGTATTTTGGGGGGGGTGGGTTTAATTTTTTTGTGTTATTATTTGTGTGGTGGGGTAAATGTGTTATTAGTGGGGGGGGGGTGGGGTGATGGGATAAATTTTGGGTTTGGTTAGGGGTGTATATGGGGATTGTGGTGTAAATGTTGTTGAGTAGGTATGTTAATGATTAATGGGTGAATATTAGGTTAGGTGGGTTGTTGGGGGGTGAAGGGGGTGGTGGGGGAAGGGAAGTTTATTTAGGGTTTTATATTTGTTTGGGGGGAGGGTTATTTTGGGTAATGGTGGATTATTTGAGTGGGTTAATGGTAATTGATAGTATGGTGAAGTATATAGTTGTGGTTGATGAGTAAGACTTGGTGATTTGTGTTATGTGGTATGGTTTTGGGGGGGGGTTGAGTGTTGTTATGGGTGTGGGGTGAGGATGGTTGATTAATATTTGTTATGATTTGTTGTTATGGAAGAAGGGATGGGAATGGGGGTGGGAGTTATGTACTGTGGTTGTGGTGGATAATTTGTTTAAAATGTGAGGTTTTAGGTGTTATTTATATTAATAATTTAGTTGGTTGTATTTAAATTTAGTGTAAATGTTTTTTTAATTGTTATTAAGCTTCGTATAATATGGTGTTAAAGATATGTAGTGGAAATCGAGGATGTATGTTAAAGTTAATAATAACATTTTATACATTTTAAAAAAGAGTTATAAATAATAATGGATTTAATATTTTGTGATTTTATAGTTTCGTTTTTATAGTTAATTGGTTGTTAAAGTCGGGTGAAAAGTGTGTTAATGGGGGTATAAGTGTTATTATGGTGATATTGGTGGATGTTTATTTTAGTGTATTTATATTGTTTAATGTGTTATGTTTGATTTGAGGAAATAGGATGATTATAGGAAGGGATTTGTGTGGTGGTATTATAAGGGGTTTATATATTTGTTATAATGGATTTTACAATTAAATAAGTGGAATATATATAAATATTGTGATGATGAAGTGGAAGGTATGGTTAATTGGTTAGGATATATTTGAAGAAAAATTGTATTTGTGGAAATAATTAGTAAATAAGTAGGGTGTTGAAGGAAAAGGAAGTAATTGGTGGTGGGAATTGAGGTGGATTTTAATTTTTTATAGTAGATGATAAGTGTTGTTTGGGAGGTTTATGGTTATGGTAATGAGAAGATGGGATTTGGGTTGGTGATTTTAGGGAAGTGGTGAAGGTGTGTTAATTGGTTTTTTATGGTGGTAAATGATTTTATTATGGTTTGGGATTGGGGATTTGAGGTTGGTATGTTTATTATTAGTGGTTTGGGATTGGGGTGGAGGTTGTGTTTATGGATAGTATCAGAATATTTTATAGATTGATATGTTAGAGTGATAGTGGTGTATGTGAGTTTAGTTTTAGATTTTGGGGGTGGTATGAAGTTTTTGTATATGTAGTTAGGGGGTGAGGTTTGAGGGGTTAGGGTGTGGGATGGTGGTTGGTGAGGGGTGGTAGAGTGGGGGAGATAGGGTGGGAGAGAGTGGATTAGGGGTTTGGGTGTTTGTGTTTTGTTTTGGGATTGGGGAGTTTATTGGATATTATGATGGGAGGAGGGTTTTTGGTGAGGGGGGATGTTTTGTTTAGGAGAGGGTAGAAGGGTTTTTGATGGAATAATGGATTAATTTATGTAGGAATTGTTAGTGGTTTGTTTATTGTTTATGATTTAATTGGGGAAGGGTGGGGATGGTGATGGTTGGTTTGTAGGGGGGGTTGTGTTGTTTTTTGTTTGGGGGGGTGAAATATAGGGTGGTTTGATTGTGGGGGGGGTTTGGGGGGGATGGGAGGGGGTTGTGGGGGGGGGGAGGTGATGTTGGGTGATGTGGTTTTATGGGAAGTAATTAGGTTATGGGGGGAATGTGGGGGGTGGATTTTATTGTGTGGGGAGATTTTGGGAAAGGGGGGGTAATTGGTGGAGGGGGGGGGTTTGTGAGTATTTTGAATGAGGGGAGGGGGTTGGTTGGATATTTAATGATAGGTATGATTTTGGAGGAAAAAGGGTGGTGGATGGGGGTATGGATGGGGGGGAGGGCGTAGTGGGTGGATGTTATGGGTAAAAATTTGGGAATGATGGAGGTGTGGGGGTTTGTGGGGGATTGTTATTATGGTTTTGGGGGTATGTGAGTTTGAAAGTTTAATGTGTAGGTTTGTGTGTAGGTATTAGTGATTATGATTTTTGTTTGTGGGGAATTGAGGTGTGAAAATGGGGTGGTGGGTTGTTGGGGGTAGGGTAGATAATTTTGGGGTGTTTTTTGTGGATATTAATGTGATTAGATTGAGGGGGAATTAAATGATGTTTTAGAGAGGGTTATTTATTTTTAAAGTAGTATATTTTATAAACGCGTATTATAATTGTGGATACTATATAGATGTAATGAGGTACTAATTGTGGAGAATCCTTTTAGGCGAGGGGAGGACATCATGATGGATGTTGATGTTAATTTTGGATAGAAATGATTGAAAATTAAATATTAGATGATATAGACATATGGATCTGATATATTGGAGGTTAAACAATATGTAGTTGAGGGGAATTATGAATATTTATTTAGAGGCTAAGAAGGTGGTGGGAAAGAAGGAAGGGAATGTTGGGAAAAATGGGTAAATTGGTGGTCAGAACTGAGTTATATGGAAAGGTTATATTTTTTTTGAGAGAGATGTGAAGAACTGATTTGTATAATTGTGTGACATTTGTGGATTTATTAATGAATGGGGGATGGATAATTTTTTTAGGAAACGTTAATTTAAGTGAAGAATAATAATATAATGTAGTGTAAGGAGTTATTTGTTTGTGAATATGTTTAATTATGGAATGTTGATGTGTTAATATAGTTTATTAATGGTTGGTTATGAAATAGATAAGATAAATAAAATGATAGGGGTTATGTAGATGGGGGTAGGGGTTTTAGAGATTGATGAAAAATGAAGTAAAAGGATATATAAGGAAGTAAGTATGAATGGTGGTGGTGATTGGGTTTTTAGAATGGGATTATTTATGTGGTGTAAATTATAATTAGATAGGTGAAATGTGATTGAGTTGTAGTTATTGGGGTTGTGTGGGATGATAAAAGTGATTTGAATTAATTGTAAAGAAAGGGAAATAATAATTGTATTATATTATTGGGGGGTGTTGAATGGTTATGTTGTGATGAATAGTGTAAATTTTATCGAGGGGAGGTTTAGGAAGTTTTATAATGAGGTGGGGGGGGTGTGGGATGGTAAATTGGTATAATTGATGATGATATAAAAAGATTATTTAGGGGAATGGTGGGTTAGTGTGGGAATATTATAATTGTGTTAATTTATTTGTGATAGTGTGTGGGGAATATGGAATAATGTGTTATAAAATTTATTGGGTTGGTTGGGAGATGGGTATTGGTTTAATTTTGAGTTAGGGGTGGGAATATTGGATTTTAGTGTTGGGGTGGGAGTTTTGATTATAGAGAAGATAAAGGTTATATAATGAAATGATATGAGGGGTGTTTGAGGATGGATGAATTAATGATTGGGGGAAAGGGGAAGGATGATGGGGGGGGGGATGATGAGAAGGGGGGGTGTGGTTTGGGGGGTGGGGGTAGGGAAGGGATGGGGGTGGGGGGGATGGGTGAGAGGTAGAATGAATTTGATTTTTTTGTGGGTTGTGGGTTGTGGGGTGTTGATTTAGGGGTATGATAGTTGTGGGAATGGGGGTTGTTGTAGTGATTTTGTTTATGGAATTGGAAGGTGAAGGGAAGGGAAGTTGGGGAGGGGGATAATGAGAATTTTGAGGATAGTTAGGGTATGGGGGGTGGTTGATTGATGGTAAAAGAGGAATAGAGAGGTAGGGAGAAAAGAAAAGATTAATATGTTGAGTTAGAAAAAATATATATAATAGGGGGGGGGGTAGGGGATTGAGGGGAAAATTGTGGGTGTTGTGTGGAAGTTGGTTGGTGAAATGGTGGGAAGGTAATGTGTTAGATTGTTAAGGGGGTTGAGAGGTGGGTAAGGTAGTTAGGTGGGTGGAGGGTATAAGGGGTTGATGGTTAAGGTGTAGTTGGTATAAGGGTTTGGAGGATGGTTATAAGAGAGGTGGAGTTAGATGATGTATGTGGATTTAGGTAAGGTTGGGTGGAGAATATTTTTGGGGGGGAATGTGGGAAGTGGTTGGGGGATATTGAGAGTAAAGGTTTATAAGATAGGAATGTGGGGGATGATTTTAGAATTGAGTTTTTTTTTTGGGATATGTGGATTATTTGATAGATAGGGGGAGGATTTTGGGAGGTGGGTTAAATTGGATAGTATGGGGAATGGGTTGATAGGGAGGTAGGTTTTATTTTTGTTTGATTTGGATGAGGTTGTGGGGGGTTTGAGTGAGTTTAGGGATGGTGAATTAATAGTTACCTAATGTAACTTAAGTTCTACGAATAGGTGCGTAGTCCCTTAGCTACGAGCCCATCAGGCCAGCCCGGCTTGGCAGAGTTCAAGAGGGGGTGCGGCCTTGTGCAGGGGCATTTATAGAGGAAGGTGGCTGGTGATTGGAGCAAATTATTTTGATCTCTCTGGCGTCTGTGACCTGGGGGTCACGTGATATCCCACTAGCGAAGTCCTAAGGGACTACGCACCTATTCGTAGAACTTAAGTTACATTAGGTAACTATTAATTCTTTCAGTTCTGTCTCTGATGATGCAACACTGACATTTCCCCCGCTGTGGGACGAACAAAAGATCTCTTAATCTTCAAAATCCAAACTTTTAAACCAAGCTCTTAGGATTACTAATGACTCTTCTGGTCACCCTGGAAAAGCCATGTTCCAGCTTCTTCCCTCTGGCAGAAGATATCGTTCGCTGAGATGCAGGACATCTCGTCATGCTAACAGCTTCTTCCCACAAGCTGTTATCAGTCTGAACAGAGCACTTTAATGATCTTGCACTTGTATTGAAACTAGGGGTGGGAACCTAAGGGTACATCACGATACGATACGATACACGATACAAAGCTCATGATAACGATAATATCACAATAACGATTTTATCACGATACAACGATTATTGATATATTCGTCAGAAATATACAATATGCCAATTTATGAAGAAATACTCTTTATTTCATGATAAATAGAATGGAGATGCGTAATGTAGCCATATATTAAGTATTGATACCAATTCAAAAAAAAAAAGTGTAAAAAAAAATATATATTATATATATATATCGATACTTGGCAAATGCATATCGATAATCGAATCGCGGGAGAAAGTATCGCAATATATCGAAAAATCGATATATCGTCACACCCCTAATTGAAACTGTTTTAGTCGATTTGTTTTTCTCAGTGACAATTGTTTACTGTTTTATCTGTTTTATTTCTGTACTTTTAATGTTGTGTTATGTCTGTATTTGTCTGTGCACACTGGAGACTTTTGCAAACGTTTTCCAATGTGGTTCTTTTTACTGCAAATGGCAAATAAACTGAATCTTACTTTTGAATGCGCTGGAAAATGCAGCAAGTGCTCTTAAACAGTGATTATTTTGTGCTTTACAATTGTCCTTTTTCTTACTTTTTTCAATCAATAAAGTATCCATCTATCTAAATAGGACAAGTTACTCCAGGCCTTTTCCTTAGATTCTAACAAAACAGCAACATTTAAATGCAAGCAAAAAAGCGATAAAAACTTGAATGTGTAGCTCACTGGGGCAGATTAAACTCAACCTAAAGACATGGCTCAAAGCAGGTCTGCAGTCATGAAACATATACAGTGCCTTGCGAAAGTATTCGGCCCCCTTGAACCTTTCAACATTTCGCCACATTTCAGGCTTCAAACATAAAGATATAAAAATGTAATGTTTTGTCAAGAATCAACAACAAGTGGGACACAATCGTGAAGTGGAACGAAATTTATTGGATAATTTAAACTTTTTTAACAAATAAAAAACTGAAAAGTGGGGCGTGCAATATTATTCGGCCCCCTTGCGCTAATGCTTTGTAGCGCCACCTTTTGCTGCAATTACAGCTGCAAGTCGCTTGGGGTATGTCTCTATCAGTTTTGCACATCGAGAGACTGGAATTCTTGCCCATTCTTCCTTGCAAAACAGCTCGAGCTCAGTGAGGTTGGATGGAGAGCGTTTGTGAACAGCAGTCTTCAGCTCTTTCCACAGATTCTCGATTGGATTCAGGTCTGGACTTTGACTTGGCCATTCTAACACCTGGATACGTCTATTTGTGAACCATTCCATTGTAGATTTGACTTTATGTTTTGGATCATTGTCCTGTTGGAAGATAAATCTCCGTCCCAGTCTCAGGTCTTTTGCAGACTCCAACAGGTTTTCTTCCAGAATGGTCCTATATTTGGCTCCATCCATCTTCCCATCAATTTTAGCCATCTTCCCTGTCCCTGCTGAACAAAAGCAGGCCCAAACCATGATGCTGCCACCACCATGTTTGACAGTGGGGATGGTGTGTTCAGGGTGATGAGCTGTGTTTCTTTTACGCCAAACATATCGTTTTGCATTGTGGCCAAAAAGTTCGATTTTGGATTCATCTGACCAGAGCACCTTCTTCCACATGTTTGGTGTGTCTCCCAGGTGGCTTGTGGCAAACTTTAAACCAGACTTTTTATGGATATCTTTGAGAAATGGCTTTCTTCTTGCCACTCTTCCATAAAGGCCAGATTTGTGCAGTGCACGACTGATTGTTGTCCTATGGACAGACTCTCCCACCTCAGCTGTAGTTATCTGCAGTTCATCCAGAGTGATCATGGGCCTCTTGGCTGCATCTCTGATCAGTCTTCTCCTTGTTTGAGATGAAAGTTTGGAGTGACGGCCGGGTCTTGGTAGATTTGCAGTGGTCTGATACTCCTTCCATTTCAATATAATTGCTTGCACAGTGCTCCTTGAGATGTTTAAAGCTTGGGAAATCTTTTTGTATCCAAATCCGGCTTTAAACTTCTCCACAACAGTATCTCGGACCTGCCTGGTGTGTTCCTTTGTCTTCATGGTTCTCTCTGCGCTTTAAACAGAACCCTGAGACTATCAAAGAGCAGGTGCATTTATACGGAGACTTGATTACACACAGGTGCATTCTATTTATCATCATCAGTCATTTAGGACAACATTGGATCATTCAAAGATCCTCACTGAACTTCTGGAGTGAGTTTGCTGCACTGAAAGTAAAGGGGCCGAATAATATTGCACGCCCCACTTTTCAGTTTATTTGTTAAAAAAGTTTAAATTATCCAATAAATTTTTTTTCCACCTCACGAATGTGTCCCACTTCTTGTTGATTCATGACAAAAAAATTAAAATTTTATATCTTTATGTTTGAAGCCTGAAATGTGGCGAAATGTTGAAAGGTTCAAGGGGGCCGAATACTTTCGCAAGGCACTGCATGTGTTGTATATATTGTGTGTTGTATATATTGTTTATATTTTGTATCTATGTGGTTCGGTGTGTTGTATTCTACCTGTATTTTAAACGCTAACTCAACCATTTTATTTATTAATTCTTTGCACACTGTGAACCTGTTGTCACTTTGCCTCTGCCCAAGGACAATACGTCTACTCTGAATGTCCCAGTCAAAAAAAAACCCAATAGGATAAATAAAAAGTATCAAACAAAAATTCTCAGTTCTCTCTGTTCTCAGGTCTCGGCTCCACACCTTCACCTTCCATCTCCGAGGTCGGTCGGTCTCTCGGTCCATCACTGCTGAGGAAATGTCATTAGCAGGCCCTCCGACACGCTGCAACTTTGAAGCAGCCGGGTTTAGCGTGATGTTAACAGGTAGCTGAGCCCTGGGTAGAAGTGATATGAGAGAAATATTGATCAGAGGCAGAAGCGGGTCTCTGTGTGAGGAGAGGAGCTGCGATGTTTATGAAGTGCACTTAAGTGTGGTTAATCGCATTATGGTCCCACCGAGAAGCGGCGATTTACTTAGCATCGATCGGGAGCGACTATGGGCTTAACAGAATTCAGAATTAACACACACTTAAATCTCTCACCTGTTGACCCTCACTCCACTACCGAAAATATCATGAGAAACTGCACCGATGTGGACAACAGCAGCTTATAGACATAACCTGTACTTTAGAATCAACGAAAAAACATAAGTCACATTCATAGATAGAAAAAATAAAAGCCCCAATTTTAAAGAGGTATTAATATTACCAGTCACCAGGTTATGGTGGCTTTAATCTGGACTTTTTAAGTCCAGATTAAAGACTCATCTTTTTAAACTAGCTTTTAATACTTAGGGCACACTGAATTGTGTCTTGGTTGTTTTCATTTTGTGTTTTAAATTGTTTTAATCTGTCTGTGAAGCACTTTGGTCCTCCTGGTGTTGTTGTAAAGTGCTATACAAATAAACTTTGATTGATTGATTGATTGATTATGTAGCTAATGCTAATTTGTATTATAGCACGTAAAAGCTACGTCTTTGCAAAATGTGCTGCAAATGAGAAGGGAACTTAAAGCTGTAGAACCAATAACTTAAAAACTAAATAAATTGAATCCATCCATCCATCTTCTTTCAATTAATCCACTTCTGGGTCAGGGAGGCAGTCAGAGCAGCAGCCCCTCTCTGATGGTAGTGCAGGTGCTGAGTCCACTAGAGCCTTGATCCCTGTTTGGTTCCTTTTTGTGTTTTTACCTTGGACTTTGGTTTATTTACCATTAAATGTTGTTTTTTTGGCATTATTTGCGTTTGGATCCTTCCTTTCATCAACTACATGACAGGAACATGTCGTCAATGCTTTAACTTTTTAGTTTAAAGTGGCTTTTAACTTATCACTTGTTCCTCGTTTGTATCACCCTCAGACGATGTTGTGTTTGTAATAATGTAATTAAAGTTGTCTCAGAATTATTCTTATTGTCATTGGAACATGAAGTCAATGAACTGGGATTCTGCTTTGGTATGTCGTGCAAAGTCATAAAAAGTGAAATACAGGTATGAAGCGTGCATAAAATATCGCTATAAAATGCTAATGAATAAATACACACAATGTGCACTTATCAGATTTTCTCTGAGTCTGAGTGTGTTAGAATGTACTTCAAATTCTACTAAAACGACCATGATTATGACCCAAGGGTGTGATGTCAGATATCATTTACCATTAAAGGGAAGCAAATCTTTATTCACAATCAACTCAAATTGAAACTGTAAACTCGTCAAATAAATAAAATGTAATCAATAAACTCATCAAATAAATCAAATTTAAACTATTAACTCAAATAAATCAAATTTAATCTTTTAACTCAAATTTAAACTATTAACTAATAAAAATATACAATTAATCATCTTCATCAGTCTGGTTTGATTAGGTCCAAGCCTGTCTCGTTGGTCTGGCGCTGCTGCTGGTGGATCTCCTCCTAGCCAGCCGGTCCCCTTGGTCTGGCGCTGCTTCTGGGGGATCTGGTCCAAGCCGGTCCCCTTGGTCTGGCGCTGCTGCAGGTGGCTCTGGTCCGACCTGGTTCAAATGTCCGATTTCCAGCAGCGGGTCTGGGTCCTGGTTCCTGCTCTCTTCCAAGGCCTGCATGACTGCCGCCACGATGAGATTGAAGAGAGTAAACTGGACCAGGACCACAAAGGTGACGAAGACCAAGGGGGCCGCCCAGATGAAATAGTCAAAGCAATGGTGGTCCTGTAGCCGACATGGTCTCATTGTGTCCTGAAAGAAAAGCAGGCATCATCAAAAACATGGACAGAGGCTCTTTTGTCTACTCTAGATTCAGACAGCGTTAGCATAGATACCTAATGATAGCGTTAGCATCAGTGGGGTCGGGTCCCAGCTCAAAAGTGGCCTCCTATGAATGAACTCCTATGAATGAACTCCTATGAATGGAGATGACGTGACTCTGTCCGTTATTATATACAGTCTATGGTTAGCATAGATACCTTCATGATTCCACTCCAGCTGTCGCCTGTGGAGATTTTAAAGAGCACAAGGAGTGCGCAGAAGAAATCTCCAAAGTTGGCGTAACGACTGATGCCTTTGCATGGATTTTCAGCAACACACTCTGGAAAAAAAAACACACACACACAACCAGTTTCAATATGCTTTTCCTCGCAAAATTTTCCAAATCATCAATATCTAATGTCAAGTTTTCTTTTGGATTAAAAAAAATACTCAGATTTGAGAACATACCCAGTGCCCCAAAAAGCTCCACACACAGGACGGCGTAGATATAGTAAAAGAAAAGAATCGGGAGGACAAGGCTTCCACACTGCAAACACAAAGCGGACCGCTCACCTTCTTCAGGGTCTTCCCGATTGTCCTAATCAGGGTGTGGCGTTTTATGACCTTCATCACTGGAAACACAATATAGCAGCACATGTGAACTTGAATACAGGAGCTCGAGGCCCCGGGCGTTACTGTGGAGACCACTGCCCCTGACAGAGGCCTTAGTGCAATATGGATGACATGCAGAGGACACATGTTTTAACAATAACCTCCTCTGTGTGGAGTGGACCTAGCTGAGCTAGAGAGAGAGCTCCAGCTCAGTTTGGTAAATGTCTGTCACCCGGGAACACCTGTGCATTCCCCAGGATGAGCTGGAGGAAAAATGAAGATGCCTCTCTGCAAGACCTTATATGAGTCTATTTTTCTATTAACAATGTTTAAACATTTTACTGCTATGTATTATGTGTGTAGTACTTCATATGTAGGCTATATACAGTATATGATTGTGGTATAACTAGTGTATAATATAATTGTTGAATGCACTCCTTAGAGCTGTGCCACATTACACTTATTGTAATGTTTGCAGTGTGATGAAAGGGTACTGTCCCTACTCAAATAAACTAATAAATAAATAGTGCTATCACATTGTGTGTGTGGGCGACAGTAGCTCAGTTGGTAGAGCATTGGCCTTAAGGCCAGAAGGTCGTGGGTTCAATTCCCACCTCTGCACCTTCTCCATCGACTCCCACTGATGACTGCTGTCGTTGTGTCCTTGGGCAAGACACTTAACCCCACTTTGCCCAAAAGCCCCCACTGAAAGATCAAGGCTATGCTCACACTTAGAGCAGCTGTCCTCCTGTGGACTCACCACCTGCAGAGGGTCAGTGAGGGGCTGGTGCTATGAGACTTGGGTGGCATCTCTGATTGCCACCCCCCTGACCCAGAAATGGATTAAAGGGTAGAAAATGGATGGATGGATGGATGGCATTGTGTGTGTGTGTGTGTGCGTGCGTGTACCCTGCGCTATGCTGAGCACCCGCAGACATTTCCACATGTTGATGTTGACAGAGAGCAGGTTGCTCAGAGGAGTCGTCATGGCGATGTTGACCAGAGACAGCAGCAGCAGCCACATCCAGATAGTTCCATCTGAAACACAGAGACGCATTTGTAAAACTATTGTCACACTTTGGTTTAGATCTCACTAATCAACACCTAATTATAGTGCCTCTCGTAAGTATTCATACACCTGTGCCATGTTTACAAGTTAACCACAAACATAAAGATTGTTTACTGAAAGTTCACACACAAGTATCCGACAACTAAACAGACAAGTGAAAGTAAAATGAAACATTATTCCGCTATTATTTTACAAAAAGAAAAGTGAAAAGTTGGGCCTGCAAAAGTATTCATACAGAGTTCATTCTTTGTGGAATCCTCTTTTTTGCAATAAGAGCAGCAAGCTTTTGGGGTATGATACTTTTGCAAGGCACCGTGAGTGATAATTGATGTATAATCTATGGTTAATCCTGGTTAAATGTTATTTCTTAAGCACTCCTTATTCAACATGGCCTTATTCAATATCTAACTAACTACTAACTAACACTTTCCCATGTGGGTTTGGGTAAACGAACGTTCACTTCATTAGCTGTTAATGAGTGAGGATTAATCTAGTGTTACTATCCAACTCTAAAATACACTGTCCTCTGCATTTGACCCATCCTCCGTCGCCGCAGTGATTTTGGAGACACTCACTTGTTGGTGAAGACCCTGCTCCTGAGAACCCAGATCTTAAACAGCAGGAGCAAAGAGAAGCAGATGGTGATCACGTAGAACCCTATGTCCATGGTGAGCTCCAGATTCTGCACAAACACACACACGCACACACACACACTTTACATCAGCAACACATCTCCCGGGTCTTCTTAACCCCATTTTTTCAACCATTTTGGTAAATCACCGTTTGAGTCACTTCATCTACCTCTTTGGGGCTTTTCTATCACTTGGTTTTAAGCACTTTTAAGCACCATCAAGCTGCATCTCAACCATTTGGTAAGGCCTATAATTATAAAATGATAACTGCTGAGCCTGTAAATATCATTCATCTGTAAATAAGTAAATAATAAAATCATGTGCAACTTCAGAATGTCCACTGAACAATGTTGCTTTACTTTATTTACTTATTATCCTGCCCTATATGTACAGTATATAACTCTGCACTACGTATATAATTTTGTTGTCGTTGATAGACTGGTATTGAAGCATTTACAGCAATTAGAGCTAGCTAGGAAACATAAATACTACTTACTTTGTATATTTTTGTGTGCTCCCTGTGTGCTCTTTCCACTGTCCTGTCTGTGTGCTGCAACATTGACGTCACCCCACCCTGGGACGAATAAAAGATCTCTTTTCTTATCTTATAATGTTATCTTACATTATACAAATCTAGGGGGTTCAATAAACATAAAAAACATATCCTTTTTTATTGCCAAAAGTGCCTAAAACCAAGAGAGGGATGTTGTATAAATGTAAACAACATAAAATACACAAAACTCAAGGCGTGAAAATGTGTATGCCCCAATGAGGCAGATTTCCGTTCCATGCTTCAAAGTAGATGAAGTGACTCAGAAAGCACCACCAGATGATTGTGGAAACCATTAAAGTGGCAGCGATGGTACCTTGGGTTGCTGAAAGCGGTCGGACGACATCAAAAACAGGTTCACCAGACACACCAAGGACACTACCCACTCGCAAAGCAGGACGTGACGAGTAAAGCGGACCCGGTTTCTGGGGATGCGGATAGCGGCCCTGGCGCCGGGGTTGGCGTCAGGAACCTGTCTCCTTGCCCGCTCGAACCAGGTGTCCATGATGGTACCAATGAACATGTCCAGCAACAGGAAACTGAAGGTCATGAAGAAGACAAAAGAGAGGGAGCGCCACGGATTGAACTCCGTCAGGGGCTGAAGGAGAGCACAAAGACACGGCGCCCTCATTCTATACCAGGGGTGTCACACTGGTTCTGGTCCATAAGAGCTGGTTGGGGCCAGAAGTATAAAAGTGGAATAAAATTTAACAGATTTTTAAATTATCTGTATTTGACATGACTTTGAATATTATTTTAGAACAAATACAAAATAAATAGTAAATAAAATAGTAATAAAAATAATACTTCAATCAACTTTTATTTGTAGAGCCCCTTTCTCACACAAGGCAACACATGGCACTTCACAACATCACATCAGGGATACATCATAAACATTAATATCTAAATTCAAAATATAATTAAAATCCTGAAGGGCATTAAAACACACAATAAGATCACAAGTACTCATAAACATTAAAATCACAAATGGGATTAAAATCGTTAATCAGTTATCAGTTTGTATCATATCCAAGCATTGGTAACTTATCAGCTTGCCATTTACTAGATCGGGGTGTCCACACTAATCAAACCAAGATCTACCTTTACAACAACTATCGAGCTGTGATCTGCCTTGGATTTCACGATTCAGAATATCACCTGGATGTCGGGACCCACGGCGTCAATGCCGTCATACATGATCTTCACCCAGCCGTCTTTGGAATACATTACAAACAACGTCAACATTGCCTGCAACACACACACACTTTAAAACCGTTGACCCTATGTAGAGACAAGAGGTGGTTTATAATTTCATGTTTGGAATATGAAATAATACCTTAGTTATTGTGATTTCGGGCTATACAAAATGAATGGAATAGGATGTGACTGGATTGTGGCATTCATAGACCTGGAAAATGTTATCAAAATTAAGCGTCCTTCTCTCCCATTGGTAGCTGTTACGGAGACAGGACGCCTCGCCGGTGATATTTTCCACCCTCACGTCTTGAACCTCGTTGTCCACACAGTTGTAGAACGCGCCTTTCCACAGCTACGGGACACAGACAAACTTTAACACAGAGACCCTACACTGCGACTCGAGACCAGAGACCATCAGACTCAGACTCAAACGCATGAATTTGAAGAGTCACATATTTTGTTTTATGTTTAAAATTAATTAAAAGGCACAGTATGTACTCTGCACTCTTACTGATCCAATAGTGTTAATACAAAAAGAAACTCGCACTGCTATAGTCACTTTTAATTTGCTCACAAAAGAGACTATGATGATATTTACACAAGGACAAGGCTGCAACTGTAAAACGGTAAAGTTGGGTATCGGTTTGGCCTTTTGTTTACATGAAGACGGTGAGAACCAGCCTTCAGAGTGGAAAAGAACAGAGGAAAAAGGAATTATCTTCCTGCAATGACCTCGGCACTTCCCCCGCTCGTATATTTGGACATGTGCAGTAGCATGTGTGTATATGTTTATGTGTGTATGTTTATGTGTGTACATGTTTATGTGTGTATATGTTTATGTGTGTACATGTTTATGTGTGTATATGTTTATGTGTGTATGTTTATGTGTGTATATATGATTATGTGTGTATATGTTTATGTGTGTATGTTTATGTGTGTATATGATTATGTGTGCATATGATTATGTGTGTATGTTTAAGTGTGTATATGTTTATGTGTGTATATGTTTATGTGTGTATATGTTTATGTGTGTATGTTTATGTGTGTATATGATTATGTGTGTATATGTTTATGTGTGTATATGTTTATGTGTGTATGTTTATGTGTGTATATGTTTATGTGTGAATGTGTGTGTGTTTACCTGCACTCCCAGGATTCCAAACATGAACATGAAGACAAAACTCAGAGACCACGTTGAGAACTGGCTTGATGGCCGCAAGCAGCGTTTCGATGGCGTGCTTCAGCTGTGGCACATGTTTCAGCATTCTGGACAAAAACCACAGAAAGAAAAGAATCCATCACATTTTCTATGAAGTATGTATCTGTTGATTGTGTCACATTTTGGAGTGCTTTGGACTTTGTATGAATTGTGACATTTTTCCTCTTTTTTTCTCCTACTTTTTGTCTTAAATCTAGTCATGTGAAATTTTCAAATGGCATGGTGTTATTTTACACTTCTATAACAGCAGCAGAGATATATTGTGTGAGCTTTGCAGGTAATGGCTCCATGTACTCCTAATGAAGCCTAAAGTTTATACTGTTTATAGTTCTGTAAACAGCATCTTTTATTGTCCAAAAAAGTGCTATATAAGTACTATGATTATTATTATTATTATTATTATTATATATTCTCTTGTAAAAGCGTAGGCAAAATAAGCATCAATTTCAGCCAACACTTGGTAGGGGTGTAGGTTGAAACTAATTCTTTTTTTTGCTGTAAAGTTTTTGCTGTGATGATGTATAGGGAAGGCAAGTTTATTTGTACAGCACAGTTCATACACAAGATGAGTCAAAGTGCTTAGCAAAACAAGATAGACACACAAAATCACGTAAATTATAAATGACTACAGTACATTAAAAGTTGTATTCATAGCTAAACATAAATGTTTTTAACCTGGATTTTAGAATGTTCAGGAAGACTGTTCCAGATTCTAGCTGCATAAATCTGAAATGCAGCCTCCCCATGTTTACTCCTGACTCTGGGACCAGCAGGAGGCCCGTCCCTGTGCTCCTCAGAGTCCGAGTTGGTTCATATGGCACTCACATGTTCCATTCCATTCCATCTTCTTCCGCTTCATCCGTTGCCGGGTAGCGGGGGCAGCAGTCTAAGCAGAGACGCCCAGACTTCCCTATCCACACACACTTCCTCTAGCTCGTCTTGGGGGACCCCAAGGCGCTCCCAGGCCAGTTGAGAGACATAGTCCCTTCAGCGTGTCCTGGGTCTTCCCCGGGGCCTCCTCCCCGTGGGACGTGCCCGGAACACCTCCCCAGGGAGGCGTCCAGGAGGCATCCGGAACAGATGCCCGAGCCACCTCAACTGGTTTCTCTCGACGTGAAGAAGCAGCGGCTCTACTCCGAGCTCCTCCCGTGTGACTGAGCTCCTCACCCTATCTCTAAGGGAGCGCCCAGCCACTCTGCGGAGGAAGCTTGTATCCGCGATCCTGTTCTTTCGGTCATTACCCAAAGCTCATGAGGGAGGGAACAAAGATTGACCGGTAAATCGAGAGCTTTGCCTTTCGGCTCAGCTCCCTCTTCACCACAACGGTCCGATACAGCGACCGCATTACTGCGCACGCTGCACCGATCCGCCTGTCAATCTCACGCTCCATCCTTCCCTCACTCGTGAACAAGACCCCGAGATACTTGAACTCCTCCACTTGAGGAAGGACCTCCCCACCCACCTGAAGAGGGCAAGGCACCTTTTTCCGGTCGAGCACCATGGCCTCGGATTTGGAGGTGCTGATTCTCATCCCAGCCGCTTCACACTCGGCTGCAAACCGTCCCAGTGCATGCTGCAGGTCCTGGTTCGTTGGAGCCAACAGGACGACATCATCCGCAAACAGCAGAGATGAAATCTCTGTGGTCCCCGAACCGGACCCCCTCCGACCCCTGGCTGCGCCTAGAAATTCTGTCCATGAACACAGTGAACAGAACCGGTGACAAAGGGCAGCCCTGTCAGAGGCTAACATTCACCGGGAACAGGTCTGACTTACTGCCGGCAATGCGAACACCGGTCATACAGGGACCGGACGGCCCTCAGCAGAGGACCCCGGACCCCGTATTCCCGGAGAACCCCCCAAAGTACACCCCGGGGAACACGGTCGAACGCCTTCTCCAAATCCACAAAGCACATGTGGACAGGTTGGGAGAACTCCCATGAACCCTCGAGTATCCGAGAGTATAGAGCTGGTCCAGTGTTCCGCGACCGGGACGAAAACCACACTGCTCCTCCTGGATCCGAGTAGGGTTGGGCGATATTTTTTTTGTACCGTTATACCGGTATAAGTAAATTAAATGATAAGAAAATGCCTTATACCAGTGAAAACGATCATTTAACACTGAAAACGGCAAGCGGAAGACACGTTTGTGTGCGGCGCACTTTGATGACGCATCTGCGCGGCACGTGTAGCAGAGCGGCGTGCACGGACAACAACAACAGAGCAGAGAGCAAACATGGCTGAGGGCGGCGGTGAAGACCATGGTGAAGACATGCAGATTGTAGAAGACATTGTGCCAAAACGCGGAGCTACCTCAAACATATGGGAGTAGTTTGGGAACTAGATATGTTTACTGTCATTCATTTTACTTCAATGCATGTGTTTGTCTACATTGCAATATAATTACAAATAAGTTATAATTACATAATTATAGAAACGCAAAAGGATACAAAAAATATATACAGTATTTGATCATTTTGACTATATTGGGATTAGGAAACATAAGCCAAAGTGATCCAATAATTATTTGATAATGCTACACTTTTTATATTACAAAGGACAAACTTTTATATATTTTACAAATTACAAATGTTCACCTTTATTACCTGATGCCTGCAATTTTCAGTATGTACAAAACAGAATTCTCTACAATTCAGTTTTGTTAATACGTTTTATATACAATAGCTGTATTGCACATTTTGCTGCCAATAAATCAGTAAATGCACTTTGAGGCAAGTGTGTTTAAAATTATCAGTGCTAAGTTTTTATAGCTTTTATATGAGGCTTTGTTAAAATTATCATATTGTGATACATACCAACAAAAATCGTGATACATGCTGAGGCCCATATCGCCCAACCCTAGATCCTAGATTTGACCATCGGCCGTAGCCTCCTCTCCAGTACCTTGGAGTAAACCTTACCAGGGAGGCTGAGGAGTGTGATCCCACGATAATTGGAACACACCCTCCCAGGGTTTCCTCCAGAGGGGGGGATGGGGGGATCAGTCCCCCCCTAGCCATGGCCCTAGGGGGGGATATCCCCCCCTCAATTTTCTTAGACATGCATGTATACAATTCTCACATCAAAAAGTGCAATAACATTATTTTCATTGGGATACATCTGATCTGGCTCACTGTCTAATCTATAATCTAAAATATGATGATAGTACAAAAAATTACATAAAAACACCAAATCAGAAACTTCCATACAGGAATAATGTGTTCTGAATAGGAGTCTCCTCAGCTGAATAGCGGTTCTCTTTTTTGAGGTCTTGCAGATTTATTTTTAGCGTGATTTTCACTGTATATGAACTTGGTGTGTTCATCCTGATTGGCTAAGGAAGAACCAGTGTATTGTGTTCTGCATCCTGATTGGCTATCTCTGTGCCGTGTTTCTTGTATCACACAGAATTCAGCTTGACAAATGTAAATCCATGTCTGATTGCAGTGTGACTGTAAGTGTTGTATGCTAATTTTCTCCTTGACAAAACCATGGACTAAACCCACAACATGGTTAGTGCTAAAAAGTTGAACTTCTGGACATGTTGAAACGATGACAGCAAAGAGGAGCACGGTGCGGAGCCCAGGCCTTTGACGAGGGATTTTCACACAGCACTAAGCCCATTTTTTTCAATTTTTTTTACAATTTTGATATCAAGATTTCAAAAGGCTATAACTTTAAAGTTTGAGATAAATGCATTTTGTAAATGTGAACTATCATCAGTATGAACCAAACTTTGGGATGGAAGTTGATTCGTCATCTAATTTGCATATTGTGAAAAAATAGTGTATTTTGAGATCAGGGAATACCATCAACAGTCTACGTGAATTATCTTCAGTATGTAACACGATGTGGGATAGGAATGAATTCACTGTTCAAATTTATATAGAATATTTTAGCACTGGTCCATGCCCATATGGAACTTTATATGCAATAGACCTTCAATGATCAAGATGGCACTGCTTATAGTTTACCAGTCATGAAATCTGCACTTTGGTTTCAATATTACCCTTTCAAAAGACCTGATGGGCATACAGTTTGTTTCAGTGGAAATGATGCTCCAGAATTCATCGTTTAGAAACAGAGCGATTAAATGAATGGGCTCAGAACTTGTCAGATTGTCTCAACAATAAACAACAGGCTCTTCAACATTTCTGATCCACTTTTATGGATTCTCTTCTCTAAAGAACTGCCTTCATCATCATCTTCGTCCGTAAAGGCAGATTAGCGGTGCGTTTTCTTCCGTGGCTTCTGCCACGTCTCCCGTGTTCCCCGCGGTTGTTTAACCCCGCTGCATTCACCCATATGCCCGGTGTTATGATCCCCTTCACCACGTCTCCTGTCTGGTGTTCGCAGAATGTTTCCACTGTGGCCGCACACCGCGGTAAAGAGGTCCGGGTTTTTGGAGTCAGCGGTAAAGAGGTCCGCACATTAAAAGCGGGTGGCCGCTTTATGTTAAAAAGTACATTGTGGCGGCTCATCCCCGCGGCTTCTCTTTCCAATGTTGCTGTAATTAACAGGATAAAGCGGCCATCGTCGTCTTCTGTCTTAATGACGAGCAGGTATCAGATAAAAAAGCTTATGTCCTTGCCTGTTAGTATAATCAACCGCACTGCAAAATGTCACAGTTTTGGCTGTAATGCGCTGAAACAGGTTGTTTTGGTCAGGTGTCCGTAGGCTCCAGACTTCTGCCGTCTGTCATGGAGAGTGGGCGTGGCCGGGACGTCACATGCAAGGGGTCAATAGTTGGTGGGGTCTGCATCATTACAATGATGCCAGAACAGCCACTTCACCTTGACAAATTAATATCAATATCATAATCGTGCTAATGTCAGCAAAATAAATTCACTAGTTCACTGCCA
Organism: Knipowitschia caucasica; assembly: GCA_964034765.1. Taxonomy (NCBI): domain Eukaryota; kingdom Metazoa; phylum Chordata; class Actinopteri; order Gobiiformes; family Gobiidae; genus Knipowitschia; species Knipowitschia caucasica. The sequence continues at coordinate 19,067,793 of OZ035836.1, read as the reverse complement.
GTTTAGAAATGGCGGCTATGGAAGGGCGCCAGAGCTCTAAGCTAACGCTAACGTTAGCTCTAAACTAAACAGATGTCCATAATCAAAAGGGAATCACATTTTTCATTTGCACAATAACACTGTTTATGGCATTTTTAAACAATTAATAACCTCAAATAGTACCGCTTGTGTCCTTATTAGCCATTTACAGTGGACGTTTAGGTGCATATTTTCTTGCTAGCTAGTTTTAATAACATGCTCATGTTATGTGTTAAACGGTTGCACCAGACCAGTTCAAATAAATGTTAAACCTTCTGAGAACAAGTCTAGATATAAATAAACAAACATACCTCTTAGTATTTCAGCTGCTACATTATCCATTCCTGCTTCCATGGCGTAAAACAATTGGCTGAATTCTCCTCCAACTCCAGGTCCGAGACTGAGCCTGAGCGTTGTGCTTTCTTCCCGCTATGACATGGAAGCTACCATTTCATAAAAGGGGGTGACCAAAATATTTCAGATGTTGTAAATGTTGATAGTATGCTTAAGTAATGGCTGATTCTAAATTATATTTTCTACATATAAAAACTGTTGACACAGGCCTCCCCTATAATATTGTAGCATCCTGAACATATTCTTGGGTTTCATTAAACTGGCCTGTAGGGGGCGAATGAGCAGAGGTGGGACAACTCAGTTTTGCTCCCATTGAAAACCATGTAAATGTTGTATGTTTTGTTGTACACGGTCTTAATTGGGAGGGGTACACTCAATTCTAAGAGAGTAGTAAATAATATTTCTCAAAAGATTTCTTGATTACGGGCATTTTTGAAAAAATAAATAAATAAAACTAAACAGAAGAAATTGCTGCGTTTCATTCGGGTGGCCTGCAGTGGGCGCTTATCTGGGAAAGTAAGTAGTAGTAATCTTTATTTATATACCGCCTTTTCACTGCACATCGGAGTCTCAAAGCGGTTTACAATTGTTATTTTTGGGAGCAGGGGTGGCAGTACAGGAGGCACATGCCAGACCTATTGTACATATTTTTAGTGGTAGGGGAAACCGGAGCACCCGGAGGAAACCTACGCAGACACGGGGAGAACATGCAAACTCCACTCAGAAAGGCCCTGGTCCAACCGGGATTCGAACCCAGGACCTTCCTGCTGAGAGGCAAGAGTGCTATCCACTCAGCCACCGTGCCGCCCGGAAAGCCTTGATTAATCGATTTTAATCATTAATTCGAGTTTTACGTTTAGGGCGATTTCTTTTTTTAAAAATTCGATTTTTATTTTCTCCAGCGCAGAACTACAGCGCTAACGCGCTAACCGCGGGTCTTTGGTGTTGAGCAGTCATTTTGAAGCTAACCTAATGCTAACAGTCTCCTTCTGGCCTGATGCTCGCTCTCACAGTTGGTGCTGTTGCAATAACACTTCAAACGTTCAAGAATCAGACTTTATTTAAATCGCCAGAACACACACACACACGCACGCAAGCCCCGGTCGCTATGTTCGTACGCCACATCTTTCACGCTCTCTCACGCTCGTTATTCCAAAGCGCACTCCCGTGTCCGTGGCGCGCACACACTCGTGTCCCACTGAGCCGCTGCACTTTGGGGAAAGACACGTCTCACACATTGCTCTCATTGCTCTGATACAAACAACGTGTTCCCCGCTGTCTGCTAGCTACAGTAGCTGCTACAGTAGCTGTTAGCTACAGTAGCTGCTACAGTAGCTGCTAGCTACAGTAGCTGTTAGCTACAGTAGCTGCTACAGTAGCTGCTACAGTAGCTGCTACAGTAGCTGTTAGCTACAGTAGCTGCTACAGTAGCTGTTAGCTACAGTAGCTGCTACAGTAGCTGTTAGCTACAGTAGCTGCTACAGTAGCTGTTAGCTACAGTAGCTGCTAGCTACAGTAGCTGCTACAGTAGCTGCTACAGTAGCTGCTACAGTAGCTGCTAGCTACAGTAGCTGCTAGCTACAGTAGCTGTTAGCTACAGTAGCTGCTACAGTAGCTGTTAGCTACAGTAGCTGCTAGCTACAGTAGCTGCTACAGTAGCTGCTACAGTAGCTGTTAGCTACAGTAGCTGTTAGCTACAGTAGCTGCTACAGTAGCTGTTAGCTACAGCATCAGAATGTAAACAGGAAGCTCGCACAATGCGGGAGTCACTGAAGTTAGTATTAGCGCCACCAGCTGGACCGAGCGTTGTACTACAGCACAGTTACTCAGGCACAGTTGAAAGAACAAGCATGAAAACCCGAGGAGGCTTTTGGAAAAGACTGTCTGTTACAACATTTCTATTTTGAGTAATCAGTTTTAAAAATGTGATATTTCATATAAATAATGCATGTGTTTAATAGGATTGATATATTTGCGATGGGCCTTGTTTGTGTGATTTAAGTTATTTTGAAGGTGCATAGTGTCATTGTAAGTGAAGTTATTATAAAACTGTTAAGCTACATTTTCACTGTTTACAATGGCAGAGCCATCTCGTTTACAAGCATGTTTTAAGGCTTAATTCCTGTTACACTTATGCTCCATGGGGATTTAGATTAAACTGCATAAAGGAAAATCTATTTCTTTGTCAGTTGTAGTTTGTTTTTAAATAGAAAAAAATAAATCGATTAAAATCGAAAATCGGATTTGGTGTGAAAAAATCGGAGATTTTTTTTTTTTGCCATATCGCCCAGCCCTAACCTCGCCCTGCATCAAATTATTTTTTCAAGTGCACCACAGTTGAAACATGAACAAACTTTTGTTTTGCATAACATTAAGCCCCATGAAAATGATGGATGATAAACTTAAATGAAATAACTTTGATTAAACTAAATCCAATTTTAGATAATATTTACTTTCTGTGTGTTACAACATTCAACCCGATCAACTTCCAGCCAACTCTGGCATCATGGAGCAGAACTTCTCTCCACCTGTGACGACGATCAATTGGGATCTTATTACACAAACAGCAGCCAATGTACACATTAAATACTATATTGAGGATGTAATGGAACTGCACAGTAGTTTCAAATGCTTGATCCCAAATTGTTGCATAATATTTCAATATCAGATTGTTTTGGTGTTTGCAATGAATCATTGAGCAAAATGGGTTCACTCGTTATTTAACTTTTTAATCTTAAAAATAATAAGCAATTAATGCTTGAAATACAAAATATTAACTTGGACCAAGAAGTTTCATACTTCTAAGCGTCCCTGTGATACGGTAATTCTCAATATAAGCATAAAACTGCTCATAATCAGCAAAAAAATCTCAATAACAAGTTATAAATCCTTATTAAGATTATTAAAATAAATACCTCTTAAAATAAGTGAAATGCGCTTACACAAAAACGGTTTTGTAAGAAGAAATGGCTTGGCAGATAAAAACTAGAAATCTTTGCTTAAATTAAGATTCCTTCCCTTAGTTAGATTTTAATTTTTGCAGTGTAAGTAAATATGACTTACTACTCACACAAAGCAGACTTCATAGAGAGACATAAACCTCAGACAGAAATGATCAGAGTAAACACAAGGAAAACACCAAAGTGAAACAGAAGCTGAACACACACACACACAGATAGACACACACACATACCATCAGATCAGACAGAATGACCATGAATGCACTGACCTGAAACACCGTGACCATGGCCCACTTCAGATGGTCAAAGTTTTTGCGCCACATTCCGTCTTCTACCAGGAACTTGAACTTGCAGCCGAACAGATATGCGTCCCCAGCAGACTGCGGTAGAGGGCGCTGTGTCATTTTAGGATTTAAAACTTTTTTATCTAAACGCTATCTGTCAAGCTCTCTTCTTCCTGATTACTTGGATTCAGAATATATGTGTAAACAAGTTTTTAGTATTATACTTGTGCGCATGTGTGTTACCTTGTGACCTATGTTTCGCGGGTTTTGGTCCTCTATAAATAAATGGGGACCTCACTTTTTGGGAGTCTCCAACTACAATTTGCCTCTTTCTGTGTCGCTCATCCCTCTCCCGTTTGGTAGGCTACATTGGTGGCAGCGGTGCCGCCGTTGCCACCTGAGTTGATGTAGGTGGTGGCGGCGGTGACGAACATTTGTGCCTTGCTTTTTGTACTTTTTTGGTGGGTGAGTCTGACCTGACGGTGCCAGTCGCCATTATGGTCTCGCCATATTTTTGTGTTGATGTGGGACTGGAGTGATGGTGTGGCCTGGGCTCTTCTCGGCTGGGGGGACTGTCAAGGACTGGTGTGACGAAGTGCTGCCGCCGGGGGAGACGTTCCAGTACCGGACTGAGCATGTGGCTCGGTACCGCTGATGTCCAGGATCAGGCCGTGACATGTGCGCATTGGTGCCCGAATCCAGCGCCGTCCCTCGGGAGCCACAGGAATGTGGTTATGCCTGTTGGGGTGCCTGCTGACGTGTGTGTTCGGAGTCCGTAATTCTGATGTTCCCAGCTTGTCCTTCGGTCCCGTGTTCTGGACGTTCTGTTGATTTCCTGTGCTCCGGTCAGGGGAATTCGTGCTCCGGTTCTGCGCCAGTCGTCTACCTGCTGTCCAGGCTGCTGCAGGATCGCCAGTGTTTGGTTCTTGGAGGACGCTGGGACTTTGATGCTGTTTTGTAAATTTTTATGTGTGTGTGGTGCATTTTTTTTTTTTCAGTTAGACATGAGGACATGTCTTGTTAAAGGGGGGAAGTATGTAAACGACTTTTTAGTATTATACTTGTGCGCATGTGTGTTACCTTGTGATCTATGTTTCGCGGGTTTTGGTCCTCTATAAATAAATGGGGACCTCACTTTTTGGGAGTCTCCAACTACAATTTGCCTCTTTCTGTGTCGCTCATCCCTCTCCCGTTTGGTACGCTACATATGTATTTTTTAGCAGCTTCTAAAGAAACTAGAGTCGATTGTGTTTGTGTTTTTAGTTGTAAGTATGCGTATGTGTGTTTAAGTGTATGTGCGTGTGTATGTGTTTAATTGTAAGCGTGTATGTGTGTTGTTGTGCGTCACCTGAACACAATGACAAACTGCTCTATCATCAGCAGCAGTGGCACAGACTGGGAGAGGCTCTTTCCCAGGACCACCAGCTGTTTGCGCAGATACGGCAGCAAGCGGATAATACTCAGCAGACGCAGGACACGAAGCGACCTGAACAGGTACTTCAGATCTCCAGAGAACGGAAGTATCATCTCCAGAGTGCTGTTCCACACGCGCACACATACACACACACACACACAACACAATATATATTTAATACAATGCAAGTCATTTCAAACAAGCAAATCCAGGTAATCAAGCTAATCCAGCTTTGCACATTAACAATATTCTCCGGACTATAAACCGCACCTGATAGGCTTTAGGCTCAAATTTTAAGATTTATTTTTTATTTTTGTACTTGTACAAGCCGCACCGGATTATAAGCCACACTGATCCCACATTCGGGGGATCAAAATTGTTCATCATGTCACATTAAGAATCAAGTCACTGCCTGTTCTCAATCTTCCAGTGTGATCTATTGTTACTGTTACCTCACTATTGACCCCTTGCATGTGACGTCCCACGCCCACTCTCCATGACAGACGGCAGAAGTCTGCGAGCCTACTGACCAAAACAACCTGTTCCAGCGCATTACAGCCAAAACTGTGACATTTTGCAGTGCGGTTGATTATACTAACAGGCAAGGACATAAGCTTTTTTATCTGATACCTGCTCGTCATGAAGACAGAAGATGACGATGGCCAGCGGCAATCAACCAAAAGGACTGGGACCCATCCAAGTACTCCCTAATATGCAGTGAACACTTGTGGTAAACAGTGACCTATGTACTGCACAGGTGGACAAATGCAAGACAAAATAGTATTAATAACCTGGCCTTGTGGAGGTCTCAAGGACCACAGAGACTTTCGTTGTTTAGGCTATTTGGTGCCGAAGGTTTGGCCTTTTCTATGATGACGTAGATTTCCATATATAATGTATCTGTGTCTTTTGTTCTGCCTGAAATTAACGACCATTTTGTGAATAAACCAGCCAGGAGGCTTTGTCTTTTAACACTTTTTACAAGATAAAGCAATCACAAGTTTATATTTATTTTATTTCCATTAATTTGGAGGACAATGACACACGTCAAACGTGTCTCTTACTACTGTCCTGTATGTGCGCTGCAACATTGACATTTTTATCTTTTAAGTCAATTGCGTGTTTCACTATTTTCCTCTCCGTCAGTACGTATCATGTTTGGCTGTAGACACAAAAGCCACAGAAAAGTGGACTATTGCTAATGCTACCAGAAAAATGTACATATAAATCTGCTCCAGTGTAAGGGGATGCATTGTTAACGATAATGATAAAGATCATGTAGGGTGAATTTGGGCAAAAATAGACATTTTATTTAATCGATAAAATTGACTGGGGGGAGAAGGTACGGGTCAACATCCAGTTAGGCGATCCTTAACTTCTCCAAATACCACTCTTTGTGAGCCCTGACCTGATGTCCTACTTCCACCTATAACGTAATCGAACATGTGCTTGAAGCAGCCACTTCTCGATTTAGGAGAGGAAGCTCCGTTTTTAAGAGTTGTAGTCCGTTTTGCTCTCGCAGCAATGCTAGTTTCCAATACTTCCGCCGTAAGCTCATTCACAATCACGTGATTGGATGACGTTGATGCATCTGGTCAATAAGCAACAGCCCTCAAAATGCAGGAAAAAAGATGCGCCTTATATACGTTTTCTTTTTACATAAATAGATAGATACATATATATGATGGCAAGATACATACTTAATTATATGACGGATAGATATATGCTTAATTATAAGTGATTGATAGATAGCTTGTCCTTCTAAATAAAGTCCATGGTTTGAACGTTATTCCACTCTTTTATGCTACACAATGCTAACATAACTATAGTTGCTTGCTCCACATAAACATGTCCTCTGACATAGTGCACGTTGCGCGTTACCTGGTGATGACCATGATGAAGTCCAGCACATAGTACATGTCCAGAAAGTAGCGATAGGACATGGCACACAGACGCAGAACCAGCTCTGCCAGGAACAGCGCGTATCCAATGGTTCGGGTAATATACTCCGCTTTGGTCAACCAGTCCGGCTGTGGGACACAAGGAGACAAGGAATGGATAGAGTCAGAGTCCCATAAGTTTACAACCTCAAATGATTTTCAATAATAGACGTTTCGGACTAGATTGTTCTGTTTTCTTGATGATCCAGGAACTTTTGTATTGTTGTTTCAGACAATTTCAAGTAGTCACTGTATCTACTTGAAGCTGGCTTGGAACTGAAATCTACCTCTTTGGGGCATGTCCCTTGGGTTTAGGCACTTTTACCAACAAACTTCATCTCAATCATTTGGTAAAGGCATATAATAAAGAAACTAGGATGAAAAGAACAAAACAAAAAAATCTAAAAATGAATTATTTGTGTTAGTACTCCTACATCTTAGAAAATCCAAACAAGAAAAATTTACATTGGTAGAGCATTGGCCTTTGAGCCTGAAAATTGTAGGTTTGAGTCCAACGCAAAACTTTCTCCAACGACTCCCACTGATGTCTGTTGTTGCGTCCTTGGGCAAGACACTTAACCCACTTTTCCTATAAGAAGCGCGGAAGTAACGTTCGCTGCATGCCCCGGTGTGTATATGTATTTTTTGATTTTCCTTCAGATTTTATAGGCTCTTTGGAACTTTGTGATGATACTGTGTGTGTGTGTGTGTGTGTGTGTCTCTCGCACCTGTTGATGGTGCTCCACGGCCAGGATCAGGATGGAGAAGCCCACAATGATTCTCATCAAGGATCTGAACCCAAAACTGTCCAGGATCCACACGCTCATGTCCTGAAACATGCAAAGGACAAGTCAAGACACACATTAAAACAGAGACACACTAAAACAGACACACACACTAAATACTCCACATCAGGGGTCTCCAACCTTACATCATAACTCGCTGGAAAATCTTGTTTCACAATTGTAAAAATGTCCTAAAATTAAGATACAGTAAACGTAGCCAAATACAGTATGTCTGACTTGAATTTCTGGATTTTTTTGCCTTGCATGCACATACAACGATCTATTACAATGTTTTAAGAACTTTCTCATGGGAATGAAAGCTCAGTGGCGAGTTGGAGATTTGAGGCTAACATATTAGCTAAAATGTGGTTTTAGCAGGTCTAAGGATTGTTAGACCTAGCAGGATCGTTAGACCTGCTCCCAACCACATTTAAGAAGATTTTTAGCAGATTATATATAAATCTCCAACTTTGCAGCTGAGTTTTCATTCCCTTGAGAAAGTTATTTGGATTAAGAACAGATGATGGGTGAGCATCCTTCCTTTGTTTTGAATAATCCCTGTACGACTGAGCGTTTACACAAATGCAATGTATGTAATGTAATGAAGGTCATGCAAAACAACGAGTATGTAAATGTTTACTTTATTTATCTCCGTAGGGAACTTTGTCGTCTGCATTTGACCCATCCTACAAACGCCACTAGGGCTGTAGTACAGCACCTGCGAACCCATCTACAAATGTTGATGCTTGGCTTGGTCAGGATTACCAGGGTTGGAGGATTTACCTTTTGTGCATTTAGCTAAGGGTAGGCTATAGGGGAAACCGTAGCCTGGCCTTAGCCGTCCATAAACTCTGGTCAATTATTATTTCCCTACATGTACGAAATTAAATTAGTACAATGGTTTGGTAGGACTAGGCGAGGGAAACTGGAGAACCTGGAGGAAACCTCCACTCTCTCTTTTGAACTGGGATTCGAACCCAGGACCTCTTTGTTGAGAAATGAGAGTGCTATCCACTCAGCCACCAGTGCCGGTATGGACAAAAAAATAAAAAAATTCTTACTCTAGAAAAAAATGACAAAGATAAATGGACTCTCACAGTTCCGCTCCTGACGGGGTTCTCTATTGACATTGCAGGATGCACCAAAATGCAAAGGTCAAATTTCCCTTTAGACCAAAAAGTTTACTTTATTTTTAGTAAAGCAAATTTTTTGTTTAGTTTATATTTAAATTATGATTAATTATCTGCAATATGCACCAATTCATGGCCTTATAGTGAAGTTTAACACAGCGCGTCATAGTGATAAAACAGTGTGATGGCTACATTACTGCTATATTTGGCTGCTGTGTTTACATTGAACACGGCTCTGCAAACAGACTTGGTGGAAATGGGGCACGGGGCGTTTAGTGTGAATGGACAGACAGACAGTGTGAAAACCCCCAATGCTATTCCTTCAGCACTTCTTAATGAAATGACAAACAAATTATTTGTGTTGACATGTAGACTGATCAGGACCATCCCAGAGTGAAGTTTACTGAAAGAATCTCCTCCACCCGAAACTCCTGATGTTCCCGAGACTCCGGTCCAAGCCTCAGTAAGTAAGACTAATAACAGCCTGAGAGTGGAGGGAGTCGCCCCTTGCATTGTAAAAAGGGATGTTCAAAGACTAAAAAGAAACAAAAGCTTCTGCTCATAAAAATGTAAAATATAAACTGTAGAACTTGGTCCTATTAACCTGTCAGTAGATGTTTGTTTGTTTAGTACAAAACATTCTTCAAGATGGGTAACTCGGTAACTAACTTTCTAAACACAATACATCAGTGATTCTCCACCAGCAGATTAAAAAAATCAAACTCTTAGAACAGGGCGAACAGTAGCTCAAGGGTGAACAGTAGCTCAGTTGGTAGAGCATTGGCCTTTGGGCCTGAAGGTCGTGGGTTCGAGCCCACCGTAAGACCTACTTCACGACTCCCACTGATGACTGCTGTCGTTGTGTCCTTGGGCAAGACACTTAACCCTACTTTGCCCAAAGCCCCAACTGAAAGATCTCAGCTCCTGTGGACTCACCACCTGCAGGAGGATCAGTGAAGGGCTGATGCTATGTGTACTGGGTGCAGCTCTGACTGCCACCCCCCCGACCCAGAAATGGATTAAGGGGAAGAAAATGGATGGATGGAAACTCTTAGAACACATTAGAACTGAGGAAAATGACACAAGGTCTAGGGTCGTGTCACAGCAGAAGACATTTTATTATTTTTTCATAGCCTATAATGACACAAACAGAGTTCTGCAGAGTTCACATGGTTTTATACCCAGACAGAATCAGGACGCTCCTCTCAGCATCCTCCACGGCACTAATAGATGGCTCACTCCACACTAAACTGTACCCTTGATCGATCTAACTTCAAGCGACAAAAAAATATATGTATGAACTAAAAATGTTATACCTAAACATTTTTTAATATTATGTAGCCTATTGCAAATATACATATATATATATAATATATATATTATATATATATATATATATATATATATATATATATATATATATATATATATTACTGCAAGTAAGGCAGGTCCTAAGAAGCCGGCTCAATGGCAAGAACAAGGCCCGGGCAATTAACAGCTACGCCCTGCCAGTGATCAGATACCCTGCAGGAATAATCAGGTGGCCAAAGGAAGAGATTCAGACCACGGATGTTAAAACTCGAAAGCTCCTTACCATGCATGGCAGGTTCCATCCCAAATCCAGCACCCTGAGACTGTACGTAAGCCGTAAAGAAGGAGGCCGAGGACTAGTGAGTGTGAGAGCCACTGTCCAGGACGAAACATCCAAACTCCATAACTACATCATGGAGAAGGCCAAAACGGATGACGTACTCAGTGAATGTCTCAGGCAGTGGCGAGATGAGGAGGTGCTGGAGGAGAGCCCATCATGGCAGAACAAGCCCCTACACGGCATGTACCACCGGAACATAACAGAAGTGGCTGATCTCAAGAAGTCCTACCAATGGCTAGAAAGGGCTGGCCTACAGGACAGCACAGAGGCACTCATCATGGCTGCACAGGAACAGGCACTGAGCACCAGAGCGATAGAGGCCCAGATATACCACACCAGACAAGACCCAAGGTGTCGGTTGTGCAAAGAGGCACCTGAGACGATCCAACACATAACTGCAGGGTGCAAGATGCTGGCAGGGAAGGCCTACATGGAACGCCATAACCAAGTGGCTGGCATAGTGTACAGAAACATCTGTGCAGAGTATGGGCTGGAAACTCCAAGGTCTAAGTGGGAAACTCCTCCAAAGGTGGTGGAGAATGAGCGTGCAAAGATCCTGTGGGACTTCCAGATACAGACCGACCGAATGGTAATGGCGAACCAACCTGACATTGTGGTGGTAGACAAAGGGCAGATGAAAGCCGTGGTGGTGGACGTGGCACTGGAGGGTAAAGGTGACAGTAGTGCCCGTGGTGATCGGTGCACTCGGGGCAGTGACCCCGAAGCTAGAAGAGTGGTTACAGCGGATCCCTGGAACAACCTCGGACATCTCGGTCCAGAAATGTGCAGTGCTAGGAACAGCAAAGATACTGCGCAGAACCCTCAAGCTCCCAGGCCTCTGGTAGAGGACCCGAGCTTAGAGAGGGATAACCGCCCGCGTTTTGTATATATATACATAGTATAATCTCAGAAGGGCAGCTAAAACTATTTCAAGAAAAATGGATGCCTTTCAAAAAACAAATTATTGAACTTTGGGGACATAATTGTTACATTTAGGACATGTCCTGTTGGAGGCTTAGTGAATGGAAGAATGAACAGGACAGACAAGACTATTAATGGTTTATGGTTGGAGATATAACTATAATCAATATGTAATTGTAGATTTTACATAATGCAAAAAAATATTATTTAATAACTGCGGACAAACTGGGCGTTTTGGACGTAACATTCGTGTCACTGGACAAACAAGCTGGGGACAAAACCAGAGTGGGTCTGTGAACATTCAGCTGTAACATTTCGGGACATTTTCGTGTCATTGAACAAAATGTAACACTTTGATACAATTTAGTGTGGAGTGAGCCAGATATGTTTGCTTTGACCTTCAGTTGTAATGATCAGCACAGTTTCAGCATAATTGAACAACATTTAGAACACAGAAGATTCATTGGTCGATCAGATAACGGGGTATTGCCCCTAAATGTCAATGTCATCCCCTGCCTTTAGACCTCGTGGAGAACTACTGTGAGAGAGAGATCCACTCCCATGAACGGACAGGCTTTGGATCAAGTCAAGTCTACTTACAAGCCACAAGGTGGCAGTGTTTGATTAGGTGCCACCCTGTGGCATAGTAGTGTGGCATAAGTTCAATACGTGTATAAACAATTGAATCACATCCTATCAAGAATAAATATTGTTTACTTTCCATTTTTTTAAAGCAGCAAGTTATAAGCTATAATGACATGATTTAGTTTGCCTCAGAGAAACCCAAAGCTCCAGAGTGCATAAGAGCAGGTATTTTTCATGACATGTTTCATTTGCTCCTTCCTTTCATCTCGCTGAGACCCCTGAGGGAGAACACTGGAGCACTGTGTGTGTGTGTGTGTGTGTGTGTGTGTGTGTGTGTGTGTGTGTGTGTGTGTGTGTGTGTGTGTGTGGAAGACTGGGGGGGTCCGGCCTTTGCTACTGGATCCCCAGATCCTAAGTGGGAGATGACAACATGAGATAATGGGGTGGAGGTATAACAGGGTATCTGTGCTATAGTCCCCCAAAACCTGTGATATTCAACCTGTGTAACCCCCTTCTCCTTCTCCACAGCTCAAAGGGGATTTAAATGTGTTAATGAAAACATATTTCAAATATATAATGTCTTTTACACCTTTATATTGTTTACCATCATGGCCTAATTTACTATAGGAATATCATGTGTATTGATATGGAAAAATGATAAATGATGGAATGGAGCTGTGAGCGGTGCACTGTGGGAAAGTGACAGAAGCTGTTGTGAAATGACAGAATGAGATACAGATTCTAAAGGAATTGCTTTCCAACACAAAGTCACTTCCTCACTTCAGTTTTGTGGGTGCCCCTCTAAAAGCCTAATCTACATTTAAAATGCACAGTTTTTACTCCACAAAAGATAATCAATGACTCCTCTGTTGAGACTTGTCCAGACAAATCGCTGATTGTCATCTTTTAGCAAACTGCCTCTCATGCAAATGTGTTTTATATGGAGTCAGTTGTTATCTGCAGGGGGCCTCCAGGTGTTCTGACCACCACCTCCCTCAATCCAAGGGAAGCTTCTTGTGCACCACTGTATTCATTTGGCTTTTTCAATCTGTAAATTAAGGAAAAGTGTGTCATTAAACTCCTTTGGCAACATCAAATGTAAACATTACAATAGAACAAAATAGAACGCACTGTCTTGTCCTCAAGAGGCGTGTGTCTTGGGCACAGAGCCACACCGCTGCATAGGACTCCAATCATTGGATCAAGATTTATTACATACTGTAAGTAAGCTGTGGTTTCAAGCTGTTCTGAAAGATACTCAGAACCGCTAGAATCCCAGCACATTTTCAGCAGTTTGTAGAAACGAGTAGTTCTCAACTTGTTTGAGTCGTGCCCCCTAGAATAACAACCTTTGCCGTAAGATACCGGATAAATAATAGAATGTTTGCTTAATGCTGTTTATTTTCACACACTAGATCTAGGGTAATCCTTTAGACGTATTTTCAAAATAAGAGTTTACTTTGTAACACCTTGGATTGTGATTGAGTGTCATATTACTGTGCAGCCTTTATTTATTTATTTTAGTATTTTTATTTGTTTATTTGAATCCGACAGCGTGCATTGTCCCACAGCATTCATACAGACATACTCATTCATCCTGAACTATTGTACATCATGGTTTTAGTAGCAGGGGAAACTCTTACACATACAAATTATTACTATTACAATTGCATATTGTGTGCACTTGGTGCACACAACATGCAGTAAACATGCAGTAAGCCGTGCAATAAAGCTCAGGACGACTACGCTGCCGTGTGCTGGGCCCCGGGCAGCACAGAGCGGGACAGGAGCAGACTGAACAAGCTGGTCAGGAGGGCCAGCTCCACTCTGGGCTGCTCCCTGGACTCTGTGGAGGAGGTGAGGGACAGGAGGGTGCTAGTCAAAGTCACCTCCATCATGAACAATACCTCCCACCCACTGCACAGGACTGTAGAGGAGCTGAGGAGCTCCTTCAGTGGAAGACTGAGGCACCCTCAGTGTAGGAAGGAGTGCTACCGCAGGGCCTTTATCCCCACCGCTGTCAGACTGTACAATGAGTCACTTTGAGTCACTAATGACCTGCACTAGGACTGAAAAAAACACAGCACTGCTATAATATTGTACTAAAATATATTCCTGAGACTATATTTTTTACTTTTGACATTCCTGTCTTTTCGTACATACTATCTATGTCAAAGGTGACATGTACATTTCTCCATTGTGAGATCAATAAAGTTTATCTTATCTTATCTCAACATCCATCTGCCAAATTGTCAAAAATAGATATAAACTATGGAAAGTTATTGTTCATGTGTATAATAATAAAAAAAAAGTGGCAGCTAAGTGCGACACTATTCTCGATATATGAAGCCTTTGGTTTGCAGAGAGCACCCGAGACTTGCCTCCGTGATCTTTGCTAATCAGCTGCTAACACTCATAACAGACAAAGGCTAATCTACGGCCTAATCCCATAACTCAAATGTGAGTTTGTCAAAGGGGAAGGTCCTCATTGACATCTATGTGGTTAGGATTTTGAAAAGTAAAGTATGTGCGTAAACTTCTTCATAAACACACAAACAACAGAACAATGAGCGGCTTGTTAAGGGATTAATGTGCTCCAGCCAACCAGTGCTGCAGTTATATCATCTGTAGTCTGTACAGATGATCCAACATCCAACACAATACATCCACACATTTAGCTCATGAAGACTGAAAGACGTGCGCTACATGCAGCAATGGACTAGAGAAAATGTGGAGAAATAAAACATCTCAATTATAATTTGGACACAAGAACAGCAAATGCATATGACTACACGAAAATACTGGTTTCAAATATTGATGCCATAATAGAAAGTATAGTTTTATGTATCATCCTGAGCCTTTCAGTTTGTTGTTAACTATAAATAACATATCATATTTATAGTCTAATATTAACCCAAAATGTCATCAATATTTTTTTCTTCAAAGTTTACCTTGTTTCTTAGTGAATAAAGGTATGAAGAAGATGACAAAGTCTGGGATCGTGTCTTTAATTCAGACAGAAAACATGTTTTATTGTCGTTGGTAGAGACAGCACGAACACGAACAACGATGATACAGACTGCAAGTGATAATATACTTAATCCTCCAATCAGAATTTGCCACAGTGCGAGTAGCTTGGCCTTCAGAAATAAAAACATGCAGTGGAAAAGTACTGGCTTGTGCATAATGTTGAATGATGAGTTAGAACGTTAGCCACAGTTGCTTCAAAGTGTCATGAAGTACCTAAAGGTAGTTGGTTCTTAGTAGTAGTTAGGTAATAACCACTATTGTCTGGTAAAGAAGGACCAAATATCTTAAAGCCTATATTCCCATTATATAATTTGCTTGAATTGTATTTATTCATCAATTATGCATGAATTTGTATTATTAAGGTTGAGTTCTTTCTTTCTAGTGTAGTTGCGAGTGATTGATGGCATGACTGAACTGTTGATCAGTTGTTGATGTCTGTCTCTTATCTCCCATTGAGCTTTTCTCTCTGATCTCCACAATTTGGCAGCTCAAGAACAAAGGACGTGTGCTGCTCTTGTTTACTAGTTGTTTGCAAAATAACGGACAGCTCCAGGTTAGTATTTGCTCACTCTCTCTCTCCTGGTATTAACATATTCTGGTGATTGGGATTACTGCCACAAAGTGAAGGCATGTTTTGTGCAGCTTTGAGGACAGTTGTGTTGTCGTGCGTGTGCAGGTATGAACGGCTGAACTTGAATGAATGTGATCCGTGTGGCCTTGGGCTCCACTGCTGCCTCATTGGCTGATTGAACTCACTTGTTCAAATACATCCGTTCTGCAAAAAAAAAGCCTCCGGATACGCAACAGTACAGCATTCAAATTCCATTTCTCAGTCATTTCTCGCACACATTCTCAAGCAATTTAGGAGATGAAGTGGGAAATGATTCATGTAGATTGAGTATATGTTTTTAATTGTTCAGTCGATGACATTCTACTGTTAATTTTGTTCATATAAATGTGGTATCTTTACATTTATACAGAATAACACCACAGTTGTATTTTTTTAGGAATGTAGTTGACCAAATATATGGTCCGGTTGATTGATTAGTCGACTTAAAAAAAAACTAGGCACAAAAATACAGTATAGACCAAAAGTTTGGACACACCTTCTCATTCAAAGATTTTTCATGATTGTGAAAATTGTAGATTCACATTGAGGGCATCAAAACTATGAATTAACTCATGTGGAATTATGTACGTACTAAAAAAGAAAGTATGAAACAACTGAAAATATGTCTTATATTCTAGGTTTTTCAAAGTTGCTCTGATTACTGCCTCGTACACTCTTGGCATTCTCTTGATGAGCTTCAAGAGGTAGTGACCTGAAATGGTCTTCCAACAGTCTTGAAGGAGCTCCCAGAGATGCTTAGCACTTGTTGGCCCTTTCGCCTTCACTCTGTGGTCCAGCTCACCTCAAAACCATTTCAATGGGGTTCAGGTCCAAAACCATCTGAACTGGGTTCAGATCCGGTGACTGTGGAGGCCAGGTCATCTGGCCCAGCACCCACCACTCTCCTTATTGGTCAAATAGCCCTTACACAGTCTGAGTGTGAATCTACAGTCAATAGTTATGAAAAGAAAGGAAACTCATTAAAAGAGAAAGTGTGACAAACTTTTGGTCTGTACTGTATATACTGTGTCAGTCCCACTCGCTAGATGTCAGCTTTACGGTAGAAAAAAACAAAACTCAAGCACAGGAAAAAAATATGTTAAATATTCAAATCAGGAGTTATTTTGCCTTACAAACCCAAGAAAACACAAACAAATGTTGTACCTACCTAAAGGAGTCCTGAATAATTGGTTGAAATCAAACTAGTCATGCTCCCATATGTGAAATTCTATCTTACCGTGGACTTTTAAATTCTTTGCGTTGTGCATGTGCCAAACTGTGTGCTTGTGTGTTTCTACCTTTAGGACAATGGATGCAATTTAGCTACTTTGCAAATTCCAGCATATTTACAGTATGTTGACACAGTTTGCCGACACATTGATTAATATGTACTGTCCTCAATTAAAATGATTAAATACAATAAAGAAATAGCTTATTTGACTATTTTGTTGTTGTTTTTTTTACTCTCTGGCTCCAAACCATGTCCACGGTAGAGATGTTCATGATAATAACAGACGAGGAGAAAGCCAGATAAATGTACGTGCCTATAGATTTAGAACCACAAACCGGTAGATGATACTTTTTTTTTTTCTTCTAATAAGCAAAAAACAATCACTGAATTATGTGGAGAGTGACCAGTCTTGTATCCCTTCTCTTTTGACAATATGTACACAAATGACCAAAGGCAGACTGCCCAGGTATGTGTAGCTCTTGGTGTAAAAAATGTGTTGTATTTGTCATGTTTGGAAGGCAGTGTGAGCGCCCTGTGGCATTGCGTCTCTCTCCTCTCTCCCATCACTCCTGTGTGTCAGCGTACAGGCCTTGGATTTTGATGTTGTTGGAGACAATGAACAATTTGGGCGATTTCCTGCTCACTAGTGTCGTATGAATGTGTCCTGAGGCGGTGGCGTTTCAGAGGCTTTTGTGTGCTCGTCCTGATCCATGGATGTCCGACTTCCCTCTGTCTCTGCTCCCGTTTCATGTGGCTGCTGTGAATGAGCCAAGTCCGCAGCTATTGTGGCGTGATTTACTGATTCACCCAATGGATCCAATGACCGAGGTTTGACGTGCAGTGTTAACTTGTGTATTTGATACCAGCAGCCAGCTTTTCACAAGGCTAGTCTCTCCACATAAGACAAGTGCATTGTGGGAGACAATAGCTTTTGTTCAACTGGATAATGGAAAAGATTTCACAGCGGGTATTCATGCTGCCTTCGTGATTAGATGCTTTTAAAGAAATAGATTTAACCAACATGGGTCACTTTACTTTATACTAGGGTGCCCAAACTTTTTTTTGTATGAGGGCCACTTCAGTAATGGCTTTAAAAAAATTCTGAGCTTTTGATTGATTCGCACCACAGCCACATTAACGCCCTATATGGACTTTTGTCTTTTGTGACTCAACTAAAAACAAATGTCAGGATATGCAAATGAGGTCAACGACTGTATTCCAAAGGTTCATAGTTTGACTATATTGACTATATTGGTGGAGATTAAGTTGGTTGGATGACACTGCAAAAGTATCTCAATGTCTACTTTGTGTTAGCGGCAGAGGGCCATTAATGACCCAGCGCATTTGACCCACGGGCTGTAGTTTGGACATGCCTGACTTAATATATCGGAAGTATAAATACAACATCAGGTTAGGCATCGGAAGTAATATGAATTGACAACAGCTTCCAAAGAGGACGTGTTATTGGGTAAACATGGCCAACATAGATTGCCAAAATCTGTTTAATCAGGAAATATTCTGCGGAGCGCTCTGTCACAGCACGCACCTGTCCCGGAGCTACAAGAGAAGGCAGTGTATGTTGTAGGAGCCGCACATGTATTCAATTTCATTAATGTTTATTACTGTAAATAACTGTCACATCCCACTTTTGACAAACAATCCTTGTAAAATGAAAGAGATTTTAGATAACGACAAAGAAAACCTCACCCTTCCCTTCCTTGTCACTGTTCCAGGAAATAGCTTACAATGTGAAATGATAAACCTCGATGAACAGGTTTAAGGATCCAGTCAGTCTTTTGGGATCTGTAAATGAGAAAGACCAAGAGGCTTCGGATGCAGGTGTCACTGAGGATTTGTCATAAATCTTTTGAATCCTAGTTTTGCATAATTTTGAATGATTAAATATTCCAAAATGATAACTTGTATTTACACGTTTTCAGTGCCACAATATCAAACACATGTTTTGCCACAAAAATTCTGAACTATTATTTTGTCCAAAGTGAGATGTTTACCAAGTTTTGTCTTCACAAACTCACCTCATCGGGTGGAATTCTGGCCCACTCCTTAGGATGGATGAGTCAAATTTGTGGAAATGTTGACTTTTTCCTGATATCTTGACGGATTTATTTTGATTTTCCTGTTTGTCATTGTCAATGTATTGCATTTCTATAGAAACTGCTCAAAAGCTTCACAGATACAAAAGGGGGAAAAAAACAGTATGAAAAACACACAGATGCAGGTAAAATGTAGAACAGTATAACTCAGTTAGTTTTAATAGGCATGGCGTACAAATGTGTCTTTAGATTCATTTGAAAAAAGTGCTACTAATGTACAGAGGTAAACTATTCCACAGTTTTGGAGCGGCAACCACAAAAGCGCAGACTCCTAGTTTTGTAACGAGTACAGACAACAAAAGCATGTTTTTTGTCCTCACTGATCTGACGGGAGAATACAGAGATTACACCTCTGTCAAAGATACAGGGGCTAAACTTGTAGCCTTCAAACACACCAACACTTGTGCCTCCAATAAACTGTTTGCAAGGTATTGCAGCTGTAACCTACCAGAAGCTTCCATTCTTCTGAAATCATGATTTGGGCTTGCTTACATTGTCAAAGGACATAATAATTGACTTTCTAATATAACTTATAATGAAAATGAAGGCTTATTATGAGTTGACCTACAGTATGAGTGTGTTGCTGCTGGACTAAGCACGTCTGCTCTTCCTTATCACATGTGCTTGAATTCTCTGTTTACCATAATGACAGCAGTTAGTCAAGTCACGTCCACAAAATTGTTTTGTGTATTCTGTTCTATTCTATTCACATTCTTCTTTGTGACTACATTCGATGGTGAAAATTCCAGTGGACATGACGCATTTGGCTGAGAAATAACACCGCGATTTGCATCAAGATTCAGGACAAACTCATTTTCTCTTGAAGTTATTGTTTACACAGTTTGATGTGGATATTTTGGTCAAGCATGAATAGTTGTGTACTTTTGTCAGTCATGCTTGCAGGACATCAATCAGCACTGCCAGCTGCATTATGGGAAAGCAGAGGGAGAGAGACAGAGTTGCTTTCTGAGAAAAAATAGTTCAGCATTCAAAGTATGTTTATCGGCTGGTCCTGGTGCCGTTACAGTAGTAAGATCTAAATAAAAATCTCTGTGTGGCAAATGAGCGTCCCATCAGGGCTTTGAAGTCTCTCTGCATCAGACCTGCTGCTTCCTCTTTACATTACTGAGTCTGATTGTGGGTCGGCCTCCGGGGAGCCTCAACGTGCCCTCAGCCATGTGCACTCCGCTCTGTTTGTTAGGCCTGTCGCCATCATTACTACTTCCACTTCAAGAAATAATTGCTGAAACCACTCATTATGGATGTAGGTCACTTTTATGGCTAATAGTTGTTTCAGACCATTGTTCAGGCACTGTGCACTTGGAAAATAATCTTTTGGGATTATTTACTTTAATATTCAATTGTTTTTGAGTCTGTTTTAATATAATCATTCATCATAATATCTCTCTCTATCAATATAATTTGCTTTAATTGTTTTAGAGTGACAGGCGTAGCAGACACTGTTTTAAACCTTCTGCCATTGTATCACTCCTAAAATCAACGTGCCATTTAAATAAACATGCATTTAATTTTACAAGTAGAAAGTGTGGAAAGCTGGCTTAATTAGAATAATAGCTACCTTTTTTTTGCTTAATATATTCCTATGTGTGTGGAAACTGGGTAGAGTTTAATCTTCCATAGGCTTACACATGTACATACATAATAAACACTATTCCAGTTTGTACATATACAGATGTACAAACTGGAAAATTAGAATATTGTTAAAAAGTGCATTTATTTCTGCAACTCAACTTGTTTGTTAGAATTTTGATGATTATAGTTTACAGTCTATTTTACAAATATTCCAAATAAGTTATTTTCATATATCATATCACAACTCAAACACACCATACTTTTCACATCTAATGCTTGAAATGAAGTAAAACACAGCTGCAGTACTTTCATTTCCCAGTTGTTGCTCCAGTTTGCCATCGGCCTGACGCGCTTATACCATTTCTCATTACACGTGTTTGCTCGTGTCGCCGGCCTCCACCAGGATTTGCTTTGTTTGTTCTGCGCTCCACATTGTGCAGGTGCCACGGTCGCTGTCAAGGATCCGCGGCATTAGACTTGGAAAAGGGCCCATGCTCATACGTGCGCTTCTTTGATATCTCCCATTCAACACCTGTTAGAATCCTGTTGGCGCTTGGCTGGCCTCCCACACGTCTTACTTTGTGACATTAATCCATTTTGAAGCCAGTGTTGACAACTGTGCATGATTAGATTGTTGAGTACATCCACAATCAAAGAGAAAATTCATTATTCTGATATTAGGTGATATAAAGCACTTGTGATTAGTTGTGTTATGTGCCGCTGTGACATTTAAGGCAAGGCAAGTTTATTTGTTTAGCGCAATTCATATGCATGGCAACTTAAAGTGCTTAACAAAACAAGAAAAGATGCATTATAAGTAGGGCTGTCCAAAATAGCGCGTTATTAACGCGTTAACGCAAATCAATATTAACGCCGTCATTTTTTTTATCGCGCAATAAAAAAAATTTTTTTTTTTTTTTTTTTTTTTTTTTTACTTTTTATTGCAGACAAACACATATACAGAAAAAAAAATAGAAACAAAGAAAAGGACTAGTTCAGATACATTGTAGACAGAGATTACAAACAATATTAGTAGTTGGAGATACAGGGGGCCAAAGAAGAAACCCAGAAGGGCACATAGGAGGGGGGGGGGGGGGGGCATGAAGTGGGAGATGGGGGGAGGGGTTAATAAAAAAGGCAATACAAGCAAACAGTATACAGTCATAGATATACCGAAGGTAAACAGAGAAACAGCATAGAGTATTTACATGAACAAATTTACAAAATATTTACAGATTGTTTATCATCATCATAATGACACCATGATGTTTCTATACAGTCTATGGTCTATACCCACACATACACACACACACCCACACACACACATTGAAGGGGCTTTTTGTTACCAATTATTTATTTTGTCATCCATTTATTGATGATTTTGCATCAAATGTTAGTGTGTAATATAACACTACACATTGTTTTCAATAAAAAAAGCAATTGCACACAGCACGCAAATGTGTGACTAATTTGCGATTAATCGCGAGTTAACTATGAAATTTATGCGATTAATCGCGATTAAATATTTTAATCGTTGGACAGCACTAATTATAAGTATACACATATTACATTAAATCATTAAAGACAATGCAAGCCTTCAGTTCTATGCACAGCTAAATAGAAGCTTTTTCAACCTGGATTTGAACGTCTGGGTAGAAGCCTGTCTCACAATTTCAGGAGGACTGTTCCAGATTTTTGCTGCATTAATGAAATGCTGCCTCCCCATGTGTAGTCTTAACTCTCAGCACCTGCAGGAGGCCAGTCCTGTGCTCTTCAGAGTCAGAGTTGGTTTCTATGGCACTGACATGTCGCAAATGTGCTTGGTGCCTGAGAACTGGACTGATGTGATCGTACTTCCTGGTTCTGGTCAGGACTCGAGCTGCAGTATTCTGAAAATACTGTAGCCGTTTTACAGTTTGGAGAGAGCAGTCAGCAGGCCCTTGCAGAACAATGTACAGTTTTATCCTTTTTATGTGATGTGGCTCAAAAGAGTAACAACTTACTGAGGTTGTAATTGACAAATTTTTTATACTTCTAGTTTCAAAAATCAAAAATATTTTAATTAATTCACAATTATGATAACTCAAAGGCAATGTATTTTATTTATCTTTTTTATCTGTCTGAAAGTTTGAAGTGTGACAACAGCATTATTACCTGCTCCCTGCGGTAAAGTGATCACCATTATTTGCCTGTTTGTGTGCAACTTTCAGAGAGTATTTGGACAAAATGTTCAGGAAACTTGCCCCAAATGGACGACTGGTTCAATTTTGGAGGTGATCTAAATCATGTCTGGATGAAGGATTTCTACCAGTGTTTTTCTAGTTGTAAATATGTTGCTCAACCAATTACATCTAAGAGTCCCAATGTGGCAGTTGGCAAGTCGGGTCTGTTTCATTTCCGTCTCCTCACACTATTACTGCTTTAATAAAAGTCTCCGGAGAGGAGGCATTTCCTCAAACGGCGAAACACTATTCCACACTGAAAACCACCATCTTGATCTGGTGCATGTCCGTCTCCATCAAAGTCCTCCATCAGTTAATAGCTGTACTATCATTTCAACAGCGGATGCAAATGGAAAGCTCTCTATGTGAACCTATGTTTAAGCAACTCTAACCCAATTGGGTTGTTTGCATTTGTTCAAGGAGCCAAATTGAGCTAAATCAATATATTTTCTCTATTAAGTAAGTAAATAAGTAATGCTTATTTATATAGCGCATTTTACAGACCAAGGTCACCCAAAGCGCTTTACAATGTTCAGAGTTCAGATATTTTTCTATTCTCTCCCCACGGTGATGACGGGAAATCGGAGCACCCGGAGGAGACGCAGACACAGGGAGAACATGCAAACTCCACACAGAAAGGACTTAAACATTTACATTTTGTCTTGCACCGCTTTCATTCGGTCATATCTACTTGTTCCCCAGAAGCTAAGCAGGGAAGCACACTCAGAACTCACATGGAGTATAAACGTACTGGATTCAGAAATTCTCAAGCTCTGTCCTGCACATACAGCACATGTCAGCAAAAATCAGTTTAACTTTTACATTTTGTGTTTGAACGCAGATTGAAGGGAGGTCAAATACAAACGGACATTTGAAATTTGTCACTTGAACCTTATGAGCGACTTGCTTAAATAAGGAAAAGAAAAACGAATGCACATGGGAGAGCGCATGGAGCATTGTGCACCCCGTTGACCCTCCGGAATGAGCACTATAGAACCCTGGAAGACTCATCGGAAAACTGGGCAAGACTGTGTACAAACAGCCAGGTCTCTGGAGTTTAGCCGGGTTAACTCCAGGTAGATAATGTATGTTTATAAAGGGCTTATTTGATGCTTTTGCCTGAAAACTCAGTCGTTTTTCCAAAGAGGTTTTGTCTCGTTGTATGGATGGCAAAATAACTTTCAGGTTTGCGTGTGATGGTTTTTTGATGAATAAGAATGGGTTAAATAGATGGGTTCAATATTCACGTCCTTCTATATATTCAAGTTGTCAAACAAAAGCATTGACAAGGCACAATAGCCTAGAATGGTCTCTTTTACTGGTATGATTTAACTAATATTATAATTACATTGAGCGATGGCCATAGACAGTGCTCTAAATATTATCTTTGTGATTGTATCCTTACTTTATGAGTACAGATTTAGCACATAGCGTTCCTCTGAGCTGTTTGTGACTAATTCACACAGACCTCGACTTTGTCTGAAAATGTATTAATTGCTCTTGTGTCATTTGAAAGCTTTATTCTCCCTGTGGCTAAATTCCAAAGATGTGTGTGACAACCTTCTTGGGTTAACTACAACTAAACGCTGTCATTACTGTCATTCAGGGCATGATCAAGGACTGAGGCAATGGGAACTCACTTGTGACGAGTGCAGTTCAGAATCTAGATGTGAGCGGGAACTGTGGGAGGAATTCAACCGGTCTCTGCAGGGGACGGGTGTGGGCTGAGAGTCCTATATACTCTGAGGGTATATATAAATACTGTACTATATAGGTATGCAGGGGAACTTACTTGAGTTTTAAGGCAAGGTAAGGTAAGTTTATTTGTATAGCACAATTCATACACAAGGCAACTCAAAGTGCTGAATAAAATAAGATAGAATTAAGATAATATATAATCACAGTACATTAAAAAGAAAGATAAAAATATAAAATCCCTCAGTATACAACTGAGGGATTTTATATTATCCCTATATCCCTATATTACAGCTAAACAGAACTGTTTTTAACCTGGTTTTAAACATTGTCAGAGAGGAGGCCTGTCTCACACTTTCAGATATTAGCAGCATCTGAAATGCAGCCTCCCCATGATTAGTCCTGACTCTGGGCACTAGCAGAAGTCCCGTCCCTGTACTCCTCAGAGTCCGGGCTGGTTTTATAGTATACAGTATATGGAGGTTCAACATATCTTCCTATATCACTATCTTCCAAGTGATATATTTAACTGTGTAATAGTTTTAAACAGTATTGTTTATTCATCTAAACTATTTATGAAAGGCCTTAATAAACTTAGTCCTAATGAATTAGAGGGAATTAAATTAGTATTATTTTGTTATTATTCCTGCATGTAATGCAGAATGTTTGTGCTGTTTATTGATGCAGAGCTTGAGAGACTGTATGTGTCGCCTCTAGGCCCGCTGGCCCGCTGTCCCGCTGTCTTCGGTCCTGGGTGAGGCAACAGGAGAGCATGAAATGTTATTTACACATGACTTTTTAAGAAGGATTATTTCCTTAAAAATATCCTGTGATATGACAGTTGGTTTCCACCATTGAGGAAGGAAAGGGAGGGGATGCCATAAAGATGAGAGATGAACACCTTTGACAGCCCTTTCAGGTCAATCCATTATCACGTATATGAAACAGGCCTCTATAGATTTAATTGTTGTCCATGATTACAAAATTTCACAATCTTAGTGAAATTGGACTTAATTTTAGTCAAAATTATGTCAAATTGTCAAATGTCAAATTGTATCATCGTCATCATTGTCTTTTGATAACAATAACCCTAACCTCAAATATGAAAACATAAAAAGGTAATTTTTAAATTATTTGCTAGAAACCAAATGTATTTATTTTTTGTGTGAAGCAAAGTTCATCCAAATGTTTGTGTGAACACAGAGCAGTGCGTTGGCATTTTCATCAGGTTCTCAGTGCAAACACAACATGACCCGCTGGACTCCTGAACGCAGCTCTGTTCTGTCATTTGTGGCTTATATCCTTCCACTCCTCAGTCATGGCACAATAATGTTACAACAATATCTATACCATATAGATCTATATCATAAAGATTTATGGTATAGATAGAGTATTGATGTCCTATGTTTAAATTCACTCCACAAAACACTATTTCAATTGGTGATAAATGAATCAGAAATTATTATAGAGATCCTCTTTTAGTCATGATTATGACAGGAATAGATAACTGTTTAGTCAAATTAAATTATCTAAATTATGTGTAGAAAGATGGACATAAAGAACATGAATAGTCAACAGGAAAGTGCCATTAGAAAGATATTTGAAAGGCTCACAGTTTGCCCTGAATTTCTTTAACAAAACAGAGTAGAACAGTAAAAACACTATAGCCACTAACTGATAACAACAGGAAAATAATCTATACAGATGTGAGTTTAGTGAACACCTGTCTGTACTTTAGAGACCTGCCCTCTCATTCTGACAGTTCCGTGTGTGAAGCTGTGCCTTCCACTGATCACTGGGAGCTCCTCCTCACACCTTGATCCTTACACGAGAGATTTGCTCTTCTGTTTCTGTTGATTTAATGACACATCCTGAGCTGTAAGCCCTTTGTTTTCATTGACTGTGTAAATACGAGGAGGCTTCTGCAGGTGGATGAGCAACTTTACATTGTTGTTCTTTAATAGTGGCTCAACGCAGCAGCCTGTTTGTGCTGCCTCCGCTCACTGAAGCAGGTGGAAGGAACACAGTTATGAACCAGAGTTTCATGTCCATCCGCCTCATCTTCGTCAACAAGTCTTCTTCCTCTTCTCCTTGTTCCTTGCTTGGTGCTGTCCAAAGCCTTGCTCTTTTATTTTCCTTTGGCCTTAAAGCCTATTGTGCGTATGTGAGCAGTGCATTGCAACACATCTTCTTGTCATCTTGAATATGCACTGAATTACCTAGAAAATAGACTTACAAAGTATAAACAGGGCTGTTCATTGTGGAGGCGATCAGCTTCCGGTTGATACAGGCTCCCGTCATGACGTCACCCATCAAAAAGCGCCGTTATTTTTTTCTTCTGTTGTTTCTAAGGCTGTTGCAATGGTGTTTTCTCAATTTGGGGTGATCAGACAAAAAACCAAAACAAAAAACAATTGTTTTTTTCTTCAGTTGTTCTTTTAGAATATAATATGTATATATGGCAGTCAGAGCTGATCACCATACCTGCTTCATATATATATATATATATATATATGAAGCAGGTATGGTGATATCAGAATCAGAATCGGAATGATTATATATATATATATATATATATATATATATATATATTTATATATATATGCCATTAGTCATCTGTTAAATAAACACGAATAAAATACAACATTTTGGCAAGGAGGGGCATTTAATTTCCAATTGCCTTCCTCTTTGCCACTTTAGGGACCACAAATCTTTATTCAGACCAATAAACAAATCCTGACAGACAGAGTGGCTGTGAGTGTGTGCCTGTGTCCTCTCCAGCTGAGCCTTGTGCTGTTATCCTGGGACCCTAGTGGAGTTTGATATTGTCCCCTGCCGTGCCCTCTTTAGGCCCTCTTTAGTGCCTGTCGGGACGGCCCAAAGGCAAAGGCAAGCCTGTGATTGTAGCCCCCCATGGTGCAAGGAATAAGTGTCTGCCCCCTTTCAATTACGCCCCGGCCCTGCCCCATGAAACGCGGGGCTTTACGGCTCTTATCCAATATGAACCCCAGGCAATAGAGGGCGAGCAGAATGGGACAGCAGCAGGTAGTAATGGTGCTTAAATGGCAACAGGCATTCCTCAGTGTGAAGCCTCCTCTGTCTGCAGGGGACCAAGCTGGCAGCAGGTGAGGGCAGGAGCTGAGCCGGGCCAACTGTGGCCAAGGAGCATGTCTAATTCCAGCACAAGAAAGAAACCCTACGCCTGTGCGGTTAATCAACTTTAAATTGTTTCTCTATTCAATTAGAAAACATGGTATTGGCATTGCAAATCACTACTTTTTGTTTGACTGGGTATACTGCCATACCTGGAATCATCTAACTCAGTTTATACACAAGGCGACTTTAAAGTGCTTGACAAAACAAGATAGAAGCATATAGATAGACACTTTTGATGAAACTGTATGGCAATCTGCAGTAAGTCTGATTTTCCACTGAAAGTTTTGGTCGTCTGAAGGTCGAAGCTAACATAACTATTGGCACAATCACAGATGCTGAGAGGAGTGTCTTTGATTTTTCATTTCCGTGTTATCTAAGCTTGGTTTAGGAATCGAATTGTGATCATTTCAACATCTATATGTGGCCATTTCAAAACCTGTGTGAGGGTTTTCACACATGTGGGTGTAAATCATGCTTGTAAGTCAAGGCCTGGGATGATATTTGATTAGTATTAGAACCGGCCCGCACAGAGCCATGAGATAATATTGGATTATTCATTTAATGGCGACAGTGGCTCAGTTGGTAGAGCATTGGCCTTTGAGCCTGAAGGTCGTGGGTTCAAGCCCACCGTAAGACCTACTTCACGACTCCCACTGATGACTGCTGTCGTTGTGTCCTTGGTCACTTTGCCTGAAGCCCCCGCTAAAAGATCTCAGCTTCTGTGGGTTCACCACCTGCAGGAGGATCAGTGAGGGGCTGGTGCTGTGTGTAGTGGGTACAGCTCTGACTGCCACCCCCCCCGACCCAGAAATGGATTAAGGGGAAGAAAATGGATGGATGGATATTCATTTAATGTTCAGGACATGTGTTTTCTCTTTGAAGGAAGTTTGTTTGTGTCTCTGAGTCTGTTGAAAAAACGTTTTCACTTGAAATTACATATATTGGATCATTCATTTAATCATTAAATAAAATACGATACATTGTGTTAGGTCTTGGTTCAATAGGTTATATGCAAACAGTTTACCATCAACAATAAAACATGTCTTCTGTCTGAATTAAAGACACGATCCCAGACTTTGTCATCTTTTTCAAAACATTGAACCAGTCCGGCCCTCGGCTTGTAGCATATTTGTTTTTTTTGGCCCTCTGATGTATTTGACTTTGACATCCCTGGTGTAAGTGTGGGCGCCTCTTCCTTGACACAGGTTCTTCAGAAATTGCATCATACGATTGCAATGCATGCAGAGAATGTATTCACAGTGTTGAGCAGTTGATCAAAAGCATTGTTCAAATTGTCCTGAGAGGGATTCATTATAAACATTCTAGTGCAATTACCCAAGCTGTAAAATCGTATTGTCCTTTTTATTTCACAGTTTATTTAAAACAAATGCTGGATTGTAAATGGAGCCCGAGGTCATCTATAAATAATGCCTGAGCTATTTTATGGTATGGCACCTCCAGGAAAGAGGCTGGACTTGTATTGTTGCCCCTGCTGTGAACCCCACTGGGCATAAGGTGCAGTAGTAGCAAAACAAAGCATTGTTAGAGTCTTAAGTGAATCATAAATCATTTTTCTCTTTCGTTATATTAATTTGCAATGTGCTCTGCTGACAGTGTTTGTTTAATTTAGGGCAAGTATATCTTCACGAATCAGAAAATATGAAATGTTTGGGATTTTTCAGGTGTAGCTTCTGTGTGGCCAACATTTTTCAAATACTACGGATGCTGTTATTTTAATTCAATTCTAAACTAAATGTATTATTTAACCAAGTTTATAAGTGGTATTGGATACAAACCACATGATTTTACAAACGTCATGCTTTTTGTGATATGGGACCGTACCAAATCTCAGCTCTGGCTTGTGCCATTCACTATTTGCAAATACTTTCTCAAATGACTTAGTGTAGGCTACCACAGTGGTTCTACAACATACAGAAACCCATTTATACTTTTACTTTAATGTTCCGCTTTTCTAGACCAAAAAGATCATTTAAAACAAGGCTGGGAAATTATTTTCTCCAGGAACCCACAAAGGATATTTTCCTATCGTGAAAGGCCGGGCCAGTTTTCTTGCAAAAACCATTTTTTTCAGTTTGTCTTTGTGTTTAACATTTTTTATCATTTCATCTTATGCATCTGTGGCTATGATAATTGTTTTAAATATTTTTTATGTGGTGTGAAAAGTGTGCGGTTAACAGTTGGAGAGGGTCTAGGGGCCCCCAGACTGCAAAAATGATATGGCCCCCAGCCCGCATCTTGCCTAAGTCTGATCTATCCACCACACACTAAACGTGGTTAAATGTCAATATTCTTTGTCCTCCTTGATCACAGCTTGATAAGACACGTGTGGCTCTGTTTTCCTGTGGAACATGGAGCTGTTATTGATTGATCCACTTCTGAAGCCTCTTCTTCCTTTTCCTCATGAGCACATTCATGTTTGAGTAGACCCTGTTACGAGGATGCTCAAACCCTCCAGTAATCCTATTGTAAACTCACCATTTCTAATCGTGAGCATAGAAGAGACGTATGCAGACTATAACGACTTTTATAATTACACCTCAATTTAGATTATTCAAATTAGTATTTAGTATGGCCTTCCTTGAATCAGTAAAATCTGTTTTTTTCCCCATAAATAATTCATGTTGTGTGTCCCAAGAGAAAGAGTTTTGTAAAAGAAAAATGTTGTGAACATATCTGCATAAGCAGAGGCCAGAGTGCATCCATGTGAAAACTAGTTATATAACCAAACTGTTTTAGAACCAGGCACTTTAGATGGATTTTTATTACACAATACAATTTGTTTGGTGTTTGAAAGTTTCCCAGCGTCCATCATGTCAGTATTATTCTGTTTCCTGCCTCACCTTGTCACAAACACTGTTAAAGAGTGATGGATGTTTATAGCACTGATTAAAATAAATAAGTTGTAAATAGCTGGTTCTGAGGCTTGTTGAGTCTTGTCTGATCAGTGTGTGCTGGCATCCCCGGACAGCTCTAGGGGAAAAAGAGATAGAAGTGTGAAATTAGCATCCCGCTGTGTTCGGTGGAGTCTGCTTCCTCACACAGAAGCAGGTAAGATGAGGAGGGCTGACTCTGCTGGGAGTCAGGTGTGTCCCGGATGGGTGGACAGCATCAGGACCCCCTGTGGAGAAAGAAAGGCCTTCTAAAGCCATGTCTGCCTTTCCCACATGTGAAAGGCTAAAGTTGGAGTTTTAAAATTGCTTCCTTATTAAGATTCAAGATTCAAGAATGTATTTGCCAGATACTGTATTATGCTGAAGTGAATGATTTTATTTTATTTCAGTATAGAGTAGTTGTGTATATCTTGCGTTGTGTTCTCCTCATACCTACTGTTCTGTAACCGGTGATACAACACAAATATTTTCCCACTATGGAACAAATTAAGGATCTCTTAATCTCTCTTAATCTCAAAAGACATCAATCAAAATTGCTTCAAAATTGTTATGAAAGATCCAGCGTTTATTTGGATGGAACCGTTTTGTAAAGAACAGCTGCAGCTAATTTCCATCTGTCGTTCCACAGTCTCACTCACACAGTAGAAGTTGAAAGAGTTTTTTTTCAAATGTCATGTATAACAAAATAATATACACAAGATTTAACAACATATATAGTTAAACACGATAACTTGTTTAACTCTATACAGTATGTGACACAAGTAATCACTGTGTGTACATAAGGTGTGTAACCTGCTTTCTTTTTGTCTGATGAAGGGCAGTTTTTCCCTGAACGTTACATCTTGTGGTGCAAATAAAATAATTCTTTGGGAGCTCAAGCTGTGCAGTCATCTTCATTATTTTGTGTACATGTTTTAGTGGCAGCATGGGTGGGTTTCCTCCGAGCACTCCGGTTTCCCCCACCACTGCAAAACATTCAACAGTACAAATGTGGCGAATGTGGTGGGCTCTCATATGCTTGTATTATAAGGTCGTCAACGGTAACTACAGTGAGGACATTTGTATTGACCCAGGAAGTACAGAGAAATTATTAGCTTGGAACTAAGGCTTGCCTCTGCTTTACCAAAGTTGCTATAGTTACCACCACAATACTAAACTTTCAGGTGGCTCTTTTGAATGTTGTGATGTCTCATTAATGCATAGATACCTTTAATGTCATTTAAAGAGGAAAACAATGTCTGGAAACAACAAATGTCTTTTTAAACTAGGTGGTGAAATCAGCTTTTATTTATATACAATATGAAAATAACGCCTGTGATTTATGGCTGCCTTAGTTTCTGTTGCTTCTGACATGTCTGTCTCCCTTTGATCTTTAGAAGCCTCACCTGACGGCCGCTGACACTGACAGAGCACAGAACAACCCTGAATGAGCAAAAAAGAGCTCCCAAAAAAAAACAAAAGGCCTGTAAGAGGAGAGTAGGAGAGATCAGAGTGTTGAAAAAGACTAATGATGAAAAAGGAGGGGTCCCGGGATTAAGGAAGGAAGGGGTTATGTCCTCCAGGCTTTTGGTGACGTTGTTGGAAGTATCGGCCGAGAAAGAGGTCAAAGCTTGTGAAGAGGTGTGTTTTCAGATGGCAGATGACAAGTGAGTTTAGGAGAGCTGCAGTAGCATGAAAGATGTCACGAGGTGTTGAACTTTGAACAGACAAAAACAGGTCATCACCTTTAGCTGTCACTGGGTTTTTCTGAATGTGGCTGTTTCTGTATGAAGAATTAAAAGTGCACTTCAGGCTCCACCTCTTGCTTGTTTCCATTGTTTTGTTATTGTTCTGTTTTGTGTTATGTGATAGATGCCAGGGTATAACTTATTTGACATATGTTGTATGTAATTCAGCAGTATACAACATAACTCAATTAAATATATTAGTATAATATCATTATTATTATTGTATATCGTTATTTAATTTTATTTTTTCTTTAATTATAGACTTTTTTGCGATTCTAAATCTTCACTTCTTGTGTGTTGTGTCATCCCTAATTGTAAATGTCAAAACGAATTGATGTTACTTTCCAGATAACAAGTCTATGTCTTATATTGGTTTCACATTTTAAGGTGAATTACAGAAATAATATCGTAAATTACTATTGAACGATATTATGATTTTCAGAGTTTCACCTGTTATGTTTGGTAATTTTTCCTCAAATGGTAAATGAGCAAGATTATTATCATAGAAAGGTTATACATTAAAAGCAATCAATGAATTGAATTTGAAATAGTTTTTAAAGATGTGTTTCTGCAAGTGATAAAAGGAGCTCCAGCAAGTGGATGTGCCGCAGTCCGTTGGTGTCTGGTGAGTAACGCCTGGTGTCCTGGGGCGACTCAGAGGTGTCGAGAGGCTAAAGGTCCTGACTGAAACCAGCTCACCTGGCCATTGTTTTACCATTGTATGGCTTCGAGACCTACTTCATCAAATCTTTCAGTTTCTGTGTACACGGGAATTTTAACCAGCACAACCAAGAAAAGTTTGTTTCATCTGTTTTATTTGAAGTTCATTGTTAATTATTTCATAAAAGTCCCTGTACGCAACACACAACCAAACTAATAAAAACAACTTCAGAACACAGTGTTTCTGTTTTCTTTGTAAATATCAGTATAATTCATGGAAAGGCTCCGTTGCTATGTTACATAATTCACATTCATCTTGTGGAAACAATAAAATGTTTATCCATAATTGTGCTTCTAAAATGTCTTGTATCGAGTTACGTGCTCCACAAAGTCAAAAACAACAGCAGTGAAAGGCAGCAGGTTTATGTTACTGGCGCTGTTATCAGGTGCACAGATCTTGCTCTGGAGGTGTTTTATTTCCAGTGTGGAGCGGCTCCCGTAGGAAATGGTGACTCCCATCTGTCCTGGGACGTCCCGAGGCGTCAAACCAGAGCGCGGTCCCAGCCACAACAGTTCCTCTGAGGCCGTGGGCAGGATCCGGCCAGTAGCACCTGTGCTATCAGGGAATTACTGCATGGCATTCTGGCTTTCACACTTCGCATATTGGCTCAATTTGAATGTGTTAAACAAATTGTGCTTTAATTAAGGACGATGAGGTCATAGGGACTGCAGATGAGCTTAATGTCTCTGCATACTCTGTAAAGATGAGTAATAATAACAATAATAAGGTCAAGAAATATTTTGGTGGTTTAAATTTTCATGAAATTCCCATGGAACAAAAATGTTTTGAGTATAGAAAATAGTTTTCTAATTTACCAGTGGTGTCACTGTCACTGTGTGAAACCCAGAAATGTGTTTCTGTCTTACTGGTGTATTCAAACAGGTCCGGCAATATCGGTTACTGTTTATTTCACAAACAAACTGGTTTCACCTGGTAAAATAATAGACAATTAAACAACAAAATACTATTTTTACACGGTGGCTGAGTGGATAGCACTCTCGCCTCTCAGCAAGAAGGTCCTGGGTTCGAATCCCGGTTGGACCAGGGCCTTTCTGAGTGGAGTTTGCATGTTCTCACCGTGTCTGCGTAGGTTTCCTCCGGGTGCTCCGGTTTCCCCTACCACTAAAAATATGTACAATAGGTCTGGCATGTGCCTCCTGTACTGGCACCCCCACTCCCAAAAATCACAATTGTAAACCGCTTTGAATCAGAATCAGAATCAGAATCATTTTTATTGCCACGTAAGTAACAGGAGGTCACAGACTAGGAAATTGCTTTGGCTCAGTGCAACAGTCAAAAAGAGATAATAAAAATAAGAATAAAAAAACACTTCTAAAGAATAAATTTAAAAGTGTTTTTTTATTCTTATTTTTATTATTGAGACTCCGATGTGCAGTGAAAAGGCGGTATATAAATAAAGATTACTTACTTACTTACTTACTGTAAGTGTCTCAACAACAGATCAGAGAATTAAACAATTCAAACACAAGTAATAGTCCAGAGGGTAGTGGGATGACCAACGTCCAAAAATATAAATAAATATCCATAAATACTTTACTTTTAAGTAAGCTTACAGCAAACTATGTGACATTTAGCATGGAAATTTAGTTGAAGATACTTTATCCAATATCTCTATCTAACAAACAAAACAAAGTACATATCTGATTGTGAACTCTGGGCTTTCTGTTGCTGGAAAGACTTTAGGTTCAGTTGCCTTTCAGTCACCATGGTAACATCATCTTTATTGAATAATATACAGCAACTCTGGTCTGGAGCAGGGTAACTTCAGGTTCACAGAGTCGGCTAGTCACATGGACCAAATGTTATATGTAGCCATCATAAGGCATCAGTGATTCCTAATGAGAAAAAAGAGGATCGAGCTGTGGCCATTGGCATTTTTTGCCGTCTGATTGACATTAGACACAAATAATATAAATTAGTGAGACGAGTGTGTTCATAAGTGCCGGTTTTCCGCTGTCGTGTGACCAGTGCCAACTCCAGAAGCCACACATCAAGAATACCAGTGAAAAAGCTGGAAAAGTAATAATTTGTGTCCACTGACTGAAATGTAAGTAATTATTCAGGAAATGTAAGGCAGTTTAATTTTACTCTAAGAAATGTTGTTCTATGGAGGATGAAGTACCATGAAGGCACATCTTCATGGTGTCATTACTGTTGGTAACTGGTACCATTGCCACCTGTAATGGTTACTGATGCTACAGTTGCACACACAGACACATATTTTATCTTCTATTGAATATGTTAATGTTAAAATGCATACTTGCTAATTTTAACATGGAAAAAGTTGTTTAAGGAATAATTATATTTCTATTTTGACATTGAAAATGATTAGTCTTTGTGGAGCTACAGTCAGTAATGCCAAGGCTGCTGACATTGTTCATGTTAAAGCAGTAGTAGTTTCAGACGCCTACCACCCAGGCATTTCAAGTAATTACGCTCTATTACAAATGATGGTTTTAGTAATGGTTAGCTCGGGATGACACATGTGCTAGTCTCTGTAGAAAATACATATGAACTATAGAAGTTACACAGGGCACCACTAAAAGCTGAATGAGTTGTGCAAATGTCAATACAACAAGGTCTTTCAAATGTTTGCAGTATTTGCTTTTGTGTGTTTCTTCTTTCCTCAGTTTATTCAGTGCTCGTGAACAAAGTCATCTCCTCATCTGTGCTGAACTAATGGTGTAATTGACTGTTGGTTTTTGCCCTTCATGTGGTTACAGGGGGGCGATGCTATCACAAAACCACAGGCGCCATTTCTGGACCCAACCAGCTCAATGGAGAGAGGGCAGAAAACCCCACAGAAGACAAAATGTGTGGTCCATTAATGAAGTGAGTGATGCAACAAATACCTGAAAGTTGTGGCTGGGAATCTGAAGGCATAACTGAGCCAAGGAACCAGTGTTAATATGTATTTTATAAGTATCTATACATGTCAGTTCTTTAAATAGTCTATGAATAGTACTGTTTGTTGATAATGCATTCCCAAAGCTGTGTTTATTTTTCTGCCTCATCTGCATTGTCTTCCTATGTTTAAAGAAGGTACCGCCGAAACATGTCAGGTAATTAAGCAGTACTAGTTTTCTTTACTTTCTTGTCTCATTAAAATAACCTTCAAAGCCTTAAGCAATATCCTATATATATATTAATAACTAGTATTAATACGTTTTCCAATGAGACATTTTAGATTCATGATTAATGATTTTGAAATATATTTAGCTTATTGTCATTGTTTCAATTGAGTAAATGTGGCAGATTTGCGCTGCTTTAAAAATAATTTTGTAATCCACATATGACTATTTCCAAATAAAAACTTGAATGTTGTTATGTTTATTCAAAGTAAACTGTAATGCGTCTGCACATTCAGCTCTGCCCTTAACAGCAGCAGTGAAAACAATTGATTATTCTTTTCGTCAGTAATCTGTTGCTCGCAGATAGAACACTGTTGGTGGAGATAGAGCCTTTTACTAACGGAAATGTAGAAGTCCGAAGACTGATAAGAGGAAGTATTTTGGCTCGTAACCTAAGACTATAGTTTGAAAGTTCTAGTTTATTTTAGAGATTGAGGTCATGATCGCACAATTATTAAAACACATTGTGATTTTGGTCTATCTTTCAGGATATCTTATCTCTAGGGTTCTCCGTCACACCAGACATTGGATTATAACTTTGATATGTGTAACGTGGGGGAGGCTCGACGGCCCATGTTTGTCTTTGCATGCCTTCTTGTTGAGACAAACTATTAAAGGCTGGAGACAGACTTGGTCAAACAGTGGTTATCTGAAGTGGGCTCCATTAGTCTCTTACCTGTGACAGACGAGGGGGCTCAGTCAAATTAACTTGCATACACACACGTATGATGACAAATTACGAGTGTGAACGCTTGTCAAGATTTGTAAAGCCTTATGATGAATGTGCAGCCGTTAAGCTCTGTGCAAAACACTCAGGACTGCACCGCATGGATCAGTGCAGTTTACACAGCAGTGCAGAATTAGTTTG
The DNA here is from genome assembly GCA_964034765.1 of Knipowitschia caucasica. Taxonomy (NCBI): domain Eukaryota; kingdom Metazoa; phylum Chordata; class Actinopteri; order Gobiiformes; family Gobiidae; genus Knipowitschia; species Knipowitschia caucasica. The sequence continues at coordinate 19,030,720 of OZ035836.1, read as the reverse complement.
TCTTTGCTGGTTCCCCATAAAAATGGCTTCATTACCCAAGTTTAGCTCCAACACACATGCTTATCTATAGATCACTAAAAAAACCTTTTAGGTATGCAAATACATCTGGTTTAAGATAGCATAATTAAAGATCACTTGTCTACAAACATTATTTTTGATATCCAGAACAAAATGACGTATTAGCATAGTATTGTTTTCAGTAACATTGTTAGGATAATTTTTATCTGTGATACTGAAGTAGTTGATACATGCACTGGTCTCTTCAGCTACAAAATGTACTTTAAATGACTTTCCTTTTTTTTTAAAACCCAGCAAGCAGGCAATGGACTCAGGGAGCTGGCTGACGGGCAGGTGGTTCAGACCTGAAGACAAGACACAAAACTTAAGCCAAAAATACAAAAGAAAAGTCAAACAAAAAATCAAGAGCTGACAAGAGTCATTCATGATCACAGAAAACAGTTACACAAAGGTGGTGATTGTGAATCAAACTTTGATCTGATGCCACATGACGTGCCATCCCTGTGCCAAATTAATAAATAGTTTTGTGGAACACTGTGAACTGGAGGTGTTTGAGACTAAGCCCAAACCTGCACACGTTAGTAAGCAGTACAAACATAATGCTGAAGATCCTCAGTGTTGGAAGTAACTAGTTACTAATATACTATATAACAGCAATACAGTACTTTTTGAAGTAACTCAGTGTAACACATTACAAAAGTGAAATGTAGTAATATATTACTGCTACAATCAAAATAACTCAAATAACAAGTGCATAGTTGCTTTGTTTCATTGTTTATTTTATAATATTCTTGTTAGATATTTCTGTTCTGCTAAACAAATAATACATGCAATTCTATTCTCATCTGAACACATCGAACCAACATACAAGACTACTGTTATTAATCAGAACTGAAGAAATAACTTGAAATCCTGACTTAAGCAAGGTCCCCTACCACACAGCGTGTTGTCTTTGTCCCAGTGGAGGGGCCGTGTGTGCAGTGGTCTCAGGTGAAAGCAGCCCTCTTGTCTCTGGACACAAACCTGACTGTTTATGTCTCACTGCGGGTCAAAAGGACACCACACACATCCCCTGACACAGTCCTCTTCACTCACCCCTCAGCCCCCAACAATCAGCACAGCTACCTGGGAAAGGTAATTATTTGCTCTCCTATCTTTCTTCCAGCCATTCAGCCCTTTGACTTTCCAGCTCTTAAAAAAACAGAAGGAAATTGGTTTGCTGCCAGCTCTGTCTCTCGTACACGGACACACTATCACTGAGCACCTGCCCAAACTTTTGCTTTGGAATGGATCTTCGCATAATTCTCCAAATGGCGAAAACAATTTCATTCACTCCCATCCCCCGCGCACACAAAAGTTACGTAAAGTCAACGTAGGTTCTTTAGCAGTGATACAATTATTCTTGCTTATAATAGTATTACATTTTTTGCTCAATTAATGCCATACATGCAATGACACTGGATGTGTACAGGAATCTTAAGAAAAGCAATATAATCCATCATTTTGATCATGTTTAACCCTTTAACATTCACTCCTGGAAGATATCAATGTATTTTTTTCCTTTTTTGTGTTAGTTGGAGCCCTAATTACACAAATAATTTATTTTTATGTTTTTTGTTTGTTATGTTTTTAGGCCTTTACCAAATGGTTGAGATGCAGTTTGATGGTAATTTAAGTGTCTCATTAAGTGATAAGATGCCCCAATGAGGTGTATTCCAGTTCCCAGCATGCTTCTCGTGGATATATTGACTCAAGGCCTACCAAATGGTTAAGAAAACCATTAAAGGGTTAAAATAGTGGAATTAATTATATGTCAGTATTCTGCAAGATTGTGCAAGTTGCGTCTTGGTGGTGTTAAAAAAATTATTTTATTATATTTGTGTTCATTTTTTGTACAACTGTTCTATAAATACAGCTTCCACCACATTGTATTGGGTTGAAAAAAATATAGCTTATAACATAATAGGTTGAGGGCTGCTTGGGTGGCCCCATTGGGAATAGATCTAACTAACCCAAGCATGAGACACCTTATTGACACGGAATGCATTACATGTTGTGCACGATACATCACCCCTTGGCCTCTCAGTCACCCACGCTGTACGGCACCCTCCTTTAGACAGTTGATGGCCCATGACAAAGAAAAGAAACCGGGGTATTCTAGCACTCACTATGTCATTTTGCATAAATCTAAGTGTTTTGTGATGGGTGCGTTTACAGCTTGTTTTAGCCTGGCCTTAGCCATCCGTACACTCCGCTCAATCATCATTTCACTGCATGTAACGTCTGGGTCTGGTCCCTGTGTTAGCGATTACAATCGGTAGAATTTCGACCGACCATTCAGAGAGTGCGGAAGGCAGGTGTTGTAGTTAGTTGTGGGTGATGTCAAGAGTTTGCGTCGAACGAGAAGGTTGGGGTTTGGCAATGGCGAAAAATGCGATAGTAAAGTAATCTGGTCTGGTTCTATCAAGAAATTGAAGCAGGAGCAAGAGGAATGTTTAGCAAATGTAATCGCTGGAAAAATTGTGGCACTACTCCCCACGGGCTCTGTTAGCGGTAAAGGAGATGGTTAGGCTAAATGCGAAATGCTAACAACAGACTCGGGCGCATTACATATGTCACGGTAAACTCAGATCCAATCGTTTTAATCTGCAAAAGAAGTTAACCCCTCCCACCTGTAAACAGAGCTCAATGGAGCATATCCAGACCTTAGTACTAAATGTAATTTGTACTATGGTGTGGTACGACCAGGCAAAGCTTGTTTTGGTTATACAGGTGCAGTGAATTACATAACATCCCCATGAAACACGTCAGGAGATATTTGCTCTCCATTGGCTTGAGCAGCAAGAGCCATTTGCGACACAATAGTTTCCAGTTTTGGAGACTATTATACGTTTAATAATGAGCTAAAATGTCAAGCCTCGTATGTTGTTCTATGCCGTGGACAAAGACGATACAATAGGTGTTATTTGGCCCTTTTGTCATGTATCTATCTAGAGTATCAGTGTAGGTTAGGAGAGGATCGCAGCACAGCCAAGGAAAAATGAGCTAAGTGGAACAGCTAAGATTATTGCCCAAGAGCACAGGGATTGCTCCTATGCAGATCATATAGACAATATGCAGCACCGTAACACTATCCCAACCACCACTTTTAGCAAACAGGTTTCTCCCTATTACCTTTTTAAATGTCGCTCCCATTGTTCGCTGGTTTTCTTACTAACATCTCACTTGAATAATGATACTTGCTTCCTCTGACTCTGGCGTGCACTTGGGTGTCAGCTTCTTGTCTCTGTGATTTTGGTCATCTCTTCTGTTTCATGACCTTTTTTGAGCTACAATGCACAGTGAGTCTAAAGTATCTTGAGTCTGTCATATTAATGAGTGAGCTGTCATCTATAATGCTAAGCAAATGTTGTGTTGTTGAGCTTGTTGAACTTTTTTTTCAGCCAGAACATGGCTGCAAGTAGCAAGTTGTTATTCAATGATATATATTTTTAATCTATATTGTGCAGGTTTGATAAATGAAGGCAACCCTGCTTTATTGCTATTCTATATCAACACTATCACTATCACCATCTTTGCCTTGGAGTTATACGTTTTAAATATATATATACGCTATACTGTGTGGGGTCAAGTCCAGCCTTGTCCCCTGCAAAGGCAGAGCCAATGATGGACACACACACAGCCTGCCCCAGAAAAGACCAGTGCAAAGTACGTCTTAGTTTGGTATGGAAATGTGCTGTTGAGCTGTGCATGTATATCAAAGCCTTATTCATCTCTATTGAACAATATGTGAACGACCTTGATTTACATTGGTTGCTAATTGTGTATTTTGTTTCTCACTTAAAAAGTAGCTGCATATGGGGATAAATGAATTTAAAAGGAAATAACTGAATAATGCTGAAAAACAACTATTTTCCTTCTTTTCCAGGACACATCCTGCATATGCAGTGACAGGAGACTTGAGAAAATGTGTCCCTTGAGTTGACTCAACAGGTAGAACAGGTATCGGCAGGCCTGGGGGAGCTGAAGGTTCTACAGATGAAACCCAGTCAACAGAAAGCAATGTTTCTCTTTGGATCTGGAGTATGAAATATGACTAGACTTTTAGAAATACATGGACATCATCTAGATGTGTTGAATTATTTTATCGCTATGGTGAGATCAGAAGCACAATGATCTGCTTGGCATGTGAAACATAAAGCTGTACATTGGGTTCAGCAAAAGTGCATCTACCACAACTGAATTTCCCCATTGTGAGATCAATAAGTATAAGGATATCTTATCTTACCTAAAGACCCTACAATTACTCAATTTGTTGAACAAAAAGACAACTTTTCTCATCTTTATATTTACCAAAGAGATCCAAATGGTCATAGACCGCTTAAGTGTAACCAGGGAGTGCATTTTAGAAAAAATCCGCTCAATGATTTTTATGAGTTGAGACCATGTGGAGCTGATCCAACCTGCTGCTAAAGGTTTCTCTGACATGGTCCTTGATCTTGTTAGGCTAACTGCTAATGATGCATTAGTCCCTATCACCACTAAACCATTTACTCACCATGGAGTGTCTGCATTACAAAAGCACAGTCACTGCAGACTTCATTATCTACAAGTCATACAAACTATTCATCTTCTGAATGAACAAATTCGGTTCTGATAAATGCTCTCACAACTGTGTTTGATAGATAAGATTGTTGACTGCTGTTGCCATATATTCCTTACATTTTTTCAACAGAATGATTTTTTGAAAACACATTTGAAAAATAGTGATAATTCTCTCTGGTTGGTCAGTGTGTGGTGGTGGTCAGAAAGGCAGAGCTTCCTGCAGACTGTTTGAGCACAGAGGCGTCAGAGTCTGGCCTCAGGAAGAGCTGAATTACTGATTACAAAGCCTCAGACCATGTTATTGCCTTTACCCACAATTCATTTAGTCTGTCTGGACTGTTTGCATATCTTTACCCTCACCTCATGGTGCTCTTATAGACAACCTTGCCGTTCTACTTTCTTTAAATCTCTTGATGCTGTTTTATGCCATGCAAAGCTGCATATGTGTTCAAGATAACAGCTGGGTTTCCCCTGGCTTTGTGGCTGATGGAGGATAATTGTGGCGGTAGTGTGTGAGAGAGTGCGTGTTTATGAGTTTGTCCGCACAGTTCCCTAAGTAGTTCCTGGCTGTTCTTGGAGCTGAAGTGGAACACAAACAGAATGCAGGATGTCAGTCTCTCCAACATGGAGCCAGATACTTATATATGTTTATTTGTATAGTACATCTAGTATATTCCACGAGCCAAATCAACACGTTTTTAGAGGGAAATAATAAATAATACATAAAATATTTAAAAAATATATCAATAGTTATTATCATAAATAGCATACAGTAACTCCCCAATCTTTACAATCTTTAGTCAAGTAATAAGCATAATCATGTTGCAATTAGTATGCTATACAAGTGCTTTTCTGGTTACATCTGCCAGAGAGTAATGTTTGTTAGTAGAAAGCGAGATAAATCAAAAAGTTACTTTTTTTAAGTATAGTTACTTTGATGACTGAATATAATATAACATAGCGTAAGCCAGGATGAGGTGCCTGGTCATACTGCCGTCACTGTAATCTTATGTAATTGTGTTTAGAAAACACTCAAGCTGGAAGATTACCTCCTTTTTAAGGAGGTGGAAACCTGAGCCTTGGGCCATTCTTTATCTGTTCATATTGTTGTAGCTTTTTAGGTACATGGCCTAAGTATGATATGTCTCGTAATTAAACAAGATAACCATCAGCTTTTTTCTACGAAACACTATATTTCTACTTTGAGGAAAAGTCTAAAAATTGACAGGTTATTGCTGTTGAGTGCGGGTGAATCTGCATGTTGAGTGTTAGGGTGAAAGTAGAGGAAGCAAATGTCCAGTTTTTCCTCAGGAAGCTGGCTCCATTTCCACTTGGCACAGAGACACGAGGCATTTATTTTTTTGCGTAAGCAGTGATGGTTAAAAATACCAGAGTATATAAAGTGGGCGACAAACTGCAGTGGAGCTCACAGCAGCTACTGGAGCTCACAGGCATGACCATAGCACGACCATTCACTCAAACAAAAATTATTTAGGATCCCCATTATTTTTCATTTCCTACATTTATTTATTTCAAGCTTAACAGGAAGCAATTATTGTAATTTTGGGGATTCTTTTTTCTCACCTGTCAATGCCTGAAATGGATTAGTAAAAGAATTACTCAAACGTATAAGCTCCCACCCCATACCTATTTCACCGTATATGGTTGGATTGATTTTATGTTATTTGCCCATAATGCGTCTGGACCATTGAGAGATTGGGGCGCTGAACTTGGTGCTCTTTGGCCACTGTGACACAGTGGTTCAACAAATGATGAGATAATCATATAAACAAAAATATTGGTGAATTGTGTATTATCATTTAGTGTTCTTTATTAAAAAACTACAGAGAGGCAACACTCACTACAGCCTCCCAAAGGCTTCACGTAATAAACGTGCAGCTCTACACAGAACAATGAACCTGTATAACATATCTTTAAGCGTAGACCACAAAGCAAAGAATTGATTTTGTTACTCGCTGACAGAGCTGATCTTCATCTATACCCCTTTCATTGGAACAAAGGGTGCAAACTAATGCCATTGGTGGCATATACTCCTTCAGGCTTATTTGTAAGAGTGTTAATTTTTTTTTTTTTTTTACAATTAAAAGCTGTATAACCCAATAAAGCCCTTACAAGCCGTTAGAATATACTGTATGAAACTCATACTTTTAGGCAGATGTGGGATAACCGAATATGGATGAATAGCCAATTGGACAAATCACTTCTATTGGTTAATCTGAAGATCATGGACAGTATCCTAAAGTTTGGGGTTGTTGTAAAGGAATCACGTTGAACTGCTGGCCCCGAGTGATGGTCCATCCACCTGCACATTACCATATGCGTGAGGGAAACGCGGCTCATACGCATACTTCTTTGTTGGGACCAAGATCATCAGGTTGTTTCGATGGCTCGGCTAATGACCCATCAATTCACGCTCTTGTTTGTGTTAATTACGTCAGGATCAAGTCGAGACTAGATTTGGACACCTCTTTGGAGAATGTGTCCACTCTAGAGAGGAGTAATGTATTGCCAATGTTGAGAAAAGAGCAATAATTAGATCAACAACAAAGCCAAACATATACAATAAGCCTAGATGTAAGGAGAATTTCAGACTGTAATAAAGTGTTTGGACGTGTGCGCTGCTTACATCTGAACTGAACATTCCTCCAGTCAAGTCTGCTTGTGTCGCCCCCTCTCGCCTCAAGGGAATCCTCCTTTAAGACATAATGCCACGTTTGGAATTATTCTCCCCAAAGTATACGCTATACTATATGGACTTACATATTTAACTATTTTGTTCCTTGCGTACTTACTATTTTTCCATTTTCTTTCTACATTTGAATGCATGCGTCATTTTGCAAAGTGTTTTTCTGTATTTTTGTTCAAACAATGTATACCTACTTACATCTGCCCTCACTGGGAGACAACCGCGTATCTGAAACGGAATTATTTTGGATTTAGTGGTCGGTGTCGCATGTGTGTTGATGACCGTGGGGGATGTATGTGGTAGTGCAGCCACACCTCCAGTGCTCCAGAGGGATATAAGAGGCAGGTCTCACATCCTGAGACCTCCACTCCGCTGTGACTACTACTTTTTCTATGGACTGAGTGGATGTTTTTACTGTTGTGGAATCGGGAAACGTAACCTTTTGACTTAATTTTTCCACTTGATTCGAGTATGGCTGCGGCTGATGAACTGACGCCTGCCGCTTTTGCTGGAGTTCCAACTATGGATGTTGCGCGACTTAACAACGTAAGTGGTCTGTTATTGTGGATAGCTGTTGTTTGTAATCACACTACTGTTTATGTGGCCTTTATCTTACACAAATTAAATCAATTGGACCTGTTTTAATGAGTATTGTTCTATTTACAGGTGGGTAAGTTAGATGAGTGTGTGCGTAACCGCGCAACAGGTGAAGCCTCGCTAATCGAAGTGGAGTTCTGCATTGTGCAGTCGCCCGCAGTGGCCCCCAAAGAGGACGACGAACTGGGAAAGTTATTGGACTTCGAGTTTATTTTGTCAAACACAATTGGTTCTGAAGATATGAACAGCAGTAACCAAAACAACGGCAGCATTTCCCCGCCACAGTGCGCATACGCACTGCCAGACTCTCCAGACAGCTGCAGCACCGCCTCTGTCCAAGACTGCAATGACCAATCCGCGTCTTCCCTGGACGTGCACAGTTATCAGTGCTTTCCTGACCCTCCTGTGCCTAGCCTTATGGCCGAGTTACTTGCACCTATGAATTACCCAGTGTCAGGAGAGCATAGTAAAACAATGGAATACACTGACTTGCTTTCTTCCTCCACGTTCCCACTTGGATACAAAGTGAAAGTAGAGCATGTTGGACAGTCTTGCATGATGGCTTCTGAGGAGGACTATTTGAGACACAGCCAATTGGGTCTAACATCTTTCCACCAAACTCCTGTTCAAGTGCCTTTCCACCCAATGCAAGGCCGCACTGACTGCCATCTACAGCAGGTGACTCATCTCCAGCAACATTATCAAAGCCAGTTTGTGAGTCCACACTACTCCCCACAGTTCCACCACCAGCCCATACCTCACTATCATGGACAGTACGTGCACAGGGAGCATCACACTGGTTCCCTGCTTACACCACCATCGTCTCCATCTTTGATGGAGTTATACACACAGGAAGATGGAACAGGTGTAATCAAGCCAAAGAGGGGACGCAGGTCATGGGCCAGAAAACGTGCTGCAACTCACAACTGTGAGTTTCCAGGATGTGGGAAGACCTACACTAAAAGCTCACACCTCAAAGCTCACATGAGAACTCATACAGGTACAAATCCTTTGCAAATATTTAACTTAAAAGCCACGTGTTGTGTATTTGGCCTGTTTAATGAGTTAAATCATTTGCATTTTTCAGGTGAGAAGCCATACCACTGTAACTGGGAAGGATGCGGATGGAAGTTTGCCAGATCTGACGAGCTAACACGACACTTCAGGAAACACACTGGACATCGCCCGTTTCAATGCCACTTGTGTGAGCGGGCTTTTTCCCGATCGGACCACCTGGCTCTACACATGAAGCGGCACATGTAGAGTCTGTGCCTCCAATGCTGAGTCTAGCACTATGGACGGTTTTGTGTTTTGTTCAGACTGTGGCGGACTATTATAGCTGTTTTTATTGAAGCACTCCCGTCTGTTACAATGTAACACATTTCAAGTGCCTACAGTATCAGTCTGTTGAAGAATTGTTAACACAAGCCGTTTGAAAAATAGCCTTTATTTAACACTCACTGGGTTACATAAATTATTAACTGTGCCTTTTTGAGATGAACTAGGTCATTGTGGGCAGGACCCGAAATGTATGCCTGTAAATTCTGTATATTTTTTAATTATATTTTCTACAGTTTTAGTGTTTTTTTCTTTTTTTTAGAGGCACCAAGTCAAACCAGACAGACGTTTTTGAAAATGTCTTGGTATTGGTAAATTATATATTTTTTTTACTTGGAGAGATGTACAGTTTTAACACACATCTGCATATTTTGTGTACAATACACAGAGTGCCTTTGGTTTTAAAATGAAGACTACTACAATGACATGCCAAATTACTTGAATTCATGAGTCAATACTGTATGCTTTATGACTAATAAAAGTACTTTTTTTCCTAAAATGTATTTCTACATCCATCCATTTTCATTTAGTTCCGTGGGTGGCAATCAGCTGCCACACAATTCTCAAAGCACAAGACATTTCTTATGGTTTTAAAAAAAAGTAAACCTATTGCTTGGGGTTCAAGAGGTGTTAAGTTTTATTTTGGCTTTAATAATGTTCTTTGCTATATGAATTTTCACGGCACAATGCACAACATGATACAAGTAGGTTACTGAGATTTACTTATCTTAAAACAAGATTTGCCCATAGGAAAAGCAAACATTTCTCTGTTAAGAAACAAGAATAATGGATATTTTGTTTGAAATATTTTCGTTTTAAGAGAGTTAGAACCTAAACCTTGAAATATTTGTCAATTTTTTCTCTCTTCACATACAAGCTTAATTAAAATACATAATATCCTTATTCCTACAATATTTCCTCTAATGCCCCTGGTTATGAAAGCTGGTCCATTTCCCATATAATTCATTTTTTATTGTATTCATTTTGAGGAGTAGCTCCACACATAATCATAAAATGCAAAAAATAAAAACGCAAGCCAAAGTAATTTCGTTTTCGAAGAATATAATATATACATATGCTCGAGGTTTACTTGTCATAGTACATGTTGTCCACTAGATGTCCCCATTACATCATTTATTGGGAATACACGATTTTTTTTTTAATGGACTTTTTGTATGTGTTTCCACAGTGTTTTTTAAAATACTGCCAATGGAAAGCACTTTGGGTTTCATACTGTATGAACTGTGTGATATAAATTAAGTTAATTGATTATCATAATAATATCATGATATATTATACTAGTATTATTATATTATTTACGCACACGCGCTCTCTCTCTCACACACAAACACACACGTATGTGATATACAATATAATATACATATATACCCACACACAGACAGACACCGACACACACACACACACGCACACACACACACACACACAAGCACACGTATATGGTCAGATCCAGTAGTCACAATGTATAGCAAGCCTCATTGCGCCTGCTACCACGACTGCTGCTCCCGTGTCTTTCCTCTGTGTGCCCCGTAACCCCTCGTCTCACCTCACATACAAGGTAAAACCCCCTATGCATGCTGAAGAGAACAGCTCTGGGTCATCCATCCTGTGGCATCATCTGCTTTTCGTCCCATAAGCCCCACGGTTTGCACCATTGTGCCTTCCATCTCGTGCAGCAGCAGCAGCAGCAGCAGCAGCAGCAGCAGCAGCAGCAGCAGCAGCAGCAGCAGCAGCATATAACCACCACACCTGTCTAGACGCCGGTGTGGACTCCCTCTTACGGGCTTCATCCTCGTCCTGCTGCTTCTATATTTCTATGTTTCAACTATCAACTGTTTTCATTTTCTGTTGCTGCCAGTTTAGACAATAGGAGCTTCTTTTCACGTGTTAGAATATTTCCCTAATGCACACACGCACACGCACACTCACACACACAAACAGATTGTGATTTGATTTGACATGAGGGTAAACTGTCGCAACAAACAACAGTGAGGGTTTGTAAAAAGGTCTTAAAGATCTTTGCATACATCTCGTGTGACACTCCCCTGTCATTCAGAAGGAGCTACAGAATGTCACAGTGAGTTTACAAAACTCCCTGAACTGGTGGATCCAGATTCAAGTTTGACGATGAAGTTGGAATTCGCCTTCAGCATCAAACCTGTGAAAAGAATCTCACACGATGCGGCTCCAAACCACACACTCCATGTTACTAACTATATATTACATAATGTTATATTATATTTTCATCTGTTTTAGCTGTGGGTGGAGCAGGACGGGTGGAGTAGCCGCTTGGGTCCTCTCTGCTCTGTTCTGGACCAGTGTAAAACCATGAATCCTCTCTGCTCTGTTCTGGACCAGTGTAAAAATCCTCTCTGCTCTGTTCTGGACCAGTGTAAAACCATGAATCCTCTCTGCTCTGTTCTGGACCAGTGTAAAACCATGAACACTGAACTGCAGCAACATCTCTGGCAGAAAAAAAGCAAGAAAAAAACAATTGTAAAACGCAAAACAACAGTTTCAGACACACTTATAAGACTCGCTGCTGTTTTCCAGTGCATTCAAAAGTAAACAGATATCAGTATCAGAATGATGTCACTGTGATGTCACCGTGATTTCACTGTGATGTTACAACAATGTCAGAATGATGTTGCGGTGATGTCATGTCATGGTAGTAAGGGTGAGAGAGACCAGAGACAGACCAGAGAGAGACCAGAAACAGACCAGAGACAGACCAGAGAGAGACCGGAGAGAAAACAGAGAGAGAAACGAAAGTCGCCAGAGAGATTTTTTCAGACAAAGTTAAAGTGGAATTTTCTTCATGGAGTTTTGGTCTAAATACTTTTCAAAAACATCATTCTGTAGCTTCGTCTCAAATGTCACATGAGCTGTTTGCAAATATCTTAAAGACCTTTTTCCAACCCTCCCAAACGTTATTGTCCAAAAGCAGAAAAGCATTTGCATCTGGTGGAGCAGTAAATGAAACATTACAAATAACACTACAATTCAGTTGGTGGATCCATTTTGAAGTTCCTTTGTCAGCTTGAAGCTTGGAACTGAAATCTCCCTCTATGGGGCCTATCACTAGGCTTAAAGGCACTTTAACCATCGACCAGCGCCTCAACCATGTGCTAAAGACCTGTCATTAAAAAACTAGGAAGAAAATAAAAACAATTGATGCGTCTTGTTAGTTTTCCTACATCTTAGATATTAAAGCTCCACTCCGAAAGGCCCCTTCTGGCTGACAGTTTATTTTTATTTTTATTTATTTAATTAATTTTTTTACAAACACTCACTACACAAGTATCTTTTTAAATTAGCTCGAGTCAATATTTTGGCTATTTTTAAACGCATACAAACACACCCACAATAACCCGCGTACACACAGACACGCACGCATGAATACACGCGCACATACGCACACGCACACAAAAGCGACGCATTGTTCCTCCTGTCATGATAGTGATGTGAGATTTAGATTTTTTTAGTTACATATTTACGTTTTGTGAATGGAGTAGACGTTGGCTGAATGTGAATGATGTGCCTTTAGTTTGGAGAAGCGACAGTGGACAGCCTCAGGTTCTGTCAACACTAAAGTCAGTCAAGAATACGCAGTGTCAACACAGGGCTGAACCCGCCTTCAGGGGGTTAGGAGGGGCGAGGCGGAAGGTCGGAAAAGGAACGGAGACTGAAGTGATGCGACCTTAAATAACCCGACAATAAATTATACTAATCGATGGACCTCAACTTTGCGGTAAGTGTTGTGTTCTTGATGTACTGCAAAGTCTGTAGACTGCTAAGACTTATTCCTGAAGTTGCGATAGTTAGTTTATTTTTGCTTTCACTTTAGCGTCACCACGTTTTTAAACGGATAAAATGGTCAAATGTATCTGTATCCTTGCATGTACAGAATCATTGACTGTGTCTTTAGTCGTGAGGGATGCGCTATTTGAGCGTGCGGCTGGTGAAACACGTGGCAGCAGCTGCAGCAGCCGTAGCTCTGCGTGTTGTGCTCTCCCTCCAGAGGGCGAGCAACTTCTCTGTCATTCAAAATAATTATTCTCAATATATTTTTATTTATTTATCAGAAACGACATACATTTTAATCTCTGCATATAGTGTCGTTGAAGAAAGGCGCTGACAAATAAAATGAATTATGCATATGTCATTTGATTTTGTACTTTCCTTTACATTGTAAGTAAGTAATCTTTATTGTAACATATATTGGTTGTAATATTGGTTTACTAGTGGTTATTCCGTTTATGGGTCTATCACACAGCTTTTTACAACCTACTTACCCCGTATTTGTGGATGGATTTTGCCGTTTCAGCCACATTGGCCTAATGTTTGATAAATAATCGTCTACGGGCAAAACATCTGGAAAAACCCTATTCGTGTTTTCAGAAAGTAGGCTACGTAAACGTAAGCTCTGAATGAATGTACTAGTGGTCTTACAGTTACACCACCCCCATCACCAAATTATAAACAAGAGCCTCTTTCACTCCAAAAGTTGCAGTAGTTTGAAAAGTCATGCTTTCACTCTGTTTTTGTAGATCTTTTGAAGACTTTTAAGAACATGCGTGTTTGTCCAAAATGTCCAGAGATATTGTGTTCCATTGTTCCCGGAATAAGGGGTTTGATGTACATTTAAAACATGTGACTAGCACCATTTGCTCATTAAAGAAACATGTGAAATAAAGACAATGATAATAAAAATCAATATAGCCGCTTCATGATGGACCACATCATGAAACATATAGAAAATGGGGCACATTCAAGCAAAGGCGTCACTATTTTATCCTTTCTTTTGTCTACTAGCAATGGTTTCCGTATTTAATGAAATCCAATTGGTGTGATTTTTGGATTTACTAGGAGTTGTTTTGGTAAGCTAGATTGACGTGCTCAATTATTTTCAACGGACAAATAAGCATTGGCCTTTAAAGCCTATAACTCTAATAGTATTTATTGAAGGTATATCTTGAAGTAGATTGTTGTGTCCAACTATTTTAAGCAGGTATCGAGTTGTAGTGAGTACTTCCAGTTGTGATGTTTACGACTGGACGTGAGCATAATTCCAGTCATTCGGGGTATAATTGGCTCGAGAATGTGTCCATTACTCTAAAGGCTTCTTGAGTGGACTTTGCTGGAGTTTTGAAAGTAAGCAGAAGAAATGTGGTGAAATAGCATCCAGAAAATGTTGATAGAATTTTGTTGGACTATCTCTGTCTTGTCCCAGAGATTTCTTGTTTAGCATTAGATCAGTGTGAGACTTTAAGGAGGTCAACTAATGTTTTCAAGTGATTTGGTGCCAGGTTTGGTTCATCTTCAGAGAGTATGATTTCTCATAAATGAGTCAGTACTGTATGTTTCCTTTGCTGTATTTATTTCATAGGGATTGTGGGATTGTTGGTTTTCTGAGTTAGAGTTTGAAATATATTTAGGTGATATGTTTGTCTCTCCAAAGTGTTCGTATCTGAGTTGTTTTTTTAATGTAATTTTTTTTTTCTATTTTGTATCTTCCCTAGTTGGTGTTGTGTGTTTCTTAATTCTTGTTTATTTGCTTCACTTATTTTTCCTGTGTCCTGAATTTGTTTTTTCCTCCTAAATCATGTATGATTTTTTTCCTCTCAAATATGCTTTCACTGTTTCACGTAATGATGATGGGTTTTCGCTGTCACTCTGATGACACCATTGATGGTGCGTGGTCCAGGTGTATAGGAGCATGGTGGTGGTCTTCTTCTGTTTTACAATAATTTATGTCAGAATTTCTGTATAAAGTTACATCAATGTAAATGTGGGTCAACCAAAAGTTTTGATTGAATTCCATGAAGGATAGATTCTGCCTGACGCTGCCTCCGTGGCTTGTCCTTCCTGCCCTTTCACTTCCTTCTTTTTACTTCATACTATAGGCATGTCCATAGAATCAGAATCAGAATCAGAATCAGAATCATTTTTATTGCCAACGTAAGTAACGGGAGGTCACAGACTTGGAAATTGCTTTGGCTCAGTGCAACAGTCAAAAAGAGATAATAAAAATAAGAATAAAAAACACTTCTAAAGAATAAATTTAAATTTAAAATAGAGTTACAGTTACTATTTACAATATACAAGTGCACATGGTGCACACAATGTAAGGTGACAGCAGTACAGTGAAGTAAAGTGACGTATGATGGGCAGTAAAGTGACTTTATAAAGGGCGGGGGGACAGGTTAAGAAGTGTTCAAGAGTCCAACAGCAGAGGGGAAGAAACTGTTCTTGTGGCGGGAGGTTCTAGTCCTGATGGACCGCAGCCTCCTGCCTGAGGGGAGTGGTTGGAATAGTCCATGTGCAGGGTGAGAGGGGTCGGCTGTGATACGACCAGCCCGGCCTCGAGCTCGGGCGACGTACAGGTCCTGCAGCGATGGAAGGCTGCGGCCGATCACTTCCTCTGCAGAGCGCACAATGCGCTGTAGTCTCTGTTTGTCCCTGACTGTGGCTCCAGCGAACCACACGGTGATGGAGGAGGTGAGGATGGACTCGATGATGGCCGTGTAGAACTGCACCAACATCTGTGCAGGCAGCTTGGCTTTCCTGAGCTGCCGCAGGAAGTACATCCTCTGCTGGGCCTTCTTGATGAGGGAGCTGATGGTCGGCTCCCACTTGAGGTCCTGGGTGATGGTGGTGCCCAGGAAACGGAAGGACTCCACAGAGGTGATGGGGGAGTCCATCACGGAGGGTGGGGGCGGGGGGACAGTGCTCTTCCTGAAGTCCACAATCATCTCCACTGTCTTCTGGGCGTTCAGCTCCAGGTTGTTACCACTGCACCAGGACACCAGCCGGTCCACCTCCCTCCTGTAGGCGGACTCATCGTTGTTGGAGATGAGTCCAATGAGGGTGGTGTCGTCCGCGAACTTGATCAGCTTCACGGAGTCGTGGCTGGAGGTGCAGTGGTTGGTGTACAGGGAGAAGAGCAGGGGAGAAAGAACACAGCCCTGTGGGGCTCCTGTATTTATAATCCGAGAGTCCGAGACATTCTTCCCCAGACGCACTCGCTGCTTCCTGTCCGTCAGGAAGTCAGTGATCCACCTGCAGGTGGAATCGGGCACGTTGAGCTGGGAGAGCTTGTCCTGGAGCAGGGATGGCAGGATTGTGTTGAAGGCAGAGCTGAAGTCCACGAACAGGACCCTGGCGTAGGTCCCCGGGGAGTCCAGGTGCTGTAGGATGTGGTGGAGGGCCAGGTTAATGGCGTCGTCTACAGATCTGTTGGCTCTGTAGGCGAACTGCAGGGGGTCCAGGAGGGGGGAGGTGAGGGACTTGAGATGGGAGAGAACCAGGCGTTCAAATGACTTCATGGCGACAGACGTAAGTGCTACAGGTCTGTAGTCATTGAGTCCTGTGATCCTGGGCTTCTTCGGGACGGGGACAATGATGGAGGATTTGAAGCAGGCCGGGACATGGCAGGACTGCAGAGAGGTGTTGAAAATGTCCGTGAACACAGGAGTAAGCTCACTGGCGCAGTGTCTCAGAGTGGCCGGAGACACGTGGTCCGGGCCAGGAGCTTTGCGGGGGTGCAGCCTCAGGAAGAGTTGTTTAATCTCTTTAGCGGCTATTGTTAGGCTGGGGGCAGGGCTGATGGGTGGGTCGTTAGAGTAGTGGGGGGTGGGGGAGGGAGAGGTGTCAGGGGCAGCATCAAAGCGACTGAAAAATAAGTTCAGATCGTCAGCTAGCTTGTGGTCATCAGCACAGGGGGGGGCTTTGGGTTTGTAGTTGGTGATCTCCCGTAGGCCCCTCCAGACAGAAGCAGTATCGTTGTTACCAAACTGCTCCTGTAGTCGTTCTCTGTGCCGGGACGTGGCTGCTTTCAGTTCTTTCCTGAACTGATATTTAGCTGCTTTGTAGCCGCTGCGGTCCCCCTCCCTGAAAGCAGACTCCTTTGCTTTCCTGAGCTGCCGGAGTTTAGCAGTGAACCAGGGTTTGTCGTTGTTATAGATGACCCTGGTCCTTGTTGGAATGATGCTATCCTCACAGAAGTGGATGTATGACGTCACAGTGTCCGTATATTCATCCAAGCTGTCTGTGGCAGCTCTGAAAAGGTCCCAGTCTGTAGATTCCATGCATGCGCGCAGCGCTTCCACAGCTTCATCAGACCACACTTTGGAGCTCCTCACTGCAGGTTTCGAGAGCTTTAGTCTCTGTCTGTAAGCAGGAACCAGATGTATCATGGAGTGATCTGAGAAGCCGAGGGCTGGCTTGGGAACAGCGCGAAAAGCTCCGCGCACGGTGGTGTAACAGTGATCCAGAGTGTTCTCCTCTCTGGTCGGGCATTTGATAAACTGTCTGTATTTGGGTAATTCCTGGCTCAAGTTTCCCTTATTAAAATCCCCTAGGATAATAATCAGAGAGTCCGGGTATAAGCGTTCCATACACAGTACTTGCTCTGCGAGTGCGCGCTGAGCCTCGCGCGCGTCCGCGCATGGCGGTATGTAAACAGAGGCAAGAATGAATGAAACAATTTCCCGCGGGGAGTAATATGTAATACAGTCCATAGACTGTATATATTAACGGACATAGTCACGCCTATCTCCGCCGTTCTAACTAATGGGCCAAAAAATGTGCTCTACTGGAGCAATCCAAAATGGCTGCGAGTGGTCCCGCCCACAAGAAAATTGTGAAAAAACCAGTGGGGGCGGGTCCCAGCTCAAAAGTGGCCAAAATGACGTGCGCTGACATGCTTGCAATACCACCCCGGGCCGATGGGGGTGGACCCAGAAGTAGAATTAGCCAATGCTAACATATAGCATTGGCAGACCTCTCAAAAACGTCTTTACAGGATGGACCAAAAGTTGGCTCTTGGCCCAAAGCTCCGTTACACATGTGTGTCAATGCTGAGGGGAGTGAATTTTTTTGGTCCACTCTAGTTTACTTGCTGTGAATTTTTTAAATCTCTCGTTCAAATGAATGGAGATGCGCCGGCTGACACATGCGCAGATGCGTTTTTTCACAATTTTCTTGTGGGCGGGACCACTCGCGGCCTTTTTGGATTGCTCCAGTAGAGCACATTTTTTGGCCCATTAGTTAGAACGGCGGAGATAGGCGTGACTCTGTCCATTAATATATACAGTCTATGGAAAAATCGCATCTGCGCATGCGTCAGCCAGCGCAGCTCCATTCATTTGAACGAGAGACTTAAAAATTCACAGTGAGTAAACTAGAGTGGACCAAAAAAAGTCACCCCCCTCAGCATTGACACACATGTGGAACGGAGCTTTGGGCCAAGAGCCAACTTTTGGTCCATCCTGTAAAGACGTTTTCGAGAGGTCTGCCAATGCTATATGTTAGCATTGGCTAATTCTTCTTCTGGGTCCACCCCCATCGGCCCGGGGTGGTATTGCAGCATGTCAGCGCACGTCATTTTGGCCACTTTTGAGCTGGGACCCGCCCCCACTGGGCACATCCCAGAGCAGGTGCGCCGGATTGCATGGTGCACCCATTGGAAAAATGTTTTATTTGTATTTTCTTTTTTCACTGATGTGGTAACGGCTAAAAATCTATACATGATAGTAGCTGCGTTTCCATTAAGCATCAAATTTCGAAATTTGAATTTGCGCATCTTAAAATGTCTAATGGAAACGCGCAAATTTTGAATTTATTACAGTGTTTTGATAAAAAGTTAATGCGCTTAAAATTGGTGGTTTTTTTGGACGTATCGAAATTAAGTTTTTCGCAAAACGGCAATGGAAACACTTATTTCGATATAGCGGAGGAAGCCGAAGAAGAAAACAGGAAGTAGCAGGTAGCAGCATCTCAAGGAAACAAAACATGACTCGCTACGTTTGGACACACGAGGAAACTAATTAATTTTTCAATTTAATTCGGGAAAAGGGGATTACAAACATATTGGACACAAAGCAGCAAAGGAACGCAAAGATTTATAAAGACCTGGAAAGAGAAATGAACAAGGCAGGGTACGAAAAGCCGTGGCAAATTTTACGCTTGTTATTTTTTTACACACATTATTGCCTAAATGTTGCGTTCTAATGTTTTTAGAAAATATAACCCCCTGAGCGTCATCACGTTCCTACGTTGCTTCAAATATAGTCCTGTTTATTGGCTGAACAATTTTGTCCAATAATCTGCATGATCATATCACACAGCGCGAAGCTCGTTCCCGAGAACAACAGCTATTCCTCGTCTTAAAGATTGACAACGCACTCAAAACATTCACAACGGAGCAGCCTTTATCATTTTAGTTTTAAGAAAGTTCAGCGTGAACTTCGTGAGGTAGAGGAGCCAGAGGCCCGGGCCCGTAGGTCCCAGAGGAGGAGAGCGCAGTCGGGCCAGGCTCGCCTCGCACTGATGAGGTAAACTAGGCCTGTGTGAGACACACTGTGGGCCTCATGTATGAAACCTGCGTACGGACAAATCAGGGTAAATGAGGCGTACGCAAAATATTACACTTTTCCGCATTTATCTATCTGGACGCAAGCGTACAATACGCAAAAAATATACGCCAGGTCTGGAGGTGGTGTAAATCTATACGCTGATCTCAACCTTCGGCACAACACGCCAAAACACGCATGGAATTCAAAATTTGGACAACAATAAACATATTCCCTCTGGCAAAATTATAAGCTGTGTTTTCATTGAGCATCGTGTTTTAAAATTTGAGCATCAGAAAAAGTCTAACACTCTGGAAACACGCAAACTTCACACACCCCAATAACGCGCTGATGGACTATGGTATTGCTCACTCCAAATTTCTCACTGCCCTGTCCACCGGCTGCGCACTCTTGGCAGTGCATGCAGAGCAGGTGCCATGAGAGGTCAGCCACATAACTCCTCAAATGTGCAGAAGTTTTGGCTCCAGAGTTTCTTTGTAAAATCTGGACCGCAAAAAAGACGCTGCAGACGCTTCATTCAGAGCCACCGCTGCATAATAAATGTGAATTCATTCATTCATTCAATCAATCTATATTTATTCACTTCTACAATTCAAGAGAGATTTAATGTATCAAAACATGTTTGCAACTTTGTTCAAAACGCAGCTGAATATATAGCGTATATTTATTTTTTCATAAACATGAACAAACAAACGTGCCTTTTGAGGCTTCCAAACAGTCTTTTAGGCCGGCTTCCTGCAGACGTGCATAATTTTAGGCGTGACTTTCATAAATACGTTCGTATTCAGCCGATTTATCAACACCCGCAGCTGCGTACGCTCAGATCTGGGCGGATCTCACACGTTCATAAATCCGACGTTGGATTTTGCGTAAATGGAATATACACCCAAAATGTACACCTTTTTCTACGCAAGTTTCATGAATGAGCTTGTGTGTATGTGTGTGCTTGAGTGCGTGTGCGTGCGTGGGTTTGAACCATATTATTTGAAACCTCAATTCCAGCTACCCCTTGTAGTTTGCGAGCGAATTTGGTCTACTTACTAATCTGCAGGCCTACCCAAAATTGCAAACCTGGCTCCGCTTCTGCTGCAGGGTAATGGATGGCCTCCCTTTTCTGTTAACGTAATCCCTGTAGCCATCCTTCGGGGCACGAATGTCTGATCCATCGATTGCTCCGTAGATTTGTGGCAAGCCCTGCGCTGCGTAATTACGCATGGCAATGTCTTTTGCCTCATTCACATCTGGCAATGCGATGTATTTCTTCATTAGTTTTGTACATAACGCCTTACACACCCCATAAACACACCGATGGACTGTGGTCTTGCTCACTCTAAATGTCTCAGCCACTACTCTATACTCTATACTGCGCTTCTCTGTGGGAACCGCCTCTCTAGGGCAGTGTGCAGCGGGAGCCACAAGCTGCCCCACCGCTTCGCAAAGCTCCTCAAATGTTGTGCGCGTCATTCTAAAGTTTGGGATCCATAGTAAGTAAGTAGTAGTAGTAAGTAATCTTTATTTATATACCGCCTTTTCACTGCAGATCTGAGTCTCAAAGCAGTTTACAATTGTTAATTTTGGGCAATTGTCTCTCACTCCACACAGAGATGGGAGCGGGGTCGCCAGTACAGGAGGCGCATGCTAGAGCTATTGGACATATTTTTAGTGGTAGGGGAAACCGGAGTACCCGGAGGAAACCTACGCAGACACGGGGAGAACATGCAAACTCCACTCAGAAAGGCCCTGGTCCGACCGGGATTCAAACTCAGGACCTTCTTGCTGAGAGGCGAGAGTGCTATCCACTCAGCCGCCCAGATAGTTCCTCTGTGAAATCATGTACCACGACTTCCCAAAAGGTTCTCATCCGCATCCTCTCCCAAGTATACGGAGATCGCCGCTCCATTACACTAGAAGGAGATGCCACCGACGCTTAATCCGGTTGATGATGAGAGCCACCGCAGAAGTCAAGACATTAATATATCTCACGTAAATCAAAGTGTTGTTTACTTCTGTTGCCATGTTGACGTACTAGAAACTAGTGAATAAACGCGCAAAAATAGTGTATACTTATTCGAATATGTCTTAATGGAAACGGCCGCTTTTGCGAATTACAGGTTTTTCGAATTTTGCAATGTATCAAAAAAGTTTTTGCTCTTTTATTCAATGGAAACGCAGCTACTGATACACATGTTGTTCCAAACTCTTGAGAGCTTGAGGTACTTGTTTGATTTAGTTTTCAGCCTTATGCTGGTGCACTGGGCATGACCCAGAGCTCCTCTTAAGATAACTTTCAGTTAAGTTATATAAAGTTAAGACCAGTCTTATGACCAGCTGGGACACCCAGCACGGTTTGATTTGAGTTTATCTTGTTAAATAAACATATGCCTTGGGCATTGAGTTCAATGAGTTAATGACTTTGCACTTTTACGTTTTCACTGATAATCCTTGACAACAGTGTTGGCCCATCCCTTCGCCATGGTAGCACCACCAAGACTGAGTTTCACTGAGTGTGTTTTCTCAGATTTTTGAAACTGAGAGAACATGTATTGTGAATCAGGGATAAAAAAAATCAATGACACTGAGACATTTTATTTATGTCTTTAGCTGTGCTATTTTGACTCTATTTTTAGCAAAAGCGATCCTGTAGTTGTTTGGTGCTTTTGCACAACTTTAAAGTGATAACCACTTATGGGTTATCTTTACCAGTGTAGTGCTATCACCACAGCCAGTTCTTCTGCCCTAATCGTGCTGCTACATACTGTCATCCTTGATAAAAAGCTGCTTTTTAAAAACAAACACTTCAGTGGAAAAATTATTTCTTTTTAGAAAATGGTTCTTCAAAAAAGACTGATGCACTATTGCCCTTGACACATGAGCTGATAAAGGCAGGTCAAGTTTGACTTATCTTTATCAAACGTTCTTTTATACTCATTTTTTATTGTAGCTGTGTCACATATTTCATTTTCAAATATAACTAATAACAATAATTTGCCACATGTGCACTTGTTGAAACAAAGTCTCAGTTGTTCCTGTGAAGCTGTCAAACAA
The DNA here is from genome assembly GCA_964034765.1 of Knipowitschia caucasica. Classification (NCBI taxonomy): domain Eukaryota; kingdom Metazoa; phylum Chordata; class Actinopteri; order Gobiiformes; family Gobiidae; genus Knipowitschia; species Knipowitschia caucasica. Next base: position 19,008,016 of record OZ035836.1, on the reverse strand, counting down.
ATGAACAAAAATTTTATTTCAACTCACACTCATGATGATATAGAATTTCTATTTCCACAACACCTAATGTGAAAATGTGAAGTTAGCTGTTTATCACAAAACAATGTTACATAAAGTTGAACCAACGTTTGCTGATTGTTTCCCCTGGTTCTGCTGTTTGTCTGGGTGTGTGATGCAGGTCAAGTTACTAGTAATCAGATTACTGCTTTCTTTCTTTCAGAAGTAATCAAACTAATAATTACAAATAACTTTGTTTTTTTGTATCCTGTCTTTGATGGTCTTGTGGTTTGAAAAACTTAATTACTAAATTAGTATGTTACCAAACATTGGGCGTGAACAAACACTATATCAATCACCCCGGTGCCACCACCAGATAATTCCGAGCGCAGTGGTAATTCCATATGTGTCCACAAGATGGTGGCCACGGCCAACTTCACAGCAGGATTCAAAGGGGCTATACCCGTTTCTACAAGGTTTTTTTCAGTTTGAATATTTAGCACCGCCCCCCAACGCGCTCACAGGCTTCTCATTTCCCCTACGCTCTCCTCCCTCGAAGCCATCTAGTTTTATTTTGCGTATGCAAACATTAGCATGAGCGCAACGTCTTGTAAGCTGTACAACAATCACTGAGGAAATGGTACAAAGCAACGCACAGCCAACAAAATATATAACTGAAAGATTACCGCTAGTTTTGTGTCCAAATGTAGTCTGAGCATAGATAGTCCGAGGTGGCCCCACTCCCGCAGGTCTCTCCAGGGGATAGGATGTCAGTTAACACGACGTATATTCACCCAGACTTGATTTCTTCTTTGATCATTTTTTCTCTTTAGTTCCCTCTTCTTTTCCTCACTGCTGCGTCTTTTAGGCGGTTTTGCTGTGTCTGCAGTTACAGCCAGAGGAGTTATAGCCACCTTCTGCTATCATGCTGCTTTACCTGTGCTGTAGACGCTAGAGGAGGCAGCCTGTTCGCAACAGCGCCACTCCTTGTTCTGTGATTGGAGGAGAACAAGCATCAAGCAAAGTTTCTACTCAGCACTTTTTACGCCCTGAATTCATACACAAGCTGAATCAATGAGCTAAAGTTTTCAAACAAATTCCGGATTTTAATACAACTTGTATGTAGTAATACGCATTTTTATGAACTCATTAGAATATAAATCGGATATAGCTTCTTTAGGCAGGCCTGTCTGTTTGTAGCCCATTGTTCTTGCAATGGGCCAAAAAGTTGTGTAATGTTCTTCTCCTGCATTTTGCCGGTAGTAGAGTAGCTGTACTCAAATGCTTCTGCTGCACCGGATAAACGCTGCAAATATGTGCACCAACGTACTGTATGTCACCATTGACTTTACATGTAACCTGCTGTACCGCTTGATCTGGCAGCTTTAGAGCCGGATACTGAGACAGAGCCATCAGTGACCTGCTCTGGATCCAGAGGAGTGACTACAGGCGCAACTGCAGCTCCAGCTCAAGCTGATCGCAGTGAATTCATGGATGGAGCTGCTGATGAATTGGACGACCTTGCCCTTTCTCGGGGGCAAACCCAATTCGACTCAACAGCCAGAGGTCAGCGTTTCACCTCATCCCCGCCCCATGGGTCTACTGGTCAACTACAATCAGCACAATCAACTTCTGCTATTGCCAGATCGACAGAATCCTAGTGGTTCAGACTTGGGTACGAGACCAAAACGTGTTGTTATGATGTTTGTGTGCTGAAGCAATATACAGGAACACAATCAAAATCCAAGTCAAGTCTGTACTCCTGTATACAGTGTTGCCAACTCCTCAGTAAGGAAAGTAGCTATTGGCTGTCCCAAAAGTCGCTAGAAGTCGCTAAATGACGTCATCGCCTAATTTGCATAATTTGCCATTTGCAAATAACTGTAACGGACGCTGTAGGAGAGAGGAATAAGGTCGTGGGAGAGACAAAAGTGAGTAAAAACACCCTAAATATGTTTAGAACTACAAATGTACAAAAATAATTTCAACATTAACAACATTTAATGATTTTAATGCTTTGTCTAGATCCACATTACACACATCAGTTTTGTCCTGTATTGTTAAATGTTATAACAGCAAATGTAATCAAAAGATTGTTATGTAGGGTGAAATTGCTAGCTCTACAACCAACCCTCCTCCTTTATCCGGGCTTGGGACCGGCAAAGTGACCCAAAAGACACACTCTGGCAGAGTTACTTAGGTTTATTTTTGTAAGTTTTTTTTTTTTTTTCATAGTTTGGCATAACAAATGATTTAATGTGACCCACTACTGAGAGAAAACAGAGTCACGGACAGAGCTGCCGCGGATGGAGTGGGGGGTAGTGGGGGGTGGCGGTGGTAGGAGTGGCCGGGGAGCTTTGGATGTGTGGTGGTGGTGGAGCTGAAGTTCAGTCTGCAGCAGCCTGAAAACTTCCTGTGCTTTTGAGTCTCCTCTCTCTCTCTCTGCTCCGCCCATAGACTGTAGCTGGGACTGCTGCGCAAGGCTACTGTGAGACTGGCCGCCTGTAAGTGCTTTGGGACGGGGGAGGGGCTCACGTTGAGGACAGCAGAACAATACGTGCTTCACGCCAGAGTCTCCAAAACACCAGATATGTCTCCAATAACACCAGAAAAAGTCGCTAGATTTGTCGCTAGTCGCTTCTTTGAAAAAAAGTCGCTATAGGGGTCTGAAAAGTCGCTAAATCTAGCGACAAAGTCGCTAAGTTGGCAACACTGCCTGTATATCCCACAAGTTCTCAAGAGAGCAGAAGCTCTCTCTGGGTAGTCTTATCACACATTTAAAGAAGCTATACCCGATTTATTTTCTAATGAGTTCATAAAAATGCGTTTTACTGCATACAAGTTGTATTAAAATCTGTAATTTAATGGGCTATATGCACAGGAAGGCGTGACGTCATTTCCTGTTAACAAAGCACAACCCGTTCACTTCCTGTCTGTGCTATCGCTATGGCTTTGTGGTGAGTTGTAGTGACGTTTTTTTAGTAATTAGATTGATACATTCAGCTGTGAGACTGACCCAAAAGTGTCCACGTGCTTTCTCTCTGAGTTAGAGCTTTGACTGTGGCCACTCGGAGCGATTAGTTAACTTTATAAAAGCACAATGACAGCACAATCAAAGAGCACTGCTGTGTCCCAAAAATGCCCAGTATCCTCATAGTATAATTCCCGTTTGAGCATTATTTAGGAAACTCGTGTAAACCACTGCTGAACTCCAGTGAAACTCGAGCCGTTCCCCGCGCACAGGAAGTCAAGTGGGGTTGTAACTAAAACGCGGAAGTGGTGCGCGTATAGAGCCCATTGAAAACTTGAGCTCATTGATTCAGCTTGTGTATGAATTTAGGCCGTGAAAAGTGCTGAGTAGAGACTTAGCGGGACGCTCGTTCTCTTCCACTCACAGAACAAGGAGCGAATAGCCTGCGTCCTCTAGCCTCTACAGCGCTGGTGCTAAACACAGCAGCATATTAGCAATAAGTGGCTACTTCCTCTGTCTGTAACTGCAGACACAGCAAAACAGCCCAAACGATCAACAGTGAGGAAGAGAAGAGGAAACAAAAGCAAAAAATGATCAGAGAAGAAATCAAGCCCGGGTGAACATTATTGACCTTATTGAATGGTACGCTTACCGTTAGCTTACCGTTAGCTTACCGTTAGCTTACATGGTATCCTCTGGAGAGACCTGCGGACTATCTATGCTCGGACGTTTGGACGCAAAACTAGCGGTAATCTTTCAGTTTTATATTTTGTTAGCAGCGCGTTGCTTTTGTACCATTTCATCGGTGATTGTTGCACAGCTTACAAGAAGTTGCGCTAATGCTAACGTTAGCATACGTATCAGATCACAAATAAAACTAGATGGCTAAATGGAAATGAGAAGCCTGTGAGCATGTTGGGGGCGGTGCTAAACATTCAAACCTTGCAGAAATTTTTTTTCTAAGTAGTTCATAAAAATGCTTATTACTGCATACAAGTTGTATCATAATATATCATTTAATTGAAAACTTGAGGTCATTGATTCAGCGGTGTATGAGTTTAGGCCTTGAAAAGTGCTGAGTGGAGTCTGAGCGGGCCGCTCGTTCTCCTCCACTCACAGAACGAGCAGCGACGAGCCTGCGTCCTCGAGCCTCTACAGCGCTGCTAAAACCTAGGGCTTCGGCTTCAAAATTCGAATATAATTCTAAAATTAAAAAAATATATATATTTGAACAAATATTAGACCGCCCTTATAATTCGAAATGTATTTAATGACTGCAAATAAAATAGTTAGCTCTCAAAGGTTTTACCGGGACGTGCTAGCTAGCTTAGTTTTTTTTAACTAAGCTAGCTAGTTCAAAAACTGAACTACATGAAAACTGAACAAAGAATTCTGAACATCAGCGGTGAGTTACCCATTTATATACCGAACCTAAATCCATCAGATCCTCCTCAAATGTGTCCTAAAATGTTTGTTTCATGTTAATGGTTACTTCCAGGTTTTTCGCGTTCGCTTTTTGTCACATTAAAATAGTAATTTTGTCATGAAAACGTTAGCACCAAATTCTGAAAACGTCCGTGCATGTGTGTTAAGGGTGTATATGTATACTGTATTGTCCGATTAACATTTAATAGCGTGGATTGATTGATATGTATTTGTTTATTGAGCGTGGCTAACTCGGCTAGCTCCGCTAGCTTCTCTGCACAGACAACTGTGTGCAGAGAAGCTGCACAGTGTAGTGACAGGCGCTGAAGGCTTGTTGTACTTGCAGAGTAATGTTAGTATTGTACACACCTGAATTACAAACAGAGATTGCATTGTCAAAGGGCAGCGGTCATTATTGGTTTGAGAGTTCTGTTATCAAGAAAAAATGATAGGCAGAATTACATTCAAGTCAATGGAGTGTTCTACTGCTGCTGTGAGGAGCTGTATAATAAATTATAATTAAATACTCTAATATATTCTATTGTTAAATTAATTCATTCGGATGCGAAACTAGCGGTATTCTTTTACCTATATATTGTGTAGTGCGTTGCTTTTGTACCATTTCATCAGTGATTGTTGTACATAGAGCTGAAACAACTAATCGATTAATCGACAACTAATCGATTATTGAAATAGTCGACAACTATTTTAGTAATCGATTAATCGTTTTCTGGTTCACACGGACTCAAACAGAGCAAAAATGACATGAAAATGTAGTATTTTTGATTAAAACCGACTGTTTTTATAATTTCATGAATATCTGTCTGTCTCATCCAATCAGAGCAGAATTAGCACAAAGAGCCTGTTTACTTTAAGTTTACGCATCAATACGTCCTCGAGTGTTGCCACTGTAGCTTTTTGTGATGAAAAAATATTTTTTTTCTACACAATTCACAGCCAAGCGATTACTCGATTAATCGTAAAAATAATCGATAGATTAATCGATTACAAAATAATCGTTAGTTGCAGCTCTAGTTGTACAGAGAAGTTGCGCTAATGCTAATGTTAGCATACATATCAGATCGCAAATTGAGCTAGATGGCTATTTGTTATGAGAGCGTAGGGGAAATGAGAAGCCATTGAGCGAGTTGAGGGGCGGTGATAAACATTCAAACCTTGCAAAAACGGGTATAGCTCCTTTAAGTGACTTACAATTAACTTTGAAACTAGCTTTGAAGCTAGCGTCTCACAATATGGAACAATATGGCACTTTTGCACGTGGATGGCGCAACCATAGAATGACAGAACCGAGAAGCGCGGAGAGGACGAGACTTTCTTTTGGATGGCTGTTTCGTTTTGTAAGCAGTAACAGGTAACTAAGACACGGGAAGCTTTTCTCAAGAAAGTGGGGGCCAGTGGTCCGCTGTGATTGGTCACAATCGGGACCCAAAACCAAGCCCCGGCGATCCAAGATGGCGCCCTATTCAAATGAATGGTTGTGCTCAGTGGCGCTTTGTGACGGCATGGGGGCTGAAAGATTAGCGGAAGTTGCCTGAAACTCGCAAAGATCTATGGGAAACTCGCAAAGAACTTTGGGAAACTCGCAAAGATCTATGGGAAACTCGCCTGTATTTGGGCATCGTCTGGTCCTCCCGGTTCTGCGCAGTGGATGATCTCCCATAATGCGTTGCGCCAAACACGCGTGTGTGGGTCTCACACCGGGTCTCACGCACGTGCACAGAGGGGCTCGGCCCCGCTCTGACCAATCAGAGCAGTTCATCAGAGCGGGAGTTAGAGCGAGAGCCAGAGGAGCAGAGTTTGTGGCACTAAAGTGTGGAGAACAAAACCGAAGGATTTAAGAAGAAAAAAAGTTCAGGATGACAAGGGACACTAAAATCCCCACAAAATCCGATCTTTATTAAAGCTGTAGGTTCTCTGTCAGCTGAGGTTGAGCTGTTTTAATATGCATTGAGTTCTATGGGGAACATTTCTGGGTAGCTCACGTGAATTTAGTCTGGTTCAGTCTGCAGTACCGCGAGAATCCCCTGAGCACGTGAGTTATTCAGCTACAAGCTAGTAATACCCTATCCAGTTAATATAATACATCCATGCCCGAAACACATTCTCTTCCTTGTTTCATGAAAACTCGATCTTAAATATAATGTCACGCCAGCACAAACCTGCGCTACTTATTCTTCAAAAGGACGTATATCCCAATGCACTGCATGGATATGGATTGCATTTTTGTAATGAATACAAAAATAAAGTCAGTTAGTGCAGCTTTAAGAGGAAAAGGAAATGAAAGATACATTATTATTAGAAGAACTAATAGGACAGAAAAGAGAGGATTATGAACTTGATGATCAAGAGAAGGTTTGATTCCCTGTGGAGACGATTTCAGCCGTATCAGCAAAATTATTCAGTTATTGTCAACAGGGAGTCTGTGAATCTGAATACTGTAAATACATGTTTTTGGAATCTAGTCCTAGAGTGGTTAAAGGAGCAGTATGTAAAAATCTGGCCAAAAGTGGTACTGCACTCTCCCTGACTCAGGTTGCCAGATATGCAGGCAAATCCAGCTGGGACTATATTATCTGAATAAAGAGTTTTGTCAACAAAAAATCTAAAACCAACACCTTTTTTTTCACAAAGATAGAAATCCTGGTTTTATTCCTTGTTTTGTCATTAATGATTTGAGAATCATAACAAGATCTTTTTTAGTCCTGCGGCCACATGGTACTTTACCAGTGAGATTAGCTCGACACGGTGAGTTCTGGCAACCCGGAATACGGACTTTCTGATTGGTAAAACTGTGGAGGGTGGGATATTGAAATGAAAACAATAACTAGATTTAGGGGCTGTAAAACTAATTTTGAAATCCAACTATCTCGGCTGAACTACTGTTATTTGAAAAGAGCATGTATTAATGCCTTTTGACAGATTAGGGCCATTTAATGATGACTTGACATGAATTACATATTTCTACTTTAAGTTTTAAACTGCGATTGCACATCCCAGTGTATATGCTGAAATTACCTGAAATATATTGTTAACTGCAGGATCATTGCTACTCTGCTGCCACACATGTCACAAGACATGTGTGGCACACAAGATCTTTGTTTGAATAATGAGTCTTTGGCCCCGTCCCAATACTCGCACTTCCACCTTCGCGCCCCTCATTTGCGCGTTCCCGATAAAGTGTGCGAGTGCGTAGGGTGTCCCAATTCTCCAGGGAGGTCTTTGGCCCCGCCCCCTTTGCGCCCCTGATCCACACTTCGCCGTAGCCTGCATCTATGCACACTCTGGCGAAGGATATTGCCCATAATTCTTTGCGGTACACACCAAAACGTCGGGAAAATGCAAATTTTGAAATATATATGCAGTATGTATGTGTAAATAGGTTTTGCTATTGTTAGGATTTAACAGACAGAGACGGATCGTGGTGTGCCAAACTCTGGAAGTTTATTTAAGTTTCTCTCAAGTTCCACTGGTTTACTCTGTTTCTTTCTCCCAGACAGAATAAAGGCAGTACACAGTTTATATAGTCATTGTCACGTCACACATCGAAAGACATACGTGTCACAAAGAGACAGTCACATCATAGTCATAACATGGAGTCCTTGTAGAGTCCTTGTACAGTCCTGCACGTAGGCCATATTGCTATCTAATACTAATACCCTCCCCTTTGATCACATAATCACATGTGATCACTCAATTTGATCAATCAATAAAGTGGAAAAAGAAGAAAAAAAAAATTCCTACAAAAAACTTTAAAAACTTATTAAAAACAAAGAAAATGTATGCATTAAACTCATAATCATCAAACTCAATATCAGTGGATTTTATCCTCTATCCTGGGAAAAAAAACAAACAAAAATAAATCAAAAATAAAAACAAACAAAAATAAAAACAAACAAAAATACTATTGGACACACAAGAACTCAGCAGATTCAGTCAAAACACAGACAAAAAACGAGCTGAGTCTCAAATTAGAAGCTAATTTCACTTTTATTACTCTATACTTTTATTCTAATGCTAATTGTTTACACTACACTTCACTTATTTCACTGTATTATTTTCACTTTTTAATCTTAGACTGTGTACTTTACTTTCACTATTCACTATAGTTTAAAACTATTCTAATCTATTTACAAATATGTTTGCATATTTGCTTCTATTGAGCCATATTCTTAAACATACATTTTAATCTAACAAATCTCTCTGTGGTTTTACACTCTCATTATCAGTGGCTTATTATCAGTGGGATTTTGCTCCATGTGGAACTATTCTCATTCTCAGGAATAAAACTGTGAACACAGTAAGGCAAATGGTCAACATTTACACTTCTATAGTGGTGAGTGATTTATTACTTTTTATTATCTAAAGATATTATTGTCAGGCAGTTTGGGATGAATGTACATCTTTAATCAAATTAGTATTATCCTTACAAGAGCTAATCTATTTGAGCATGTTTGGGGTTGGGGTCAGTTATTCTACAATGGTGTTTGTGCTGGAAACTTCTCAAAGATATCCAAATATCTACTATTGTGTTTTTGTGCTACACCCAAATACATCAAAATGCTTTTAAATCTCTGTTGGTTCTAATCTATCTCATTGATCTAGGCATTAATCTAGGCTACACTCATATGGACTTTTTGCATAGTCAACATTCACTCATGTGTGAACACAAGTGAATTTGGCAAGTATCTAATAAAACTGTACATAAACTGTAATTAACTTTATCTACTTTTGAAGTAAATGTTTGTGAAATGGTCCCTTTACCATTTGATATTAGCACTGGCTAAGAATATTCTCTATTTTTGAAAGCATCTATGGTTGATGCATTTATCTATTTCTCTATTTTTACACTATTTTTTAACTCCAAAGCTCGGCTGCAGCTTGAGCAAAGGCATATTCCTAGTTTGTGACTTCTGTCACTTTCAATATCTGTAACATAATTCTGATTCTAATATTATAGCTGATCTATCAAAAGGATAACATTGTACGGTACTATTTTAACTCTTACGTGGAAATATGTTTATGAAAAACAAAGGAAGTCAAATTCTACTCTTTTACTACTATTTGACATCTACTAAAACGCTACAATACTCATACTTTATCATTTTCAAAGTTTTTGTCTGTCAGATGTCTGAATACTTAACATTTATATTGCATTTGGTCACAGGTTCTGGTTGTAGCAATAGCATCGGCAATAGACGTTTTCATTGGCTGGTTCTTGTTCTGCAAATGGCTGTGTCCAATAGATCATCAGATGTCCAGAAGCTAGGGACAAACAAAAACAAAAGAAAGAATCATGAGTATCTCTCTCATTTAGCACTCATCAATGTATGATTTCAAAAATATAAACATCACTCCCCAGTTTTCTCTCTCAGGTCCTCAGGTCCTCAGGTCCTCTGAGGGTGAGTCTCAGTCGTCATCAGGTCAGGTCATATTTCGAGAGATGTTATCTTGGACATCAGTAGGGTCCAAGCCATGGTTTTGGTCTCTCCAGATGCACATCAGGATCTCCAGATACAGTCTTTTCACTTGAAGCACATCAGGTCATTTGCGATGCACTTCTGGTCAATGGTGCAGTGTCTCAGTTCCTGTACACAGCTTGTTATGCAGTAGTTACTCTCTATGGTTAGTCACTTTGATTCTACTGTAAAGACAATTTCTATTCATGCTGTTGCTTCTGTCCCTCAGACAAAAAGCAAGCGCAGTTTACTTCTCTAATTTGTGTTTTTATCAGATCTAATTCTAATCAATGTAATTACTTCACACAGTACAAAATCAACAAATCAAAAGTGTCAGGACAGACGTCAATTATGTCCATGACAATATAGAATTCAAATGAACATTTCTGGTCTCAAAAAATACTGATTCAAGTGATAGACAATTAAAAATATGTGTTTACATTGGAGTAAACTTTTAAAATGCTTTTTTCTCATGTTCTGCTTTTTCATGTATCTATATGTAAATGTGAATGTGTGAGTGTATGTGTATGTGTGTGTGTGTGTGTGTGTGTAGGGTGTAAATTTTGGGGTTGTTTCTCCAGACTCCTCGAACCACCTGTAGGTCTCAAAGGTCACACTGTGGTGATGTAAACCAACTGGACACACTCTCAACTCTCATTCAGGTCTTTCCCTGATGCTCCACCCATCACGTCTCCAGACACCTCTCTTTCATGGCCCCGGTCTCACTCCCACTTACTTCTGTAGTGGGGGGAGGGGCAAGGAGGTGGCATTTCCCTTTGCTCTTTGATCTGTGACCTGTGGCTGGGTGGGCGTTGCGCTGTCCAGTGTCCAGCAGTGACCTCTCGTACAGTGAGGCAGAGTCTGAAAAACAATCCTTGACACGGCCAATTTAAAAACAACAGATACAGTATCAGTATGTGAATGAGATTGTTTTTCTCTCTGAAGTCAAAACAATTTGAGCGCTCTGGGTTTTCCCAAGCGCTATGTAAATAAAAGATTACTTATTCTCTTACTAATGATGACATTTTAAAACCAGAAACTCTTAATATAAAAAAACAAGACTCAAATCTAAAAAACCTTCAAACTTTAAAATATGTATTATGTACTTTTGTACTGTGTGATGTTTTTAATCTTGAACATCTTGGGTTTCACTTTATGGACTTTCCCTTTTACACTTATTTATCTCAGCATCTATTCTACTAATTTAAAATAATTGCTGCATTTTCAAAATGAAGTCAATATGAATTGGAGCACATTTTAGACCAGGCTCCTCTGCTGTGGCATCAGCAGCAGGAGGAAGGTCAGGTGCATAGTCAAAACAAAAACGTCACCGCTTGCAATGGGTGAATTGGGTAGTTTAACTTAATAATACTTTTACAGCTAATGCTAATTCCCTCTTTCTTTTTTAGACGAAGTCTATAATCAATAATCACTTTTAACAGATTCTAATTTAAATGTTTGAAAAACGGCTTTTGTAACTAAAATAAAAACATACAAAAATTCTCACAAACAGCTATGAAATATATCAGAGATACAATAATGGACTCACAAAATAAGCAGCAGATTTAAAAGAATGGAATCTAGAAATATGTTAGGTCTAAAAAGAATTGCACAGCTTTAGCACTAATATTTGGGTTTCAAAAAAAAAAAAAAACATATAATATTCAAAACTTATTCACTAATGGTGTTTAAAAACGTTTAACTGTGTCTAACACAATGTTCAATTGCAAATTTAGCAAATTTAACGGAATAAAAACTATGAAAAGCCAAAAGTCCTAAAGCAGTAGCTTTGCTTCAGATTCAGAGCCAGAGCAGCGAAGGAGGGGGCCGTTTCCCTGACAACGGCAGCAGATAGAGCGACGCACACACAGGCAAAAAGATACAGAAGAATAACTTTCAAGATTACTTTGTTAAGCGAATATAACTGATGTTGTTCTTTATACTTTTGTCATCCAAATCTAGAAGTGATCACTTTCCACACTAGTAACAAAAGGCACTCTTGTCTTTAACGTTTACGCTTCTATTTTATCGAGGTAGCAAACTAATTTAAACTCAAAATCTCTTTCTAAAAAACAAAAACAACTGTTGGATACAACCCTCTCATAGCTCAACTGTAGATAAAACTCGGCAAAAAATGTAAATAACTCACGAAAGCTCTCATAGCTCAACTTTAGATAAAACTCTGCATTCTCCGGTGAACTCTGTTCACGCCTAAAACAAACGAACTAAAAAACAAAAAACTCCCTTTTTCTGTATGTAATTTAAACCGTGATCACTGAAATATTGTTGCTTATGTACTTTTGTCATTTATCAGCCTGAAATTTGTCAATTTCAAAGCTTTTGTAACAAAGGCCTCCTTAACACGTTTCCCTTTTTAAAAATTGCTTTTACTTTTATACCATGGTTTTACTAAGGGACTCTAACCCTGAAGCTTCTTCTCAAAGGGACTTTAACCCCGAGACTTTTCTCAAAGGGACTTTAACCCCGAGGCTCAAAGGGACTTTAACCCCGAGACTTTTCTCAAAGGGACTTTAACCCCGAGGCTCCAAGGGACTTTAACCCCGAGACTTTTCTCAAAGGGACTTTAACCCCGAGGCTCAAAGGGACTTTAACCCCGAGACTTTTCTCAAAGGGACTTTAACCCCGAGGCTCCAAGGGACTTTAACCCCGAGACTTCTTCTCAAATACAATTTAGAGAGTTTGACAGACCCCAAAAACAGACCAAAATTTAGCTAATATCCAATTATGCAGACTTTACATATAAAAAGGTGTCTGCTTACCTTAATTCTTTGTCCGGACTGTTCGAGAGGTTGACCAACATCTTTTCCGCGTCGAAAAATTCAATTTAAACACAAAACAGAGAAAGTGAGGGAGCAAGAGCAAGCCCATCCAAAAGCGAGCCCTTTCAGCGTCCACTGGGATTTCTCCCCTTCCAGATAACGTGCTGTTGCTCCCACACGCCGAAAAAAAGAAACAGAGAAAATTCCCTCAAAACAATCCAGAGAATGGCACAAACCGAGCCGCGCATTCTCCACCAAATCTGTCAGGATTTAGCAGACAGAGACGGATCGTGGTGTGCCAAACTCTGGAAGTTTATTTAAGTTTCTCTCAAGTTCCACTGGTTTACTCTGTTTCTTTCTCCCAGACAGAATAAAGGCAGTACACAGTTTATATAGTCATTGTCACGTCACGCATCGAAAGACATACGTGTCACAAAGAGACAGTCACATCATAGTCATAACATGGAGTCCTTGTAGTAAGTAAGTAAGTAATCTTTATTTATATACCGCCTTTTCACTGCACATCGGAGTCTCAAAGCGGTTTACAATTGTGATTTTTGGGAGTGGGGGTGCCAGTACAGGAGGCACATGCCAGACCTATTGTACATATTTTTAGTGGTAGGGGAAACCGGAGCACCCGGAGGAAACCTACGCAGACACGGGGAGAACATGCAAACTCCACTCAGAAAGGCCCTGGTCCAACTGGGATTCGAACCTAGGACCTTCTTGCTGAGAGGCGAGAGTGCTATCCACTCAGCCACCGTAGAGTCCTTGTAGAGTCCTTGTACAGTCCTGCACGTAGGCCATATTGCTATCTAATACTAATACTATGTTACTTGGAAAGAAGCATAAACGTCTGATGAAGAATTACGGACATTGTGTTTTAACAATTTAATACATTTTAAAGCAAGCGTTTACATTCAATTTAAACTTTACACTTAGTACAATAATCTTATGTATAAAAACTGACCAGATAGTTAGTTACCCACATTTAACTTAAAATTATACAGCTATCTAATTAAAAACAACTAATATACATGTATTTTAACGTGTGTGAAGCAATTCAATTTGTTTCCCAAAGGGTCAGACAAAATTACCTTTAATGTTTATAAAGTTTAGGTCTGAAAATGACCATCTCTTGACGAGTTGATGACGTAACCTGCACTCAGTGTGCACTGTCCCAATTCCGCCTTTTTTGCACACTTGTAACCTGCGTGTTCACTTCGAACAAATGCACACTTCGTAGAAGTGTGTAGGGTGCAGTGTGGGTATTGGGACGGGGCCTTTGTTTCTCATGAGTCAAACCCATGGATGTATTATATTAAGTGGATAGGGTATTACTAGCTTGTAGCTGAATAACTCATGTGCTCGGGGGATTCTCGCGGTACTGCAGACTGAACCAGACTAAATTCACGTGGGCTACCCAGAAATTTTCCCCATAGAACTCAATGCATATTAAAACAGCTCAACCTCAGCTGACAGAGAACCTACAGCTTTAATAAAGATAGGATTTTGTGGGGATTTTAGTGTCCCTTGTCATCCTGAACTTTTTTTCTTCTTAAATCCTTCGGTTTTGTTTAAATCCACACTTTAGTGCCACAAACTCTGCTCGTCTGGCTCTCGCTCTAACTCCCGCTCTGATGAACTGCTCTGATTGGTCAGAGCGCGGCCGAGCCCCTCTGTGCACGTGCGTGAGACCCGGTGTGAGACCCACACATGCCCAAATACAGGCGAGTTTCCCATGGATCTTTGCAAGTTTCCCAAAGTTCTTTGCGAGTTTCAGGCAACTTCCGCTAATCTTTTCAACCCCCATGCCGTCACAAAGCGCCACTGAGCACAACCATTCATTTGAATAGGGCGCCATCTTGAATCGCCGGGGCTTTTTTTTTTTTTTTTTTTTAATTCAAAATGTAAAACATTACAAACTCTCGTAGAGACAACCAATTTCAAGGCAAGGCTTAAAGAAATAATAAAAAAACAAAATTTAAATGAAAATACAAAATCACAAAATAGACACAAAAAAACATATGACACACTGTTCAATGTCTTAACACAGAAGTAGATTTTCAGCAGACTGGTAGATTTGATTAGCTTTCAGATTGGTTTCTATACATATTTTCAGGGAGGACAAATACATTTTAAATTCGTTTTTAAAACATGTTATGTTTGGCAGTTTCTTTTTCCATTTGCTTTTATGGATATGATATTTACCACTTATTAAGACAATATTAACAATTGTCACATAGTCTTTAGTAACATTACTTTTATATACAAGAATATCTTCTTCTGTAAAGTGTGTTAAATTTTCGATTTTTTTATTTAGCCAATTATGAATATCATTCCAGAATCACAGGTGTAACGCCGAGATACACTTCCTTGAAGAGATGCACTTCCCCAGCTGTTTATGATGTAATGCAAAACTGCGCATGCGCGTCTCACGGCAACCGAAGCATACCAAGATGGCGGACCGTGAATTGCTTTAAAAGTTGAAATACGAACGAATTAAGACACGAATGTCACTTTTAATGCAATTTGAGGCGAGATGTTGATGGTTCCGTTTTGTCACATGTGGGTTTTAAGAGTCAAAGTTTCGTGCAAAGTTTAGTTTAAGCAGTCAACTGCGCCTGTGAAACCACAAAGCTAATGTTTTCATAGCAGTCCGCGGCTGCTGACGTAGGCTGATGACGCGTCCTGTGGCAACTCTACAGCTTACAACTGGTCTGTCGGGTTGATAATGGAAATAATAAATTTCATTCAATACATGTATCGTACTGTATTTAATATGATTAACAATAGTGTGTTCAAACAAAATATTTAATTAGATTGATTTTTTTCCCCATTTTCCATTATCAACCCGACAGACCAGTGTAGAGTGG
Source organism: Knipowitschia caucasica (assembly GCA_964034765.1). NCBI lineage: Eukaryota > Metazoa > Chordata > Actinopteri > Gobiiformes > Gobiidae > Knipowitschia > Knipowitschia caucasica. The sequence continues at coordinate 18,992,490 of OZ035836.1, read as the reverse complement.
CCACAGGACGCGTCATCAGCCTACGTCAGCAGCCGCGGACTGCTATGAAAACATTAGCTTTGTGGTTTCACAGGCGCAGTTGACTGCTTAAACTAAACTTTGCACGAAACTTTGACTCTTAAAACCCACATGTGACAAAACGGAACCATCAACATCTCGCCTCAAATTGCATTAAAAGTGACATTCGTGTCTTAATTCGTTCGTATTTCAACTTTTAAAGCAATTCACGGTCCGCCATCTTGGTATGCTTCGGTTGCCGTGAGACGCGCATGCGCAGGTTTGCATTACATCATAAACAGCTGGGGAAGTGCATCTCTTCAAGGAAGTGTATCTCGGCGTTACACCGGGGCTTGGGTCAAACCTGAAGGAAAAGCTTCACTTCTCTTCATCTGCTGTGTTTACGATTTAAGCTGTTAGTAGCCTCACAGCGCCGCCCTCAGGCCAAGCTCGTACATTACAATACATTTTTCAGCTTAGTGTAGATGGATACATGGAAACTAGGGCTGGGACAACGCGTCGACGTAATCGGTGACGTCGACGCAAAAAATACACCGACGTATAATATGCGCGTCGGTGCGTCACACACAAAACAAAGATGGCGGCGAGCGGTAGCAATGCGAGTGCCGTGTTAGAGAAGTGCAAGCCGGTGTAACGCTGAGATACACTGTCTTGAAGAGATGCACAGCCTCAGCTGTTTATCATGTAATGCAAACCTGCGCATGCGCGTCTCACGGCAGCCGAAGCAAACCAAGATGGCGGACCGTGAATTTCTTTAAAAGTTAAAATACGAACGAATTCAGACACGAATGTCACTTTTAATGCAATTTGAGGCGATATGTTGATGGTTCCGTTTTGTCACATGTGGGTTTTAAGAGTCAAAGTTTCGTGCAAAGTTTAGTTTAAGCAGTCAACTGCGCCTGTGAAACCACAAAGCTAATGTTTTCATAGCAGTCCGCGGCTGCTGACGTAGGCTGATGACGCGTCCTGTGGCCACTCTACACTCTTATGTAGCCATGACAGGCTGATGGCTCCCACTGTTTTTGCTGGAAAAGCACTCTTTGTTTAGCTTAAAGCCTTCAAGTTTACATTGGTTACTGTTTTCTTTTAGTTGCTCTACACAAGTATTTGGCTGAACTTTTTCATATTTTTATTGAATGCTAAGCATCAAATGTTTGTTTCAAGAATGATAAGATGCACTTTTTTCAGTAAGCTGTGTTTTCAAGGCTTTAAGGTTTTATGCTACCTCTAAGAATGTCTTATTTTTTAATTTTAAGAGCAAGCAATACATATTTTTTGTGAAGGAATTCATGTTTTTTTCATTAAAATATTTAAATCAACATGTATACATCAATATTAGTCAATTAATGGGGAGATAATCGAGAATCGAATCGAATCGAAATTGAATCGAAGCGAAAAAAATAATCGTTAGATTAATCGATGCATCGAAAAAATAATTGCTAGATTAATCGTTTAAAAAATAATCGTTTATCCCAGCCCTAATGGAAACAGATCTGTCCTTTGAGTAAGTGTGGGTGCAACCATCAACTTTTTACTGCAACACTAGGGTTTAACAGAAAAAGCTGTCATAGTTTAGTGTTGAGCATGCTTGCAGACAGAAGACATGTTTTATTGTTGATGGTAGACAGCGTGAACACGAGACCGAAAAACGATTTTACAGACTGCAAGTGGTAATATACAACAGGGAGGAATGAGTCAGCAGCTGCCTCAGTGTGCTTGTAGCTTCCACCTTGAGTTACCAAAACATGCAGTGGAAAAGTACTGGCTTATGCATATGTTAGAATGATGAGTTAGAACTAAAGGACAACTCCCCCTCAAATCCACTTTTTTTTGCTGATAAACGGTATAAATGAGTGTCCAATAGTGTTGTCTACATATCCTGGTCATAATTATGTCACTTTGGTGCAAATTAGTTGAAAGTTAAACTTTCTGCCTAAAACCGTCTGTGAGGCGCCATCTGCTGGCGACCTGTATTACTACATTTGCATTTTGAATCTGGCGCCAACACTGGCGTGCCAGCAAGACCTGACGTCAGCAGCCCCCCGCCCAGAGCTATATAAAGGACCCAGTCTCGTTCACGCCCCCTGTAGTCCTCCAGGCTAAGCCCATTTAGAGGAAGATTTGAACAGGAAATGTGAGTGACGTAAGCTCCGAGGAGCGGGGGTGAGAACCACTTTAACCATAGTTGCTTCAAAGTGTCATGAAATACCTAAATGTTCCATACAGATGATGCTTTTGTGTTGGGTAAACTCAGAGCTGTGTTTCTGACTCTCCATAAATGGTGAGTGATTGTGGGCTCCGCTCGCCCCTGAACACATGTAAACACACAAAACGTGACAGAATTACTGTCGCACACCGCATGAATGCTGCGCTCCTTGAAAGTCTTCTTATACATGATTTGGCCAAGTGTGTTTGTTTTTTTTTCACCTCCCTGATACCATCAAAAGTGACGAGTAGCTCAGAGAAGATTTAAATGGTTGGGAAAAGGGTCCACATGTTTCCAATTTCTTACCCTGTGAACACGCAAACACATGCATGGCTTCTGCTGCTCATGATTGGTGCTGAAACTATATATATTTTTTAGTAATTTTAATTAATTTGGCTATTGTTATTTGTATTTTTTTTAAAATAAGAATATATTGAGTATAAACCAGCATTAAAATTGTTACCATAACTCCATATATGATTCGTACATTAGTGCTGCTTGGTTAATAGGAAACATAAATGATTGATAATTAGGCTCATCTGAATCTCTTTTCCGCTTATCTCTATCGTTTTTGTCACTTTAGAACTAACTGTGAATTATCATCCTTTTTAACTAATGGGATCCAGAAAAGAGATGTACTTAGTCGCTCTTTCCTGCTACAAGTTCACTTGGCCTCAAATCTGTGACTTTTAAATGAAAGTCACAGATCACATATTTACCACAAAATGTAACCTATAAAGTGTTTGAAGTTTTAAAGTTTCTTTTTGGGTTTGGCGTCCATACAGCCTTCGTCAATGGGAAGTCTAAACGTTCCCCTAACAGTTAATCTCTTAACACAAAAGGCCACTTTGTTATTTCAACTGCTTTGCTTCAAAATGCAAATCTGCGAGGAATGTTTCTCCAAGTCTGAATAATGCAGCAGTTTCCACGTTCTCTGCATATTATAAAACATATAACATCCTCCTGAGATTCAAAACTTGAACCTCACAAAGTGGTTTAACAGTGCAAATAACTAAAACTGTTGTCTAACCCTCCATCCCACCCCCATTTCTTCCCTCCACCCCCTCTCTTCTTGTCACATGTTCCTTTCACAGCATAGAAAAGTTCCTGGATTAGGGCAGAATTAACACAAAGCAGCGACGCCACTCCAGCTTCACTTCCAACAACAGCAGCGAGGCAGAGGAGGACTGTGGCACGGCCGGCTCAAGACACACAAGTGCTTCGCGACATCTCCCAGAAGTCCACAGTGCACAGACAGGCGGCACCATCCCCACACCGGCACAGGCAGCCAGGATCTACGGTGATCAAGTCCTGAAGGATGGAACAGAAGCAATGTACAGGGATACTGGTAAGTTTGCCGCTCACTATTATCTCTCACTCAAACAAATACGTTTGGAATGAGCAGGTTTGGAACATTACTATCTCGCCCATTCAAGGCCACATGTTGAGTAACAGCATGCACTCTTCTCCCCTTTGTAAACCAACCGCATAAAGCCTTGACCTAAAGCTGGCACAAGATGACAGTTTTCTCTTGCAGTGCCAAGTGCAGAGCATCTTACACTGACTCGATCACTTATTTATGATATTTAATAGAAAAACCAGCTTTACTCACAGTATACCAGAGTAGTTATGGAGCTAAACTATATGCATTATTATTATTTCTTTATTGTTTTTGTTAAAGCCTGAGGTAAATGTGTCAGTGTCCGTCCTGGACCGTGGGTGAACTTTTCAATAGGGGTCCGGTGTCATTGGCAGTCAGGTCACTGCTCACTCTCTCTGCTCCTCACCAACATTTTTTGTCCTTCTAACTCTTAAAGTTGTTCCTTGACATGCTTTCCTGATTTACGTCACTGACACCTTTCCTTTCCTTTTCTTTCTTTTATATTTGAAACAATATTTCTTTCCAAGTTAGAAAATAGGCAGATAAGAAAGGAAACATTTGAGCCTCTCTATGAGGGAAGATGTGTACTGGATATCTGTTTTTTGTTTTAAAATTTGACATCTGTTCTTTGAGTAAGTGTGGGTGCAACCATCAACTTTTTACTGCAACACTAGGGTTTAACAGAAAAAGCTGTCATAGTTTAGTGTTGAGCATGCTTGCCTCAGCAGGTTGTTATTGCCTTACCTAGGCACTAGAGGGACATATAATGCATCATATCAGCTTGTTTCACGATATGCCACACCACCAAATAAAGGCGTTGTATTTATCCTAAATGACCCAATGACAAGATTTCTAAATAAGTAAAGATCACTTCCTTATTATATGATTAACTGTTGTTTCGTCAAACAGCATTTTCTGGAATTGGGACTAGTGATTGTTATAGAAGGTGAGAAGCTTTGTATTAGCTGACTGAAGTCTTTATTCACACAATTTAAACCAACCAAACATAAACACAAATAAACAAACGTTGCAAACAAATAATTGTGATGGTGACCAATAGCTTCTCTGCATAAATATTGTACACATTTAGTGTAATATTGCTGGCTGACAATGGTGTTTGCTATGTTTGTATCATATAACGCTATGTTATATGCTTGTTTTAGAGGCTATACTGTCCATTGAACAAATATGATTATCAAACTACGATCAGAATAATGACCTTTGAGTCAATCAGTCATGATAAGTAAACTCTTTAGAATGAGGACGCCATATTTCATTTTCTTGAGAAAAGTAGGACAATAGTAAAAGAGTAACATGCTTTTATCTATACTGAAGGTAAACATGGGCTAGTCTCTGTCCAGTGGACCTCCGCTGTGGGACGCACACAGCTGCTGTGCTCATGGGACCATTGTCTCAGTGGTGACATGTAGTGACGGCCCCAGGGTTTCATTTGTGAAAAACAATGTGAAAGCTGATAGATCTGTAGCAACTTTGATGTCATTTGTTAGAACAAATGATAGAACAATCCTGATTGGAAGTTTGCTCTTTACTTCCTCCTCTAAGAACTTATTCATGCTGGCCAAGTAGAGGGAGCCATCATCCTAAATCCTGAAAACACAAGGCCCTTCCTCCTTGCTACTATTTGGCCTGACTGGTAACCTTCTGCCAAAACGATTGTGTCCAAACTTAATTCCTTACCTTATTTACAGTTTTCAAATGGAGCTCTGTCTCGTTAATCTTTCTGCATGTCACGCCTGCTCTTGCTGCACTGCTTCCTCTCAACGGACGAGCAGATGGTGCTCTGGCACAAGCAGAACTGGACCTGACGTTGTCTTTTTATCTGTACGCCACAATATGTTAGCTCGGCCTGTCTGCACAAGGATATATGTTTAGGGATGTAAGAGGCGCAGAGGCGGAGTGAGAGGAGGCTGCTTCAGTCACAGACCATATGGAGGTGGCCTTACTCTATGGCTTTACATTTGGTTCTTGAATAAAATTTGTTGAAACCTTCATGTTTAAGACAATAGAAAGGAACAATATAACTATGACATGGAAATGTTTATGTTTTTGTGATTACAATCATACAGAGGGTTAGTATTCTGAAATGCAGGTTTTCATGAAGATGACATTCCTATGGAATGTAGTGTGTGTGATGCATGGCCCAGGGCTGTGCTACTAATGTGTGCTACAGGATGTGAACTGTGAAGTAGAACAATAATAATAAATAGTGTGTGCACAGTGAGCCCTTGGTCACCACACAGAGACTTATATCTGGGGGCGAAATATATACTCATGATGTGGCCTGTGTTCAAATATACTTAAACAAACTCAAATGAAGGAAGTGCACAACCATGCATCTTCATCCAATGAGTATGATAATCCATTGGTCACTATCAATATGATTTCAGAATCAGAATCAGAATCATTTGCCACGTAAGTAACAGGAAGTCACAGACTTGGAAATTGCTTTGGCTCAATGCAACAGTCAGAAAGAGATAATGAAAAATAAAGAATAAAAAACACTTTTAAGGAATACATTTAAATTTAAAATAGAGTTACAATTACTATTTACAATATACAAGTGCGGGGCGACAGTAGCTCAGTTGGTAGAGCACTGGCCTTCAGGCCTGAAGGTTGTGGGTTCAATTCCCACCTCCACACCTTCTCTGACTCCCACTGATGACTGCTGTCGTTGTGTCCTTGGGCAAGACACTTAACCCCACTTTGCCCAAAGCCCCCGCTGAAAGATCAAGGCTATGCTCACACTCAGAGAGCAGCCGTTCTCCTGTGGACTCACCACCTGCAGAGGATCAGTAAGGGGCTGGTGCTTGGGGGGCATCTCTGACTGCCACCCCCCTGACCCAGAAATGGATTAAAGGGTAGAAACTGGATGGATGGAATATACAAGTGCACATGGTGCACACAATGTAAGGTGACAGCAGTAAAGTGACGTATGATGGGCAGTAAAGTGACTTTAAAAAGGGCGGGGGGATAGGTTAAGAAGAACAGCAGAAGGTTATGGTCCTGATGGGCCGCAGTCTCCTGCCTGAGGGGAGTGGTTGGAATAGTCCATGTGCAGGGTGAGAGGGGTCGGCTGTGATACGACCAGCCCGGCCTCGAGCTCGGGCGACGTACAGGTCCTGCAGCGATGGAAGGCTGCGGCCGATCACTTCCTCTGCAGAGCGCACAATGCGCTGTAGTCTCTGTTTGTCCCTGACTGTGGCTCCAGCGACGGTCACACACGGTCACACGGTGATGGAGGAGGTGAGGATGGACTCGATGATGGCCGTGAAGAACTGCACCAACATCTGTGCAGGCAGCTTGGCTTTGCTGGCCTTCTTGATGAGGGAGCTGATGGTCGGCTCCCACTTGAGGTCCTGGGTGATGGTGGTGCCCAGGAAACGATAGGACTCCACAGAGGTGATGGAGTCCATCACGGAGGGTGGGGGCGGGGGGACAGTGCTCTTCCTGAAGTCCACAATAGAGTCAAGATTTGAAATTGAAAGCAGTATCTTTTATATTGAGTGCCTTGAATTGTTGCATATAATTGGATGCTGGGACTTGTAAATATTTGTAAATGTGATTCCTCAGCAATATCAGTACAATTTATATTAAAGAACCCTTTGTTTGTGCTCACATTTTTTATTTCAGTCGAAACATTGCAAGGAGTGTGTGTCCATCCAATTTTTGCCAGTTGAGTTAAATGTGCTTACTGACTGTCTGCCTTTGGGGAGACAGACTAACAGATGTGAACTATAGAGAATCTGCTGAAGCCTGGTCTAGGAGAAGTTAGCTTGCCAGAAATGGGTAGTACGGAAAGCCTGAGTGAAAAGAAAGAGCATAAAATAAACATCAGTTTAACTGCAGTCACTGTGGCAAATGTACAATTGAGGAACTAGGCCCACAAATTCCAAACACGTCCACTGCTGGGCACTCTCTAAAAGGTATCCCACCCCCAGTGTATGTTTATGCACACACCACCACCGCTCTGTGTTTCTGGATCTTTAGATTTCATTTGGTGAAACCACTCAAGCTGAAAATGTACTTCTTCCACAAATTCTTCCTCCCTTTTTATGGCTTAATGGCCCTTCTTTTTATATTGTGGTGACAAATAAAACATGTGGACTTCCTCTCCTTTCCTTTGAAGTGAGGACAATTATATTCAGGAATCCTACGCTTTGGACTATTTCAATCTTTCAAACGTTTGTGTGGACAAAACGAGTTACAGGCTACAGTCACGGCTTATAGAGGCTTGTCCTCTGCATGTTTTGAAGCGGTCTGCTCCAGGGACTCCCATTCTCTGACCCTCACAGTCAAAGCGTGGTGTGACTCCAATGAGCTCCAGTTAGTTGTTCAAGAGTATGGGGCTTTGGGTAATTTTGCAGCAAACAAACTGTAAATTAATTACACTTGTTCCTTGTTCCTGCTCTAACTGTGAGCACATCACCAAAGCTCACTACAAGCCGCGGTCACATACAGTGCCTTGCGAAAGTATTCGGCCCCCTTGAACCTTTCAACATTTCGCCACATTTCAGGCTTCAAACATAAAGATATAAAAATGATTTTTTTTGTCAAGAATCCACAACAAGTGGGACACAATCATGAAGTGGAACAAAATTTATTGGATAATTTAAACTTTTTTAACAAATAAAAAACTGAAAAGTGGGGCGTGCAATATTATTCGGCCCTCTTGCGCTAATACTTTGTAGCGCCACCTTTTGCTGCAATTACAGCTGCAAGTCGCTTGGGGTATGTCTATCAGTTTTGCACATCGAGAGACTGGAATTCTTGCCCATTCTTCCTTGCAAAACAGCTCGAGCTCAGTGAGGTTGAATGGAGAGCGTTTGTGAACAGCAGTCTTCAGCTCTTTCCACAGATTCTCGATTGGATTCAAGTCTGGACTTTGACTTGGCCATTCTAACACCTGGATACGTCTATTTGTGAACCATTCCATTGTAGATTTGGCTTTATGTTTTGGATCATTGTCCTGTTGGAAGATAAATGTCCGTCCCAGTCTCAGGTCTTTTGCAGACTCCAACAGGTTTTCTTCCAGAATGGTCCTCTATTTGGCTCCATCCATCTTCCGTGTCCCTGCTGAAGAAAAGCAGGCCCAAACCATGATGCTGCCACCACCATGTTTGACAGTGGGGATGGTGTGTTCAGGGTGATGAGCTGTGTTGCTTTTACGCCAAACATATCGTTTTGCATTGTGGCCAAAAAGTTCGATTTTGGTTTCATCTGACCAGAGCACCTTCTTCCACATGTTTGGTGTGTCTCCCAGGTGGCCTGTGGCAAACTTTAAACGAGACTTTTTTATGGATATCTTTGAGAAATGGCTTTCTTCTTGCCACTCTTCCATAAAGGCCAGATTTGTGCAGTACACGACTGATTGTTGTCCTATGGACAGACTCTCCCACCTCAGCTGTAGTTATCTGCAGTTCATCCAGAGTGATCATGGGCCTCTTGGCTGCATCTCTGATCAGTCTTCTCGTTGTTTAAGATGAAAGTTTGGTAGATTTGCAGTGGTCTGATACTCCTTCCATTTCAATATAATTGCTTGCACAGTGCTCCTTGAGATGTTACAATCTTTTTGTATCCAAATCCGGCTTTAAACTTCTCCTCAACAGTATCTCGGACCTGCCTGGTGTGTTCCTTTGTCTTCATGGTTCTCTCTGCGCTTTAAACAGAACCCTGAGACTATCAAAGAGCAGGTGCATTTATACGGAGACTTGATTACACACAGGTGCATTCTATTTATCATCATCAGTCATTTAGGACAACATTGGATCATTCAAAGATCCTCACTGAACTTCTGGAGTGAGTTTGCTGCACTGAAAGTAAAGGGGCCGAATAATATTGCACGCCCCACTTTTCAGTTTTTTATTTGTTAAAGTTTAAATTATCCAATAAATTTCGTTCCACTTCACGATTGTGTCCCACTTGTTGTTTATTCATGACAAAAAAATTTAATTTTATATCTATGTTTGAAAACTGAAATGTGGCGAAATGTTGAAAGGTTCAAGGGGACCGAATACTTTCGCAAGGCACTGTATCTATTGGCTATACACGTGCCATGGATCTAATATAGTGTCAGAGGATTGCCACGCCTGTCTTTAACACCATAAATGTTCCCATAGATGTTGGGAAACTCTCAAGCTTGTGCTACACATACACTAAGCTACTGCAATTATAAATTAATTTAAGCACGTTTCTCATGTGTATATGCAAATAGTCTGTTTGCACCTCGACAAAGCTCGCCACCCTGTATGAGGCCATTTCACTAGTGCAAAGTTGTTGTTCAATCATAGTTATACACTATTCCTTGTGGGCTTGTGCCACATATTTAAATAGTGGAGACACATATACTTTACTTTGAGATTCTTATCAACACAAATAGTCACAGAAGCCTGCAGAGGAGCCAGGGAGGCTGAGAGAATGCATGGCACATTAGTAGGGGAGGTCTGAAATTAATTGGTTCATTTATGTTAACAAAGAATGTTAACGCAACCATTTACTTAAACCTCCTGGTTTTATTTATTGTAGTTTTTCTTGTCTTCAGGGGCCCAATCCAACATAACTTCCTGGTTTGTTTTTTACTCCCAATACATTTGAAAGTATTAGGAGTAAAAAACAAATGTGTGTTTTTGTTAAAAGAAAACTCAGCCACTGCATAGTTATAAATTGTTCACATTCAATATACACTCTCAGCCTTCACTATTATTGCATTTTTCTGACATAACACAACCATTATTGTTAATGGCAGCAATCCATGTCTTGATTTTTCCACTTTTATTTCTATTAGGCATTAAGTGTTGAGATTATATAATTCATGATATTATGACACTTATTTTACTTAATTATTTTGGTGTCTCTGTTCCTTTTTCCCTTTCTCTCTTATTTCATGATGAGCCACGTGAGGCCAACTTCAGTCACATGTCCCTCACTTTCATCCTCAGCAAAGGTCCCATATGTTTGTTAAAATGTGTATGTTGTGTGCTTTTTCCAGCCTGATTTGTTCCCATGCCTTCTCTCCAATGAGCCCCACTCTCCCCGGGGGTCTGAGCCCAAGCCTCACGCTATTTATACAGACCCAACAGCTGGGGCCCTCCCAGCCAAAGCAGCCAGGGATGGAGCAGATCGGGGGAAGGGGAGGGAAATTATTATCCTGAACTTCAGGTTAAACCAAGCGCTTGAAATGTCTCTTTTTTTTCCTCTCTCTTCTCTATGTCATTCGTCTCTTCTCCCCTGAGTGGGAGCAGTTCCTGGGTCAGGTTGAGATAAACCAAGACCAAAGATTATTCATCATTTTTATTTATTTAAAAACTAACTTTCAACCTCACTTGAACAAACATCAATGTTCCAGCTCTAATTAAAGAGGAACAGAAGAGCCTGATTTGATCTCCCAGAGCAATGCAACACGTTTTGTCCTTTTGTTGCACTGGACAAGGCCAACCTGCTGCAAAACTGAGCTTTTTTCTCCTCTCTGCCGTACTGCTCCTGTGGCGACTGGCCCATTGTGAACTATTGTGAACCCTTTGCCGGTTACTTTTTTCCTTTCTCGGCTGCAAGTTGATGCGGCTGGCCTTATAGCCCTAGTCTCAGTAAGGGGCTCCATCACCGGCCTGTTCTGCTAATGAGAGGGGAATACATATTAGTCTAATTGATAAAAGTGACAGATACATTGATTGAAAGTGATGTAGTAAGCCAAGATGTGTTCTCTTTGAAATTTTTCTTTCATTGTAAAAGCAAGTTATTCATGCCCATTAAGAGCATGGAGTCATGCTGTGAGACAAGCTCTCTCATCAAACCATTACATTAATGGGCTGCATGTCCTCTGTTATGCCTACATTTAGGGCATATTATTTGTAGTTCACAGTCGAATAGCTCCCATATAGTCAGTCCATTCCTCATTCCAGCCAACTTTTACTTACCGATCCAATAGTAAAGTGAATATTCATTATGTCTGCTTGGTTCTTTTTGAAAGATCCTTTTTGAAATCTTGTTAACATATTTAGTTTGCCTAACCACATTCTGAATTGGGATGGAGCTAAGGACTCCGGATATGTGAAGCATTGGATAAAGGAGACCAATGAGATCAGGATGCAGGACAACAACGTACATGGTACACCCTCCTCCAGACACCACTAGGTGAGCAGCGGTATAGTCAGTCTGAACACCTACTCAGGAAGTAACATCACCGATCATAGATGACAGTTGTCTCCCAACAAGAACCATAGAATTGTTTCCAACTTTGATGGAGGAAAGGATTTTCTGTATGGACAGCAACATTTAACATTTGTTAGATGTTTGCTTCTTTCCGGACCGGGCCCATGTCCACCTGAGTGTCATGCACCTCTATTTAAAGGGGAGAGGTATTTGTGTAGTAGGCTTAAGTTCTGTAGGGTGAGGTGTTGGAAGCCCATCGATTTTTAGTCCTGCTGGTGAGTTGGGTCCAGTTTAGAGTGATCAAAAGTTAAACATGCTAATGGATTGAATGATGAATGAAAATGTTATTATATGTCCTTTGAGTCTAAGGATTATTCCAAGTCTTCTTCTTCGGGTTTTTCACCAGACAAAAGAGCCAAGCATGGACTAAACTCGAACATGTGATGAAATTCCATACTGTGTTTCTGTCTATATCTAGTGTCCACAAACATGGCATCTACATTGTGCTAATAAGTGGTGGATATTTGCGGATTGGACTGTAAAGAACTGCCGCAAAAGCCCATGTCCCAGGGCTGCTACTAATTAATACTATTATTAATTTTGTTAATGATTGTATTGATAATATATTTTAATGTTTATGAGACACTGGTCAGTCCGCACGACTCGAATCAGACCCTTTTGTGGATATTCTGTAACCAAGCCTGCAAGCTGAATTCTCGCGGTATTTGTGAGTTCACAGACACTCGAGAATACATCTTGCCCCGCTCCCGCCAACCCTTTTTGAGTAGAACATCTAGGTGTTCAAGCCAATCACGCGCCAGTCTGGGGGTTTAGGGCAGGATATCCGGGTTTGACGAAAGCAAGAAGTGCCGGGCCAAAGCAAAACAAACATGGCTACGACGGACGCGTAGCTGAGGCTTCCAAGTCAGTTTTAGCAGAATCTCCAATTTCTTTTTTGAAAGATGAACAGCGAGAGGCGCTTTGTGCATTTCTGGACGGCAAAGTCAAACCTTGGTAGGCGGGCACACAGCGTCACTTCGCCCAATCAGCTTGAAGTATTCTGCTGCTTATCCCTCCTTTCCCCGAAAGGATTCTCCTGCAGAAGTCCCAGATTGATATTGTGGAGAACACATTAGAGTTCTACACAATCATCAATCTGGCTCTTGTCAGGTTAGATATTCTGTCTGATTGTTGCAATTTTTTGTGTGTTAAAGGTATTATTTTGATTTTGTATTATGCAAATATGACCACAATGAAGCTGAGTTGATAGTGCATAGTGTATTGATGTTGACACATAAAAGCCAGGACTAGATTATGACATAAACAAAGCACTGAAAGGTTGGCTGTTGGCGACCTTTAGATTTAGTAGAACTATTTCCAAATTTTTAGTCAGTGTCCACTTTACATACTGTGTAATGTGATAACTAATTTAAGGTTAATGTAGTTAATAATGGAATTTATAAAAGGTTTGCTCTACTGAACTCTGAGCATGACTATTTTTTTTGTTGAACATGTCCTTCTACTAGAAGTTTAATTGGTATGAAGTGACCAGAAATTATGAACTGGATGTATCGCCATGAAGTTTTTGCCTTTGCTACTTTTGTTGCTAAAGCCTGGGAGCGAAGACGACAGATTCTGTACCCTGTATGTATATGGTCTGTAGCCATCAGATGTTGTTGTTCAGTGTCATATAAGCCCGTGTGGGCTGGGCACTTTCGTGCATGACACTTAAATAAAATAAACTCAACTCAACTCCACAGGATGACTTGTCACAAGAGACTGTGCCTAAGTGTCAACATGTGTGTGTATTTAATGGGAGTACTTGTTTTCTGTGGCCCTAGTGCTTCCTCTCAATACTTTCAATAGTGTGGCTATATGGTAATGATCCTTTTATGAGATGCCCTCAGAGATTCTAATCCTGTGAATTGATAGACAAATGAATAGCATCCTGTCTGCATAGGTTGTCTCGTGTTCAACATAATTGATGGGCCCCCGCTGAAGCAGCAGGGGCCATTGTCCACTGCTATCAAACAACCATTAGGCAGAATGCCAGTTGCCTGTCAACTTTTGACGTTTCTTTTACAACACACATGTGTCAGACTTCTGACACTGAGTGACACTCTAAAAGACATCTCTTTTGTTTGATTGGCTCAGACAATTGACATGAATTGTGACGCCCTTTATCATTCTGTCTTGGACCTGGACTTCCTGTCTATACTTCTTCTGTAGTGAGCTGACATTGGCCATATGGTGGAAAAACTAGCTTAACAATATGTGCACCTAACTCAGAGCCTGCATTGAAGGGAAAAAGTGAACGTGCCACGGACGATGTATTGAAGGAGGGTCTTGGCTTTTAGAACGACTTTAAGGGGGGCATTGGCAATGTCAGGCTGTAGAGACGGATGAGGATTTGCAAGAGTCAAGTACTTCTGAATAGGAAGTTGTTGGTGGTCTGCAGAGTTGCAGCAGCAGCCTCTGAAAACAAACGGAAGAAATAAGAGCGACAGACAGGACTCCTCACTTGTGGGCTCCTCACTTTCATGCACTTTAATCTGTTCGTACAAATCAGTGAGAGGAACATAATGCTTGGCCAAAGCCAATGAGAGCCCCCTCTTTACTCTGGCTGGCTAGAAAGTTTCAGACCCCCCTAGCTCTCTTTCCAACTCAAACCAAGTCTCCCGCTCTGTATTCAGCTAAGGTGCTGAAGTGACAACAGGCAACTCATTGTCGAGTTAAAGGAAAAACGAGAAAAAGCAGTGGACTTCTATCGAGGTGAGGAAAAATATTAGAGAAATATTACAAAAACATTGATTCATGTGATGCAAAATGACTCTAAGAACGTGTGTTGTGAAAAAAGGGAAGAAAAGTTAGTGTAGTGAGGAGAGGTACGATGGGAGGGGGTTTTCTGTGCAAAGGGAGGGGATGAAGCAAGAGAGAGAGAGGACTACCATGCCGAATGAGGCAGAGAGGCGGAGAGGAAGCAGAGCTCCATCAGATGAAATGAGGTGAAAGTAATTCAGGCATTAATCAAGCCAGGGCAAAAGGGAGATATACTTTGTCTGCAACCCCCTCTTTGGCTACGGACTGAAAGGCAAGGTGTGAATGAAGGAGTCTACAGTGGCCAGCCGAGCAGCACCACTGGGTCACAGCATCAAATCATGTCAGAGTCCAATACCCTTGCCACTTCCACTGCAGACCAGGTCAGTTCCACAATTATTTTATATTGTTTCTTTTTTTTTGTTTCATTTAGTTGAACACACAAGTAGTCCGAAGTTGTGTCTCATCTAAATTGTTGCCCACTTCATCAAGTTATTGTTGTGGGACCATTACTGTAGCTATGACTATAAGTGTATCTGTGTACATCATCTTTTACTTTCGGAAGTAGTTAGAACGGGTTTCTAAGAGTGTGTGTTTCTTAAACTATCAAAGCAACCATTGTTTTGCCTAGAGCTGCCTGGACAACGGTACAGGGTCCTGAAAGAATTGAATTCATCAAGACGAGCTATTGTCTCTGCCGCCTTATTTTTCGGTGATCATTCAGGGGTCTGTGACGACTCAATACCCCCCGTACCACAAGAAGAGGGGGGAAGAGCTTTTTAAAAACCCAACCACGTGTGCCAGCCCTGAAAAGTTTTTATAAGTAATTGCAGTGGGAAGTAGGGGCTGCTCTGTGAACGATGGGGTTGGTAAGGAAGTAGGCTGGTCCGCTGTGTGTGAAAGAAAGTGTCAGAGGAGAAAAGCACAAGTCTCCAGAAAAGACCAATATTTATGCTCCTCTACAGCCCCACCAACCTACCCTAATTGCACATTTTGGCTAATGATCTGCCTCAAAAGTGATGTTTTACAGTTATATCATTTTCAAAAGGTTGGCGATTTTTTTTTTGTATGTATCTTATTGTGTCATGCCAGATTGTGTCATGACTTACACAAAGTCATGTCACTTCTTTCCAAATGCGGGAAACGCATCTAAATCAGAAAAGGGGCCCAAATTCTTGGAAAATATGAATGTGTTGATTGTTATGACGTTGTTTAATAGTAATAGTAACATTAATCATGATAAAACCATAAGTTTATTAAAAGACCATAAAAACAATTCAGAAATTAATCAAAAATATTGAATAAAATATACAATGAATCTTAATTCGTGGATGGGGATTGAACCATTGAACCCACTTTAGAACTCTCCTATTCATGTTAATTAGACATGTTCCCATTTTGATTGTTACTACAAAATGATTGTATTAATTCTACATTTCATAGCATATAATAATGTTTTGGGGGAATTGCATAGCATTTTAGTAAGAATACTTAGCTTATGCATGAAACCTGTCTTCTGTCTCACACTGACTTCTCCATTCAGTAAAGTCAGTGTCGGGTGGAGGACAGTTCTTTTGGGTAATCCTTTGTTCCTGTTGAATTAAATGTGTCACCGTCACAGCAGCAGTCCATTCTCAGTATTAAAACGACTGTCCTGGGAATTTTGTAATCATATTTCTTGAATGACTGCATGATTTTCCAAGATGAGGACTCATTTCATGAAAGCATTTATAGTTTTGTATAGATGACATGTAAGTGATTTTCCCAAATGTTGTTGAACTAATCCAATCTGATATGACATCCCAGGTGCAGGTGTTGCAGTTTATGGAGCAGAAGTGCAAAACAGCTTTGTTTACTCACCGCACAAAGGCTTAGTGAGCCAGGGAATGAACACATGTGGCAGAGAAACACAAATATATTTTGAGGGGGTAGATGTGTTCCTTTTCCTTCTCCACGATGGGTTCAACCTTTGGTCTTTTTTAGGTTTTGCTTCATGACGGCTCACAGCTGGCAGAAAGTTTTCTATGTATGCATGATTGGATGAGCAAATAGGCAAGAATTACACTGTGAAGTAAGACAATGGTTAATTGGATGGTGAAGCAGATGAAAAGTTGCTTGAGGTTGACGTTGACACTGTAGAATCTGTGCTGTCTCAATTAACCCATCAATGCCTAGAGCTTCTAAAGAGGAATCAAGATGCCAACAGCTGCAGTGTAATTAAATATAGATTGACAACATGGTCACAGCTTTGTGTACTATTCAAACCAATCTTTGAAAATCATTTTATTCCAAAGGTATGTACCTTTGCCCTACTATTTCCCAGTATACCCACAGTTGACAATTGAGGGCCTCATTGAATGATAATCTTCAGGGTCAATGTACACAAACTGACCGCTTTTCCCTAAAAATAACAAACAGTTGCTTTGGTTCTAAAAGTAATTTATCTTTTTTATGAGGAAGATATTCATCAGTAATATACACTGTTTCCCACTTTATTCTGTCAAAGACATTGTGAAGGAAGAAAAAAGTGTTGATGTATTAAAGTGATTGTCTCAGAAAGAGAGACCGAGGTACTTGATTTGAAAAAAACGACACAAGCTCCCTCCCCCTTCCTTTCTGATTGGTCTACACCTACGTTTCCGTAACACTTTTAAATGTTAATCAGAGAACACATTATACATATACATTATTAATACACATGCACGAAGGTTTTCAGAATTATTTGTTAACGTTTTAATGAAAAAAATAATGTTTTTATGCACAAAAAAAGCAATCGCGGCAAACCCGGAAGTGCTATTATCATGAATTGCACATTATAGGGCACATCTGCAGAGGATCTGATTATGGATATAGGTTCAGTTTATAAATGAGTAACTCAGCGTGGATGTTCAGAAATCTTTGTTCAGTTTTCATGTAGTTCCAGAGCCTAATGGAGGCTTGATTTGGAGGCTCCGCGAAAACAGACAACTGAGCATGCGAGCAGCTATGAGCATCAGCGCCGATGATTGACAGTCCTTGGCATGACTCGATTGGTTAACCTCGACGGCACCGTGGATTCTGAGCTATACATAGTTCCCACAGACCAATGAATGTCACATGACCTCGTCGGAGACGCCATCTTTGATGGCACGCTGCTGTGTTTGTGCATTCCATTAAACAGAAGAATGAGAATAAATGTAGATATTCAAACGCAAATTGGAAAAAAAGGGCAACTTTTGAGCAAATAATTGTATATTAATACAATGGTACCACAGTTTAACGTGCTACGGACATGTTTTACATATTTGATCAAATTATGCAGCAAAAATTAACAAGCAATGCAAACATTTCTCAAAAACTTTAGATTTAATACCAGTTGGAGCTCCATTTAATTATTTTAATTATATTAACAATTAATTTAATTAATGCTAATGCCACATGGACACTCTGGATTGCTGTTATTGTTTATTTCCGCGTTTTTGACCGTATGTTTTGGTGAATGGTGGGCAACTGATTTTTCCAGGCGTAAAGAGCAGTTTATTTTATGACAGATCTTTTTACAGAAGCAATGCTGTTTGTGAACATTGTTTTAGCCCACCATAGAACTATTATCTATTTAATACATTTACGTTGCCCTCGAGAGCCTCGGACGCGACACCGATCCTCCTCATAATAAAGTAATCTAACGCTAAATAATGAAACTCAAGTTACCAGATATCAGCATACACAAGTTAGTACTGAGTAAATTACGTCTGTCAACACATTATAAGATACGATACGCACGACACTGGACAATGGACGACGCAAGATACGATGACACAAAGTGCTCCGAGCATATTCTTGCGTGTTTTGAGGGAGTTTCTTGCCTGTTTATCTTCGAAAGCCATACCCTCCGTGGTTGTTCTGACAAAAGCTTAGTCTTCTCACATTCATGAAGTCTAATGATGGGTATACTGTAAAATCCAAGTTTAACGGAACCTCCGGCACGATTTGAACATCCATTGACCCAGCAGGAGATGACCATTTTCAACTTTATCACGACATTAACACGTTTCAGCTTCTTTTTCTATTGTTTTGCCCACAGCATGCCAACACAAATGGTGCCGGGTCGGCAAATCCCCGTATGTAGTGACGTCATGTGGGAACTATGTATAGCTGAGAGAAGGGAAGGCGGGACTTGCCCGTAATATTAGAATTAATAAAATGACTTATTTTATATCAACATTTAAGGCCAGGTCAATTTAACACATTTCCTAATATTTGTAATTCATTTAGAGTTACAGACTATCACTTTAAGAAGAATGAATATCTCAATGTAGTTGTTTTGTAATAAACCATGTAAACATGTTTCTCTTGTACAGAAACATTACTGTTGCTGTCGTAAATTTTACTTTCAAGGTCATCAGAGGCACAGAGCATTTACAGAGGTTTGCGACTTTGAATTTTATCATCATTAATTAATTTTTCTGATATTCCAAAAAAAGAAACTCATTGATGAGAGGTGAAACCGAAAAGTGGGGCTTGGGAAAAAAAAATTGTGTAAAAAAAAAAAAAAAAGAATAATGGCTGCTGAGGAGCAGGCACACTGTCTGGCAGGTTCAGAGTGTAAAACCTTATAAAACCTTCAAAGGTCCTCGGATTTTACCATCCTGTTTGTCTATTGCCTTCATTTGCTCGTATCTTCTCCTGAGCCTAACATGTCCAAGGAAAATGGATAGCCACATCTTCACTTCAGCCAAAAGGAGCCAACAACTTCTGTTCACAAGATTCCTGAATCATGGCCGAGCTAGGCCTCCCCCCGGTAAACATGAACCATTGCAAACATCAGCATCATTAATGGGTATGTGTCATCTTGTGATTAAACTACTTCTGGCTGGTGATGTTGAACTAAATCTTGGGCCTCCAATGCACAGATTATAAATGGTCCAACAAGAGTAATAAATATGTCCAAAAAAATGAATTGGAACACCTAAATTGGTCTAATGTAGTGGAAAGTAATAATGTTGATGATAGTTCAAATACGTTTAACAAGGTGGTGTGAGAAATCTTTGCCCAATTCAAAAAAATGGAGGGTCCAAACAATGTAGAAATAACGTTCTGTGGATTAATATTGACATTATAAAGTTGATGAATAAAAGACAATGCTTCAGGGAAATCTCTGAAGTCGGGTAATAAAAGCGACCGACATATTTATATCACTTAGAAATAAAGTTGTTAAAGAGATGCGTCTAGCTAGAGCAAAAATATTCATTGATTTAATTAATAGAGCTAATGGAAATGGCAAATTGGTATGGAAACATCTAAACTGCTTGTTAAAACGTCAAAAAGATCAAATTCCCAGAGATTTACAGATACACACAAATGGAACCCTAACTGACAATTTACATACTATTGTCAACAATTTTAATGATTTTTTATCAGCTCAATCAAGGAACTAAAATACAATTAAAATGCCCAAACATAGTAAGTAACCCTATGGATGCCAGTAAACCATTATTCATAATTGAGGAAATTACAGTCCCTGCGGTTTTAAAAATAATATCAAATTTAAAAAAAACTCCTAAGCTAGAGATACCCTTGGTCTTTCTAGCATTTTTTAAAAAAAAATACAACAAAAATGCCCTTGTTTACCCACTTACATATTTGATCAACTTATATATTAAACAGGGTATAGCGCCCACTACATGGAAAACTGCTCTACTCACACCCGTGTTGAAGGCAGGAGACAAATCATCCCCTGAGAATTATAGACCAATAAGTATTGTCCCAATTATATCAAAAATAGCTGAAAAATGGGTTGCTACTCAGCTATCTGAACATCTAATATAGTAGTCTGACTCCCATCCATCCTATGCAGTTTGGTTTGAGGAAATGCCATTCAACAGTCAGCCACTTGCTATTTTCTAGAAAACGTCAAACATCTCCTAGACCAGGGGTCGGGAACCCAAAATGTTCAAAGAGCCATAATTGACAAAAAAACTAAACAACATCTGTCTGGAGCCCCAAAAAAATAACAGCCTTGTATAAGGCTTTTATGAAGTTAACACAGGCTGCAAGATGTATTAGCTATATTAGCCTAATATCTAAATGACAAAGTAAAGGCTACAAATACATAATAATCATTCATGATTATCAAATGTGTGTTTTCACTGCAGCGTGTCGTGAATGACGCAACACGGGACAACTCTGCTTTTGTTTAACTTCCATTTTTTTGCCTTCATGCAATTGTAGAAATACAGTAAATAAATCTGCTTTGGGCTCAGAGTTCACCTGCATCACTGTCTGCTCATATCCATCACTTCACAGGCTGAAGTTTGCTGGAGCTGAATTAAAATCCTTTATGGCCTTTTCTTTCACCGTCTTTGAGAAGGTTTTGAAGTCTGAAAATAGGTGCTCTGAATTTTTGATGAATCCTTCACGTAATCACCGTTTACGGTGTTTTGCGCGTCATCGTTCCTCGTGTTACAACAAAACTTTTCATTACAAACATGAAGCAGTCCTTCCTCATTGACTGAAAGAAAATGTTCATTCTCATTCTTAGTCCAGTCTTGTCACGGGAGAAGAACATGCATACAGTTTTTTTAGTATTTAAGTGTAGGCAGGAGTTTTGGAGCCATCGTGTTACTGGAACCATGGCCCCAGAGAGGACTGCTTCTGCTTTTGTTTCTGCGTGAGTATACAGAACTGTGTCATCTGCATATAATTGTATTTTTACTGTGTATCGTTGGACTCTTTCTCGTTTTAGCTTTGGGATCCATGTGCACTTATTTACAGTCTATGATGCACACACGCCGGTTTGTTTACAGCAGCGGCCACATGGGGCGGGTCCTGGGTTCGAATCCCAGTCAGAACAGGGCCTTTCTGAGTGGAGTTTGCATGTTCTCCCCGTGTCTGCGTAGGTTTCCTCCAGGTGCTCCGGTTTCCCCTATCACTAAAAAAACTGGAACATCCATCCATCCATTTTCTACCCTTTAATCCATTTCTGGGTCAAGTCTCATAGCACCAGCCCCTCACTGACCCTCTGCAGGTGGTGAGTCCACAGGAGAACGGCTGCTCTCTGAGTGTGAGCATAGCCTTGATCTTTCAGTGGGGGCTTTGGGCAAAGTGGGGTTAAGTGTCTTGCCACAACGACAGCAGTCATCAGTGGGAGTCGGTGAAGGTGTCGAGGTGGGAATTGAACCCACAACCTTTAGGCCTGAACGCCAATGCTCTACCAACTGAGCTACTGTCGCCCCAAAACTGGAACAGTTTTGAGAGAGTGAATGGATGGTGTTGATTGGGGACTGATGCACCAGTGTGTTCGGCGACTCGCTTCTGTCATCACTGTGTGTGGAAAGATTGGAACAATAACAATGGTCTGTATAATGCGCTATGTAAATAAACATTATTACTTGCTTACAAATAGGACAAACTTGCTCTGCTGGAGTCCCCCAAGGCTCAGTATTGGGGCCACTTTTGTTCACTCTATACATAAATGATTTACCAACGATACACAGTAAAAATACAATTATATGCAGATGACACAGTTCTGTATACTCACGCAGAAACAAAAGCAGAAGCAGTCCTCTCTGGGGCCATGGTTCCAGTAACACGATGGCTCCAAAACTCCTGCCTACACTTAAATACTAAAAAAACTGTATGCATGTTCTTCTCCCGTCACCCAGGAGGAAGTGAACAGCCATCTATTCTGGTCAATGGAGAACAATTAGAACAATTAAATATCTGGGAGTAATCTTTGATTCAAACTTAACTTTCAAAGACCATGACAAGAAAATATCAAATATTATTAAATTTAACTTGGCAAACTTCAAACATGTAAGGCCTTACTTGATTGTCGAGTCAGCAAAGGCTTACATGCACATGATATTTAGTCACATTAACTATTGCCACACGACTTGGTCCCACACATCCGAGAGCACTTTGAAGCCACTCAAGTCTCTATTTAAGAAAACACTTAAAGCAAGGGCTTCCTATCTTATGTTTTATCATTACTGTAACATTGTAAGTAAGTATAACATTTTAGATTTTGAGAGTTATCAGAAGTTTCTGGATGCTTGCCTTATTTTTAAAGTATTAAATGGACTTGCTCCTCTTCCCTTAATGGATTTTATATGAAAAAACGACAACCGTGGAGTCAGAACCAGAGCACTAACCAGAGGAGACTGTAACATACAAAGGCGCAGGACTAAATTCAGCCAAATGGTGGCGTCCATCAGAGGCACAACGTTATGGAACACTTTGCCGGAACACGTTCGAAACTGTGGGACCTACCAAACATTTAAAGGAGTCCTCAAAAATTGGTTGAAATCAAACCAGTCATGCTCCCATAGATGATCTGCTCTTCCTTGGGCTTTCTCTTTGTGTTGCTCTTTCTCTCCTCTTTTAAATTCTTTACGTTGTGCTTGTCGACTTATTGTTTGTACTTTTACTAACTGTGTTTGTGTGTTTCTTACCTGCCTAAGGACAATGGATGAAATTTAGCTTTTGTGCTAATTCCAGCATTATGTTGACCCTGTTTGCAGTCACGTTGATGAATATGTACTGTCCTAAATTCAAATAAATAAGTTAATAAATAAGTTAATCAATAAAACACTAATAAATAAAACACTATAGAAATCACCAACACAGATCAGAGAATCAACAGTTAAAACACAAAGAATATAGAACGCATGTCGAAAAATGTCCATACATGTTGTAGAATGTTGTAGAATGAAAGTGCCCTGGATCATCACCACAGTCCTCTAGTTGGACACTGACTGTCCAACAGACCCTCCTGCATCGGCAAGGAAAAACTCATAAGAAAAAACCCAGTGGGAAAAAAGTGAGAAACCTCGGGGAGACCCACAGTTTGAGAAAGGGATCCGCTCCCACGGACGGACGGGCAATAGATCCAGGACCTAAGCTACAGAACGTGGACCAAACTGACTCCCTATGCAGCTTGACTGACAGTCTAAGATGTTTAGCCTTCCCTGAGCCTTACCTTAATAGCCATATGCTGCGTGTGTGCCTCAAGCGAGGCACACACACAGTTTCAATCTGACTAGGTTCTGAGGCTAATAATTGAGCACACACAGGCACACACACACACACACAGTTTCAATCTGACTAGCTTCTGAGGCTAGTAACTGAACAGATGAGGAGCTCAGAGGTTGTGGCAGAGCAGCTCCGCACCTGGGCCTCAGTTCTGCACCGTCATTTGAGCCCGTCAGAAGAATTTAGAGCCAGGGCCAAATTCTTAGCCAAAAGGGATGTACCCGCCAACGTTGGGTGGATATCATCCGAGCGGATGAGACCATGCTTTCCCCAAAAGGCACTCCAATTGTCATTATGAACGACACCACATCGAGGGCAGCAGCCAGACAGCCAACGGTGGAAAGCAGAGTGTCTGCTGAATGCTTCTGCACTCCAGTGCTAGGTAGGGGCCCAGAGAAGATGACAGTGTTGGCCATTGTGCTAGCCAGCTTGCACACTGCGGCGACTTGCAGCTTCAACACCTTGGACTGTTTCCGCCGAACGTCATTACCACCCGTGTGAATAACAATTTGACGGAAACGCTGCTTGTGGATTATCATGAGCCTCAGATTCCCTTCAATATCACCAAGCCTGGCCCCAGGGAAGCACCAAACACTGACTCCTGGATTCTTAACACCTCTAACAATAGAGGAGCCAATAACCAGCGCATCAGCGACTCCATCGGCTCTCTCAGCAGCTCTCAGTGGTATAGGGATAGCGAGTTAGCGGCTAGGCTAGGCTAGGCTAGTCCGGACCCGGGTCCCGTACAGCAGACTCCGAGACCAGGCAAACAACCGATACATAAACCTTAGCTACAGTACAGCTGATTCAGAGTGCTTACACAGTTAGCTTGGTGTACACTAATACATGGATTAAAAGCGTTTGTTAGTGCGAACAGAGAGGGAAAACAGTCAAAAACACAGTCACCGGATACGGAAGTCAGCAGACTTCCATATCTATAAAGTTAAATATAAACTAACAAGCCAATCAAAGATCAGAAATGCAAGTATTTCCTCAGGATGACTGTGGAGGAGCTGCTGACATCCACAGCTCACCTGGGGGAATCTTGACATGGAGAGTATACCATATAAGTCCTACACTACACACATCATGCAATTATCAAGAAAGTGTTTTGACCACACATCAGTATTGAAAGGAAGCCACAATAAGTATAGTGAGGGAGACCTTCAACATGTGGAGGAAGAAGAAAATGCAAACCCTATGTGTGATTTAACACTGCCCATCACCCTTAGTACACCATCCACGATGTAACATAAGGGGGTGGCAGCATCATGCTGTTGTGCTGCTTTTCTACAGCCAACACAGGGGAGTGTGTCAGAGTTGATTGAAAGATGAATGGAGCAACATACAGGGCAATCTTGGAAGAAGCTCTTGAAGTCTTCAAAAGACACGAAGGAAGTTTGTTTTCCATTGGGACAATTTTCCTAAATGTAATGCCTTTTCATACAATGAAATGATTTCAAACAAAACATGTGTCAAACACACACACACACCAAACAGTGTGGGTTTCTTACTCAAGGACACAACAACAGTTTGGCACATTACAGTCGCTCCACCAGATGCCACACCTGGTGTTCCCAGAGGTCTCCCATCACAGTTCTAACCCTGTCCTTCTTAGCTTATAAAGTCAGACAGGATTTGGCTTTTACATGCAGGTCTTTTATTCAACTGTGCTCTTTTACCCCCAGTTTTGAGAAGTTGAACTTAGTATTAGTATACTAGCACTAGTATGATGTCATTTTTAACACATTTTACTCTTCTTAGGGTGGAAAGCTAAGCTGGTTTTGTAACTTACTGCATGGTTTTGCCATGTACTTCCACAACTTCTTTATGGGTGGGTCACAAAATGTAACGAGAAGCTCACACTATGTCATGCAGTGTTGTTGTCAGTGCAAGATCTTGGTTTGGTGTGATCTCAGTTCTGTAAGGTGCTGACAGTGGCACTGATAGGATCTTTAAAGACTGATATTTTCACTATAATGCCACAATGTAACATACATAAAAACATGTTGAGGAGCGTGGATTTTGAGGACCGAGACTCTGACCTACGAACAAACGTGCATCGCTGCATTCACCTTATTTACCAGACCCTGACCCCAGCTCACTGAACAACTCCTGATAATGCACTCTTAGCAGGTGACTGCCAATATGAGATCTCTGATTTGGCTGTTATACAAGCCCATCGCTAGGCTATAAGCCCATTCATCACTTGTCTGCGTTAAAGGGACATACGGCCATGACAGAAAACCAGTGGGGGCGGGTCCCAGCTCAAAAGTGGCCAAAAAGACGTGCGCTGACATGCTTGCAATACCACCCCGGGCCGATGGGGGTGGACCCGGAATAAGAATTAGCCAATGCTAACATATAGCATCTTCTTACCTCTCGAAAACGTCTTTACCGGATGATCCAAAAGTTGGCTCTTGTCCCAAAGCTCCGTTCCACATGTGTATCAATGCTGAGGGGAGTGAATTTGTTTGGACCAGTCTAGTTTAGTCGCTGTGATTTTTTGAAGGCACTCGTTAAATGAATGGGGCTTGTGCCGGCTGACGCATGAGCAAATGCGGTTTTTACACCTTTTCCAGCCCCTGCGGCCATTTTGAAACTGCCCTTAGGCCGTGGAAGTTGTGGCACATTAGTTAGAACGGCGGAGATGGGCGTGACCACGTCCGTTAATATTTACAGTCAATGCAGAAAACCCAATAAAGTTAGGACCACTACTGCATTGTATATTATTTCTAGCATCGTTAGTTATTTTTGTGTTTACTTTTATTATTTTACATTTTAGTTATTCTGAACCAAATTTTTACAGTTATACAGAATTGGAAAAAGGTAAAGAAGGTTTTTAGTAAACTGATATTTACCAATTTTTTGTCAATATATCCTAAATTCTCTTGTAGAATAGAGTAAAATAAATAAATGTGATTTTGTGAAATTATGTTAAGTTGATATATAATTGGTCACATAATAAGGCACATGGTCGATAATTCAAAACCGTAATATACCAACCGATTATATTTCTAACTGGATATATTTCACTAACACGTGTCAAATTTGTTGGATTATACCTAAAAAGGAAGAAATGCCTTAGCCTGCGTAGCGTCTGTCGCCACAAACACTTTCAGAGAAACAATGCGCTCTTTTTGGAAGGTATACAGTTGTAGTAACCGAGGCAACAGGGAGAAAGAATTGTTTAATGCCAAAGGTTGTATCAAAGCAAGGTGTTCTTATACAAAAAAACATAGAATTTAATGTTATGTTATTTCCACATCTTATACGACATTTTAGACTAGGGCAATGTCTAAAGTAGAATCCGTGCTCTGTGTCAAAGTTATATTTTTGTCCTATTTATATAATTATTGATCAGAACGTTCACCTTGTACGCGACTTCTGTTGATCCCAGAGTGACAAGGTCCACTGTCGCCACTTTAACAGCTGCTTAATCCTCCTCATTGTTGGAAAGAATTAACTCATTTAAACTATACAAGGCATATGCATTATTCAAATAATAATACTGCCCATTTTTCCGCATCGGCCTTTCTAACTAATAGGACAAAAATACTTCCTGACCTACGGCCCCCTGCCAAGCCCCCTTTGGACCACGAGTTTGCAACCTAGCAATACCCAGGTCTCATATATTAAGAATGTGTGCTGGAAAAGGTTTTTAAAATGGCCCTGCAAAGGTGTGATGGTCTCATTCAATCTTGCATGTCTGCGCTGTTTTATGCAAGTGTGCAAAACATTCTCCTACAAAGTACTTTCTTCAACCTTTGCTGTCCTCAGAGGGAGAGCAGCTGAATGGAAGAGGAGCAGAAACGTAGTCACTGTGAGCGCACACAAGTAACGGAGAGCGATGCAGGCCGTAATCGCATTATTGCACCAAGCTACATTAGATGACATGAGCTCAGGGCCATTGCATAGAACAAAACTATTTGCACAAAGCTTGGTCTATGTTGATAAAAGTATTGGAAGAATAATAAGTCAAGGGAAATTTGGAATAGATAAGGCTTTGTTTGTGATTATTGTAGCATGATTTTTTTTAGATGAATTATGATTAAATGTTTTCAATCAGTTGACAGCACTAATATTGACATATATTTATATTTCATATTTTTTACTGTCTTTTACTCATTGTATTTATTAGTGGTGCATATATTTTTACATTTTGATTACTTTTTAGCGATTTATTATCTCCAGTGTTCTCTCTGGAGGAACCCTCTACACAGGAAGTGGCGGTCAGCCATGGCTGATGGTTTGGTAGAGGTTTGGTGCCTTGGCTCCGAGACTTCGGGCTGGTCCTACATTGTCCCCTATCTAATTGATAGATAAGCTCCAAACAGTGTTCTGTTTATCAAAACCATTCAAACCCGATTTAGCTGGGTTCTCAGACTAAGTTTTGAGCAAAAACTTAGCCCTTTTTTCTGTAAAAATATGTTGGGGTTTATCAAAAATCTATAAATCAATTTGTATTTAAAAGCATATTTTTATAATCTGACAAAGGCTACTTCTTACATTTTTTGCACAGCAGTGTTGGAGCTCAGGGAAGCTATGCAAAATTCTGAGATGAGGTGTCGGAAAAAGGCTGAGGCTTATTCATGGGCTTTGTGAAGGATTTGACATAGAAAAAAACAGTAAAGAGCTTATAATTGCGCTGGATGAATCTGCAGGCTTCCTTTGAGTAGGAAAATTGGAATGTTTGTTGCAGCTTTGTGTCTTTTTGATTTCTTCTGTCTATATATCCCTCATGTTGTGTTAGGAACCAGCTCCACTGCCCGTTGTTAGTGGGTCAATTTTGACCTGGGGTCTAACACATTCCTGAACACTAAAAATAAATAAGTATCACTTGATATAGTTAATACTAAATCTTAACTTAAATTACATGCATTCAAAACCATATAATCTAATTGTTATTGGATTTTATGGCCCTCGAGACGGATCTTGTTCCTTATTTTTAAGCTGAAAATAAGATATAATGTTTTCTAACTATAATAGAACAACATTAGAAAATAACTTTTGAAAAAAGTTTAACACCCATAAATATCTTGGTGGTGTTAGGGTCAAATTTGACCCGTGTAGATTTGTTAGTAAAAGGGGCCAAATTCACTTTATTGGTGTTTTCTGAAAGTTTTCTGGAGTTTGTCCTGAAAAGCTAATGCAGTCTTTATGTCTTGGATCTTTGAGTTTGCAAATCGAGTGGATCCAGGGCTCATTTTTATGATGTTTGCCGATTTTGCTCTGCCTTCATTTTCAAACGGGTTTGAGAGCAAACCTTCCCATTGTTTGAAACAAAGTCCTGTTCTGACTCATTCAGTCACTTCTTCATCTGAATCTGATGTTTCTTCATCTTGACGTGGATCCTCCGCAAAATCATCCTCAGATACATTTTTCTCTTTCAGCCTGATCTGGCAGTGAATAGCACTACTGCTTCTCAGCAAGAAGGTTCTGGGTTCAAATCCTGGTCAGAACAGGTGCCTTTTTGAGTGGAGTTTGCATGTATTCCCTGTGTATGCATTGGTTTCCTCCAGGTGCTCCGGTTTCCCCTACCACTAAAAACATGGACAATAGGACAAATTCTTCAGTTCTGGTCCTGATCAAGCTGAGCACCAACATCTGGAGATGGGTCCAAAGACACTGTATTACACATCGACCTCTGCTCATGATAGAGAACCTAGTAGTAGAACTTGCAGGATGGGTCAAATGCAGAGGTCAAGTTTTCCTACGGGACAATAATGTGCCCATCCGTCTCCTCCAAAGACTCTTCCTCTACGAGGATGTGATCAAGAACCTCACGTACCGTGTAACGTAAAGGTGCATTTTATTTATCTCCAAAGGGCAATTCCTCCTCTTCATTTGACCATTGATGCTACTAGGGCATATGTTAGAAGCAGTAGTCACTGTAGTACTGCACCCAGGACCCAACTCCAGATGTTGGTCAGAACCAGAGCTGGAGGATTTTAGCTATTGCGCATGTTTTTAGTGGTACAGGAAACTGGAGCACCCGGAGGAAACCTACACAGGCACTGGGAGAAAGACCCAAAAAGGCCCTGTTCAGTCCGGGATTTGAACCCAGGATCTTCTTGATGAGACTGTTACTGGTTGTCTGTGTATGTGTGCGCAAAAAAGTGTCTAGTCAGGTCAAGTTTGAGTACAACATTTCATCTTTTGGGATCAGATAATGTATGTATTTTGTAAAGTTTTACCTGTTTAGTGCAGTTTTACCCTGCCGGGTCAAATATGACCCTAACACCAGTCAAAAACGTAAAACATAGTTTTGCTGTGTTTATATGTACGTGTTGTGGATATCATTAAGCCTCGTTCTCATAAGATCATGTTATAACCATGAAACGGGTCGCTGGAGACCCTAACACCACATAAGTGTTAAAGAAATTGACCTTTGGGCATGAGGGGTGACACATGGTATGTTGGGAATGAAGTAATTTCATTAAAGCGTTTGTAAGTTTGATTTGATTTTCCAATTAATGGAAGACCTATCGAGCCATTGTTCAGACTGTGTTGTGTTAACTGTCTAAAGAAAACTAGCTCTTAATAAGAAATATCAAGAGTAGATATACTGTATATTGTTTTGACTACATTTGAGTGAACGAGGATCAGAGATCAGGACCACAATGAGTACGTTTACAAAGCGTGAGCATTTGGGGTGGGCACGTTGTCATATGTATCCCCCACAATCAGCCACAGACCTGTGCTGCTGCTGCTACAACTACGTTGCCTTCTTTCTGTGCAGAAGATTGTCTAAGCTACGTTTGGGTGTTTAAAGTTCCCAAAACCACATAAAAAAATCCACTGAGCACTTTATTTTTAGACAGACATCACAAATGTATTAATGGCACATGCAAAGTTCTACATAAATAAGCAGAAACATGCCTTTTATCATATATAGATCTATATTGCGGCTTAAAAAAGAGAAAAACCCTCTATAACAGGGATGCCCAAAGTGGGGCCCGCGGGCCAAAGTTGGCCCGCCGGACCATTTCAGTTGGCCCGCCTAACATTGCCCACCTCCTCTGTAAGTTTCTATCTGCGTCCCTCAACCTCACTGAACGAACAGTGACATGTCTGAGATCGCACAGGCGCACCAACGCCCTCTGAATTACGACTGTCCAGTACTTTACTGTTGTATCGAGATACACTCCTCACTCATGGTTCACATCTACTTGCACTAAAATGTTTTTAAAATCAAACGCATCTTTCAAAACAATTGGGTGCAAGGCACCTTTATGTTCTTTTTTTTCAGCCTACTATTATAATTTTTTTGAGCAATTTAATATTTTATCAAATTGAGAGGATTGTGCTGGCGAACTGCCACTCCCCCTCCTCACCGGAGGGAAATGGCGAGTGGAACTATTCACCTGCGCAATCCGCACCCACCCGGTGTGTTAAAAAAGACGGACACACACACTTCAGAGTGAGTTCAAGCAGGACAAGCAGGGATCGCAGCGCACAATCCACGTAAGTAGAAGCAACAAATACTGTGCAAAACAAACCCTTCTACAGCCCCATGAAAGAAGCCGGTAAGCGCCGTCCTCACTCGCGATCATTGAATGTCAGAACTTACGCTGAGTTTTATGATGCGTTCAAGAGCCCTTTGGATGAGCGGAAACACGGACTCTTTAACAGTTACTTTGTTTTGATTGTTTATAAATGTTGTACTGTGTTTAGGTAAAACCAAACAAACTCAAGGAACATATCATGGTTAACTAGTCTGATTTCGTTAGTTTAATATTCAGTTCACAACTGAGAATACTTGCCCTATGTTAAAAATATTAAGTTAAAACAGAGTTAAAACCTGATCATGTTTAGAAAATGCAGTTAGCAATTATGTTCCCAAATTCATTACTTAATGTTTAAATGTATTGTTTAAAAGTGTGCTAAAACCAGATCTACTGATCAGTGATGTCTCCCCTTTTTGATAAAAGCTAAGATAAAGTAATATGATTCAAATGTAGTTAAAAACTTTTGTTCAAAATAAATATATGAAAATAGACTTTACTTTTGTAAAGTAAATGTCATTAGTACAATAAACCTATACATTATAAATCACTATATAGTAATGCAAAACTGTTTAGAAAAAGGTCTTCAACAAACAGTTTACTGACATGAGCAGGTTAAAAATATAGATTATTTAATTTGGGAGTATGATATTTAATATAAATTAGTACTTTCATTTACTAACAGGAACATTATTTGTTTACAAGTGGCGTTTAAAAAACAGTTTAGTTACATAGAAAATGTATGTTTCTGTTCTCTTTTAGAGGTTTTTTATATGATTTTAAGCTGTAAATAAGCCATGACAGAAAATCTCCCTCCTCTGGACCCTGATTACCCGCCGGAATCTTTCCGTACTGTAGTCTCCTCAAACCTGCATATTTCCCTGGAGTCTCCACTTCACTAAGACTGTGTTGATTTCATTCATTCAGCTGTGATTTGCACTGATAGACAATAATTAATGCATTTAATAGAACTTGATCAAATCTACATTTTATTTGTGTTTCATGCGAAATATCAGTGTATTTGGCCCCCGGCCGACTGGCAAATTTTTACTTTGGCCCTTGGAAGCAAAAGGTTTGGGCACCCCTGCTCTATAAGGTATCTGTACTGCATATGGCAGGTCTGCAGTACAGTGGTTGAGTTGATAGCACTCTAGCTTTTCAACAAGATCCTGGGTTCGAATCCCGGATCAAAAAAGGGTCGTTCTGAGTTGGGTTTGCATGTTCTCTCTGTGTTTGCGTATATTTCCTCAAGGCACTCCAGTTTCCCACTAAAAACACACACAATAGGTATGAATGTAATAAGAGAGTGTGCTGGCTGGGTGCTTCGATTTGCCAGTGTGTTCTGCGTCTCACTTCCGTCATCACCGTGTGGAGAGAATGGAACTATATCTGAGCTCTGATCATTGTGATGCACTTTGGGAGACCTTGGTCTTTGAAAATGAGCTATATATATATATAGCATTGTAGTAGTATATATAGTATAAAGATGACTTACTTAAATTTCATATATTTGTCAACCTGTAGTCTTTGTATTCAATGTGTGCACTTGTACATTTGATGAGTGATTGGATATAAGTTCTAGAAACAAGGTTGCTCGATCCCGCAGTGAATACTACAATCAGTTGCTCTGTTGTCATGATAGCACTCCCATACACAAGTATCAAGGACGACTCCTTTGAGATGAACAGATAAACACTGAGCATGTAAACATTTGAGATAATTGAGGTCTATTTTTAAGTAATGGAAATGATAGCATTTAGAAAAAAAACTAGTTGAGTAAGTATGTTTATTTTGTATTTGACGAAACTATGATGTATTGCTGCATGTGGGGGTGAAGGGATGCAGGTGAACAGCTTGCAAGGGCCAACAGCTCCCCGGGCCAGTCTTGCGCATCACTTGACAGCCATACTCTATAAAGGCCTACGCACAAATGAACTTGTTAGGCAAATGAGTGAACAATCCGCAACAGCATGGAGGGCTGTGTTGGATTCTGCGCTACACTGTATATTTGCATCAGCAAGTAGCCTTTTTCCTCTTATTGTCTTTGATTGCTTTTTAACTGTGTCAAACACAATTTTTCTATTGGTGTCTTCCTTCTACTATGATCTTTTCCTATCAAACCAAATCAAACAAGTTTTTTGTCTTTTGAAAATTGTCTGACATGTTTTATACATGGACAATGGACTGAGAGAGACAAAAATATCCCCCAAGCTCCACATTATGTAGACAGAGGATGAGCGGTGTATTGTTCGTTCTCCTTCGTACAGATCTATTATATCCCGGATATGCTGTTTTTTTTTTTTTACATACATCAACATATCTGAAAAGGCAAAAGGGTTGGCTGTTTGAAACTAAGGAGAAGTCCTTAGTTTCAAACAGCCAACCCTTTTGCCTTTTTGCCTTTCTGTGGCTCCACCCCTCTGTTTGTAACCACACCCTTCTAACTCCACTTCTAAAGGGCTTCTTCATAAGCAAAAACAGGTTCATAAGAAATGTTTTAGATTGTTAGGTTGTTTTCTTTCTCTTCTACCTATGTTCTGTCATCATGAAGAATTACATTGAGGTAAGATAAAGTAGATTGAATACTCTCCAAAAGCTTTGTTTTTTGCAGCAAACAACTCATAATTCTGCAATTCCTTAGACTTCTATTTGTTCAGAGTGGTTAAAGGTTGGGTATTATTTTGGTTGAGAATATTTACCTTTGGGCTGTGAATTCCTTGTCTGAGCATGAATCGGCAGTTCACTTACCGTATATATAGGCCATAAAAAAGCATGTGAATTGGGAACTTTGGGTTGCTTAGTCGACTAATTAGTTGATGACACTATGGTGATCTGAAATTTTGTCTTTCAATTTCAATATTAAAAGTTACTAATATTGTACTAAGTATGATATTTACCTCCGTCCAGGATGTGCAAAAATGATCACCAGTGATTGTTTTTCCGTGAGTATTATGACTCAGAGTTTTGGGAAGATTTGAACAGAATGATCATGAAATTTGCATAATGGCAAAGGGAACAAGATTCAATTTAGAAGGTCTTACAAATCACTGTCTCTTTTTGCTTTATTTTTTAGATCCAATCTATGTTACGAGGAGGAACTGCTGGCATAATTATGTAACTTTGCTGCTTCTCTCTCAAACTTTCTGTCTCAGTCCTGTAATATGATGTCATTGTATTTATAGTAATTTCTCAAGTAAAAGAGCACTATTTAAAATCACATGGCTGTGTTTACAGCCAGTCTTTTTCACATTTTGGAAAATACAAAAAATTAATGAAACATCTCCCTCTGGCAATAATTCCTTTTCAGCACAAATCACAATGTATAGCACCTGTCAACATTGTAATTAGAATGTATGATATGCTGTTTGGCCAGTTTGTGACCGAAGCAACAATAGACTGACCATAATGTTAGTCTGTTTGTGTATGTTATGCCATAATCTTGCAGAAACAAAGTATTGTGGGTTTATTTTCAGTTATCTTGCTTACTTTGGTTTCATGTTTTTTCCATGGACTGTAATTATTAATGGACGTAGTCACGTCTATCTCTGGCTTTGAAACTAATTTGCCATCCCATTTGCCTTCTATGGTCGTTCGTTCAAAATGGCTGCGGGGGCATGGAAATGTGCATGCATTAGCCGGCACCACTCCCATTCATTAGACGAGTGCATTCTGAAGTCCACAGCAACTAAACAAGACTGGTTAATTATACTCCCCTAGCATTTACACATATCTGGAATGTAGCGTTGGGCCAAGAGCCGACTTTTGGACCATCCTGTAAAGCTGTTTTCAAGAGGAAAGAAGACGCCATTCAAAGCATTGGGTCATTCTTATTGCGGGTCCACCCCCACCGGCCCGGAGTGGTATTGCAAGCATGTCAGCGCACGTGTTCATGGACCTTTTGGAGCCGGGACCCGCCCCCATGGGTTTTTTCATACTTAGCTGATAGAAGGTCTGCCTTAGTCAGCCATTTTGTATTTTGGGCCAACCCTGAAGGGTGATCTCACACGTGGACCTCGTGAAGGGGTAGACACGCCAGAGACAAACAGAGCTCTGTGCACATTGTTTATTATTGATGTCTTATGGAATAAACTGTTGCGTTTTCACCTTTTAACATTTTGAGTCCGCCTCTCATTTTGACACTAAGGCCTTTTCCACATGAGGAACTGGAGGTTGGTCAAATGTAAATTTCCAATACTTTAACACAAATGTTGTCGCAGTTTTTATGATACCGTGGCTCTAGGCAAACATCGGCAGGAGTGTGCCTATGCATCTCCGTCACATTAACCCCACCCCCAATCTGGGACGCTAGCGATGTGTGGTCAGCTGTAAAGGAGTCCATGATGAGTCCATGATGGCGGACTTGAAACTGGAAAGGTTTGAGAAAAAAATACCTGCATTTTAGTTGGCGCATGGTGTTAATCCAAGTCAGTTCTCAACTTAGTCTACAGTACTATCTCCTATCAACTAATCCGAGGCCACTTGCTGAGCAGTTCATCAATACATAGCATGGGGTAAAACACAGAAATGTTATTTTCTTTGTGGAAATCAATACAAATCCTGAGACAATCCTTCAGTTCAATCACCACTGGGCTTCACCGCTCACCTCTCCACTTCTTCTCTGAGCTTGTCAACCGCAGGTGCTGGGTAACACATAGTTAAATGCATAGTTTATTCATGTGTCACTGAGCCCATTTTGCTGTGGCTGTGGCCCCTACCACTACGCCAAAATGTTGCAGATGACAGAAGCAAGAAGACCTTTTGTCCATCTTTGAACTCCCAATGGCGAGCCCAGTGATCATACCAGGCCTTTTGGCAACTCCTGCTGGTATGTTTCCCAGCTGTTGGCTACAGCCCCATTGTGAATACTGGTGATGCACTGATTGAAATGCAGGACCTATATGAAATGTGCTCTACAAATAATGAGCCTGTTAAACATCTTGTTTTGAGAGATAGGACCAAGTTAGGTTTACATATTTCAGAAGGTTTAAGGTATATTGATAAATTTAGGTCTCTACAGGTTACATACAGAGACCACCTCGCCTTCTCACCCAATGCAACCTGTGAGTGACCCAGAATCTTGGCAGGCTTCACCCCTCATTTGACATAACGCTACTCTCTCTCCCCTCCTTTTGACACCCCATTGGTCTCAACTAATCACCCGTGGATTTAGATTTATTCAGCCACTGCCCGACCAAAACCTGTGGTATGTGCCCCCAGTTGCTGCAGGTTGAGAAGCCACCGTCAACACTGTCTTTAGGCCCATTACTCTCACCTCACAGCACACTCATAAAGGAGCTTTGAGGCTGTTTTTGAGGGGATCCGGTGGGCCTTTTGTCCTCTATAAGCAGACTAGATCCAGTCCTGCAGACAGACGTGTTTACTAAACTGGGCACTGTTGGAGTGGGACAGATTAAGTGTGCCACATGAATCAATACTATATACTTACAACATACTTTGTACGGTTCTAGAAGAAGTAGTATTTCTTAAATGGAGATGCCTGATGCATTACTTTCATCTTCTCTTAGAAGTTAGCACTCAAGTTTGTCTGAAGCTCAATATTCATTATTCTAACAGATCTGGGTGATTGAATGATCTCTCAATCATTGTAAATTTAGTAGTTTGACACTTGGCATCTAGTGCCTGGACAGATGTCTCAAGCAGCTCCTTTATATTTCATGGCTTCATAGTCATTTTTGAAATAGGACAGACACAGTGGACAATATACATTAACATTATGCTTTGTACCAGGCTATGCAGTCAGGTGGGAATTACACTTGTGCTACAGTTTATTTTTCCCACACTACTATTTATTTCTTAATAAATTCAATTAAACTAAAGTAATCATCCCTGATCTAAACCTCTGTTTCTTGTGCATGTTCAGCGCACACACCTGTAGCTGCTTCTTTCCTATTTATCTAATGATTTAGCTGATTTAGCTTGCTAAGTGACCGCAGAAGCTAGATATTACCAAAGAAACTGGGAACCCCAATGAGACACTGATGTGATGCAAAATCAAAATTTCTGATTTACTCTGTAGGAAAATGTAATTAGAAAACACTCTCTTCATGTAATAAGAGATGAAATGAATATGCTGTAGCTGATTCAATATTTGTGTCCACTGTATTGTTGGGCTGGAGGCCAAATATTCAATGATGTGGAAAAGGCTTTGTGACCATTTAGGTTAGATACATTAGGTCAGGGGTGTCCAAACCTGTACTCAAGGGCTTCTGTGGTCGCAGGTCTGATAAGACCAAGCATCGGAGAAAAGCAGACTCCACCCATTTCCTAAAATCTTCAATTTAAGACTGAATTCACTCAGGGAAATGGGTGGAGTCAACTCTGCTCCAGCTGGGTCTGATAGAAAACCTGTAGCCACACAGTGGCTCTTTCTGTTTGGAGACCCCTGCATCAGGGAGACGAATTATGAAAGTCCTACTTTCACTATATTAAAATCAGTTATGTCCTGGACTCCAGGACGAACATGTTCCTGAGTTATGCTGCAGCAATGACTAATGGAGGTCTAAATTAAATGAAAATACTCAACTGATTTTCACATCTAGGCTGATGCATTAGCATCAGCCTAAAGTATTTGCGAATATGTTGATGTTCTCATCGATATCAGGGCAGTGAATAGATGTTTTGTAATTAATAAGTAGTTAATCACAAATCCACATATCCCCTATGTGCACTGTATGGAAACTACAACAAGTGCATCAGAGCGGGAGTGCTTTGCCAACATGGACCATCAACATGGATCACATGTGGGAGATCATGGGGAGATTGTGCACCGGGGAAGGAGAGGTGGCAATGGGAGGACACATTCTTCTCCTGCATGAAATCCAGAGGGATTTTTTTTTCTATTTAACAAATGATTAGTCTATTTCAGCTTACTGGGTGAAACAACAACAATACAACTCAGCTGAATACAAGCATGTATTATTATTATTATTATTATTATTTATTGTTATTCTTGTTATTGTTATTATTATTATCTATTTACTGAGCAACATAACAGTGCTGGGCCAGCACTCATGTTGTAACTCAGTCGTACTTTCTGTGTACTGTTGAAATTTAGAACACTAGAATATAAAAGATTTGTCATTTGAATTAAATTATATAAAGCATTTATATCCTATAATGTTGATAATTATGGCTTACATCTTATGATACCGGCAGAAAAAGTTGGTCCGAATAATACTTTATCCATAACTCATTTGTGTGTCCAAACAAAGAGTCTGTCTTTCCATTTTTTCGATACTGAATAAAGGGCGTGGGACTTCACAGTAGGAGTAGAACGTTCTATTGATTTAAATGTAATTTCAAAACCTTCTGTTGGTCGCGTTGGGGTGTGTGTGTGTGTTTTTTAATAAATATTTATCTATATCGAATGCACATGTACTATCAACAATGTACAAAAAGTACATTCCTCCCTCACTTAATAGTTTGCTCCTCACTCTTTTGTGCGTATGCTATTTGCAGTTGTGCTGTGAGCAGTGAAGCAGTGAGCTGTCAGTGAAATGCCAGTGCTCTATAGGAGGTGATGCTAAAAAAGTCTCCCAGATAAAGAATGCCAGCACACCCAGTCAGCACAAGTTTGCACAATAAAACAGAATCTCATTCAGCTGAAGAGATTATCAACCCAAGCACACGTCTCATTCCTTTGGTTATTTTAATTAAAAAATGTTGCATTTGAGAGGACCACCTACATTCAGCCAACCAGCTCTCAGCCCAGAAAGAAAGGCAGCATGTGGTCCGATTTGTTCACAATAATATACTTTTACAATGTTCTTTCAGTTGGTCCTACCCCAGCTTTAAACTCATCAGATACAGTCTATTGCCATCAACATCATACAAATAAAATATTTTACAATGTAAGGTGTGTTCCAACCACAGTGTAGAAATGGTCGTATCTAGAGCTTCACTGACCTTTCAGTCAGAGAGACCGCCAATCATGTTTATGGATGACATATATGTACTTTCGGGATATAAAAGTATGATACACAAGTGACGGTTCTCTTTACTTAGCAACACTTTGGTCTTGATACGATCATTTTTCTGGAAGAATTTTGTTACAATCTGCGATTCCAAAAATGTTGAATATCGCGTCAAAAATAGCTCGGAATTGATATTTCTTGCGCCGTTACATTTTAAATCAAACAGAACTATTTTTCGTGCCATTTATGCTCACATTTGGTATGTTTAGTTTTAGTTTTACGTTAAGGAACAAGAGAAAGTCACTAAAACTAAAAGGGCGGTAGAGAGAGGGCATGTGTGGTCTTATATAAGGCGCAGATGGTCCTGTGACACATGTGATGGAGGGAGGTCTCTGTGTTTGTGTCTGTCTGACTGAGTGACCAGGAGGCTCCCAGAAGCCAGCACCACGGGCTACAACACCTGGGCAGCAGCGGGGTCAGCTAGGGGAGAGGAAACTCAAAGTTCATCGCCTTCTTGGAGGCATAACACCACTATTTGGCTGAAGCTGCAAAAATATCCATTATATGACTTACCTGCACTAGTCCAAAGCTTGTATAAATTGTTGTCATTTTTAATTCAGAAGTCTTTACATTCCCATCTTTATGCTGTCTTTTTTTCCTTAAACACCATTCTTCAGCAATTTTGTTAAAGGACAGAGCATTAAAGCTTGGGTACATCACTGTTTCATAAATACAAACATTTTGTTCATCCCAACAGTAAAATAGAAGTTTAGTTTTGTTGATAAATGTTTTTTTGTGGTTTGAAAATTAGGTGCTTCAAAAGGTACTCCCCCAGCTCTGAACAACATCCATTTTAGTAGTTAATTCATTCATTTATTTAAGCACTTAGATACCAGAAGCATTACTGGTAAGCAGAATCAATGAGCTTTTTAGAGAGTGGTATCCATGAAGGAGACTGGATGTGTCTTTGCAGCAGCCTCATGGCACAGCTGTAGAGCTCTCTGTCCAAAGTCAACTTGAGACTGGGACTCATGCTGTGGCCATGCTCACTCAGCTGCACTTCTCTACATGGACCTGATGCGAGAACACTTCCCTCTGACTCTCTTTGTTCCAACAACATTTATGTTTGCTGATTTTTAATTTCTGTCCCACCTGCATCCACTCCCACTCAAAAAGGTCACAGATTCTGGAGATTTCCCCTGGTATCATTGTCATAATGTTTTCTGTACTTTTTGCTGCTGAACCTTTAATCTCAAAAGGTACTCTTGGTCAGAAACCTAACGTTGATATCCAGAAGGTGCAATGCGTTTTACATAAATGTGTGCTTTTGACTGTACTGTCTTTTTGCTGATCTGCACGATCCACTGGTTTCCACTGGGAGATTTTTGTGGCTGACAACGGTTTTTGTAGCAAACGACTCCCTCGATATGGTGACCTGGAGCCTTTTGTACAAATATGCAGAAATGCAAAATTATTGAATATTAAATACTCTCTTTAGATAAGGCATTGCATAATCAGTGCGTTATTTATTTTTTTACATTTTCTATAAAACTCTACAGTATAAACATCTGTGATAAACTCTATACATCTGCACTTAGTATGGAATTAAAATGTCAGGTTAAGTTAGATTAAGATTTAACATTTTATCAAGCAAATCAAGAAAACATGAACTGTATTTTTTTCCTCATACTCTAAAATAGTTTTTTCTTTGTGTGTTGTATTGTTTTTGAGTAATAGTAATTCTCCTTAATTTCATAATTAGCATTTAGTACTTTCTTGCCAAGTCAATCATATATAAAATGTGATCTAATGCTCACCTGTAAAGACCTGAATACCTCCATATGAACACTGACAGAGATGAGCAGAGGGAGTGGGTCAACATAGCAGCCATCTGATGCTAGCAGATGGGTGCAGATGATTGTGCGAGAGGCTGAAAGGTAAGAGGGAACCGCAAATCAAGAGGACAAGACCAAATGCTTACTGTTCTTAAGGCATCCATTTAGTATTTATCCTCTCTGCTCCACTGCCCCTCTACATAAAAACATGGAGGGGAAACTGTTGATATTTTTTGTGCTGTTTACTTACAATGTTAGGCACAAACCATATGTATTTCTTGTTACTGTTTCACAGAATGGAGCGGTTCCGGGTGAGCCGGTGAAGAAAGATGAAAACTCCCGCAGGGGGAACTGGGGCAACCAGATTGAGTTTGTGCTCACGAGCGTGGGATATGCTGTGGGCCTGGGTAACGTCTGGAGATTCCCATACCTCTGCTATAGAAATGGAGGAGGTGCGTACTTCAATTATCTTCTTGTGTCGCTGAGGTCAGGGTCAAGCTGGGCATTCTTAGCATTTTAAAGTGCTGACCCAGTGACATGCATCGACAGGCTTTACCTCTAGTAATAGAAAAGATAGAAATAGTCTGCCTTAGTCAACAAGAAATCTTACTATAGTCAAAATGCATACGTTCACAAGAGACCAGCTGGCAGCGCTGACCTTGTTCACAACACACAGGAACACACTTTGTATTCAACAACACACGTTTCAAATGTTGAGGAAATTCCAAATGAGAATGTCAAAGTTGTCCCCATAACACCTTTATCGATGTATTGGCTTAAGATGGAGGATGTTAAATACAGTTGAATTTTACAGTGGTCTTAAATGTTTAGGTACTTGACAATGACATTGTTCATACCGTTTATCTTCCATCATCGGTATTGAGAAGTATTATTTGGAAGTATTTAGAATACAGTTACTTCACAAAAGTATAATCAATACATAATGAAAATTTATCATGAGATTCCTGTTTCATATTTCAATATGACGAACACTTTTAGTGGTGATATAAGTGTGTTTTACCCTTTTCAAATTGGCAGCACACAAAACATAACGTCATCACAAAAAACAGGGATATGAGATATTATTTTGCAAATCAAAATGATAGTGTTCCATAATTCAGAAAAAAATAGGTCTCTAATTGGACCAGGTAATGAAATACGTTCCAGAATGAATTTTCTCCCCTTTACTGCTCATATGTTATTAATGAGTTATGTTTGTCAATTGTTGTTGTTGTAAATACTTTCATATATATTCAATTTGATGGTTTTTAGTTTTGGAAGTGTAATTACTCATCTCATGTGCATTTTTCTGCATCTTTACATAGTTTATTTTTGTCTTTTATCTATTTTTTTTCCACCAGATAATATCAAGTGCTTGTGTCCATAGCAACACACTGTTTCCTGTCAGAAATTAGCATTCTCCCTTTTTTCTGTATTCGGTAACTATCAAAAGGGAGCAAAGCTAAAACTAAACATTCTTTAGAGGAATTTCTCAGATTACTATTGGTTAGAATTGGAGAAGTCAAAATGACTGAATTGTGGGAGTCCTTGTGTCAATCTATAATAGAAGTGTAGTTGTAATTTAGAGGTGGTTTTGTTGCATCCTGTGTTCGTCCTGTTTTGTAGCTATACCATGATGCATTCATAGTCTCCTAACATGACGCACTTTGTCGTCTGACACAGGTGCCTTCATGCTGCCATATTTTATCATGCTCGTGTTCTGCGGCATCCCACTTTTCTTCCTTGAACTGTCCTTTGGTCAGTTTGCCAGTTTGGGATGTCTGGGGGTCTGGAAGATAAGTCCCATGTTCAAAGGTAAAGTGAATTGCCTCAACCTACTTTACTTCATTGTACAATAGGATTCTATAATATTTCTCTGACTTCTCCTTAAACAGGTGTGGGCTATGGCATGATGGTGGTGTCCACCTACATTGGCATTTACTACAATGTGGTCATCTGTATTGCCTTCTACTACTTTTTTATGTCTATGACAAACCTTCTACCATGGACTTACTGCAATAATCCTTGGAACACTGCAGACTGCTCTGGAGTTGTAGACTCCGGCTCATATGTCAACTCCAGTCTGGCAAATGCTACTAGCACCCTGCTCACTGCGGTGAACCGCACAAAGAGAACCAGTCCCAGTGAGGAGTATTGGAAGTAAGTCCTTTTGACTGGTTGTATGTGTCATTTATTGCACATTTTAAATGAGGGTTATCATGATTCCCACAGAATGTCAGAGCTGGAGCCTGCCTTTTTGGAGTCCAATTCAAAAGTCAGTTCAGGGACCTCTAGCCAAACAACATTATAAATTACTATTCATAAACAGCATTCAAATGTATAAACTTTACAAGAAGGTTTGTACAAACTAAATACAAACTACACAAACCCATCAGACAAACACAAATTTGATTCTACTTCATCTCTGTTGCTGACACTTGTGCTGGCTGATAAATAAATCATCTTATCTATATTTAGACATTTCAGTTATTTTTTTAATGTATGGCAATTTCTGTTTATTTGGTTTGGATCAGTGGTAGGGGAAACCAGAGCAACTGGAGGAAAATTACGCGGACACAGGGAGAACTTGACCTAGAGCTAACCATTGTACAGAGACATTCAATGTTTTACCTATTCGTGCTCATAACTCTGAGAATGGGTTCTGTTCTTGCAGAATTTGTTTTCACAAATGCTGTTAGGGCATACGCATTGTTGTGTTGTTGCTATTTCTTGTTATGGCCAAGTTTTAGAACATTTAGTCTGTTGTTTTCCATGTTATGCAAGCAACCCCTTATCACTGTTGACACTGAGTTCAAAATGTACTTGCACCTGTTGAGAAAGTCTGTTCAAACACAACGTTTATTTGAGGAAAGCACTCATTCAATATTTGAACTAGATTTGACTGTAAAAGCAGTTAGTGATTGGTATGGGATTCTCCTACAACAGAAAGGAAGGATGATTCTTGTAATCCATGTGCAAGTCAGAGAATTTACTATCACCTCCACTATAAATAGCTTGTTTGACAAAACTTGTTGATGTTGTCGTCACACAATCGGAATGAAGAATGCCCAGAAGAAAAAAAAAACATTTTGCTTTACACTGATGCATTCTCTTTCACAGACATTATGTTTTGAACATTTCGGACGACATTGGGAATTTTGGTGAAGTGCGTCTTCCAATCCTGGGATGCCTGGCTATCTCGTGGGTGGTCGTATTTCTCTGTCTCATCAGGGGCGTAAAGTCATCCGGAAAGGTCAGGATTGTATGCTGTTTCATACATTGCACAATCGACACTCTTGGTTTGATAACTGGACGCATGACGTTTAAACCTTACCGTTCTGCAGGTCGTCTACTTCACCGCAACCTTTCCCTACGTTGTCCTGACGATCCTCTTCATTCGTGGCATTACTCTGGAAGGAGCCTTCAACGGCATCAAGTACTACCTGACCCCTCAGTGGCAGAAAGTGTTGGATGCAAAGGTGCTAATCATAGAAAAGTAGAAGAACCCACAGAGGATACCTTTTGTGCTTAACACTTTGTGAAATTATTTGTGGTGTTGTAGGTTTGGGGAGATGCTGCCTCTCAGATTTTTTACTCGCTTGGCTGTGCTTGGGGAGGTCTGATTACCATGGCGTCCTATAATAAGTTCCACAATAACTGTTTCAGGTTA
The DNA here is from genome assembly GCA_964034765.1 of Knipowitschia caucasica. Lineage (NCBI taxonomy): Eukaryota > Metazoa > Chordata > Actinopteri > Gobiiformes > Gobiidae > Knipowitschia > Knipowitschia caucasica. Next base: position 18,947,943 of record OZ035836.1, on the reverse strand, counting down.
GTACAAGTGTTTTTTTTTTAGTCCTTTCTAACGATTTTAATAACATTTGTGGTTTCGAAGTTTGATCAAGAAATTTTACTGAAACTAGACTTGTTAAGTTTGGGCGAACAACATGTATTTATGCAACCAAAAACAAAGTCGAGGACTACAACTTCAAAAACAAAGTCGAGGACTACAACTTAAATGCAGATAAAAAAAACAAGTGTTGCAGTATAAAGTAAAGTGCGGTTAGGGTTAGGGTTAAAATACAAATTAAAAAGCTATAGAAAACTGATCTGAGCGTAATGTCATAGTGGTACAATAACATCATACTACTACAGGACTGAGACAGGAGTTTTCAGACAGAAGGGGCGGAGCTACACTGGTGTGTTTATTGATATCAGAGTCGGGTTTATGGTTGGGTCAAAAATAGAACTCCTGCTCTGATTTGGATGCGGGAACAATGTATTTTATTATATACTGTATGTTTATATTATATGTCTCAAAGAAAATGATAAAAGAATGAGTTCAGAAAATTGTTGGTTGTATTGATCAGTTAGTCAAGTCATTGCTCTCTCCTGGAGGATTGTGAGGGAGGCTGCGATAAGGCAGAAACGCAGATACTGTTTTGCACCAGTCACAAGCTGATTGCAGTGTTTGAACACCAAGGGAGCGAAGGAGAAGTGCAGAAAAGGTTAGTACATCGTTAAAGAGGAAAAGCCGTAGATAAGCTCTCTCCTGAGCCGATCCACCGTCCCTCAGCCTCACTGAGGACACCACACACAAAGTGAACGAAAAGGCTCAAGATTTAATTTCTGCCTTTTGCCAGTAGTTCGGGGTCATGCTATCAGCACACACAGCTGCACGGCGGCTTAATCATCCTGTGTGTTTCAGCGCCGTCTCCATGGAGCCATCAGCCCATTGGTATACACAATTTGACTGGTCCAAGAGCGGCGAGGCTGCCATCAAAGTCATCCAAAACATCCTTTGTGATAAGTGTACAGGAAATACCAACATAGAGTAGGTTTAGTTTTGCTTTTGAACCCCAAAGTTAAGTCAGAGAGAGGGAAAGTTTGCGATAATCAAATCCACACGTTCAAATACAAGTTTGGAGTAAACAGAGGTTGTTCTTTTACTTGTATTATTATTTCCAAATGTCACTACATGGCTCACCTGTGTAAATGCACCGTACCAATAAATACCTCCTGCTGACCACAGTGTTTTACTTTACTTTATTTCTTATATTATTACTTTAGTATTTTCATTAAGTGTATTATTTATTATAGCTTTTTAGAATGATAGTTATTTTGTTGCTGCTACTGGACACTTGAATTTCTCCTATGGGGATCAATAAAGTATCTATCTATCCATCTGATACTTCTGCCAGTCACTTTACCTGTTGATATTATTACTCATGTTTATTCTGCTCATATTCTCCGCTGCAAAAGTACAATATAAACATCTGTAAATAATTCTGAACCACGTGTAATTATAGCTCCAGAGTTTAATTTATTTTATGTTGTTATATTATTTTGATTATATTGTCTATTATATTACTGTAAATAGACTCTATTTGATGTGTGCAATCTGAGTGCTCTCATTTCCTTCTTTCTCTGCTGTAATGTGCGCAACGATGACACTGAACCCACTGAAATTCCTCCACTGTGGGGCAAATAAAGGAATATCTTATTATACCTTATCTCATCTATTATAAATGTAGTGGAGTTAAATACCATGTGGTGTTTTCATCTGTTGTATCGTTATGTCCACAGAGACAGCATCATTATCAGCATTACCAACTGTGCTACCAGTGTGTATGCTGGTTTTGTCATCTTCTCCATCCTCGGCTTCATGGCTCACCATCTGAACGTCCCCGTGTCCGAAGTGGCCGACCATGGCCCAGGTCTGGCCTTTGTGGCATACCCCGAAGCCCTCACCCTGCTGCCCATCTCCCCTCTGTGGTCACTGCTCTTCTTTTTCATGCTGATCCTTCTGGGGCTGGGGACACAGGTAATTCAATTCAATGTGTTTGCTTTTTTGCTTTTACAAAACACAACATCTTGTACAATGATGGTCGTTCTAATCACAAAACAGACAGATTTCCTGAGACAATTCAAAACTCCTTAGCCGGTGTAAGGGCACACAGGAGGAGACAGCAGGAAAGCTCGCCTCGCTGCGTCACATTTACCTTGTTCTGTTAATTTAGGTGGGGAGACCTGCTGTTCTCTCCAAACGTATGTTCTCATTTATCCCATGTATTTATAAAAACTTGATAAAACTAATTTGTATCAACCCTTTAATGTTCTCTCCTTTTATAAGATGTAGGAGCACAAATAACACAAATAGGTAGTTATGTTTTTGAACCCCTAGTTTGTCTTAATTATAGGTCTTTACCAGATGGTTGAGATACAATTTGATGGTAAAAGTGCCTGAAACCAAATGATAAACATGCCCCAATGAGATAGATTTCAGTTCCAAGCTTAGTAATCCGCCATATGATTGAGGAATCCATTAAAGGGTTAAAAAGTGTTAATTACTTCCATGGATTCTTGCAGTTCTGTCTTTTGGAAACCCTTGTGACGGCCATTGTGGATGAAATTGGTACAGACTGGATCATCAGGAACAAAACCGTGGTCACCCTCTCCATAGCTATCCTCGGGTTTTTACTAGGAGTGCCTCTGACCACACGGGTTTGTGCCAATAACCATTGAGTCATATCATGTTGTTTTCTTGCTTGTGTTAAAGCTGCTTGTTTGTTGCAGGCTGGAATCTACTGGCTGCTGCTGATGGACAACTATGCTGCAAGTTTCTCCTTGGTCATCATCTCCTGCATCATGTGCATCTGTGTCATGTACATTTATGGTAATTATTTCATTGCAAAAAATTATGCATACATCAAACAAGCTATTTAGTTATTCAGAAAACTTTATTGATCCCAAAGGGGATTTCATTTGCACTATAATCTGAAAGGGGCTGTGTTTGGTCATCTAATCAACTTATCTGTTGAACCATAAACCTGGAAAATGGCTACAGTGGTGCCAATTTTTTGAGATATGCATATTACCTTTTTTCCCAAGGTTCTAGAGAAATGGGTAGCAAAACAATTGGTATCTCGATAATGGCCATGCTCCTATGTACCCAATGTAGTGTGGCTTCCATGAGCACCATTCCACAGAATATGCAATAACAATGTTTTTGGAAAGAGTAAAAAGCAGTCTTGATAGACACACTTATGTGGGTGCAGTATTTCTAGATTTAAGAAAAGCATTTGATGTAGAGTACCATGATTTACTTCTGTCTAAGCTGCCATTCTTAAATGTATCTGATAAAGCCATGAAATGGATGGCTTCATATTTGTCTAACAGAAAACAAGTGTCTATGGTCAATGGAGTGAAATCAAGTTTTATAAATTGTCCACTAGGGGTCCCCCAAGGATCTGTTCTTGGTTATTTTATTTTCGCTGTTCATGAATGATCTAACCGATATTTATAAATGTGTACGTATACAATTATATGCCGATGATGCAGTGAATCTACCCAAGTGCAAAATCATCTGAGAAAGCTGCAAAAATTCCTATGTCAGCACTTGAACATATTCAGAATTGGCTCACAAGGTTCTGTCTTCTTCTGAACAAACAAAAAACTGTTTGTATGATGTTCTCTGAAAAGGCCTCTAGCATCGCCCACTCCAATGTGTTTATTAACAATCAGAAACAACTAGAAATAGTAACTATTAAGTTTTGAGAACTTTATCAAATTAAAAAATGCTTGTTCCATATATAAAGTGTTCATGGGTTAGCCCCACTCCCCAGAAGGATCCCATTAGATATGAAACTTCAAATACCTTCATACATGACATTCCCAAAAGTCAAACCTCCACTAGAGTTCAACAGTTTTATGGCAGAGGGCACACAATAATTGGAAACACTGTTTGTTTTTAGAGCTGGAGCATAAAACCAAAGCCCTGAAGGCATCATCACAAAGTCAGCGATCAGAGAATGTTTGGGCTGAGCCAGTATACGCTTCATTCAGCACCTGTTCCATCTGCAGATTTTAGAGCATGTTTTGACAATACTCTGTTACTTGTTTCGGTTGACACCGTTTTTGTTATTACAGGTCACAAGAACTACTTTAAAGATGTTGAGATGATGCTTGGCTTCCCTCCTCCCCTGTTCTTCAGGATCTGCTGGAGATTCATTTCCCCCGTCATCATTAGTGTAAGGAAACTCAATGCGATGTGCATGCATTTACAATTATATGACTACTATTTCAGCCTAAATGAACTGCAAAATGTCCACTCGAGATGTATTGTGGCGAAAAAAATTGTTTTGAGTGGAACATATTTGATCCATGTCCCAAAAGCAATGGCACTAAGCTGCTGGACTGACTAAGACATCCATTATTTTGGATTAGTGGTCTGATTTCAGTTCCGTTTGGGGTTGTTAAAGATATGAAATATTTGTACTGTGACAGTGCCAGCACAACTCTAGCTTGGGTACAGCCTTTTGCATTTGAAGCTGAAGTACTACTATGCATTCTGAGTACATTGATATCACTTTGTCATATCACTTATGTTTTTTGTTTTGTTTGTTTGTAAATGTAGTTCATCCTGATATTCACCGTGATCCAGTACAAACCTATCACCTACAACGACTATGTGTATCCGGGCTGGTCTCTGGGCATTGGTTTTTGCATGGCCCTGTCCTCTGTGATTTGCATACCCATATATGCCCTCTACAAAATCTCCAGATCCCCAGGAGCCACCTTCAAAGAGGTATCAAGTACTTATATTATTCCGATGCATCTTATTCTGCATAGATTTTCTTCAAATACTATATAGTGTTTTTAGAGCTTTATATGATTTTTTTATTTTTTTTTATATATTTTAGGTTTTATTCAAACGATGTCACACATGTTATTTGTGTAGAGCAAATGGGTACACCATTTATTTTACCCCCCCTAAATGATTTTTGTTCTTTATTATACTACTACTACTACAAAACTTTAATTGTAGTATTTAAGGTAAGAGGTTAGTGTGTGCTACCATGGCATGTTTTACTATATTTTATTCAATACTTTTTTAATTTTAATTAATTTAATCATTTATTTAAAAAAAAAAAAATAGAACACAAATATACACACACGTACACAGGTACAAAAATAATGTCCCTCCTAGTTCCACTTGTTGAGGGTACTCTTGGCATTGTACATGTGTGCTGTTCCAAAAAGTATCAATAAAAGTCATAGTCCAGTTGGTCAGACAGTGAGTGAAGAGAAGAGAAGTAAAGTACAGACCAAGCCTATTGTCTTAAGAAAGCAACTATGTAATGTATTCTAAACATTGAACCCAAAAAGTGATTAAACATCCAATTTATCCACCACCGACTGTGACATGTGTATGTCAGAAAAGAATGTTTCAGGGGTTGCTTCAATTTAAGGAGTCTCTGGATTGCTTGTTTTATTTAAGATAAGACACGATAAACTTTATTGATCTCACAATGGAGAAATGTACATGTCACATTTGACATAAATAGAATCACTCAGGGTGAATAAAAGACAGTAAGTGTTAAAAGGTTAAAATATAGAAAAATAATATATAAGATAATATTAAGATTATATTATGTACAATAAAATTTAAAGTGACTATAGAAGTGCGAGATTTTCAGTCCTAGTGCAGGTCATTAAAGTCACTTGTTGTACAGGCTGACAGCAGTGGGGATGAAGGCCCTGCAAAAGTATGTATATTTCCCTTTTTTCTTCTTTAATACCATCTCTGCTTCGATCATCAGCGACTAAGGTATGCATGCCGCCCACATCCAGAGTGGGGCCCCGCGCTTCGGGAGCACCGGATAGGCCGCTACGCACCCATGGCTGCTGCCCCCGAAGACGCACCGGAGGCTCACCCTCTGAAGGAGAAGGACGAGCTCAAAGAGGAGCCCAACGAGGTGAAGAAAGAGGAGATCAGTCTCACCATTCAGGGAAGCAACGGCTCCACCAACACACACAACAGCCCCAACGCCAGCGCATAGACGCCCCGAGTCATCATCCAAACGCCAGCTCCTCGTCTGCCCGCCCCCTGCCTGCCCCATACAAGCCACTTTCCCACAGGCCTTTGTGGGGGAGATCCCATTTGCTGGAGACCTTTACATATTGTAAAGGCTTATTATATCTAACCTAACCTTCTATCTATCTGCGTGTGGTCTGTGGAGTCAAGTTTTAAAAAAGGAGGAAAAAATTTGAATAACTTCCAAAATGAATCGTGTGTTTGCGTATGTTGTGAGTAAGCATGAGTGAGTTTTTAATTTGTTAGATATAATTTAAAGATGCAGTTATATTTCTACGTTTTCTGTCAAACTTGTGCGTGTTTCATCTTTATGCAGTTAGTCAGTGTTGAGTAGAGTGTTTGGCCGCATGCATTTTATTTGTGCAGCGACATGGATACAACACGTTAAGGCGGTTGGTGGATGTGTTGTAGGACATAGTGGTGCTGTCATTTGGTGGACAGGTGTGACTTACAATGGCCATACTTGTAAAGATCGACGAGCAGGGAGAGGAATATGAAGGAACACTGTTACACAAGTTTGCATTCAAAATCTTATACATTTTACAGCACATGGTGACCTCAAATTTAGTTTCCAACTAAATCCTAGGTGTGTTGTTGTTGCTACTTGGCTGCAAGAGCACATTTAACTTGACACAGTTGATGGGATACTCAGTGGGACGTATTTCCACAATTTCACTAAAGCTGCTTCAATTGATGACGTCAAATACTTAACAAATAATCCTCAATGTGTTTGGATATCACAATAACATTCTAAAGTGAGCCAATTATGAGACAAGTTCACAGGACATTGCAGTGCCAATTTCTCAGGGTCCACATGAACTGTTTTATCACCTGTGGAAACCTTGTCCTGTTTTATGTCATGTATTATATATTAGGGACCTAAATCATCTCAAAGAAACACATTCAAAATAATATTGTATTTTAATCTTAGAATAATGATTTGCCTTTATATAGTTGTTCTGGACATGCAATCATGTGTCTGTCTCACTTTGTGGTCACTCACTCTTCCTTTAGCCAAAGCTGCCCTGGGCAGATGGAAGTGCGGCTGCGAGTCAGCTCAACCAGCCACAGTCGCCTTTATGCATGGTTAGAATTGTCTTATTCAAGGACACAAAGGCAGTATGTATCAGTGGAAGTTATCCAACCACGCTTAGAAGAAAACATTCACTACTTACACTGCAGTAGTCATCCTTAGTTTACAAAGTCTTCCAATACTTGTTTCACTGTGAAGAGAACAGGACACAACAGCATTCTGTGTTTTGTTTATATAGTCTATATCTATGTTCATGTTTGAGGGACACCGTTTTGCTTACATTATTGCAACAAGCAGTGGTTATGTGGAAGATCACACAGAGCATTATCATCAATACAGTAATGGCAGCAATGGCGAATGCCTCTGAGCAGCTGCTGTCCCTCCTTTCAAGAGAGACATCACAAAATAAACGCATCTCAAAACCCTGCTGCTTTTGAAGAACAGTTGTTCTGGTGTGCCGAGCAAAACTGTGGCCCTTTGGCGAAAGTGAGCCAATCAATAGATGATATTACCAGAGAACTGTACATGTTTTATCAGCCAATATGTTTGTCCCACAGAGACTGAGCCAGTCTGAAACAGTCGGAACCTTTAATATAGAACCAGATGTGAGCATCATAGAAAGTGTGAATACAGAAAGATTCTACTTAAAGATTTACACTATACTTTATCTCTCCCTTTACGTATTTCTATTGCAAACTAATTTAGTAAATGGTCATAAAAGTTTATTTTGTAAAAAAAAAAAAAAAAAAAAAAAGAAAGAAAAAGATAGAGAAAGAAAGATTAGTACAAATAGCGTTTACCATATATCTCTTGTAACATCATTTGCTGGTTTCTTGGCGGCTTGGTGGTGTTTTGTGTCTCTGCTCTTTGGAGTGGAGCCGTGCAGCATGGTTCAGCTGGTTCAGCACAGAGACTGGGTGCTTGCTCTCAAACCCTCACATCAGGCCGATCACTGTGAACTATTCTCACATCTGAAGCAGCCCTTTGCTCTAGAGCTTATGTGGATGTTTGCTCAGCTGAAAGTGGCTTCCACGTTTTACAATGTTTTTGTCGTAGTTTGGTACTTGAGTTTATAATGAGTTTTTAAGAACATCATGCTAATGTTTATTCTCTACTTATGTTTTGTCAGTATTATTACACTGAAACTGAACAGAGTGCTTTCTTCATCAGACCACAAGAGGGCAACCTGCTCACTGAGGGCAGTCAAGTCATACTATAAAACTGTTTGCGCTGCAAGAGCTATTGCAAGACCTATTTACAACTTGTCAAAAAATATATCTAAGCACAAGAGTTTCAAAAGTAACAATAACATGTGAAAGTCGAAACATTCCTCAAACTATAAACTATTATTAATTGCCCCTAGCACTTACAGTTACTACACCCAAGAACATTGATTGACAACATATGTATTCAGAGCATTACAGTGTATTGTGATGGGAGCTTGTGTGTCCTGTGTGTTGCTGCTGTAGTGGATTTATTGTGGCTGCCCCTTTGTACAGAAATGTAAAAAAATATATATATTCAGACTGTGTTGCTGTGTTTTTTTCTTTTTGAAGTGGAGCAAGGCTTACCCACAGGAGGGGCCTGGATATTGTTTTGTTTTTTCTTTCGCTTTGTGCTTCATGTTGTGTAACGTAGATGTCTTGTGTACGTTGTGCTCACTGTGACGTAGAAGCGTAGAGCCTGCATGTATCGCAGACGTAGTGTTGATGTCAGTGTGTCGACAATAATGTCAGGAAATAGACAAGTCGTATCTTCTACTAATATTGACAGTGTATCTTTGGAAACCTATTTTCTACTAAAGACAAAGTACCTATTTTATCTTTGGATTTTAATAGTTTGTTTAGGTTTTGGTACGCTACTTTTGGTTGTTTTTTGCTTCTCATTGTTGACGGGAGACACTACAGTTTAATGGGAACAGTGTTACACACACACACACACATATATTGTGGGAATAGAATATGATCATATTTTGTTTATTCTTTTATCGACAGTATTTGAAATAAGGGGGAGGTTAGTGAATTTGAAAGTAATTTTGGGGTATTATTGGTCTTTCATTTCTGAAATTGTAATTAAGTAATCTTTCAGTAAAGTAAAATTTCAGACTACGGTCACACAAAGCGCTTTACAAATTGAGAGAATTTCTATTCGTTTTGAGTTCTATTCATTTTTCTTTGGGTAAAAACTGCTTCTTGGTGAAAGCTTTTGCCTGTAGTGTCTCACCTTTGACGCATATTGAAACTCAAAAGAAGAAACCAGGCATTGCCAAACTCTTGGATGGAAACTTGAACTACAACAGAATGAGTAGTTTTAACTTTGAACAGAAGTACAGATGTACAGACGATGTATTTTTGCTGTTGTATACTGCTGTAACTGTGATCAGAGCTGAAGGAAAAATTTCAACAGAAAACACCAAATGACTGATACGAGGATTACACAAGCATTTCTCCATTCCTGTGTTAATGGCATCTATATATTCTGTCTAAATCTGTCAATATCTATGTCCATGGAAGAGGAACATTGCTCAAAAGCTGTAGCCCTGGTTAAAGTTGAAATATGTTGCTCAAGAATGTGTAGTATTTGGAAACACCCCGCCTACTTGCTTCTAACCTTGTTGAATTATGCATCTGCACTGATGTTTTAAAGCACAACCTTTAACACTGTATTTACAAAGCTGTGACTTACCTAATTCTCCACCACCTGCCAAACGTCACTTCTTCCAAGCACCATTCTCATCCTCAGCACTTTAATCATGTTAGTTTTATGGCAATAATGAAAATAAATGTGCACAATGTAATAACTGAATCTCAGTTGTGCTGCTGATGTTCCTTTACACCACTGTGAGTTGTTTTGGTGGAGAAAAAGCACAAATGAAAGACAGAATGCAAGTATTCTATCATATCTGTACCTATCTAACACGTCTTCAACCTTTAGGGCCAAAATCCATGGAAATGTCTTAGTCCTGTCCTGTATATCGTAAACTGTTGTATTACAAAATGATGAATAAAATGTATTTTAAAGATCACTTGATGTTGCCGCTCTTTATTACTTACTATCAAGCGCTTGAGTTGAAGAAGTTGATCTTTGATGCTATATGCTGTAACACCACTAGAGGGCGGCCCACTGTTTACAAACGACATCATCAATTATGCATTTATATCGATGTGAAGGTTACACGCCACCTGCAAAAAATATAACAAATTGAATATTCTTAACTGCGTGGAAAAGCTTCAATTTGTTCTGTTCTGTTACATGACGATAAATGAGTACCATGGAATGACGGAAGATGCAGACGGAGGCTCCAGGTTTGTGAAGTTGCAACCAGACAGTGTCTTGTAAATAGCACATTTTATAAAACAAGTTTCCAAAGTGCTGCACAGATACAATGAACACATTTAAGTATGCACAGAGTAAAAACAATAAAACACCAGAACGTGATAAAAACGACAAAATACTCGATATTTGTAAAAATAAAAATAAAAAAAACGATGAAAAAAATTAACACTGTCTGGTGAGGGGAAAAAAAAAATCAGTCAACCAATTATTCCATTGCATTATAAAACATTTGAACTATAGCATATTCGTCAGGAAGTGCCTGACAGCAATATGCCGGTTTAGACTGGTTGTTTTTGTTCTGTGTTTATGATTTAGCTATTAATAGTTCATCCTCGTGTCAGTTTGAAACACAACACAAAGATTCAACAATCCCAGTTGTATTACACATTTAGGTCTATGGACCCGTTATAGATCCATGTTATGAGCTGGCTCCCCTCTCTTCCAGCTGATGATCCACCTGTTGTTTCCATAACAAGCCACGTGGGGGCAGTGTGGTTCCGAATAAAATCGCATAACAATGATAAACGCAAACCACAGCAAATACACAGCTCATCAGTCATAGTTTTGACCACTGTGTACAGAGAATCAGCTGTCCACATCAGAAGAATATCGCTGTTTGAAGATCCATTAACAAGCATCTGTTTTGGATTTTCTGTTTTGCTGCTCTGGGTCAAAAATATGACTTAATTAACACAACAGATATTTTAGTGCCACACTTTCAAATCTTTGATAACCAATGTGATGTGATGCTCTGGATTGTAGGGGGCAGACACAGGGGCAGTTTGTCACTGTCCAATTTGTCGCTACATGCGCTGGTCAACTGCCAAGTCGCCTTGAGGACAAGAAGGGCATTTTCCTTGTGGCACTAAAAACAATTTAGCAGCAAGTGGGACATTATAGTATTTTGTCCAAAGGTGACCTGGGTTCTGGGTAAAGCTGCAGTCACTGAACACCATCACTGTATAGGACTGAACCTTGCCATCACCGTAATACACACAACAAGCTGGAATGGATAATTCTAAAATGCTAGCTTTCACTTATTGCCATTGCATATCCTGATGCAGCTACAGAAAGTATTCATGGATTATGATTAACTATTTGTTTTGTATCAACTCCAAACATGGTCACAGTGCCTTTATTGTTCTTTCATGTTGGTATCAATTTTTCCCCCCGACTTGGATGTTGCTAAGGAGACGTCAAGGAGAAATCTGAAATAAATATTTGAGGCTCTTCAGCTGGTTTCTCTTGAGGCAGAGGAGCAACGGCTTTATTACGAGCTCCGCACCTCATCTCTAAGGAAACCCCCCGGCACTCTGGAGGAAACAACCAATGCTCATGGCCATAGGTGAGGGTGGAAACATCGATCAGTAAATCAATGTGACTTAGCTTCCTCTTCACCACAACAGTCCGACTTGTCAATCTCATGATCCATCCTTTCCTCTCTCGTGAACAAGACCCTGAGATACCAAAGTACATATAAGCGGAACTCGTCCACTTGGGGAAGGGCCTCTCCATCCACTTGACGCGAGAGAGCCTGCTGCTCAAGAATCCTAGTCAAAGAATGTTAGGTGTGTTTTCTTTTTACTATTTAGACTTATTGAAAATCAAATGTTTATCTCTGTCATAGCTGACACATACATCATCAATCAAATGAAGATACCACCTCTCCCACACATGGGGCACTCACATGGGTCTGTGAGGCTGACCACCATTCAGACGGCACCGTCAGTGATTAAATGTGGATAAATCAACACTTCTAGCTAATGTTGTACGAGTATGTGGACAGTCCTTTCATAGGCTTTGTTGCTAATGGCTAATACTGAAGAGCGAGACAACGCCTCGAGGGTTAGCCAGTAGCACATTCGACATACAGTACAGACCAAAAGTTTAGACAAACTTTCTCATTCAATGTTTCCTTTCTTTTCATGACTATTGACTGTAGATTCACACCCAGACTGTGTAAGGGCTTTTTTACCAATAAGGAGAGTGATGAGTGCTGGGCCAGATGACCTGGTCTCCACAGTCACCGGACCTGAACCCAATCCAGATGGTTTTGGGGTGAGCTGGACCACAGAGTGAAGGCGAAAGGGCCAACAAGTGCTAAGCATCTCTGGGAACTTCAAGACTGTTGGAAGACCATTTCAGGTCCTCTTGAAGCTCATCAAAAGAATGCCAAGAGTGTACGAGGCAGTAATCAGAGCAAAAGGTACGTACATAATTCCACATGAGTTAATTCATAGTTTGGATGCCTTCTGTGTGAATCTACAATTTTCATAATCATGAAAATAAAAAACTCTGAATGAGAAGGTGTGTCCAAACTTTTGGTCTATACTGTATACAGTCAAGTCTCCAAAGCTCATTGGCCAAAAACCTGTTCACAGCCTAAACTCACCAGTATTTGACTGCTGTCAACCAATATCGCTCAGAAGTCCACAATATTTCAAGAAAGAGAGTTCGCATGAACTCAACATATACACAAATCATGTCCAATAAATCAACGATTGAATAAAAATGACCTTGTAAGTTGGATGTCTGCAGGGTGCAGTAGAACACATGCTCAGACTGGAGGAAATGACTCGGCCCACACTGACAGCGAGGGGTATTGCCAACACTCTGAGCTCTCCTGACAGCAGAGGAAAAACACTGGCCTTTATACTCAGTGTGTTAGAATCTTCACACAATACTGATGTAGCGTCTGGTAAATGATCAAAATTCATTCTGAAACATTCACTTGGCATATTTAAAGGTGTAACTGTTTTGTGTCAACAATAACAACAACACAAATATTCAGATCAGAAAACAATGTAGCTTTAACTTTATGGTAACGTTCTGTAATCACGCGGCTTCACAAACACCAGAGATCTTATTTATAACATGTGCGTGCGTATCATACATGACTTTCCACCTTTTCAGTGATATAATAATCACGCATTTTGGTCAAAAAATCTGTTTTGCCACTTGGAGCTCTCAGAGAGGAGATAGAATGTGATCTGTGGTAAGAAAAACAGGAAGGAAGCCCCTTCGATGATTTTTTTTCTTTTTCTAAATGTATTACAAGGAATTATCAATGACCCTTCAACATTTATTGGACACAATATTATAATTTTTCTTTTGTTGATATTTAATTCTACCCTGTCATTACCAGTGGGGGCGTGTCCCGGCTCAAAAATGTCCAAAATGACGTGCGCTGACGTGCTTGCAATACCACCCAGGGCCGATGGGGGCGGATCCGGAATAAGAATTATATTATAAGAATACATATCTTCTCACCTCTCGAAAACGACTTTACAGGATGGTCAAAAAGTCGGCCCTTGGCCCAATGTTACGTTCCAAATGTGTGTCAATGCTGAGGGGAGTGTTTTTTTGGTGGACCAGTCTAGTTTAGTCGCTGTGGAATTTTGAAGGCACTATGGGGCTAGTGCCGACTGACGCATGCGCAAATGCGTTTTTTCACATTTTTGTTACCCCGAGGCCATTTTGAAAAGCCCCATAGAAGGTGAAAGTGATGGCATATTAGTTTGAACGCTAGAAATAGGCATAACTACGTTCATTAATATTTAGTCTATGGTCATCACCCAGTCAAAAGTTTGTTTTTTCCCTAACCTGTCACACTTTGAGTCTATATGCTAACATTATTGCACAAATGTTGTCTGATCATCATTTAGTCTTTTGACACAATTAGCAAACATGATGTATGATTACAACACTGGAGCAATGTCTGCCTGAAGTCTTCATCTATAGGTCTTCCATTCAAATAACAAAATTCCAGCTTTTGGCATTAACCAAATTCACCTCACAATGTACAGTATTCTTTAAAAAAAACAAACAAACAATTAACATGCCATTGTAAGCAGACATCAATTCTCACTCCAAGCTCTGAACGGGTTTTCATTTAACATATTATAAGCTACAAGCTCAACGTCCAGGAAACCCGATCTGAGCAGATACCACAAAACAAACATCAAAACTTTATTTCTCTGCCTCATGGTTTAATATCAATGTCCTGTTTAAGCTCCATGTCCTGCTCTGTCCGTGTTGCCCTCACTGACAGATTCAGATCAGCAGCTCCGACTTGTCGCTTGGGGAATCGTGCCGTTCATCACTGTAATGGAGGCGTATTGATCGTGGTGCTGAGGCATGATAGCCCCTGCAATAGTAATGGAGCAGAGAAGCATATCTCAGATGAAACGCACTGGGAGACTGAGGAGAGGAAAGCTACACCTGTTGACACACTTCTGACTGCGGACAGCAACTGGATAAAACTGCGGCTACATCAAGGCTTCAACTGCTTGGTTTGAGAAGGATATGTGTGTATGTAAATATACTAAAACCATAAGCAGCATACTATATCAGTGAGACGGCGGCACAGTGGTTAGTACTTGTGCATCACAGAAAGAAGGTCCTGTTATGATCTGGTGTATTTACAGCTGCTGCATTTCATTAATACACACGTTCCCATACAATAATGAAAATGAATACAAAATAAAAAAATAAAAAACAATTAAATACCAAGTAAGTGGCAGTCTTTTCAACTGTTTTGTTTCAGTGTATTAAGATGTCCAACTAGATCCCAAAAACAACTTAATTTGAGTATTATGTAGTAGCCAAATACTATAGTGTAACTCCCTATTCATATAAGGTAAATATAATTATGTGACTTTTAAATATGAGGGGATTTTTATAATACACTATTGGAGCAGTACATCAAAGTAATTAAAGCACAAAGTTATTATGATTAAAATGATTATAATTATGATTAGTAGAAGTGGTAGCAGCAGTAGTGGTATCAAGGACACAATGTATTGAGGACAAGTTGACCTTTCAGTGCAGGGATCAGAATCTAAGAACATGAATTTAAATACTTGTAATGTGTTTCTTTTTTAAACAGACAGACCAGAAATCATCTCTCTTTAAGAACCATTCATCCATTTTCAGGCAAAGTGGGGTGAAGTGTCTTGCTCAACGACACAGCAACGGTAGACATCACTGGTCGTCAAGTAGGTCTCGTGGTGGGACCGAATCCACAACCTTCGTGCTTTACCAACTGAGCCACTGTCGCCCACCTCTCTGTAAAAACCAATCCGGAGAATCTTTGAGTGTCTAGTGTTGAGTAAGTTCAAGATTCAAGATTCAATTTCAGTGTCACAAAGAAGTGAAGTTTAGAGCATCAACAACAAGTGCATAAACTTAATAGATATTAGAAGTTACTGGAAAAAATAAGTAGAAAAAATCCTCAGTCATATTTGCCAAAAAGAAATGTATTTTGTGTCATAAGTAATAAACAAACAAAATTGATAATATTTATGGGCTCCTCCTGTTGCCCTTGTCTTGCAATAGTGGTTGGGAGTGAAACAGAACAGTTATAGTAAGTACAGTGTATAGTATGGCTTTCTATAAGCATTTACACACTGCAGACCCAGTATGTGTTTGACATCTGTTTGACATGGGACTCGCAATGTGAAAGCTTTGGCGAGCTGTTTGCAACCCATGTCCGCTTTTCACCACAGGGAACACTGGAACAAAAAGTCAAAACAAACTTCTTCTTAAGTCACGCACCATCTCATTATGCAAAGTGTTTTCCCTTGTGTGACTTGTTTGTGGTCTTATACCCTTCTTCATTTAATCAACAGCTCAGCAAAAAGTTATAAAACAGTCTGGCGTATAATGATTAAGAGATCCTTTGTTCGTCCCACAGTGGGGATAATCCAGTATTCATCAATGAGCACACCCTGGTGTCGTGTCTGAGGAGGGTCAAGTTTTCCGTACACCCTAGGGATTGTGGGCTTTTTGGTTGGTGTGTAATTGCCTTTTGAAATCGTCCTCTGTTGGAGCCTTTACAGCAGCAACAGAAGACGCAAATTGACAACAACATTTTAAGTAAGCCGCATTACCGCACTAATGCTCATCCTCCTCATAAGAAAAATGCTGCCGATTTGTCAA
This sequence comes from Knipowitschia caucasica, assembly GCA_964034765.1. Lineage (NCBI taxonomy): Eukaryota > Metazoa > Chordata > Actinopteri > Gobiiformes > Gobiidae > Knipowitschia > Knipowitschia caucasica. The sequence continues at coordinate 18,931,592 of OZ035836.1, read as the reverse complement.
ATCTGGTCTGGATCCATGACAGATGCCGGCGAGATAACAACGACTTAGCACACATCTATAGACAGGCCAAGTAATGCGATCATGTCCTAGTGAAGAGTATGAGAGCCGACAGCATTATAAATGTCCCGAACAACAGCTGTAAAAGGGCGCACTGACACTGGTGCCACTAATCACTGAGGGATTGTCAGAAAGGGCCGGCGAATTATGGCATCAGATAAAACCGCAAATTAAAGACCGACGTTTTTGTTTAAGACCTCACACCTCGACAGATGTCAGTATCCGTGATGCGTATTTTCAAGAAACGTCATACATTTGTGGGATATTGAACAGACTCACCACAAAACCTGACGTCGCCCACGAAAACTTGAACGGCGCCAATATGCTCATGTCTTATTGTGTTAAACCTCAGAATCTTTCAAATCCAGTCCATTGACAATTTATGATTTCATTTGTACAGCCTCTTCATTAATTCAATTTGATTTCAATTCAATTTTCTCTTGTATTAACCTAAATGACAACAGTAGTTATCTCGGAGGACTTAGCAAAACATTTCAAACACAAGAAATGCAAAGTTAAGATTATTAATGTTGTACTTTTCCGTGGGAGCAGAGCCCTCTCTCAGTATGGGTGTTGTTCCTTGCCGGTGCAGGCGGGGCTAAGGACAGTGGTGATCCGCGACTTTTGAGGACTTTTAAGGACATTTACGGACAAAGGTCATCAGCCCCTTATTAACCTATAGCTCCTTTGAGTTTGTTATTATTGCATTTCTTTTAATCAATTAATCTGTTTTATTTTGTGCTCTGTTTTTGAGGAATTGTCTATCTTATCCTGTCTTATCATTAGGTCTATACACAAATACATTGAATTGAATCAAATCAAGTATAAAGTGTTGCTATAGTTACCTGCAAGATACTGTACCAGACCTGAGCAAAAGTCCAAAACCAATTATACTGCTTTATCAGTGAAATGAATTATATACAGTGTATTTACTTTCTTAGAATATTGTATTCACCATTATTTTTGGAAAAGGTTTATGTATGGATGTGGTCAAGCCCCCTATGCTATTCTAAAGATTGAACCTAGAACACAATGTTATGTTATCTTACCTGTGTCTGTCCTTGTAACTGTGACTGTAACTTTGTGCTGTTCTCTGGACTATGTTTTTATTTTCCTTCTGTCAATGTTTCTTTTCCTGCCTTAGGACAACGGATGCAATTTAGCTCTCACGCTAATTCTGGTACATTTACATTGATGCTTTTGGCTGACGTGTTGATTAATGTGCACTGTCCTAATTCAAATAAATAAATAAATAAATAAAATAACAATCAGTGTAAAATAACAAGCCTTTCTTACCCCAGTTTTGATTCAATCAAGCAGCAAAAGAAAATCCAAAACTCAACTCAAATGAAAAGGCCTACATAATATCAACAAATATGTAAGTATAAAATACACTAAAACAATAAGATAAGATATCAAAGATAAAAAGTAAACGACTGGGATCTTGAAACCCCTTTTCCCTCTGACAACAGGGGGTAACATTGGCAAGGGGGTACACAGGGCAAAAAGGTTGGGGACCACTGCTTTAGTCCACCCCTTTTGAGCTCTGATTATTTTTCTAAATTGACATTGGGCATTGGTGAAAGAATAGAAATGGCTGCATGTTTAACTAATAAAAGTATTGTATATGTACCATTCATCAAACACTGTGTTCAGTCCTGTCTCCTATCTCTCCCTGTGCTCACTCTCATATCGCGAGTTGTGTTTTGCTACAGATTTGCAATTTGGCAAAAGCAATACTGCGAAGAGGCTAAACCAATCATAACCCGTATACTGTGTGGCTTTGTTCAAACATCAGATGAAAGACCCCATTAATCACTGCGACAAAAGTGACATCATGACAGAGATCCACATAAATGTCAGAACAGTTTGATCGTCTCATAATGCCATTCTGGTAATGTCACATGCCGCAAGGAAATGTGCCTCCGTAAGCAAACACATGTAGATGTGACATATTAAACATTGTGCCTCTAATTTACACTGAATGTTTATGGATTATTTTATGTTGCAAGTCGGCGCAATCGTACCCTTTCTCGGTGATAAGCATATTAACACTGAGAACAATATGCATGAATTAAAGCTATGGTGTTGTCAGAGCCTGTGCTTCACCAGAAGACATTTCTGTGTTTGATTCCACCTGTGGAAAGTTTTCATGTTCTCCTTGTGACTGCGTCGGTTTCCTCCAGATGATCCAGATTCCATACAACTCATTTCTACTAAACTTGTAAATAACTGTTTTGGCAAGCACATGCAACCCTGTTTCTGAAGCATGTTTTTTTCCTTTCTGGTAGAAGTGGGAAACCAAGAAACAAAGTTTCAAAATGGATAGAAATCTTTGACGCATAAACATTTAAAAAGCATTCACAAATGTTGTGGTAGATTATTTTGAGTTTAGGGTGGTAGATGTTTCTTATTATTGCAGTTTCTTGTTCTATTGATTGATTCTCTGATCTGTTCTTGGCAAATTTACAAAAAATAAAAAGGAAGCTTCGTCTCAACATTTTACACAATGAAATTTGTTTCTGTGAAAGAAAAAAATGGATGATCTCGGGATTCCATTAATGGGTCAACAGTTCAGCTTGAAAATAATCAAATGATCTGGAAAGGAGAGGAAAACACATTCAAACCCACGTCTACCATCGGCGAGTTCTCTAGAACAGATTCCAGAATTGTAAGTTGCCATGTCCTCCATAAAAGTTAAGTTATAACAAATGTGATTAGAGGCAGATTGCTGCCTCTGTGACCTGGCAATGGATAAAGCAGAAGAAAATGGATGGATGACTATCTCTCCACTACTGGATATGGTGTCAATGTTTTCACAAAGAATAATTTAATTAATCACATGGGTAAACCAACTTGGATGTATCTTCTCACAGTTTGTTGTGCTCAAAATAATTCTCCATCAGTGAGTTTTGTAAGATATGGGCAGAGAGCAAAGCTGCTGTGTGGTGCAAAAAAAACCCCAATTTCAAGAAAAATACAAAACTAAAACCAATGTTCCTGCATCTAAGTGGAACCGTCTGCAACTAAAACACATGTACAACACATGTACAGCACATGTACAACACATGTACAACACATGAACAACACATGTACAACACATGAACAACACATGTACAGCACATGAACAACACATGAACAACACATGTACAGCACATGAACAACACATGTACAACACATGTACAACACATGAACAACACATGTACAACACATGAACAACACATGTACAACACATGAACAACACATGAACAACACATGAACAACACATGAACAACACATGTACAACACATGAACAACACATGTACAGCACATGAACAACACATGAACAACACATGAACAACACATGTACAACACATGTACAACACATGGCAAGGCAAGGCAAGGCAAGGCAAGGCAAGGCAAGTTTATTTATATAGCACAATTCATACACAAGGCAATTCAAAGTGCTGAACAAAACAAGAAAGCATTAAAATCATAAATTATCACAGAACATTAAAAAGAAAGATAAAAATATAAAATCCCTCAGTTGTATGCACAGCTAAACAGAACCGTCTTTAACCTGGTTTTAAACATTGTCAGAGAGGAGGCCTGTCTCACATCTTCAGGAAGACTGTTCCAGATTTTAGCAGCATTAATCTGAAAAGCAGCCTCCCCATGTTTAGTTCTGACTCTGGGCACTAACAGGAGTCCAGTCCCTGTGCTCCTCAGAGTCCGGGCTGGTTCATATGGGACTAACATGTCACTAATATATTTTGGTGCGAGGCTATGGAGAGACTTGTACACAAGCAGAGCTGTTTTAAAGTCTATTCTCTGAGCCACAGGAAGCCAGTGCAGAGACCTGAGGACTGGACTAATGTGGTCGTACTTCCTGGTTCTTGTCAGGACTCGAGCTGCTGCATTTTGAATGTACTGCAGCTGTTTTACAGCCTGTTTGGACAGACCTGTGAGCAGGCCATTGCAGTAGTCTAACCTACTGGAGACAAATGCATGGATAAGAATCTCCAAGTCTGCTTTAGACACTATGTTTTTGATCCTGGCAATGTTTTTTAGATGGTAAAAAGCTGCTGATGTTACTGATTTGATGTGGCTATTAAAATTTAAGTCTGAGTCCAGTATTACCCCTAGATTTCTGACCTTGTTTGAAGGTTTTAGGGAGAGAGACTGTAGGTGACAGATGACGCTCTCTCTTTGTTTCTGGGGACCAAAGACAATCATTTCAGTTTTGTCTGCGTTTAGCTGAAGGAAGTTGTTTTGCATCCACTCACTGATCTGTTGAATACAGTGAAGGAGTGAGTCCACTGGTCCATGTTCTCCTGCAGTCAGTGAGACATAGATCTGAGTGTCGTCTGCATAGTTATGATAGGAAACTTTGTTTCTGCGTATTAACTGACCTAACGGCAGCATGTAGAGATTGAACAGAAGAGGTCCCAGGATCGACCCCTGTGGGACTCCACAGGTCAGGGCCATATGATCTGAGACACAGTTTCCAATCTCCACAAAGTACTTCCTGTCTTCAAGGTAAGACCTAAACCAACTTAGGGCGGTGCCAGTGACGCCAACCCAGTCCTCTAGTCTCTGTAAGAGGATCTCATGGTCGACGGTGTCAAAGGCAGCACTTAGATCTAACAAGATTAAGATTGAGACTTTGCCTGCGTCAGTGTTCAGCCGGATATCGTTTGTAACCTTAACGAGAATGAACATGAACAACACATGAACAACACATGAACAACACATGTACAACACATGAACAACACATGTACAACACATGAACAACACATGAACAACACATGAACAATAAATACATCAAACCCAAATTTGCTCAACAAAATTTTTTGTGTCCCTGAAGTATCCCTGCACAGTCACGGACAAAGGACTGGAGATCAGGGCCGTAAACAGGATTCTTAAAATACTGAGTTCCAATGTATTTTCTCCAAAGTATGGAGCTAACATCTAATTTACATAATGAGAATACATTAGGCTTTACTGGAATTCTTTAAAAGACCATTAGATGAGAGACTGAATATAAACATTATTGTGTCCTCTTCAAAAAAGTGTGCAATTATGCCTAACCTCGGGGTGTTGTGAGTAATATGTGTAATGTATTTAGCCCTTAGAGCTGCAACATTGTATTGAAGAATTGGAAACGTAGAACAAGCAAAATGTATTTGAGCACGAGTTAACAAGAAGTAACATAAGACAAGAATTATAAATTAATCTTTTATTATAAGGAGTTAATCTATGGTTGGGACCTGGACCTCAATGCCTGAGATCTGTGTGTGTCAAAGCAGGGCTATAAGATACACTCCTGCCCTCACACAAAGGAAGGACCTCAGACAATGTAACAAATATCCAATTAAAACCTCAATTGTTCAGCTAACATTTTGGAAAAGTTCATTGAAATCAAGTCAGTGCATATCTATCTCTGACAAAAGCTTTCGACTTCTGAAAAGCCTTGATTGGTTTGATAATAATGCATACAACTGGTTCCAACATAGCCTGGCCTTAGTCATCCGTACACTCCGCTCAATCATCATTTCACTGCATGTAACGTCTGGGTCTGGTCCCTGGGTTAGCAATTACAACACAAGTTGACAGCCAAAAAATTGTCAGGGGTTTCTTAACTGATTTATACTAATTTTGGTGTTCTGAGTCCGAATATCACATGCATTTTGCTCTATCAGGTCAACTTTTTGAGATACAGCCATAGTGTTACGGATTACGTACGTCTACGTTATTATGAATTCTGTAAATAAAAACTGAATGACTTTGGATACGTTGACTTTTATTTCTTGAGGAAAGCGGAAAAAACGTCAAGGGTTTCTCAGCTGATGATCCGCAGAAATTTGTTTTTGATGCAAAATTGATTTAAAAAAATATTTCTGTAGCAAAAAATCCTGACCTGATTGAACAAAACCAAGGTCATTTTCGGACTCTGAGCATCAACAGTAGTCTAATTCAGCTGGAAAACCCTGGACTATTTTCCAAAAATATTTTTTTGTTACCCAGTGCAATCGGTTGAATTTCGACCGACCATTCAGAGAGCGTGGAAGGCGGGTGTTGTAGTTAGTTGTGGGTGATGTCAAGAGTTTGCGTCGAACGGGAAGGTTGTAGTTTGACAATGGCAAAAAATGCGATAGTAAAGTAATCCGGTCTGGTTCTATCAAGACATTGAAGCCGGAGCAAGGGTAATGTTTAGCAAATGTAATCGCTGGAAAAAAATGTGGCGCTACTCCCCACGGGCTCCGTTAGCGGAAAAGGATATGGCCAGGCTAAATGCTAACGTCACGGTAAACTCAGATCCAATCGTTTCAATCTGCAAAAGGAGTTAACCTGTAAACGGAGCTCAATGGAGCACCTCCAGACCTTAGTACTAAATGTAATTTGTACTATGGTGTGGTACGACCAGGCTAATTCCAACATTTTCAGTTGAACAAATCAGAAATGGCTGATCTTTTGAAATCAAAATGTTAACGTGTAAACATGTGGGTGCTGCCAAGATCCACTTTTTTACTCTTTATAATAGGACTTCTCAAAAACTTACCTTTAAAAACCTTTTTCACGATTGTGTAATAGACTAAAGTCAAGGAAATCATTCAATTACATAAACAAAGCCTGTGTTCTATCCAATTACAGAAAGTATTTTGCAAGCTTGCTAGCCATGCAACCTTTTTTTGTCCACGCTAAAAATGTTACATTCATTTTTCCAATTTATTTGTGTGCACCACTTGTAGCTGCTCTTACTGGATAATGAAAAACACTCTGAGCCCTCCCTGTATAAATATAGAGAAATAAATCCGCCTTTGTCTCTGTGGATCTACCAGGAAATAGGGAAAAAGCCAACTAGGTTAATATTTCACCAAACCATGAACCACACTTATATTAGATACATTATTCTATTGTAGACGAGTTGAAGAAGAGCAGCCTTTTACAAACTCGCTCTCTCATTTCCTTGGCAAATATTGTTCTGCCGTTTATTGTATTGAGTATCAACAGAAAATGATCTACAGAATAGAGCCAGTACTTGCAACTATAACTTCCAATGTTTTTTCTGTTTCAGTTTTTTGTGAATTTTGTGCAATTGGGAGTAATTGCCTGCACAAAGTCAAGACAAGACAAGAAACAAGGGTGAGCACACGATATAGAGGTGTTTTCATCGGCACAATTTTGCTAATGTATTCCAATGTGGTTTTTTTTACTGCAAATGGCAAATAAACTGAATCTGAAATCTGAATCTGAATCTGAATCTGAATCAATGAGGCAAGAGTTAGAGCCAACACTCCTATTTACAGACAGATCTGATGGGAATCCGCTGTGAAGTACATTTCTCAACACACATGTGATAAAGGGGACGATACAGTGCCATATATTTTATAAAGTCTGTTCTGAACCATAACTATAACAAGGCCAAGTATCTGAACAACTATATCCTTAATCCTAACTAAGATCTGCATTCAACCACGGAGCTTTTAGTCTGCAAAATGAAAAAAGTGACTGCATAATCATTGCAGCCCCCACAATATAATCAATACCCACCCACAAAAACACACAAAAAGACATTTGCACACATCAAACAAGGAGTGAATTCAGGCCAGTGAGAGCGCTTTCTACTTGTGCCCAAAACTGTTGCAATAGGGATTCAACTTTTTTACTCTTACATAGGGAAGTAAAGCACCACGGTCTAACTTTTGAACTTGTTTCCTTGTACAGTATGTGTTTTTTTTACTTACTCAATAGATCCACTGTGTCCTTTTGACATTTTAATTCTGTAGAGTCAAGCAAGTGGTGTACCCAAAGCCGGTGTGCCTGCCTTTCAAAACACAGAAATAATAGAATAGAATAAAATCCATGTTCCTTGCTCTTGTTTTCAAAGGCATGCAGACAGAAAGGTGACAAAAGAGAATCACGCTGGGGTATCTTTTATGTATGCAAAATTTGTTTTTTTTTTGAGTAAGAGGAAGTTTTTTTCTGATGGGTTTTATACAATGTGTTATAAAAGTTAGCTTAGTATAAAAGAAAACCATAAAGGACGTAAAAATATACTGCATTTGGAAACATTTAATTGCAAGTTGTGTGCAGACCAAACCCAAACTGCAACTAGATCTGAGAAATATCCAAACGGTAATCAACATGACATTGAATCTGGTAAATATGAGTATATTACACAATTTGACCAGAGCTATAAAACAAACATATCTTGTTTTGCAGTACCTGTGCCTGCTGCAGCACAGTTTCAGAACATCTAATTGACCCTCTGTGTTTGGAGTGCACTTAGTTGCTGGACAGCGCAGGGCTCACCATTTCTACTCTCATCTGGGAACACAAACTGGCAACTGTAAAGCCCATTCGTCTGCCTGTTTAATAAGGCACTTTCGTTTTTTATGGCAGGAAAGCACAACTTGTTAGCAAAGTTTATAGTCCAATTTATGTGCAAATAAAAGTAGAAGGGACTCTTCTTGCATACAAATAGCCTTTAGGGTATTAATTTAGCATTGGTTGCAGTTGTTTCATAAGGCAGAGGGGAGCGGAGAGTGCAATAGGATATGCAACGAGAGCCCTGCAGTTTTGCAGACATCTGAGTGTGATGTTAATTATCCTGATGTGGTGCACGGGGGCCAGAGGGGATACGAGTAGGACATCATTAGACTCCAAAACACATGCACTACGGGAACACCAGCAATACAGCCGGTAAAGACCCCAGCACATACAGCTATTTTACTGCAAATTAGAACAGACGTGTCAGGGGTTGTACCAATCTAGGCAGCTTAAATATTGCAGTTAGAGTCAAGTCTTCCTTAAGATCATATGTGAGGGGTCACATTGTGGAACTGTTCTAAAGGAAACTGAACAGTTCATTCATTGTTTTTTCTCTGCTTTTGTGGACATTCACAGAAGCTTTGTATTGCATTATTCATTTACACCACACACATTGGTGGTAAACTATCACTGATGCCAGAAGTCTGTGCAGTTGCTCCATCAGACAACCATGCACACTCCAAATTTATATATTTGTCATTTTGGCACCTTCGCATATGGTTAGGAAGGTAAGACTCAGGTAAGGCTAAACTCCTCAGACTGTCAGTCAAGCTGCATAGGGAGTCAGTTTGCTGGGAGAAGTATGGTAACTTGAGCACTATCCTCTCCTCCTTCCTACTTTACCTGTTTAGCATTATTAGGATTTTAACTGTAGTCACCCGTTGTCCCATTGTTTGTTTCATGGTGCGACAACGGGACCTCTGAACCTGTCCTCCTCCATCAACACCTGCGGATTGCCCTGCCCGACCCGCCTGGGAGTGCTTCAGTCCTGCACCGGACCTGTCCACGTTCTGCGGCCGCTGTGTGGCTTTGGTCCACGTTCTGTAGCTTAGGGCCTGGATCTATAGCCCGTCCGTCCATGTCGGAGCGGATCCCTTTCTTAAACTGTGGGTCTCCCTGAGGTTTCTCACTTCCCACTGGGTTTTCTTATGAGTTTGTTGGGCAGTTAGTGTCCAACTAGAAGGACTGTGGTGATGATCCAGGACACTTTAACATTCTAAAACACGTATGGACATTTTCTTTGTGTTTGCTTTACATTTTTCATGTGTCTTAACTTTTGATTCTCTGACATGTGTTGGTGATTTCAATGGTTTTGTTAAGTCCTCTGAGATGACTTCTGTTGTGATTTAGGGTTATACAAGAATATATTGTAATGCACTGTATTGTATTTCCATAATTATTGCTACAATATTGCTGTAAATATAACTCCTTTGTAGGACACAAGGGCACTTCATTTTTCAATTGCTTAAACAGTCATAGGGATCTCTAAATCGTAAAGACTCTAAGAAGCTAAATAGAAAAAGTATTAGTACTCAAGGGAGTACTCGTATATTTGGACAGTTTGGGGGGGGGGGGGGGGGGGGGGGGGGGGGAGCCAGCAGCTACTCACGCTCTTCCATGGTGTTGCTTTTCTTTTTAAGTTGTTATTGCTAATGTATGTATCCCAATGGATTTTGACACGTCACACACATCTGTTCATGAACTTCAGTTGTTCCATTTTCCCTGTTATAGACGGCATTTTAAGCAGTGACGTACATTAAAGGGTCATTTGTATGCTACATGTGCTCTGTATGTATATGTATATATGTGTAATTTACTTCTGATCCTGAACAGAAAAAATTGCTTATGTGTTTCAGTTATGTACTATTGGTATCCCAGCAGACAGCATACAGACAGATAATGCACATGGTTCAAACTGATCCTAACAAGAAGACTAGAAGAACATTCTTGAAACAGGCCACTCTAATGGTCAAAGGTTGAGTGCCAGCCACATGGATTGAAAATAGTTCAAGACAAATGGTCAAAATACATTTCTGAATGCAACCATTTCAGCATTTACACTGAAAAAACCCCCCACAATTGAGTTGATCTGGAAGAACTTGGACAGTCCTGGTGATGTAAGCCCTGAAAACATTTTCTCGCTCGTCTGTTAATCAAGTTGTTAAATGTGGGTCAGTGTAGATTTCTGCAGTGAATGCGTGATTAGTGTGGGATTATCTGCGCCGCTGTGCTCGCTCCCTGTTCCATGTGCACTGTAATTCTTGGGAGTCCTCATGAGTGATGGTGAACAATAACCGGGAGAAGTGCTGGTGGAAATAGTGGAGGCACAGCAGAGTAATGGACTGCAGCCCGGGTGACTGTGCAATATGGTTCTGGAGGATATTGAAGTGCGCGGCTTCGACTTGAATTCACTTGGCCTTGGATAAACACAAGGGACGTTTTCGCTGCTGCTAAAACTGCTGCACACTCACTCATTGCAGAAGCAGAAAGAAAAAGCCAGGGACTTCCATAAGAATGCAGTCGGAGTGAGGAACTGTCCATGGTGCTGAAATCACTCTTGGGCGTTATAATGCATTCTTGGCAGCAACAAACATGGAAGCGCACTTGAAAACATGTCACTTTCACTACACTGCTGTCAAAATATATCACAGATTTAGACACAAAAGAAAACGCTTGAATACACGATAATACAGAAGCAAAATCGTTATGAATTGAATTATGAGGGGGGCAGAATTGTATAGTAAGTGCTTGATCTGTCTTTTGTATGGTATAGCTTGTTGTAAAACAGGAACACCTTTCATAGTTGTCTTTGAAAGGTCACAGAGGCATTGATCAATGTGAGCAAGACAAGTGTTACATGTAAAACAAATCATTTTAAATTAACAATCCCTTAAATATTGAATAATAAATTTGATGAAACTGATGAAAGTTGTAATTTGAGATTATAATTAGTCACTAAACCAATATTCTTCACAGTGCAGTAACAATAAGTTCTCAAACATTTCTGAGTCCCCAAAGTAAAAAATAAATAAATAGTGCCCTCAAGTGTATAAACCAAATCTGGTGCTGTACAGAGAACTACACAACCACAGGCATTTCCTTTGTGTGGGGATTACATTGATTCCTCCATAACCTCACAGCGATAGATATCTGCTTATTACACTGAAGTCAAAGTGCGTTTAATTAACTTTTGATGCAATAAAGGGCTGTATATAAAGTGTGAAAAACCGATATCCATTCCTTTCACTCCGTTAGCCGTCGCAAACTTCAAATCACGCTGCTCTTATACGTGATAACATCTCTCCAACGCGCCTGAAGTAACAGAAGCGAAAACAACCCCTGCTGTCCGCGTACGTGTCGTTTATGCGAAAACACGGAGAGAGAGGAGAGAGGGAGGAGACAAGAGGAAGAAGAAGAGATCTGGAGGAGGATAATTACACCAGGAGCAAGATAAGGTGGTGCATGAGAGAAGTGACTCTATAGCGCGCCAGAGAAGTCACGCAGAGCAGGAGAGAGACGCGCACGGAGCGACCCTCATCCCCGCGCTGGCAGATGCGACTCCATCCAATTACAATGAACGGAGTGGAGCCCAACTGCGCGCACTAGGCACACACTACATCGTACTGTGGAAAGGAGAGGAGAGAGGCAGGAGGAACGATGCGGACAGGGCACATGCTGTCAGCACTGGTTTAGTGTGGCTTTTGTTCCGTACTAGATTCAGACGATACGGATAGCTGCGAACAGTCAAGGTAAGATGGTTTTGTTTGGACTAAAAAAAAACATACAAAATGTACACGCGATGTGGTTTCCAAGCGTTTTTGGATTCACCCCACGTTAAGTCTTGTCAACGATGCGTATGTTTTAAGTTTTAACATTGAGCGCCTTACAAAGTGTGTAGAATACATGGTTTTATCCCACTTAGTTTTTCTACCTTAGGCAATAAAGTGGAGAGGTGATAGTAACAGGCATAAAGCTGCCTCATGCAGAGCTGTGCTAAAAGGGTCAGCATTGTGGACGTCCGCAGGCTTTGCCTTGATGAAGGCTGCATTGATTTTAGATGGCTATAGTAAGATTAACTTCCTACAATCAGCACTGTTTTAATTCGTACCCTTGTATTTTGTGTGTACATGTAGATGATTTTATTATCAAATAAGTTGTTGACAAAGTTGCACTGATTTAGAACGAGTCAGATGATCCCAGGTTTGCTTTGATTTGCCAGTAGTGTGTTGTGCACTAATGTTTTAATTGCGAGTAATTTTCACACCGCAGTCTGAAAGTCTTTCTTGTGTTATTTAAGTGACATTTTCCGTCTGAGGGTCAGCGATAGACGGGAGGGTGGATTTGGACAATCATTTGCAACATGCATTACTCTCACAGAGTATTAATGGTTGCACATTCATTTTTGCAAGGTCTTCATTTTCCATTGGAGTAGACATATAGTAACCAAGGATACATAATAGATGCACTGAGAAGCATGTAGATGGATGCATGCTTCTGTGTGGACCCCTCCAGTGAACTCTCTGAGATCATTATAAAAAAAGTGCCCAGTGCTGAGGGGGCAGATCTATTTCCTTTGCAGAAACAATGGAGTTGCAAAATGCTCCAAAGATTTTACTAGTACATCTGCTGAGAGCCTCTTACTGTTGAGATGGAGGATACTGCAGTCTCTTCATTAAATGATTATCAGAAAATAACAAAAAGCCCCTGTAAGGATCTGGGTCATCTTTTTACTGGACATCACCGTGCTGCATTATGGCCCTTTATATGAACACATTTATTTTTTTTAACAAATTGTACCAATTTGTGTGGAGAGTGGGGGTTGTATTCAAACCTCACAGCAATCAGAATAGAAATGAATTCAGATTAAAATAATGGTTAGGAAAGTAGAAAAAAATGATGCCACAGTCTAATAAACACAGATAATTGGGTTGTTTTTAAGCTGAATCTGTGTCATTGCAAATGGCAAAACTATCAAACGATTTAGTCCCGTACACTGTTTTTCTTACCAAAAAACCATGAATTGGGAATGTAACATTTTGACATTAAGCCTTCATCAACAAATATGAGATGAGCACCAGGAAGGGTTTGGCAAAACTACTAGATGAAATATATAGACTGATAAGCTATAATCTTTAGTCGCACTGCCACACATACAGAGTACTTCCATCTCAAGTTTATCGTTATGAGGTACGTTGCCATAGTGAGGAAAAAATCTAAACAATTTGAAATGGATGAGAGCTCTTCAAAATGAAGCATGAAACAGAAAGTTAAAACCCCCGTGAATATTTTTTCATCTGAATAAAGAAATGGGAAGGACTGCTGGAATTTACTATTTTGTTATAATAATATTTGGGGACAGTTTCTGTGTACTGTTGAAAATGGCTGTCATTTTGGCTCTCGCCATTCTAGTCAAAAGTAAACTTCTTGCAACTGCTTTGTAAGGATGCCAAGCTGTCCCTGTGCGTAATTGCTATTCTGTCCATAAGCCTGTGTGGACCCAAACACTATGCCCCTGGATAGAAACCCGTTTGTTCAGCTCTGAGGATGGAGCGCCTTGTCTAGTTGGATAGATCTTCACTGACAACTTGAGCTTCTTTAATTTTTCATCAGCTACAGTCTGCTCGGAAAATGACTAAAATCACCCCTGACTGTAAATCCACGGAGTCTTGAATCTAGGTCTCTTAACAGACAGACGCAGGGTGGAAAAAATAGGTCTATACTGCTTGAAATTCCTGTTGAATAGTCACATTGCACGGGGTATCCACGGGGCGCCGCTCAATGTGTGTATGACATTAATTTGACATCCACCACTCACGGTGCAGTGGCGTCATCCGAAAATCACCTCACAAACATGACTTTTATAGTTTCATTATGCAGTCGGTATTACCTGACAACACTATAGAAGCGCAATTATAGTGAGGGATGGTTTTCAGGCATCTAATCACTGTTATTGTCACTACCTGCATTCATATTGGAACCGTCATATTCATAATTCTAGCTCACGTGAAAGACGGCAATGAAGCAACAAGTATGAATACACAAGTGGGAATGATATTAGAATTTTGTGTTTTGCATTACAAAGGAAAGAGCTGTGACTTCCCGGTGACTTCTGCTTGTTTGTGAGGTACGCGCCAGGTTTTGCCAAGTCATAAGAAAGAGCAAAGATTAGTGGGATTTCAACTTGATGGATGAAAATAGAGACAAAATATCAAATAAAAGCCGCCATGTTTCTTTGGCATAATCCAGTGACTCATAAATCTCCAGGCCTGACACTGAAGCTGCGGTGAATAAAGTTGCTGTGATCGATTGCGTCTACAGAACTTGACAATTAGAATGGCCCCAATGCGACATGCGTGTCTCAGTGTAAATCCTGCCAACGGCTTAGGAGGCAGGGAACAAGACATAATGCAACTACACTTTCTTCTTGACTTTTTTCCCGAATAACAGACAACATTTTAGACGCTTTAATTTGAGCAGTGTAATTGAGCATCGCCATTCATCCATATTCCCTGAATGAGGTGTGTGAGAGCTGTAGCGGCAGTTTTCTCTTTTCAATGCACATTTCTATCAGTCACTCTCTCACTAAAGGGAGAGCATAATGACCAATTTTGAAAGAAGAATTTAGAGCTCATAGAGAGCATTGGAGGGGGGTGACAGACTGCCACCCCCCCAACCCAGAAACGGATTAAGGGGAAGAGAATGGATGGATAGATGGATGAGTTCATTTATTTTTACTTTTGCATGACCTATATAATTTATAGCGCTTGTGCCTCACAGCAAGAAGGTCCTGGGTTCGATTCCGCTTCCAGACCTTTCTGTGTGGAGTTTGTACGTTCTCCCCGTGTCTGCGTAGGTTTCCTCCGGGTGCGCCGGTTTCCCCTACCACTAAAAACATGTACAATAGGTCTGGCATGCGCCTCCTGTACGGCGAGCCCTCTCCCATCTCTGTTACATGGTGGAAAGGAGGGCGGACCCAAAATTCAATACTGCAAAAAACATAATTTAATAACCAAGAATCCAAAAATCAAAAACTGTATAAACACAGGAACTGAAGACGAACCAAGAACAAACAATCAATGGACTGACAACAAGAGTGAAAGAGCACAGGGAATTTAACTGAGAGACACAGGTGAAACAAATCAGGGCAGGGCAGGCAATCAACAGAACAGGAAGTAAAACTCTAAAAAGACACAGGGGAACAGAATTACAAAATAAAACAGGAACCAAAAGTGATAACCATGACAATCTCTGCGTGGAGTGAGAGACAAAAGCCCACAACAATTGTTTGTTTGCTGTGACTCTGATGTGTGAAAGGCGCTATATAAATAAATATTACTTACTTACAATAACATTTGAATTTTGCTTTTTCAACATAAAACATAGAATTACCAGTTTGAACCAGATAATCCCAGTTGTCAGGCTTATAAGGAGTAGACTGTCACGGTATGAATATGGTAAACCACAGAAAAAGAACACAAAAACTCACAGCCATAAGAATAGTATCATAATATTGAACTTGTATTTGATAAACCTTTATTTAGCCTGGATAGTCCTGCCGAGATTTTAGAATCCCTTTTTCTGGGGAGCCCTGGTCCCAGAGGGGAGGAGCCCAAACCAAGGCACCACCTTCATGGTCCTCAGTAAAGTTTGAAGAAATGCTTAGAAGATTCAGATTCAGTTTTATTTGCCATTTGCAGTAAAAAACCTGCAAATGGCAGAAGGTCATGGTTTCGATTACACCTCCAGACAGGGCCTTTCTGAATGTAGTTTGCATGTTCTCCCTGTGTCTGCGTAGGTTTCCTTTGTGTGCATCCCCTACTGCTTAAAATATGTACAAAATGTTGAGCACATTCCTCCTGTCTGAGTGAGAGGACAAACACCCACAATAATTGTAAACAGCTTTGGGACTGTGTCTGTGAAAGGCAATATATAAATAGATATTACATACATAGTTAATTTATAACGAAAGGTCAGGGTTTATATTCTCAGTCTGAATCAATCGAATAAACCTTTTGGCCTTTTTTCTCTCTTGCATTATCAAGGCTGTGTAAAAGTATGCATTACACATCGATGAATGTTAATGGGCAGAACTATAGTGTTCAACTGTTTTTCCAATTACGGCTCTGATGACCCCTGAGTCAATCTGATCTTTTTCTGCATTCTTAGTGGACATATATATGTTCTTAAACCTATACTCAAAGAGAAACCATCACAATAGAGCTGTATATTATACGAATAGCTCCAACAGCTCTACTGTGATTCTATCTCTTTCACACAGAACTCTCAGAGCAGAGCTTAATATCCTTTCCAAATGCCAAGTTTGTAGTAAGTAAGCAATGTTATAGTATTTTATATAGTGCATTTTTACAGACCGAGGTCACCCAGAGTGCTTTACAATGTTGAGAATTCAGATATTCTTCCATTTTCTCCACATGGTGATGAAGGAAGCGAGATGCCGAACACACTGAGCCCCAATCAACATAATCCATTCACTCTCTCGTTACATTCATGCCTATTGCACATGTTTTTAGTGGTAGGGGAAACTGGAGCACCCGGAGGAAACCTATGCAGACATGGGGAAAAACTCCACACAGAATTTAATTAGCAACTCATTTTACACTCAAATAGGATTCAAGATATAAAAATGGATCAGTTCAGTCGACCTATTAAAAGACCTCACAACCCATTATTTACCACTACTTTCCACAAATAATATTTCATCAGGAATATTATTTCATCAAGAATATTATTTGATTTGTTTATGGATGAAAATAATAGTAATTCAGTGTCACAGCAAAGGCTTGTTTGAATTTTAAAGTCAATAATCAAATTAGTGTTTATGAATTGGCTCTGGTCCTGTTCTGCCGAGTGTGAAAACAAATGGCCAGAATACTTGCAGTATCTCTGAAGGAACCATTTTGGTTTATACTGCTGTCTATACATTTCAAATGGCATTTGAAAAATAAAAAATAAAAGATAAGTTGAATGTTCTATTAATAAGCACAATAGGTCTCTGTATTTTCAAATAGGGCAGTATTTCATAAGAAATACAATTATTGTTTCTTCTATTTCAGACAATTGTAAGATAGTAATGTTATTACCTTGACATAATTTAACAGTCACTTCGGTCTCGCGCTGCCATGACGCGCCTTATCAGCTGATCTTCCTGCATAACAAATAATACATTCTTATTTCTATAGCACTTTTCAAAAATAAGGTTTGCATTTGCCATGTGCTGTTTAAAGCAACAATAAACTGAACTGAACAGTTTTATTTTTAAATGCAACATACATATAGGACATAATAAATGCCTTTGTTATGAGACAGGTCGGTTGGCTTTTCAGCAGCTGGAAACAAAAACAAATATCTTACATTTGGATGAAACTGCATCTCCAGAGGAAAGACGAAGTCATAAATGAACACCAGTGTATGATCCTAGTATATTCTTAGCAACAATGATTTGGTAGATTACGGTTCCCCTTGAAATGCTAAAGAAAATAAACATTTTGTGTTGAATAGTGTGAACCGTTTTGTCAACAACTATTTATGCCTTAAAACTATTCCCATTCATAGAGCATCCTCCCAAAACTACATAAGAGACCTCTGCTACAGCTCTTACTAATCTGTGCTTCTAAAAAGAATGTTTGTATGAATGAATGTGTTTTTATTTAGAGTACATACATAACTGACATTTACAATACACATTTATTTTAAATAACTAAGCATCAACTCGAAAAAGGAGTGAGAAGAAGTAAAACATGTTTGAATTGAGTTTTTCACAGTTTGGGAACTAACCATGGCCCTGTGCTGAACCCACCGGGGAAAAAACACAGTTTTAGTTTGGGACAACAATCATAGACCAACAATCATAGACTTTTGAGAAACAAGACACATGGGCCGCTCCTTGGCACAGACAGTAGCAAATGTGTCCTCCACAAACATATATGCTTTCATGAGCAAAATCAATATGAGCGGGCCCGGCTGGACCTGCGGATGGAGAGAAAAATAATCAATGCAAGGCTATTGACAAGAGCTTCCTGTGGCCTTCAAGGCTTCACACAAAACAGTGTGTCTTCCTCTGCTGCTGTTTCACTAAACAATCGCACAGTTTGCCTTGGCCCCTGCTGGTTCATAATACATCCTAGTATTTATTTAGATCCAGGTTTAGGTTAGATTTTGTTTTAGATCTATTATTTTCCACTGTTGATGTCTGAAAACCACCTGTGAAGGCAGTGACGATGTGAGTGTGACAGACATCCGAACGAGATGTTTGTTGTTTCTTTTCTTATGTTCACACTTGTTCAATACTTATTATTCCATCATGTTGCAAAGTTTCATGTTACGCTTGCTGTAAGTTCATCAGAACTGCCCTGGGTTAAATGTTGGCTCTTTGAGAACAAAAAACAATTCCAAAATCTACACTATTGACCGGGCAATCTTCTCCAGCTCTAACCATGTGTGCATTCAGCTTTCTCCGCTGTGCTGTGAGTGATGGCTGCTGCTTGCCTATGCAGGGTGTGCGGGTGCATAAACCTCCGCGTGTCATATCCCTTCCTCCCTGTTGGTGGCTGGTTCTTGTGCGACGAGAGCTACTTCCCTGCTCTCCGTGCCCTGCATATTTATAAACAGTATACAGTGTGTTTTGGCTCACAGCATCGTTCAAAGTCAGCGTGTTACTGTTGGGTTCGTGCCACGCTTTTTCCTCTTCCCAGCGCCTCGGCCTCCGGTCTATTTGCGGACAAAAGAGGCGCAGTGAGACAAATGATTTAGCACCTGCCAGTCAGCGCAGAAGGACAAGAGATGAGACGCGAAAGAGGTCAGAGACGACCAGTGAAATATGATGGAGTCTTTGAGAGGGTCTCTGCAGGTGTGAAATGGGGGATAGACAGACACACACTGTACTGGACTGGATGGGCAACAGTAATCGTGAGGTGAGGAGAAAGGTGCTTTTACTGGAAGTGCAGGGCTTTACCAAAAATGGGAGCAATTAGTGGCTCAAGTCTTGATGAAACGTTATTAGAAAAAGTTATTATTATAAAAGTTTTTTAGAAAAGAGCTGGATAGGGCTGAAACAGATACTTTGAAATAATTGTCAACTAATTTGTAAATAAATCTTTTGTTTGAATCTTGTATAGACCGATCCACTGTTGCACTACCTTTAGACCTGATACAAAATTTAGTAATAACAATTGGATATGGAAAAAGAATAACATAGATAATTCTGGATACATTTTAGATCCTAAAGAAGATCTGTTATTCGTTATTCCGTTATTATAAGTGCCAGGCAGAGGGGAAATGTCAGAGAAAGTGATAATTCTACAATGGCTGCAGAAAATCCATATTTTTATAAAGTATTTTTGATCAACCCAATGTGCAACAAGTCATCTCTGTGAAGATGTACTCATGGGGCAACACTTGAGCTTTGATTGGGTCAAATGTTTATATATACAAATTTACCTCTTGGGAAACAACTAAATGGTTGATTAAAATATACACGTAGACAACTAATCCATTATCCAATTATAATAAGTTATTAATTATAGCCCTAGAAATGCTAAATAATTGCAATCGAACCCAATAGGCAATTTTGTGGTCGCAATTTCCAATTAGTATGAACTGCAATTCTTTAAGTTATTTAGAAAAAGATAAGCACAATATCACTTGATTATGAAGATTCGTCTTTAGAAGCATATTTCATCTTGTTTTCAAGCAGAAGCATCGAATGAGAGATCTCATCTTTTCATAATTATTATGAAATAACTACTCAGGTCTGACTGTGAGAATGTTGTGAGAAAAGATAAACACCACATAATTCAAGGGTTTAAATGGAAAACATCCGGCAGTGAGTATTTGACTTCTACTACAACATATTTGTTCTGGAATGAAGATGCTATTTTTACTCTGAAGAAAATACAATTTATTAAACATACAGGATTAGAATTAGATCATTCAGTCCGAGTCCATCATGTAGAGCTTTCTTTGAGTTACTCTTTAAGATAAGATAGATAAGGGATGTATAAAGATGTATTTTTGTGCTTGTGCCTGTGTAATCTCTCTGTAGAAAGGTAGAGAGAGTAGTATGATTGCATGTGTTGAATACGAAAAAAAAAAAAGGAAAACATTTTGAGACATCTGAAACAAAATGTGTGTATCATTCTAACTTTTCATGATTGTTTTCTGTATTGTAGCTGCTTTTCTTTTTCCCAGCACGGTGCCTCTGCTCATGGAGCCAGCTCTGATGGAAGCTGTTGTATTTCACACTTGTACATTTCTGGGAAAGTGATTTCAGGTGGCAGGTTTCAGGTTTTTAGGGCACTCTCTAAGCAACGAACAAGACTTATTCACCACACAGCTCATTTCAAATTCAGACTGATTCCCTGTTGGCAAGTCATAATTGGAATACTTCCCGTTTCTTATGACCCTGGTGGATTAAAGGGGTTAAAGAGTTTATACCAATGTTTGAAAATAAATATACTAAACAAGGGCTGCAGTTATTGTAGTATTGTAGTATTTTAATATTCTATTGATTACGATCTTTGATGATCTATGTTTACATTGTCAACTGCCCGGAAAAGTATGATTAGTATTTCAAACCAAAAAGCCAAAAATATGTTTTAAAGGGACAGTGTCATGTTTACATCTACATCTTTTATGAATGTCCCCAGACAATAGCTCGACATGTACAAATCACATCTGACCTTTTCCGGACAACAGTTTTAACCAGAATTCTTTTTAATTAAAAAAGTATCTAACACTGTGTCCATGATATTTATGTTGACAGTTTTCAAGCAGATTATCCAATCAGAGAGCAGAATGGGTATCTCTTTTGGGTAGACAGTTTAATTTAACTGGTCTTGGCACAAAAATGAGCACCATGCATTTGTTTAGACGAGAGACAATAGTCATACGTAATACATACGTAAAAGTCCTTCATGACTGCTGTTGTCCTGACTACGGTTGTCAATTCAATTAATGCATTTAATTGAATTAGCTAGCTAATCTCCAGCAGGTGGATTCTATCAGTGTCAGTGCTTTGAAGATTCTGGCAACAGTTGGATTGTTTTTGTAATTAGACCCCTTTATAAGAATAGGAAAAATTCTAAGCCACCTAAGTCACCGTCAGATAAGTGTTCGCACAACGCGGAATTATGCGCTTGATGTGCAACAGTTTAACATATTTATTTGTTGATACTAAATGAGGCCACAAAATAGTAATCCAAAGTAGTTTTGATTGATGGCATTAACTCAAGTAGTAGCTTCATCCCTGAACTAAACATCCTTAAGTTCAAAACTAGACACACATTTGACACACTATATTTGACAGATGTGATTCTCTATAAATGTGATTTACATTTTACATAAAGCCATGTATTGAAAGCCCCCAGCCCTGGACAGAGCGAGAGATAGAGCGTTAGCCAGACTAAACTGCATTTATGAATTACCTGAGGCTTTTATCAAATCGCTCAGAGTCAGCCGCCGTTTTTTCTCCTGCAGGAAATAGCACCTTCTATTTCCGTGCTCTTGTTTGCCTGACTCTAACTGTTCAGGAAGTGTGCATGGCCTTGGGGTCCCTTAGCAGACCTTCGTTACCATAACAACGGATAAGACCGACCTGCACCGGAGGAGGCTTGGGGAGGTGAACTTTGCAGCCGCCTCTGGCACTCTGCGCAGCGAGCACGTCAATACGACCCGCTGGATTTCCAAGTCTAAACGGATCAAGCTTCGACTTCAACTCTGTGAAAGGGTTTCTTAAGGCAATGATCTGGTATAGACGTTTTTTTAAATCTATGGGTCAGCTACGATTTTAGTTGTGGTTCTTGTCTCGTCTCTCCTCTGTTTTCTTACGACCATTGTTGAGTGAAGGTTAAAGGGGCCGTATTTAGTTTGCACTGGTTTAATAAAGTCACTTCAATTACAATCCAACTTGATCAGAATTTCAGTGAGACACACAAAGCTCCTAAACACTGATTACACATGCAGTCCACCAGCTGGGGTTTAGCTAGAGATGGACAACTCTGTGTATTATATTTGACTATGTATTTTTGCACCTGCTGTCATTTAAAATAATGTGTGGTACTATTTTTTGTTTGTTTGTACAAAAAAAAAAAAAAAATGCCAGGCACCATTCTGCTCTTTGACTGGATAATCTGCTTGAAATATATTATCTATGTCCATTGTACTTTCAATTAGGTGCAGGTTTCCATGTTATAAAATTTTGTTTTTGCTCCATAATAAAGAAAAAGAAAACTGAAAGAAGACTGTGTAAATTGGGCACGAGGATTTAATAATGAGGTGTTTTAACATGTTTTAACGTGATGATCCAAGCACTCTGTCTATTGTGACAATAACTGTGTCCTATCCGTAGTAAAACTTGATGGAGTCAAAGTAATAAGTCTTTAAACCCGGCTTGCAGTAAGTAAGTAAGTAATCTTTATTTATATACCGCTTTTTACAGATCAGAGTCACAAAGCAGTTTTACAATTTTAACTTTTGGGCATTTGTCTCTCACTCCACTTAGAGGTGGGAGCGGGGTCGCCAGTACATGAGGCACATGCCAGAACTATTGTACATGTTTTTAGTGGTAGGGGAAACCGGAGTACCCGAAGGAAACCTACGCAGACACGGGGAGAACATGCAAACATGCTATCCACTCAGTCAGTCCTGTGCATTTCCCTTCACTTCCTTGTGTCGGCTCTCTACTGTTCACATAAACACACCAGGAAACAGACATATGTTCCAAGTCTGCAGCTCTGGAGATCAACAGCTAAGAGAGCGGTGTCCTAATCTGTTCCCGCACCCCAAGGGGAGGACTAAAGAAGGAAACATTGGTCACATTACCATTCAGGCCACAGAGATGAAAGAACTTGAAAAAAGTTGAAGTTTAAAATCTAGCAAGTTCTGTAAACATGTTACAAAAGTTGAAACTGAACGGAGATGATTGATGGTTTGTTCAAAACTATTAATCTGTGAATTATTTGCTTCTATCAGTTTGTATAAATAAGACATTTTGTAGTGAGTTTAGTGTCTGGTTATATATCTTTGGTAGCTGTGACTGGGAGGTGGAATAGTGAAGGTCCCTGGTTGATGTCTGTAAACAAAAATATGGCTACTTAAGCGGAAAAGAGTGTGTTTACTCCTAATTGCTCGGAGGTGGGAGAAGTAAAATGGATCTCTTAAATAAACATGATTGTACAGCTCTGTCTGAGAGCAAAATAACTTTAAGGTAAGGTACTGATAAAGTGAAAATACGCATATAGTCAGATGGATGTAGCACATGGGTGGTAATTATAATTCATGCGGTGTTCTAATAATATTTGCGCTCACTGGTCCAGCTTTGCTTGTTTTCACGCCACAAACAAATCCACTGAAGTGAGAGCTCAGTCAAGAACAAAGAGGATACAGTCTCTTCCAAACTGCCCAAATAAACAATAACAGCGCATAGGCAGAGGGCTTAGCATGCTTTGTGGAGTGGCTTAGATATTGCTTAGCCTTCAAATGGGTCCCTCCTCTGTATGCATTCCGTGCCGTCGTGTGATCTGCAATTATTAGGATTCCCTTTGGCATTTGTTGACTGACGTGAGCCGCACTGGTCCGGGCTAAGTCCCCGAGCCCTCAATATATCCACAAAATTATAAGCCCTAATCATCCTATTTCCACACAATCAATAGAAATATATTGTATCGCTGACCTCATTTTTCATATGGAATAAAGCACGCCCCTCCTCTTTGTGGAACGTCTGGAGCGCCATGAGCGGCTTAGCTAACAAGCATCTGATTGTGTAGATTACGCATGTTCCACTGAGGATTACGGCAGCTGAAATGAACAAATTGACCTCTTGCGGCTGAAATCCAGCGTCAGCATGACAAAGGACGAGCTGGAGTCTATTGCAAACAATCTAAGTCTGAAGAGCAGCATTTTAAAGGAAAACTCATTTATACCTGATGTTATCGTAGTGGTTAAAGCAAGCCTTGTTTAGAGTCGTTTCCAATCTGCCACTCTTGTATATACTGCAACAAATTATCATTCAACAAAGCTCCTGTATGATAAATTGCTATTCTATCTAACCATATATCTATAACACATTCCTCAATGCTGCTGGGAGGATGCCTGGGATATTATTTTATGTTATTATGGTTTCACTATATTATTAGATCTATTTGAGTTGGATCATCTACAGCCTACATGCATTCAAAATTCTACAGCTATGTTTAAATGATGGTCTTTTTGAAGGCAGTAGGAGGTGAGGGACTTAGGGACGGATGCTGACAGGGAGTCTCTCGCTGAAGTTTTCTTTGACCTCACCCATTGAC
Source organism: Knipowitschia caucasica (assembly GCA_964034765.1). Taxonomy (NCBI): domain Eukaryota; kingdom Metazoa; phylum Chordata; class Actinopteri; order Gobiiformes; family Gobiidae; genus Knipowitschia; species Knipowitschia caucasica. The sequence goes on along the minus strand of OZ035836.1, from coordinate 18,906,912 downwards.
AACCTGTCAAAATGTCCAGCAGTGTTTTCACATATTTAAACATTTTTGATGCTGTTGTCACCGCAGCGACTTTTGGAGAGGGCTTCTGGATATTGTTTCTCTGTAAACCTTTTGTGAGGAATCATTGTTCAAAGAATCTTTTGTTACTGTGTATGAATAATTTGTATTGAGCATGGCCGTTGATTCTGTAAGCTTGTAAATAAACTCAAATTGAAGCTATATTACTTGGCATCGCAAACACTGAGCGGGTCTGTTAATCTGTAATTGTGCTGCCATATGTCTGGCAGCTTTTTGGTAAAGTGACACAATCTTTCAAAACGCAAAGTACCTGAGTCCAACTGAGATTTGCCTCTCAGGAAATGCTTTTCTTTGCCTTATGGTCTGTAACATAACAAATGCATATAATGATGTATGAATTGATTAAACTTTAGCCGCTCAGACAAGTCAGAAGTATCTCTGCCAACGGCTTGTGCAAGACGGCCCAAAACTTTTTCTTGTGTCAGTACATTTCTAACATCTGGGGCAGTGTTGCAGTACATTTGCATTAATAAATGTCAAAAGAACCCAAAAAGCCTGCGCAGCACCTGATTAATGACACTATTTGATATTTTCATTGGCTGATTCATGGCAATAACACATGTTAAATCTACATATTAAAATCTCTGTTGTTGTATTGTTATTACTCAGGCAACAAGCCTTAAAGAGTGCCTTTTACACACACTTTTTCCTGGACAAAAAAATATACAACACAACAGAATAATTGTGTTATATAAAACCTGACTTCTTGTGGATAAATCCCAAGATGCGTCTCCAATTTAAAATCCAAAAGTCCCCCCTCTGGCCCCGAGGAGCCTTAATAAGTGCAACACATTAGAGATGCTTATGAGCACAGAGGAGTCTGCATGTGGTGCTAACTACACCTATGCTGTGTGCGTGTTCTCAGCCCCAGGCTCAAGTGCCTTCATCCCGCCTCCCACTGGTCCAGCTCTACAGCCGTTTCTCTCAGCTATAACAAAAGCTCAAAGACAGACCCAGGCTGTATTTAGAATTCAATTTCTGTGCTTTCATTTGCCCACAATAGAATTATAATTAATTTCCTTTCCTTGCTTGTTTGGTCAGCTCTGAAGAGGAAATGGTAGGCCTCTGATAATTGAAGCAAGATTTTTTTTTCTTTTTTGGTATTAGAAGGCAATTGAGCGGTTTATGTGGGTCACACTGTAGTAATCTAGTTAGCCGTTCTGCCCCTTAAATGCACCCAATCTAACTTGCAATTTTTAAGATAGCTCATTTCCCATTTTTAAATAATGTATTGGAAATAACTCCCTTGACAGTGAACTGTGGTTGTCGTACTGCAGTTTTGCACTTAGGCATGAAATTACAGCTCTGGGATTATACATCTACAAATGATAAATGTACGATATCAATCTGACACACAGGAGTCATGCACATTCATGAGCTGCGGTTTATTTTCAGGGCAGCATCTATTTGTCACCAGGCAGAAATACAACGTGTGTGCATTTTGGAGTAATTAATAAGCAGGAGGATCAGGGCAGGTCTCTAGATGTGTGTATGTCATTGAAACACAGGGCAGAAGCAGACATTGTATGAGGCCTGTTTGGATGTCTTACTTATTCTATTTGAGATGTGTGCAAAACAGTTATCAACACATTATGCCTCCAGGGGAACAGGCGCGCTGTGCAGTACTGCTCTTTTTAGCACACCACTTCATTTTTGTTTGTTTATGATTTACTTGGAACGCTAAGCTGCTGTAAGTGCACGCTGTTGAGGCGCTAAAAGGTCTACCAATAAATGGAATTGTAAATATCTCTCTCAATTCTGTTTCTTAGTCATTCGAAACCAAATAAACTGTTCTTCAATGTTTAATTAAAGGGACCACTGCGAGAGAATAATAGAGTTGATCTTTACAAAGGCGACAAGGAACAATAAGACATCTTAATGGCCCCTAACAGAACCTGTATTATTTGTTCCCTCGTGCAACTTTAACCGTAAGCCTTTGGTCCTTTTCCCCATTATACTAAGTCTGTTTTTTTATGTAAATACCGAGTAGAGTTAGTAAAAGGCACTGCTTTGTAGTCGACCCAACGTGTAAACGAGAGACGTTTCTTCTGATACCATTTGGTTTCTTCATGCTCCATGTGACTCTATGTCTTGGATGCCTGCTTTTTCCTGAGAAAGAAGAAATAAAGACAATTCAACAAAAGAATTCTCGACATGCTTAATAGGATCCACAGGCAGGGCACACATGAATGTTTCATCACAATGTGGTTCCAGAAATTGGATCAATGCAGCGTATGCTCTCCTTTTTCTGCCACGTGAAGACTTCACCGGGAATAATGTATAGGCAAGACACAGCTCATGGCTCAGCCTGACATCCCAACACGTATTATTTCCAAAATCCAATATCTGTTCCCTAATAAACAACACTGATGGCTTATTGAACAAGTGGCTTTCCGGGTGAGAACAGTCAAGCAGAACATTGAATCCCTACAGGCTGTTCGCTAACACATGACTGAATCTGTGATGACTTGATATCAAACAAAGAAAATATTCTGGCTTCATCGAACAAGCCAATGTGTCTTGAGATTAAAACTAGCAACCAGCCACCAGTGACGCTGTGTTTGTACAATTGCAATTGAAAGGAGGTTTCAGGATCTAATAAGTCATTACTTCTATGTTACAGGATGTGGTTTGTAAGATTATAATATATATAAATATATATATATACAGTATATACATATATGTACAAAAAATGTGATTGATTTGATTTCCTGTGTGAACATTTTACATTTTGCTGAAATTCAAATAAACCTCTTCTGGATTTAATTTGTCTGAGCTTGAAAAGAGTAAATGAAGAAAGGAGAGCACAGACATAAATCAATAATTTTGTGGTTGATCTAATGTTTTGCCATCAGTGGAAATTATTCCACATACTTCTATTTATTTTTTCCCAGAAAGACTTCATGTGAGTAAACAATTGGATGTACAATTTTCACTTTCCCCGTGTTAAATGGAGACATGTAGGACTGTATAGGTTTTATAAAATATAGAATAAACTAATTGAGTAACAACAAGCCTACTGTTTTAAGGATATGTGTTTGTATTATTATCAGAGCTGATATGATATAACTGTTGAGCACTAACAAGCTGTCTGTCAATATTTTCTCTGTTAATTAAACTTGCAGTGTTGAAAAAATCCCTGCAAATCTCTAAATCTTTCTGAAAGTCTGTAAATATGCAAAACTTACCAGGATTCCACATTGAAATAATCAAAGCACCACACCACATCTTTTGCAAGATTTAATCTATGCAGCGATACACTCAACATTCAGTCAAAAAAATAAAACAACAAGAACATAAACAAACAGCTCATTATCAATATCCCTCTGTTCTATGTTGGGCCTATTACTGGGATGTGCATTTGAGCTGTCTTTTATTTCCATGTTATGTCAAGTCTAGCATGAATCCCATTTTGTCCTGGGTCTGACATTTTCAACAATCTTCTTAACAAGCGTGAGACTTGTTGAGAAGGTTAGGTCTGGGTTATGTCTTCCGGAAATAAATGTAAGTGTGTCATGCCCCCACAAGTGATGGAAATGTGCGTGCGTGTGCAAGTGAGTGTCCGGAAACAAAGGCAGGAGAAGAATGAGAAGGAGGAGAGGCTTGTGTGTGTGTTTGTGCATGCATTAAACTGACAAGAGAAAGGTCCTTGAGGCAACCGGCACATCTTTTATCACATCTTTAATTAATTGAAGCCCATAATAGAAGCTTCCGCAATTGCACTCGGAGCAGACGCTTGAATTGAAAACAGCTGGGAATGAGGCATGAGATAGTCCTGTGTGTCTCAAGGTTTTGCTATTTTTTCTCTGCTCTTTTATCAATCTTCCGTTGTCATTTCCCAGACACCCGCCAATGGACAAAACATCTGCAGCGCTTGTCAGTCTTTGAGGCGGGCGGCGGAGGCATTTCCATAAGAAAAACAGCTTGTTACCGTGGCACAAATACTCCAAGGGATTCATGCTTTCTTCTGCTTTTCCCTCATCAGGTTGTGAAAAACTGCGGAGGAGGAAGATAGCGCCATGTCCCCCCGCGTGATGGCCGTGCTGCTGGTGGTTGGAGGGGCCTGTCTCCTCAGACCAGGGCTGAGCTGTCCGTCTGGCTGTCGTTGCTATAGTCTCACGGTAGAATGTGGGTCCATCGGGATCAAAGAAATCCCACAAGGCGTCCCCACAGTCACCGAGGTCAGTAGAGCACAGGCCATGGATGTTTCAGAGCCTTAGAGGCAAATGTCATTCTCCAACTGTGGATTTGTGCTTATTAGTAAAGCTAGGGTACCTAAATGTCAAACCACATAACATGGACTGATGTAATTTACAAGTTCTTTGTCCGGTAAACGGTCTTGTTCTATCCCTAGTTGTTTTTTGGCCTTTGTCACATCTTTAGATCAGCTTTTTTTCAGATAGAAAAGTATAAAAGCAAGGACCACCCTCACTCAGCCAATCAGCTCTTAGATCAAAAGCGTATTCCAACTATGCAAAAGATAAAATGTTTACTAAAATGATGAAGACGTCACTAATTTCTTATATAACATTTTGTTTGTCAATTTTTATATCTGTTGGAACAAACAACATCTATCATATAGAAGCAAAAAAATTAGATACCCCAGCTTTAATTGAGAAAATGACTGGTAGAAAGTGCTTAACTTTAAAATGTGGATGTTTTAATCATTGTTGATCAATCCAAATATGCTCTGTCACCCCAAACAACTGAGATGGGAATATTAGCAGAAGTTTTGTTTAAAATAAATAAATAAATAAACCTAAACTAAAAACTAATACAAAACAAAAAACAACTAAAACGTTACAAAATGAAATGCTTTTAAAATGTAGATACGTGATGATGAAGATGATTTCAAGGTCAATGCTTTTTTACTGTATTTCACCATTTTTTTTGACACATAATAATATAAATGAATGCATATCATAATAACACATCAAATAGTCAATTGAACAGGGTTAAGCACATTTCATTTTCTTCTTATTTAAATTGTATCGAGCACTGAGGGATCTGGGTCAATCCCACATTATTCACTGTCATTTGAAGTTACTCTTCTCACAAAAGGGATTTTTGGCTCCCAAGTTGAATCGTGAGATGGACTCAAACGTTCACAGGTTTACTTACTTATGTGACCTTATCATAACGTTTCAAAGAACTCCAACACTTCAATGTTTCGGAACTTTTTACACAACCTGCTGACCTCTAACAGGGAGCTTGGTTTAAAGAAATGAATCACAGGAGGTGTTTGATTTGGACGAGGTATTTAAACAGTTCTTATCATGCTGCGCACATTTTGACAGAATGAGACCAGAATGATACCGAACAATTGATCATCAGCACCCCATGACACGAGATGAGGAAACCACCATCCTATTCTTCTGCTCAAATTCCCTCCAACACAGGGGCAGCAAACTTCTGTGTTGTTTAGACTCAGCTGTTATCCTGAGATCTGCTGTTATCCTGAGATCTGCTGTTATCCTGAGATTGTGCTTTTAAAAAATAAAATAAAAAAAATAATTTATAAGGTATTTTAACTAAAGAACAACATTAACTTATGTTTGGGTTTAATCAACATTGGACCAAATGTAAAATCAGGATTATTGGCCAAATGATTTGTATTTTTAGAATATTTTTAGTTACAATTTCTAATTGCGCTTTGGGTTAGAGTGAAAAAAAAAACCCAGGAGTGTCAAACTTATTTTGGTAGAGGGCCATATAAAAATGAAAGGGCTGGTCAGAGGCCAAAAGAAGAAGTGGGTTTCATTTATTATACTTTTTTATAATATGAAGGTATTTATATAAATGACTTGTTTCACATTAGTTAGATTGGATTTTCTTTTCTGATTATAATAAGTTCAGTTCCTGTGACTGGACCAAATCTGGACCAAATATTGAAGGTTTAGAGGAAGATTGTCTACTTCTGTGTGGATCATTGAGACTATTGGTCCTCCCAACTGTCAATCATTCTGGTGATTTGTGCTCGTCCAATAAGACCACAGAGTTTTGTTCAAAAAGTGGAGAGGGCGGTTCTTTCCTAAGAAAATTGTGAAATCCTCTTCATATCTTTAAGAAGAAATGTAAATGAAGACTCGTAAAAAAACATAAAAATACTATTTCTAATTGCATGTTAGCTTAACATTTCTTATGGAATTACATTTTATGGTTGTTTTCTTATAAAAATTAGTAATGGAGAACATGCCATTGTCCCTCAAAACCATCTATGCTGCTATTTGATATAATAATTTAAAATCATCTCAGGGGCCACTGGAAATGGTCTCGCGGGCCGGATCTGGCCCCCGGGCCTTGACTTTGACACCTGTGCTCTAACCCAAAGCGCAAAAAGAAAATAAGGTTAAAACGTTAAAATACCATGGTAGCACATACAGTATAAACTTCTAGCAATCTTGTTGGTTAATGATAATAACTGAACATCATTGTAGGGCCAATAAAGGGCTACTTTCCCTTTGTGAAAGTGAAAATAGTATGGAAATAAACATTTAGAACATTTACTTATTGGCTCAGAATGAGAGACCCATTTGAGTCTGTTGTTCGCAGAGCAGCTGCTGTTTTCAAAGAAACGTAGCTCTAAAGGTAATTATAAATCACTATGTCTAATGATTTGATTATTTAATAATTAAAAACAAATTGTGCCCGTATTCAATGCAATCTGTTGAACTGACACACTCAGTCATATAACACTAATTACCAATGACTTATGCCTTGCAAAAACATCCATGATGATTATTTGATGGTCTTTAGGTACTGTTGTTGATATAAGAAAATGTCAAATAAGGCCGCACATCCCTGTAATCTGAGCTGGCGTGCTGGATTAAAAAATGCAAGACGTAGAAAACAGTGAAAAATAATCCGCACAGCTATGTAGCTCCCAAAAACAGTGTAATTTATTTACATACCACACAAAATAGTAACGTTTCGGGCTGAGGCCCTTCGTCAGACAAGTCTGACTACTGTATCTACTGTTGTTGATATAATCACCATCTCACATGGCAAACTGCTGTAATAGTAAATGTGACATGTTCAATGTCGCACACAAAACACATGCTGTGTGGTATTATGATGAGACGGAACAGACGGACTGCCTTCTTTTTTATGGTGACTTAAAAATGTGGGGTTGGCAATTCTACAAATTGTCTGCTGCAATATCCACCATTGATTGAGATTATGTTACTTTTTTGTGGATACGTAAAATAAGCATTGACACAGACTCTCAACAGATCTGACTTGTCACAATAGGCCGAACGTGCATCAGGAGAGGACTAACCCGAAACTGACGTCACCCATAGTGTTTGCCAACTCAATCTAGAAAGACTCAAACAGACTAAACAGAGGTTTTATTTGATCTGTGAATTTGCTGGCATTTAACTGACACTGCATAAAGTAGTACATATGACTCAAAAGACCATAATGCAAAATGACATTTATTGCATACTGAACGAGAAATGTGGTTAAGATTTGGTGCTTAGACCCCGTCAGAGCTCTGCATGATGAGTACAGAAGGAGAGATTATGAGATGAAATCCCCCAGGCCTAGACCAGGGTCATCAACTATATTTGTCAGAAGGCCAGAGTTTTTACCAGACAGTCTCCTCTGGGGCCAAACCCCCAAAGAGAAAATTAAATCAGATTCAGATTCATTTAATTGCCATTTGCAGTAAAACCACATTAGAATTCATCTGGAAAAGACCCCAGTGTGCACCAGACAAGTATATAAATAAAACAAGGTTAAAAATACAGAAATAAAACAAACAGGAAACAAATGACACTGTGAAATCGATCAACTGAAACAGTTTCAATACTAAACCAAAATCATTTAGTGCCTGAGGGAAGATGCTGGAACATGGCTGAAGAGTAATTGATTATCATTATTTAAGAAAAAAATCACAAAAAATGTCAAAACAGGAAAATAACAGAGAAAATAAGGATGATAATAATAATAAAGTGCAAAAATAAGTAATATAAAATTAAATTAAAAAAACACACATTTTGGAATAAAGTCATGGGCTGGATTGAACGGCTCAGCTCCATGCATAAATATGAATAGAAGTCATGACAAAACCCATGCACAATGTTTCATCTGAAATTAGGACGTATTAGTAAGTTTAGATTATTTTTTTTAACAACCATGTTTCATGGAAGAACAAACACAAGAAGTGGAATGATCCTCAAAACATTGAAGGAAGCAGAGAAAAACAGCCGCATCAGGTACTAGCATCTCCCTTATGTGGTAATTAAAATAATGCTAACTTCTGATATTAACAAACATTGGACTTATGTTTCACTGTAATATCATCAAAACTTACTTCACTTTGTTTAGTACACGGGCTCAAGGTTCTTTCAGGTAATTGTCCATCTATATACAGTCTATCATGTTGTACGTATATTGCCAAAAGGTAGAGTACCCTTGACACTTCCAGCCATATACACAAATAAATACAGGTATTAAAAGTACAATGGACATTGCTTCCTCTGAACAGGCATACCCAGTGTCCATGACGTTATTTCCTTTCTGACCCATTCTTATTAGCCTGAAATGATTGTGGTTAATCAATCCTCCATGACCCTCTTTGATGTGCACTGGAAGGAGGGCCGCTCGACTGGCTGTGTAATTATTCATTCTCCCTCCAAATAGGACTCTCACTCTGCCCCTGTGATCATCTATGGAGAAGATGTTCGACATTACACTCGTGTCTTTTTTTTTGCTTCCACAAGTTCAGGCCCCGGACATTATTGCTACTTATAAATATTAATGAAAATTATGTCATGCATAAATTCTTCCATTAACCTCAATCAGCAGGTGTATATGGCCCATCATCATGCCTTATACCTCACAGCCAGGCCGTGCTTCATTGCGAACATTAGAAACATTAGCAGCCAAGCCGACAAGGTTTCATTGTAGAGCAGGTGCAGAGCATTCATGGCAGGTCTGTTGTCTCTGCAGTATTTGTCAGGGCAGACAAAAGTGTGAGACAAAAGAGCAATAGCACTGCACAGCTTGCATTGTCTCCTCCAATAATATCACAATTGCAAAGCTCAGCGCACACTCACTATACAAGGTGTCAATTTGTGATTTTTTTTCTTCCAAAACATGACACAATGAATCATTATCAAAAGGAAAGGCAATCACCGCAAGACACAGAGGTGTAACGCCTCTTGAAAAACACTGAAATCCCCTCAAAAAAGGATTGTCCTCCAACATTGTTTTAAGGTGCAATTTAAGTCAAACCAAATGCTGTTGTCAGATCATAAAGCCCATTTACAAGTAATGAACAAAGCTACATTTGATCAAAGCCCTAAAGCCGTGTTGAATACAAATGTGTAGCAGCCGAAGCGGTGTGTTATCTGGCCTTGACTTTTGTCATAAAGTCAATACACATTGAAACACTAAGCTCTGGCACACTTTAGTTTATCTCAAATGACTGACGCAATCTCCTCCTGTCCTCTTCAAAGACTATTTTCCTTCAAGACAACGCGATAACACAGATTCGGCTGCAGGACATGTCCCGTCTGGGCCAGCTGCATTACCTCTATCTCCAGAACAACAGTATCTCTGCACTGGAGCCTGGGGCCTTCTCCAGCCTGGGACAGCTGTTGGAATTGGCCCTGAATGGCAACCTCATCCACCTGGTCAGCCCTGATATGTTCCGCGGTTTGGAGCACCTCAGGATCCTTTACCTCGCTGGGAACCAGATCACCCGAGTGCAAGACTACACCTTCAGGGGTCTGCAGGTGAGGGCATGGGGGGGCTGTGCAAAGCTAATTTACTGTAAAAAGAGTTGCTTATGATGAAATGGTTGAACAGAAACAGGTGCAACAGAGTTTTCTGCTTATACTGTACAAAGCCAAAGATTTAAAGAGGTACATTAAATTGCTTCTTACCAACAGTACACAGCTTTGATCACTGAAGAACAGAAAAGAACAGAGATTGTATAGCGGTATTCAGGCTGTAGGAAATGTTCATATCCCACTGTTATTTTGTACAATACCAAGTTTTGACACATTCACACATAGGAAGAACTGTTATGTGTGAAGACTTGTTTATAGTTTAACTGAGGAACTATACTGACTTGAATCCTAATTTCATTGTCGTTTTGGTTTTATTTTATTTGTGACCTCTGAATGTTTTGATTATCTCGTTTTGATCCTGATTGCTAAAAGTGTGTGACTTCACAGAATGTGAAATGTAAGTGTAGATTATTTTTAGTTCAGCCTTTTGCATTGTTCTTCTGTCTGTGCAGCGTTTGCAGGAGCTTCACCTGCAAGAGAACAGCATAGAGCTGCTGGCAGAGCGGGCCCTCATGGGTCTGTCGTCCCTGGCTCTTCTGGACCTCAGCAGAAATCATCTCCGTACACTGGGCTCCTCCTCCCTCACTCCTCTAGTCAGCCTTCAGGTGCTCCGTGTTACAGGTAACAGAGGACCTCCTCATGGAAAATGGAAAAGTACAAGAATACTAAGACAACACAAAACATATTTATTAATTCTGACCAGCTTTCTGGTGAGAAAGTAATTGTGGTAGCTGTGCTGTGGATAGGTAGCTAGATAGCCCTTGTGTCTTCAAACTATTTGGATTTTTCTCAACTCTTTTGAGGATCATGACTTCTAGAAACTTGATGAGCAGTCAGTTGTGCCAATGCAAGCCCACAAACAGCTATGACATATGTTCTTATTCGCTTTTCAGTTCCAAAATAGCATCAAACGTGCAAAAAGAAACAAACTCCTATTTTCTTCTTTATCTTTAGCTTAACAGATGCATACTGTGTCGTTAAACGCATTAGATTAAAGCTTGTGTGAAATCGTAATTATTACCAACAGTGTTGCACTTTCTGAACTTCACTGTTAATACCTGCGCCCATGCTGCTGTATTGATGAACAAATTGCTGGTTTGCAAGATACTTCTCCTGTTCACACCAAGAGACATATTTTGAAGTGATTATTGTGTAAACCCTTTCTTTTTCTCTGTGATTTCAGAGAACCCATGGCGCTGTGACTGTGCGCTGGGATGGCTACGCACTTGGATCAGCGAAGACGGCCAGCGGCTGCTCAGCTCGGCCGAACAGCGTCGCCTCATGTGCTCAGAGCCGCCGCGCCTTTCCCACCTCAGTCTAGTGGAAGTCGCCCCCAACAGCCTTGTCTGCATACCCCCTGTGGTCCAACTCGAGCCCAGCCACCTGACCGTCCGCCTGGGGGAGAGTCTCCGTGTGTCCTGCCAAGCTTCCGGATACCCCCAACCGCTAGTTACCTGGAAGAAAGCATCCCACGGTAAGGCGCAGTTGTCACCACGAGGTCTTGTCCAGGAAATCGGACCAAACGGAGACTTCTTCAAACCCGGGACTGGTGGAGTTGTGACCGCTTTACCCAGTAGCAGTAAAGTCAAAGTTAGTAGTGTTCAGCTTATACGTGGCACTGAAGAAGGCGGAGAAAGAGACAGTTTCGACCCTGATACTGGGAGCGGAATGCTGTTTCTTAGCAATGTCACAGTGGCTCATGCAGGTCGGTATGAATGTGAAGCTTGGAATCCCGGTGGCATGGCTAAAGTTACCTTTCATCTGGCTGTCAACATGTCATCTTCCTCGTATTCCTCGCAGTTTTGGCCACGTATTAATACAAATGCGTTTATTTCATCTTCCTCAAATTCATTTTTCCAGCCTGAAGTTTTGGACATCAGCCAGGAGCCTCTTTATGAACAGGACAGCATGGACTTTAACGCATTAGGCCCAGCGACGCAAACGGCCATAGCTGTTGGTATCTCCTTACTGGCTCTCACCGCGGTTCTCCTTCTGATCATGATTTACAGTCGCCATCAGCAGTTCCGCAAAGAAGAAGGTGCGAGTTGTTGCTCAGGCAAAGAGGAAGGAATCCTGTACATGCACGATTATTCAGAAGGTCCTTCCAGCTTTGCACAGTTGGAGGAATATCGCGATGATGACGGACACGAGATGTACGTTTTCAACCGTTCAAAGTCAAGTCAAGGGACGGGGCAGTCGAAGTGTCACATGGTGAGTGGGTTTGTCCAGCAGAAAGGCATAAAAGAGGTGCTGCTGGATCACGAGGTGGTTCAGACGCTTAGCAGGTCTGGAGGCATGGGGCTGAGGAGAAACCCGGGTGATGGCGGAGAAGGACCCTTAACCACAGACCCAGAGGAGCTGTTCCTTAGTCAGAGCCTGCTGTTTGGATCGCAGGTGGCGTATGAGATCCACTGCTAGAGGTGGGTATGCAGCGAGAAGTACCAAAATGGACAGAACGAAATGCATAATCTATCTATAAAAGGGATGGTTTACAAAAGCGTCTTGGAAAGCCTTAAAGGTACACCACAGCATTGAGCGTCAAAGGAAAGAATACAATGTTGTGATTTCCAAAACTACTCCTAACCCCAATTACAAAACGATGGGATAATGTGTGGAATGCATTTGATTATTTTTATTTATGTATGATTTCACACAGCCAGACATTTGTGCTTTGGGTTTGACAATGAGGTGTTTTCACATGAGCCAGACAGAGACAAGCTCTGCTCAGTTTGTGCGTTTCCAAACTCAGAGTGAGTAGTGTGGAGCTACTCTTGGCCTGGCTTAAGAGCAGGGTCAAGTTGGTCTCAATTTGCGAAAAGACAGGGTAAAACACATCTTCCACAAAGCCATCAGAGGGAAGTAACGTTTCAAGTGCAGTTTTCCCCACCCCAGAAAGGCCACCTATATTACTCAAAGTGACCCGGCCCCTCCCTAAAACGTATAGACCCAAACCCACACAAGACAGGCAGTTACAACATGATCGCTTTTGACTCAAGAGTGCGTCTGAGTATTGTTTGATACAGTTTTCTGTTGGATTTGTCTGTACTAAATAAACAAACTGAGAATCCATATCACTGTACTACAGTTGCTTTGTGCATTGCCCAAATTCAGAATCAGTAATGTCTTTACCGATACTGTATGAGCAAAGGTGTGGGTGGCATTAAAGACTAAGAACATGCTTCATTTCTTTACTGTTGCAATGGTTTAACTATTGGCGTTGCTATGTTGCTGTTGGTCATCGTTAGTCATGTTGTAAGATAAATGTACATCTCTGTGTTTTTGCAATGAGTAATAAATTGTGTTTTGAAGAAAAGCTCTTGTCTTTTTTGTAAATAAAACAACATGCCAGATGCCAATTACATAACTCCCTTATTTAGCCTGTTTCTCCTGGTCCATGGATTTCAGCCTTGTTTACAGGCGTCCTGCTGTAAAAGGCTTTGTGTTTAAGACTGCATAGTTCATAAACCCTTCACTGACCGCTTCGACCACTCAGCCATATGTCAGCACTGCTTTTACAACTGCTTCAAAACCTATAACAAAATCTATTGATTATCTCGTTATTTATAAAGTCAGTGGAAAACACCCAACACACAAACTCCACAATTTGATTTAACTTTGGACATGATGTTTTACAGGAATGTGGATCTTTTGAAAATTGTCAGTAGTACTTTGGTTCACACAGTTGCGACTGATCGATGCTGGGCTCTATCAGGCCAATTTCCCAATAAACACAATTGATATGTTGCTAAATTACAATATTGCATTGGTCAAAGTGCACAAGGACAACCGAGTTATAGCCACAAACATCTGTTCAAAAGCATTAGCAGAAATTATTTCCAAGCTGTAAAAGTCCATTTACTTCTGTAATTCAACTTACAATGTGAGACTAAAGACAGACTCATTGCACGCAAAGTGAAATACATGACTTATAATGTTGAGAATCATAGCAGCTAGTAAAAAACCCCAATAAAACGCTTATTTTGAAAATGAACCGTGAGCCATAACAATAGAAAAAATTATAAAGGCTTGGCATGTATTAGATTCGCACTTTGAAATAAATTGGAGAAACAATTAACTTAACAATGTTTTCATTTCCGCATGTAATCTAGTGACTGAAACTTAGCAATAATACTTGTAGAGCCATATTTTTAATGCACATTGTCCTTTGAACAAATATAAAAACTACACATTGATGATGTAATTGCAGAAGCAGAATCCTCTCTGCAGCGTTGAACAGGAAGTCAGTGCTCCTGTTTCAAGCCATGTATTTAAAGCCTTCTTCAATGAGAATGATCTCTGCTAAGAGTTCCTGCTGTGAGAATTACCAACAACAATGCTTGGATTCCTACAGAGAATGTCTTTGCAGTATCTTATCTTTTGTGTATTGAAGGTCTTGTTATTGTACAACAACATTGAACGCTCACAAGAACTCATGAAAAAGCAAATCACGGCAGGTGTCAGACAGGCTGCGGAGTGGAAATATTTCCCCCTGATATGTTTGTACAAAACCTTGCATTGAATTGTACAGAGCCAGAAACGCTGCTTTACTGCCGACAGCTGAACTAATAGCACTGACAAAATCGAGCTGGGAACAAAATGAAGCAAAGAAAAGTGACGTGACTAACGCCATTCTGCACACCTCCTTATCACAATCCAAACATGGCGATTATTCACGCCATTCAAACAGGTCTCATTCTTTCAACTATTGTCATCATATTTTAGGAGCGTGTCATTGTAAGCCCCACTGCAATGCTTTTTGAGATGAATTTGTTTTGGTCCTGCAGTCGAAAGCAGAATATCTTGACACAGTGGAATTAGGAAACAAAAAAAAATTCAGAAAAGTTGCAAAGATTAGCCATATTTGTCAGGGGTTTCAAACTTTTTCTTTTGTGGGTAAAATGATATGAGCTGGTATTTAGCTGAAATGTATAAAAGTGGTTTTCTTTTATGGCAAATATCTTTTACATTATGAAGCTTGTTAAAACCCAGGTCTGCGAGGGTGTAACAAAAAAGGGAAACGTGAAAAGGTTAACTAAAATTGTAATTTAGTCAAATGACAGAATAGTAAAAAAATATATATAAATAGGATCAAATATATACAGTCAAATGTGCATATAGTGTATGAAAAACAAAAAGGGACCAAATTATCGAAAGAAAACATAATTTAATAAAACACATGAATGAGGTTTGTGGTAGAAGTGTCATGGAAGTCAAAACATTTAACTGTGGCACGCCTCCGGGAGTCTGCGCAGGATTGGAGGACGGCCATCTCTTCTACCAAACAAAACCCAAGACAGCTCGACCAGCCAGACACGGGTAACTCGGAGAACCAACAAAAGCAAACACATGGAGCACTGAATATCAACAAAACAAAGCTATTTTAACAAACCAATTCATTAGTTTAGTTTTACAGCCCCTAAATCTTGTTATTGTGTTTATTTCGATGTCCCGCCCTCCACTGTTTTACCAATCAGAAAGTCTGTGATCCGGGTTGCCAGAACTCACCGCGTCGAGCTAATGTATTTTGTCAGGCTGCACTAAAAAATGTCTCGTTATGATTCTCAAATAGATTTGTTATTGAAAAAACTTGTTTAGCTATTTTGGTCCCATCTGAATTTGTCTGCATATCTGGCAACCTGAGTCAGGTAGAGTGGGAAAGGTTGCAGCGCCACTTATGGCCAGATTTTTAATTGATGATTATGTGTTGGCTTCAATTTTAACAATGAATGAAATGCTATGGTATTTTTTTTCTAAAATCATCACTGCCGTACAAGTTAATAATAATGATTGTAAATAATTCCAGGGGCCACTAAATAATGCCGCCTGAGTTTGATGCAAGCTCTATATGTACAGTATAACCGTAATGTGAGGAATAAACAAAGCCTGGTGAAATAAGCCCAGAGGCACTCGGATAAAGGTAAGGTCCTTTAATGTCAGGGCACAGAGCAAGTTCAGGTATATGGTTCACTGATAAAGAAATTATAAAAATGATATTTGAAGTAAGGTCTTAAATTCAGTACAAGTATTTGGTGGTATATTTCTCATTTCAAAACACATCAGTATTCATAAATGTTCCTTCATTTTATTCACTCCGTCCGCATTTTGCCTAATCACTGCTGATTATCTTCACAGATCTACCACATACCTGCAGGCTGCTCACTGATGAGAGCTCCATAATTGATTTAACAGACTGAGAATATAAATATGTAAGAAATAGAATTGTATTCATAATGAATGCGTCAAGAAATACAATTTAAAACATGTTTTTAGGTGTGGATTACTTTTACAGAAAGTATCTTAAATTGATAGAAAATGCTGGTGTAGAATCAGTGCTGTCTTATGCAGGTCAAAAAAATTGACTGCATCCTTTTTCATGTTTTTCATATGCATATAACTTTTTGTTCGTTTGGTGCTCTGATTTGAATGGGAATGACAGGAAAAGAAAATATTTTTAACATTTTCCTTGTGTTTATGGACACACTATTCTAAACTCAATCATGTCTAATTATTGCAGTTGTCGATCAAAGATGTAAGAGCAAGTTTGCGGCAAAAAATTCCGCATTTTGTGCCTGGATTTGTTTCCAATCTCACCTTATGCTGAACCAATCATTTTACTTTTTTTCTAAAGGTCATCTCTGATTCCGTCAATCAGCAGCCGGGATGCAGCAAAGAAAAGGAAAAAATGTGATTCTGTTTCGTTCCAATTTGTTGAAAATATATGGCAGCAAAAAGCAATGATTTCTGCAGGAGGAAAAATAGCGGCTAACAAGGGCTGAAAGATTGATGCAAGGACAGTTCTTTTTTGTAACTGCCTCATGTCTGGTGCTGGCATTCTTACACTTAAAATTATCCACTGTGAATACAGCACTTTGACAGGTTTCTAATTCAAACTTTTTTTCTACAGCGTTATTTCCTAACATTAATTTTGTGATCGATAAAAAAGCACAATGTTTAGATATTTTTCATCATAAGGGCCATGATTGACAGGCGTTTAACAGAAAAAAAAGAAGAAAAAAAGCGGTCCCATCAACATGAATGGAAACAATCAACCTCCTCATGTGCTGATTGCGACAGAGGCTGACATTCACTGAAGTGTGTGCCACCCACAGATTTATGGTTGGAGTTGATTATGTCGAAAACCTAAAACAGTCAAATTCGTATTATGCATTTTTTCTTGGGTTAAGGACAAACTGCAAAAAAACGTAGCTCACAAAAACACTTCTTGACAAGCATGATAAGTGAAGGGAGGGATATGTCGAAAACACACTGGTATTTTAGCTTACGATCCTCTGCTTTTGCCTGCAATGTCGCTGCTAATGGCACCTGAAACCTGCTGTAATAGCTCACCTGTGAGACAGGGTTTAAGGCAACAGCATTCAAATTCTTAAGCACATTCCCAGTGTGGAATACTGATGAGGCGTGCGAGGAACATCTGCAACTAACATACCGCACTGCAAAAAATGATCAAATATGAAATCATAATTGCTAGAATCGAGTTTTTTTTTACTTGACTTAAGTTCATTCTGACTGTCTTAAAATGAGATTTGCCAATGAGACAAGCAATTTTGACTTGATTCAAGAACTATTGCTTTATTTTCTCATTCCAAGAGAGAAATATCTTGTATCTTTTTAAAACAAGATAATTTTTCTTGTTCCACTGACAAATCTTGTTTTAAGGCAGTCAAAATGTGCTCATATTTAGATACATTTAGCCAAATTTGAGCATTTTTTGTCTTTAATTCTGTCATCTTTTGCAGTGTAATGTTAGAGTATTCTGATTAAAGGTGCACTTTGCGGCTTCTCCGATGGCTGTATTAGATGTTTTTGATTGGTCTGAAACATTTCACAGCATGACAATAAGCATTTATCTTTTTTATCTTTACTGCAAGTCCACAACTCCACAGACCTAGCTTTAAACGTAAATGAGGCCACAACTGTGAAAAAAACAAGTTTGAAGACCAAAGATGTTAAAGAGGAGAAAGGGAGTAAATTGATCCAAAGGTCAATGAATCTGATTGAAACGTTGTTATTCGAGTGTTCGGATCAACGGAGGATGGCACGTGATTCCAGCTGCCATAAATGTGAAACAGCTGTAGTGGAATGTAAATGACAAAGAATAACTTCAGAAGGTTGACTTAACTTCTCACAATGACGAGTGATGAGGGGAAGAGCATTCAGAGAAACCAGCCTCCAACATTAGACGGAGGAGACCAAATACAGGTGACTGGTCTTTTTTGCTGCTATTGTCATCTAAATGTCAAACCAAAACATACCATGTTGGCACAGTGGCTGAGTGGGTAACACTCAGAACAAGAAAGTATTGATGCCCATGTCAGACCATTCCTTAATCATTTGTGATGAGATAGCTTTTGAGATGCCGATGCTGAAGGTGGGCCTCCCTGCTTTGGACTTTAAAAGCACTTCTCCTCTTACTTGCTCCTTTTTGCAGTCACTCCTCTATGAGCAGCTGTGTGTTTGTCCAGAATTGTTTAGCTTTGAGCTAATGAAGATCTTGATGGAAACTTTCAGGGGCATTTAGTTCCTCTATTATTTGGCAAGAAGGCCAGTGAGTGGACAACACAAAGTATCACACAATACAATACAATATAATACAATACAATTTATTCTTGTATAGCCCTAGGTCACAACAGAAGTCATCTCAGAGGACTTAACAAAACCATTGAAATCACCAACACAGACATAGAGAGGTTTCTGGAGACGTGATGGGTGGAGCATCAGGCAGAGACCTGAATGAGAGTTGGGAGTGTGCCCAGTTGGTTTACATCACCACAGTGTGACCTTCTAATGCAAGTGTATTATACAGAGCTGCCACGGTGCCATGTAGCTTGGCCTTCAGATAGACAAAACAAGGGAAAAGTACTGGCTTCTGCACATTGATAGAATGATGAGTTTAACTTTAACAAAAGTTGCTTCAAAGTGTTATGAAATCTCACATTCCCCCCTCCTCACAGAATCAACAGTTAAAACACACGAAAAACATAAAGCACACACAGAATCCTTTCTGTTGGACACTAACTGTCCAACAAGACCCTCCTGCATCGACAAGGAAAAATTGGGAACCAGTGGGAAAATGTGAGAAACCTTAGGGAGAACTAGGGAAACCCACAGGGAGGGAGACCCATATGAGAAAGGGATCCGCTCCTCCGGACGGACAGGCTAATGATCTAGGACCTAAGCTAGCTACAGAACGTGGACCAGTGGCCGCTGAACGTGGACAGGTCCGGTGCAGGACTGAAGCACTCCCAGGCGGGTCGGGCGGGGCAGTCCGCAGGTGTAGATGGAGGAGGCCAGGCTCAGAGATCCCGTCATTGTACCATGAAACAGACAATGGAACAACGGGTGAATAGCAATGAACAAACTACAGTCAAAATCCTAAAAATGATAAACAGATAAAGTAGGAAGGAGGAGAGGATAGTGCTCAAGTTACCATACTTCTCCCAGCAAACTGACTCCCTATGCAGCTTGACTGACAGTCTGAGGAGTTTAGCCTTCCCTGAGTCGTACCTTCCTAGCCATATGCTAAACTAAAGAGGACTGTTTTAAACCTAGCCTTGAATAAAGAGAGCATATCTGAAAGGAGGTGAGACAGCAGCAGCCACGGCTAGGCTAGTCTAGGTTACAGCACCAAGATTCATGGACTGCACACCAGGTGTTCAAACCGATCCAGGCAAACCTAATTATATATTATATATCATATATTCGCCGTTTTAGTTGCTTGGCTTATATAAGCCTTGAAGGAGAGTTCTTGGTCAAAAATGACTCCAAGATTCCTCACAGTGTTACTGGGTAAAATACTGACATTATCGAGAGTAATTATCTGGTTAGTAAGGGAGTCACGCAGGCGCTTCGGACCGAGTAGGATCACTTCTGTTTTCTCCGGGTTGAGAAGTAGGAAGTTAAGAGTCATCCACATTTTAAGGTCCTTTATGCAGGCACTGAGCTTTTCTAGCTGATCTGTCTGATTTGGCTTCATCGACAGATAAAGCTGTGTGTCATCTGCATAGCAGTGGAAATTAATTCCATGCTTTTTAATAATGTTTCCTAACGGCAGCATGTAGAGAGTGAAAAGAATCGGTCCGAGTACCGAACCCTGCGGCACACCGAATTCTACTCCAGAATAAGGCGACGAGTTCTGATTTACGTTGACGAAGTGATACCGATCTGATAAATAGGATTTAAACCAGCCAAGGGCTGTTCCTCTAAGACCTATATCACATTCTAGCCTCTGCAGTAGAATGCTGTGGTCTATTGTGTCAAATGCAGCACTAAGGTCCAGTAGGACCAGCACTGACACTTGTCCATTATCAGCAGCTAGTAGTAAGTCATTTGTGACTTTGACTAGTGCCGTTTCAGTGCTATGATGAGCTCTGAATCCTGATTGAAAGACTTCAAACATATTATTTTCCTGCAGGTGGCAGCAAAGCTGCTCAGCAATAAGTTTTTCCAGGATTTTAGATATGAAAGTGAGGTTTGAGATCGGTCTGTAGTTTGTAAGTATTTCTGGGTCCAGGTTTGTTTTCTTCAGAAGGGGTTTGATTACCGCGGTTTTAAAAGCTTGTGGGACATAGCCACATTGTATGGATAACATGCAAGTTGAGGCTTTTGAGGATGTGACCACAGAGATCACCTCTGCTTGGCTCACAGCCATGAATTTATCGAGGCCCACTGAAGATTCTAAGTGGGAAGTCACGTATGCCGCTTCAGCTTGTCCACTACCAACAGCAGGAGTAACCTCCTCCAGTTTGTCACGGATGGATGTAATTTTATTATTAAAGAAGTGGAGAAAGTCGACACTGCTCAGTGAGCTTGGAATTTTAGGCTTGATTGCGCTATGGCAGTTTGTGAGTTTAGCGACGGTGCTAAACAAAAATCTACTGTTATTTTTATTCGCTTCTATTAAAGTTGAATAGTATTGAGTTCGAGCCCTGCGAAGGGCATTCTTGTAGTTTCGGAGACCTGCTTTCCACTCCTTGTGGACAGGCTCCGAGTGGGGTGGCAATATAGCCTCTCCAATTTTCTGACGTCCTGTTTTAAAGTGTGGAGTTGAACACTGTACCAGGGCGACGAGTTTTCTGTTTTAAAGGAGCTGCTGCATTTAATGCAGATTTTAAAGACTCCATAGTGTTGTCCACCGTTTGGTCAATGACTGAGGGACTGCAGCAGCTGTGAACAGGTTCACCTGCAGCAGTATTCAACATAGGCTGTATTAGTTCTTTGAACCTTGTGATAGATTTATCATTTAAGGTTATTTTCATTATGGTTTTATCTTGCGGGGCAGGAAAGTCCTCCAAATCGAGATCAAACGTGATCGAGAAATGGTCAGACAGCAACGAGCTTTGACGCTGGATGTCAACATTGGAGACATCACAGCCGTAGGTCAGGACAAGGTCCAAGGTGTGGTTATGAATGTGAGTAGGTTCCTCAACATTCTGAGTAAAACCAACACCATCTAGTACGGCGCTGAAAGCTTTGTTTAAGCTGTCAGTGCTGTCGTCCACATGTATATTGAAGTCTATTGAACTATGTTTTCCCATTCCAAAACTAGGTTTGAAATGAAGTCAGAGAATTCTGTTAGGAACTCGCTGTAAGGACCAGGAGGTCGGTATAAAACTATAAATAAAATCTCGCTTTCTGGTAGTTAACATGCGTCCAAGG
This sequence comes from Knipowitschia caucasica, assembly GCA_964034765.1. NCBI lineage: Eukaryota > Metazoa > Chordata > Actinopteri > Gobiiformes > Gobiidae > Knipowitschia > Knipowitschia caucasica. The sequence goes on along the minus strand of OZ035836.1, from coordinate 18,885,358 downwards.
AGTGCACTCATTCAATCTAACGTAGTCGTCCTGTTGGAGCCAAGTCTCCGAGAGCGCAAACAAATCCAAGCCCTTGTATTTTGTCCTGGATACAATCAACAGACTTCATGATTGAATGCTCGGATCTGAATAGTATTAAATGCAGACTTCTGTAATCAGGATCTAAATTTAATAAGATTAATTCACTTTTTTTTTTAAAGATTACACAGAATCTGTGTTTGTTCAAGCTGTCTTTTTACAAATTGAACACGTTGTGAAAGGTTCCAAACATCCTCAAACCTTCTTCAAGGGTTGCGTTTTGTAAGTAAGTAAGTAAGTAATCTTTATTTATATACCGCCTTTTCACTGCACATCAGAGTCTCAAAGCGGTTTACAATTGTTATTTTTAGGGCATTTGTCCTTTCACTCCACACAGAGATGGGAGCGGGATCATCAGTACAGGAGGCGCATGCCAGACCTATTGTACATATTTTTAGTGGTAGGGGAAACCGGAGTACCTGGAGGAAACCTACGCAGACACAGGGAGAACATGCAAACTCCACTCAGAAAGGCCCTGGTCCAACCGGGATTCGAACCCAGGACCTTCTTGCTGAGAGGCGAGAGTGCTATCCACTCAGCCACCGTGCCGCCCTTTGGCTCCCTCATTGTTTATTCTGTACAAAAGTACTCATAACAATGCTCTACTGTCCCTACTGGAGGGGTAACAGTCAGGCCTTTAAGACCTTTGAGGGAAAGTGTAATACAAACTCATTGAAATAAAATGTCCAAAATACCAAAGAGCTTTCATTTATCATTTATTTCAGACACGAGAATTACTCGACAAGCTTGAGCACCATCCACAATAAAACAAGGGAGTTCCAGAGAGGGATTTGAGTTCAGCCGGTAGAAAACAGGAAATGGGGAAGGCAAAACTAATCATAAACCAACCAGGGTTTATTCTGTCCGCAGAGCTTCTCTTGTTGCCCTCTGGACAATGTTAAATGTGCCACAAGTCAGAACAAATCTTTTTGCTCTGTCTGCCATTAAGCTGCTAAGTTGGATAGCAGCAGCTGTAAAATTCCAAAATGTTGTTGTGTCCTTAGGCAAGAAAGTTGACCCACACTGTCTTGTATGGTGTGCGCATAAACAGTTGGTGGTGGTCGGAGGACTAATGGCACAGATTAGATGCCTCGCTTCTGGAGCAGCCCAGGGCAGCTGTGGGGCTGCAGCTGTGTACAGAGTGAATGAATAATGTCATGCATAGCGTCTTTGAATATCCAAAAAGTGCCAGATAAAACTGATGCATTTTTATTCAACACAAACGGCACTACTTCTCAAATCCACAGTGGTCATCGATGTTGTTCCATTGTCTCCATTATTGACTTGTTCATGTTTTTCTTATTTGTGATTTTTATTTTTACTGTGATTGTAGCTGCTAAAGAATCTCATACTCTTTGCAAGTTTTTTGGATCTGAATCTTCTCAGAGTGAACACATTTGTCCTTCAGTACATTGTGTGTATTTGTGTAGTGGTGCAGATGAATCCTTGTTATGGGTCAAAAGGCCAAGAAAGTGTGTGCAATTTTTGTATTTTTTTTTTCAATTTACACAGGTGACGGAATGACACAGAACCTTCACTCAAAGTCAGACATACATTGTTACATACAACATACAGCAGCAGCAGACATCAAGATACCAGTAAACACTTCAGCTAAGTAGAATACTGATGACCAATTTCCCGGTGCTGTAAGTAAATGTGTCTTTGAGCACGGATGTAAATGATATTCAGCACACACGGCTGTCCTTCATGCCTCACTGTCACGCTGCCTGCCTCTACACTCTTCCCCGGGCATCGAATTGTAACATAATGAAATGTAAAAGAGGATTGCAGACCTTGGTGGTGATGGTTCCTAAGTATCAAGCCACTGAGCCCTCACCAGTCTTCCCGGCTCAACACCAAACATAAATATTTCATGTAAGTAAACAAAGGCGTGAGGCTTTCCAAAGGCTAAATGGAAAATCAATGGCTGTTATGCAAGAAAGAGGCAGGTTCTGACAAATCACTTACAGGAAAAATAGTTAGACAATCATTGGACTTTGGAGATCAAAAACAGCATCAATAATATATAAATCATTTAAATTGACCAATTTGTTTACTTCTGATGTACTGTAGTGAATCTGTATCTGTATCACAGACACCCAAACTCATAAGGAGAGTGGGCTTAGGAAATGTTCCCGGATTAATTTAAATGAATGTTTTACAACTTTGTTGCATTTTGAAATTGGCTGTTTGTTTAAAAGGCCACCACCAAACATGTCTTATAGTATTTCATATACCAGCAAAATGTTATTTATTAATAATGTAGGATATAAGGCATTTCCATTTCAACAGAAGCAAGTACAGTACATTTGTAATCTGATACAATATTGTGTACACCAGCATATTGTAATGCATTAACACTAAAATGTTACTTTTTATTGTTTGCCAAACATACACAATAAAAAACAAAATTGATGACTGTATAAACTCCCCTGGAAATACATAAAATGCAAACAGAAGCATGAGACATGCATTGATCATTACAAAACACCACTGTGCTCCACATTTGGCATATTCATAGAATATATGTGTGAATATAAATCAGTTACCATTATTTCTATGTCATATGTGCCCCGCCCTCAATGGGTTTCTCTGCATAACCACAGCCCTCATCGGCCTCATCATGGCCTCAACGTCAGGGTCTCATCATAAGCAATTTTCACGTGGGCTGCTTATTGGGCTTCAGGGAGCAATAAGCAATAAACAATCGAAATATTCTGACCCTTTCTGGCGACTACAGATTCTTCTTCTTCTGTAACTACAGTATCTTGTTATTTCATAATAACGTGGTATCATGTAGTAATGAAATAACATGATACCAGCAAAGAATAACGCACTCGCAAGTGAACCCAACACGCATCCGTACTTTTCTGATATGTTTTTCTGAATATACAGTGAGTTCAGTCACTGTGGATTGAACCAAAACGGGACCAATTATCAAGAAGAGACTGTTTTAAAAAATATATATTCAACAATATAACTTATGAATTACATGTTGGCTCAACATTTCTGAAAAACTGAAATAATATGATTGCTTTCTTGAGACAATTAGATTTAAAACATGATTCATAACATGCCCTACAGCTTATTGCCATTAATGCTGCAAATTCATATTATCACTTGAAATATATTTCAGGAGCCACTGAAAATTGTTTTGTGAGTTTGACATGCAAGCTTGAAAGAAATGAATGTAGGCTGCATGAAATCTTTTTATTAACTGTTCTATCATAGAATCTGAAAAAAGTGATCAAATCTCAGTGGTTTGTGTTTTAAGCATCGTTTTAAGGCCATCTGGAGGTGTTGGATAATGTTGGATATATATTGGTTTGATGTGTTCCCACATTGGATGCAGCTGTGAGTCGCTGAGCTGTGTTGAGCATCTTAGATCAATTTCAGCCTGTACAATCAAGTGAAGCGGACTGAAAGCTGTGTCACTGCGTTGAAATAATGAGCTTGGTTTCATTTTGTGTGCACAACACTTTGGCGTGCAGGCTCTAGCAACCAGTTTTCAGCCGGCCCTCGCCATAGAGTCAACAGAGCAGTTGGCTCTCTTCTGGTTGGTGTATCTAGGCCATAAGGACTTAATCTGCCAGGTAGTTACTGCTGATATTAAAATTTGAGTGGAGTTATAAGACAAAGACAAAGGAACAAACTGGATCTTTTTTCAATACTAATCGGCTGGCCTAGATATGCACACCCTTCTAGTGCTACTGTCATGAAGTGAATGGGGCATGTCATGTTGTGTGACTTTAGCAGACACCACATGTTGACACAATTCCCTTCTTCTTTAAAACACCCTATGACCCCAGGAAACCTCACTGATGATGTGCTCAGGTACATATCCACAATTTTTTTTTAATAAACTGAGCATGATTCAGTGGTTACAAACATAGGTCTGCATCCTTGCCATTCCACCGATCAGACGCCACATTTTAATCAGCCAATGCCATCATATAGGTATTGATTTTCCCCATTTGTAAAGAACCAATATCAGCAACAATTGAGAAGCAGCCAAAATACATTATTATACTTTTTTCAATCTTTTCCATACTTTTCCAATACATTTATTGTTAGCATGGGTTAATGTGCGGGTTTTGAGGGTTCCAACAGACACTCTCTTTTTGTGTAGGAGTCTTGCATTTACTACAGATAATTAGGCTTTAGCTGTAGAACATATTGTAAGTACTGCTCTAAGTGGTCTGGCTACAAAACATTAGCTACCCACTGTGCTCGACTCAAGTCCCGAAGATGATTTTTCTGTATTTTTGTGACTGATAAGAAATCCACAAGGAACATTATCAAGCGACTAAAGCAGACAAATCAAAATCTAATTCTCTGTGATGTGGCTATAGAGAAGACAAGCATTGAGTCGTTGCACCAGTAAATTACACCATAGAAGCATAAAATGGATATTGATCTCGCTTTCTATTCTCTTTCATGAACAATGGCATAATGTAACCTCTGCTGTATTCGAAACAGCACATATTGCTATTGATTTAATGACAACAAGAATAAGATGAACTTATCCCTGCAACTCATGAAAGCATTTAAATGGACTTTGATGCCAACAAATAATGGTGTGATATGGAATTGCAGTTCAGTGATGGAGAGCTCAGATTTTGAGTACAGTGTGCATTAAGGCCATTTTAGCTTCACGAGGCCCAGAGAAATAACGCTGCGTTCCGAGACAGGCAACAGGAATTTTCCGGTAAAACATAAACTGCAGAGCTTTGTACAAAGTGATACTCACAAACAGGTCTACCATATGATGATGTTTTAACATTTGTTAGGACATTATAATCTCCTAGGTTTTACATTTGTATTAGTGTGTACAGTGCACAGTGGCTGAGTGGTTATCACTCAGGCCACACAGCAGGAAGGTTGTAAGTTCATTCCTGTGTGGAGTTAGTTCTTTCTCCCTGTTTCTAGGTGGGTTTCCTCAGGGTACTCCGGTCACCCCTCTTAGATTCAGATTGTAGTGATTGCATCAGATCACAGAATGGACATTGAATGAGCTAAAGCAATAATTGTGTAGGCCAAAATAGTTAGTGTGGGATTAATGGGTAAGGAGTTTAGTTTTTAATGTCAGGAGGAGCCAGAGCAAGTTGGAGCCAAACTAGGTTCATGAGCACTTCCCTATTAGGCTTCATTGGATTAACGGGTCAGCTTTTTTCATCTATATACAGTATGGATCTTAAGTTTTGGCAGTATATAGACATTCAACAGAAGAGGCCCCAGAATTGACCCCTTGTGGTCACAGGTCCCCACTATGGAGGACCAAAAATGACTAAAGTATAAATAAATAAATAAATAAATAAATACAGGAGTATATTAATAAATACATTCATTTTGGACAATAAAAACTAAATATTTACATTGATATGCTAAATATTACTCTGAAATCAAATAAATATACTTTTATTTAGGTTATTTATCAAAATCTACATTTTTTCCTTTATTTATTTATCCATTTATTGCATATATTTATTTATGTATTTCTACATTTCTTCATTTATTTATTTATGTATTTCTGTGTCGCTGCATTTCTTCATTTATTTATTTATGTATTTCTGTGTCGCTACATTTCTTCATTTATTTATTTGTGTATTTCTACATTTCTTCATTTATTTATTTATGTATTTTTGTGTTCCTGTATGCTAATTAGGTGGGCGGTGCTGAACTCAATCTAGAACAGGATTGGTTAGGATTGCGTGAACTCTGGTCTCGATCATAATCATTACTGCCTCACATTACGGTACTCTGTTAGCTAGCTAGAGATCCTCTGTGCACTTTTGTGTGGTATGATGGCAGTTTCGAATGTAAGTTTTTTAGGAGCCATTGCTCATCAATTAAGAGCATTAGCAAATGATGTTAATGATGTTGAGCATAATGCACCTGAGGACTATCTACTCTTTCGGCTGGAAAGACTATTAGATGTTTTAGTTCATCACAGTGCTGACCCAGAGGTAGACTTTGATGCAACTGTGCCGGACGCTCTTCAACAAGCAGCAGCTTCACATCCTCTCACAAACCGAGAAGGCTAAAGCCTAGCGTACATCGACAGAGAAACTGGGGACAACTAGTTGCAAGGCGGCTTTTGGCAACTGAGAGGAGATGGTGGGAGATGATCAGTTGCCGAAATCGGTCGATGTGCGCGCTCTTACAACTGGAGATAAACAGTCGGTCTCCAGTTTCAGTCAGTTGCCCGTGTTCTACTTTTCGGCAAATAGTTGTCCTCAGTTTCGGAAATATGACCCGATGTGCGCGCTCCCTGCGCCGCTCCGACAACGTGTGTGTATTGCGAGCCCGCAACAGTTTATGTCAGAAAACACACTGTAGTTGAGGCCAGCGTACATCGGACTGGCAACTGATTATATCCGTCGCATATGAGTTGCTGCCCCGCACACATCGACAATCTGACGAAAACGGGCAACTCCCAGTCGCAGACCAGTCTCGGGAATAACAGCGAGTACATCGACAGCAACTGGCCTCAACTACAGTGTGTTTTCTGACATAAACTGTTGCGGGCTCGCAACACACGCAATACACGCACGTTGTCGGAGCGGCGCATGGAGCGCGCACATCGGGTCATATCTCCGAAACTGAGGACAACTAGTAGAACACGGGCAACTGACTGAAACTGGAGACCGACTGTTCATCTCCAGTTGTAAGAGCGCGCACATCGACCGATTTCAACTGACCATCTCCATCATCTCCTCTCAGTCGCCAAAAGCCGCCTTGCAACTTGTCTCCAGTTTCTCTGTCGATGTACGCTAGGCTTAACTTTGCTTCTGTCTGGTTGCCCTGGCTGACCTACTGCCCACCAATCCTGTTCTAGATTGAGTTCAGCACCGCCCGCCTCTTTAGCATACGGCAACACAGAAATACATAAATAAATAAATGAAGAAATGTAGAAATACATAAATAAATAAATGAAGAAATGTAGAAATACATAAATAAATAAATGAAGAAATGTAGAAATACATAAATAAATAAATGAAGAAATGTAGCGACACAGAAATACATAAATAAATAAATGAAGAAATGTAGAAATACATAAATAAATATATGCAATAAATGGATAAATAAATAAAGGAAAAAATTTAGATTTTGATAAATAACCTAAATAAAAGTATATTTATTTGATTTCATAGTAATATTTAACACATCAATGTAAATATTTAGTTTTTATTGTCCAAAATGAATTTATTTATTAATATATTCCTGTATTTATTTATTTATTTATACTTTAGTCATTTTTGGTCCTCCATACCCCACAGGTCAGAGCCATATGACATGTGGAGTGCCACATTTCTAATCTAGTTTCTGTCTTCTTGAAAAGTCCTAAGGTTCTTAATGAGATATAAGGTTGGACTTTTGCCACTTCTCTCGCTCCTGTGTCCTGACTGGGACATAATGATAAAGAGAGCTAGACTAGATTTGACAATATCTGCACAAATAAAAATAATATTGAGAAACCTTATCTTAGAAAATAAATAAATAAATAAATGAATGAATGAAGGGCTCACTTTAGTTAGCTTCAACTTTAAATGTGGTTATAATCCAGTAGTTAAGGCTATGCTATGAGCTATAATATGCTGTGAGAACCAATCGTTGAGTGGTTTGGGATTTTTTCAACAGCCAAAAAGAAAAGCTCCAGGAAATAAAAAAGATATGGTTTCAAGACAAATATTAAATAATTATATGCTCTGAAACCCAATCCGCCCATTTGCACCAACTGTTCTGGAAACCAATTTTCATTATGTTGAATTGTGTCAAAGAGAAAATACACACTGTGAAAAAAACAACTACTGGTAGGTTCTGGTAGATTCTGCAATTTGTTAGGATTATGTGCATTATGATAGATGCCATACTATGCAAATAAAGCATATAGAGCATAAACAACAGGATGTGACGGAAGCTTATCGGTGACTCATGAAAAATAAGCAAAAATACTAAGAGGAACATGTTGTGTTAAATAATGACAGACTAACATTTGTAAAATACCAAGCAAAAAACATGTTTTGTGAAATATTCGGTCTCCCGTTGTTCAGACTTGCAATGCCCACTAAAAGATTCCATTGAGACGATATTTCCCACATTACAGAATAGTATAGTCCTCAGAATACAAAATAATAATAACTGCTGCAAATAATAACCAAAATAGCATCTACTTTGGAGCAGTTCTTCTCATTTTTTTCTCCAGCAAAAACTCGTTCAACTCCCGCCTGCTCATAAAAAGCACATTTGACATATACACGTGATTACAATGGCCAACAAACCAGCTCATTCTATTCCACAGGGACACGGAATAATTCAATGTGCATGAATGGATATAACAGCAATGACTGTGAACATATTTCATACAAGGTTGACCTCCATCTAGTGGCAAAACAGCACTGCCCAAAATGCACAAAGATTAATGACAGAGGCGCAGAAACACAGGCAACACGGAGCTAAACTGGACTCGAGGAAAGGTTACACAATATGTGGACAGGAATGAAATGAAAAATATACATATAGAAAAAGGTTGAGCTGCTGGTGTGTGGCCTGAATTGGGAGTTGAACAAAATCCGTATTTGTTTATCTTGTCACTGTTTCACTGCACGTTCGTTCGTAATTCATATTCATCTTCTTTATTAGTCCATTAGATTGTCACCCAGTCTTCAGAGCACCCTCCCTGATCCTCTTGCAGGGAGTCCAGGGACACAATGACAGCAGACATCAGTTCATCATGAGGGAAGCCACGACTATTAGGCCCGAAGACCAATCTCTACTGAGCCACTTTCTCTCCACGTTCATTATTTTATTTTTGTCTGTAAAACATAGCAGCATGAATCTGAAAAGCAGCCGCCCCATGTTTAGTTCTGACTCTGGGCACTAACAGGAGTCCAGTCCCTGTGCTCCTCAGAGTCCAGGCTGGTTCATATGGGACTAACATGTCACTAATATATTTTGGTGCAAGGCCATGGAGAGACTTGTACACAAGCAGAGCTGTTTTAAAGTCTGTTCTCTGAGCCACAGGAAGCCAGTGCAGAGACCTGAGGACTGGACTAATGTGGTCGTACTTCCTGGTTCTAGTCAGGACACGAGCTGCTGCATTTTGAATGTACTGCAGCTGTTTTACAGCCTGTTTGGACAGACCTGTGAGCAGGCCATTGCAGTAGTCTAACCTACTGGAGACAAATGCATGGATAAGAATCTCCAGGTCTGCTTTAGACACTATGTTTTTGATCCCAGCAATGTTTTTTAGATGGTAAAAAGCTGCTCATGTTACTGATTTGATGTGGCTATTAACATTTAAGTCTGAGTCCAGTATTACCCCTAGATTTCTGACCTGGTTTGAAGGTTTTAGGGAGAGAGACTGTAGGTGACAGATGACGCTCTCTCTTTGTTTCTGGGGACCAAAGACAATCATTTCAGTTTTGTCTGCGTTTAGCTGAAGGAAGTTGTCTTGCATCCACTCACTGATCTGTTGGATACAGTGAAGGAGTGAGTCCACTGGTCCATGTTCTCCTGCAGTCAGTGAGACATAGATCTGAGTGTCGTCTGCATAGTTGTGATAGTAAGACAGTAAGATGGCTGCTCCATCAGTGGTGCCACAGCCTTGGTGTTTCAGCGGGAGCTTCAGGCAATGTGGGGTTAAGTGTCTTGCACAATGACACAACGAAAGTAGACCATTAGAGGAGTAGGTCCCGAGATGGGCTCGAACCCACGACCTTCCAGCCCAAAGGCCAATGCTGTACCAACTAAGCTACAGTCGCCCCGAGTAAAACATCATCATAGTTAGAATTCAACCATTATCTGTATCATATTAAAGCATAATAATAGATATTCATTAGAGTTATAAGCGGTATTCCGTTGCCCCCAGCAGTAAAGGAGCATTATGTTTTGTTGTTTTTAAATCACAGCAGGGACCAATTTTCTATGACATTTTTGAGTCCTAAAAGGTACAACTTTTTTTGTCAATAGTGGCTGATTGACGTGGCGTAGGTTGAAGAAGCACAGCGGTATTTTGGCATTTATGTGTGATGTGACCTCCAAACACCTGTCTGTGTAGTCTTTTCCTGCGTAATTGACAATATAATTCTTTTCGTCTCCATTTTGCAGGACGTAGAGAAGATTGTGTAGCATTAATCCAAATGTCATCTCATAAATTATGCACTATTAATCCTCTATAACTTTTTTTGTTGTAAGAGTGCGTAGGTGGTTTTCACAGAGAACAGAAAAAAACATGATTTGGTTATAAATGTGGAGGCTTAAGTTGAGTGACGGCTACACAGCGCTCCCATTAGCCAATTCAATTTACAAGTCCAACACTTCACTTGGTTCAGAATGAGGCCAGGCACTTCAAGCATGAAATATAAGCCGGGTGGTGTTGACTCCTGAACAGCTCTAAGCATTGCCATTTTCTCTGTTTTGTGCATTAGACATGATATTGTCGGATTTTCACACATAGTCCCATTCAAATACTGTCAGGGTTATTTCTGACGTCATTCCATTAAAAGTAATTGATTAACTCGACTTCACTTCGAAGTGTGAATAGTGGCTACAATTTTTTTTAGAAATATATAATAGTAAGTCTTGAGTTTATTGGTTAAACATATTGGTACACAGTGCAATTTATAAATATCAAAACACACACACAGACAGCAAACAAGTATATAGAAAAAGATACATTCTGAATATATCACAGTACAGTATTCACATTAGAAAATATTGCAACGAGTGTAATCTGTCAAAGATGTGATCTGTAAAATGTGTTCTCATCTATCTCTTTGTTTTTGTTGTTGTTCTATGTATTTCTTTGTGTTGCATCACACCAAAAGCCAATTGAAGTGTGTCATTTGTTCACAGACTATGATTTGAAAAAGGTACTTGTGATTCTGATTATTCCTGCCCGTGACATATACTGTATATTTACATACTATTTACAGTTGGCACATATTGTTTCAGTCCATTATTAGCTGCAGTTTTGACAACAGACTCGTGTTTAGGAAAATAAGACATGGCGCGATGAAGAAAGGAGGGCATAGGGAATTTCACTCACATCGCTTCATTGAATTCTTTTGAATGCGCTGGAGAACGGCTGCAGGTCCTAAGTAGCTCTGAAACAGTTGTTGTTTTGTGCTTTTTAATTTTTTATCTTTATTGCCTTTTTCTTCCTAAGATGTTGGTGCAGTACTCTGTTCATGGTTTTGCACGGGTCCAGACCGGAGCGGAGAGGATTCGTGTTCCGAACCAAGCGGATCAGGTGAAAATCCACTGGAGGAATGCTAACTTTTTGAAAAATGCTAATGAAGTATTTAGCATTTTACTTTGGACCAGAGCAGAGAAAATAGTCCGAACCAAGAGGCTACTCCACCTTGTGACCTGTCCTGCTCCACCCAGAGGCTACTCCATCTCTTCCTCTGTGACCTGAAGGACTGTTGCTATTTTTAACTTTTTAGAGCGATCAATTTTATTTTTTGTTTTTGCTGCTACATGGGCAGCTGAATTTCTCCTATACGGGGATCAATAAAGTATCTATCTATCTATCTATCTATCTATCTATCTATCTATCTATCACCCTGAAGAGCTGTGTCACGTGGCTGCGAAAAACACACTAACTATAAAAGATTGAAACATTTTAAGTAATAAAAGCACAAAAATACTGTGACGACAAATGTAAAGTATATTTTCTGCTCAAAGCATGTATGAACTCTGGGAATTCTTGTTGAGGAAAACTATAGCAGATGTTTGCGTCTCCCCCACCTCCTCGGAATAGTCCTGAAAGAGTCAATGCAATAAGAGGACTTTTAGGTCACACAGGGAAATGTAGTGAACTTACATTGAATCTGACTTTCATCTCCGCGTCGTGTCTTGGATCAGGATCATTCTCTGCAACAAAAGACACGCAATACTGATGTGTAATGGTGAAATTAGTCCGTCTTCAACATTACTTTTGAGATCTACTGACTGTTTACCATGATCATATAAGATAATAAAACAAACAATTTGATTTTAATTCGCTTCATAAGTACTTATCATGAGGTCGTACAGACACATACTTGGATGAATGCAGTTGAAATGTACTGATTTTGCAGTTGTTTGAATGGGACGGTGTTGATTAAAAGCTAAATATACCCAAATTACATCACAGTTTCCTCCGTATTCATTGTAAATGTGTTTTAGTGCATGGTAGGAGAAACCAGAACACCTGAAAAACATGGGGAGAACATGCAAACTCGACTCAGTAAAGCCTTGTGTTGCCTGGGAGTCTCACCCATCTCCAGAATTAATGTTATTTTTTCACTGTGATGAAATGAACAAAAGATTTAGGGAAAGTAATTACAATACTAGCTCCTGTGGACTCACCACCTGCAGGAGGATCAGTGAGGGGCTGGTGCTCTGTGGACTGGGTGGCATCTCTGGCCACCCCCCCGACCCAGAAATGGATTAAGGGGAAGAAAATGGATGGATGGATGGATGGAATTACAATACTATAGGTTCAAGTTATTCAATTAATTAATCATGTATTTGATTGTCATTGTTTGAGTATTGTATTTAGTTTGTATTTATTTTATCACTCTAATTTATAGCACCATTTGTTTGTAAAAAGTAGATATACACAATTTTATCTGAACCATCAGGCATCAGCAGCATACTGATAGCTTTAGCTTAGAACACACCGCATTTGCTGATAACGCAGTAAAAATTGCCACGCAGCGCAGCCCAAGTGTACCATTATTTTCTGTACAATATTCCCTGTGGGGCTGGTTCTACTCCTGTAAGGTTAAAATGCAGTGAGAATAGACTGAGAGGTCCTTACTGAGCAGTTTCTTTCGTGCAAATATGGCAAATCCCAGGATGAGCAGGAAAGAGGCACACACCAGCGCGGAGCCCAGGACATAACTGAAAGACAGGTTTAAAGAGGAGCTTGAGTCAAAACTCCACACGAAATGATGACAAATAGATAAGCCTTGGTGAGATGGCAGCATCATTATGTGTGCACGCCACTCAGTTGAACTTCACCTGAACTCCATTATAAAGATAGATAAGGAAACGTCCATGGTAAACAGCAGCCAGGGCAGAGTTTAACTGAAACTTTCAAAGGACAAACGCATGTGAATATGAAGATACTTAAAATATGTATGAAAAGGTAGCTATCATTCATATCTAAAGGCATAGTTCTCCTTGTCAAATCAAGTTTAAAAATGAAACAAATAAAGCTAGAATATTAGATCAGGGCTGTTGTCTACAGGATGGAACTATCTCCCCCGCCATATACAGTTTGTTACGCAATACAAATCCACAGTTAACTTGTGCTTTGATTCATCTAACAGCTTTCTGCTCATGCTGCAGCCCTCCTCCTCCCTATAATCACCTCAATATCTCCTCAACATTTATCTCATGAAAACATAATTGAATGAAAATATTTCTAGCTATTATCTAATTTGGATTATTCATGTTTTCCCAGATTGCTAGTTGTGGAAGCAGAGAGGAATTCATCATAAACTCTGAGCAAAAATATTGAACCTATAAACTGGTTGCTCAGTTGCATTTACGACAATACTATAATGCATTCACGCTTTCATGGTGTCCTGGGAGCACGCTGTAGATGATGAATTAATCAACGCCTTTGTTTTGATTGTGAGTACAACTACTGCCAAAGAATAAACTACTGCTGCTGTTCCCTTCATTCCTCCAGCAATCAAAAAATCAGCCTGGAACTAACATTTGACAGAACACTGAAAAGTATTCCACTCCACCAGACAACACGCATTTATCTTTTTTAGTGAACATCATATACAGCTGTATGTGTGCTGCCCCCCAAGGCGTAAAGCATTATGGGTAATGTGCAAGTGGCAAAGAATCTAATTTACTGAAGAAGAGAAATGCAAATGGGTGAATATTGTCCCGTGTGACTATGCAGCATATTTACCTTTGAGTGTTCCAGGATGTGCTGGTGATGGGCTGAGGCACACTTTCAGTGGATGAAGTTGTGACAGGCATCACTGCAGCAGAACAACACAACTCAGGAGGTTCACACACACTGGGAGTAAACAATGTGGGAGAGACAGATCCACCAACTTTAGCAGCACAGAGTACCCACAGTATGAGTTGTGCTTCTGGCTGGAGCAAAGTTACTATGAAAATGTATAAATTACTGCTAAATGTTATACAATACAAAACTGTCCTGGTCTTATACATTTATAATATAATCTCATGGAAATAATTTAAATAATAAGACAATATGAAACGTTCTTGACAAATTAATAAAAAACTTTTCATAAATAATTCTTGTGTCTGTATGTTTTAAATTGTACCTAGAGTCTGTAATAAAGTTGAATTAAATTGAATTGAATACATTTTGTTTGCCTAAGCAGAAAGACATTTGTGGCCAAAGAAATAAACACAAGAATTAAGACTCTCTTTATCTTAGACGGCCGATCTTACATACTTGACACTTTGGGCTGAGAGCTGATTGGCTGAGTGTGGGAGGTCCTCTCATTTTCACTTTTCTGACAGAAAAAAAAACATCTAAAGATGTCAAGCCAAAAACTAGGTTTGTACCTCAGCTTGTTTTTATTTTTTATTTTTTTCACAATATAATCAATACTGATTTTCATATTAATCACATGACATGGTTCTGATAACGTATATTTTTATGTCAATATGAACAGAAGTTCTTTCCACTTTGTGTTGCCTTTTAAATATAGTGCTGTTGACTGCTGGAAAAGTAAATAGTCACATTTATTCATCCAAAGGTTAGTACTTTTCTCAAAGCCACTTTTGTTTGCAGAAAATTAGTTCTTAAAACAAGCTGAACATGGACCATTCTTATTCCCAATCACATTTCCAGAATACATGTAGATAGTATAATCCACATATACTGTAGTAAGCGACAGAGGACTTACTAGTGGTGGCCCGACGCAGGACCTGGAGGTGCACCGCGACCTTCTGTGATCCGGCTCCACACCAGTACCAGCCCATGTCCCTCACCTGGAGCCTCTTATAGGTCACAGTAAATGCCCCAGTTCTGTCGTCTTTTATGTCCACTGAGCCGTCTGAGTGCACGCCTTCAGAGTCTGTGTGCAGACAGGAGCTCCAGTCCCCGCTGCGGCACCACTTCTTTGGGCTCTCTCTGTCACAGCGCGGGCAAAGAAGATTGTCAATCCAAAACTTCTGACGGATATGTTACTTTAAATACACAGTCATGTGAGTAAATACCTGTATTTTTCACTGTATAAGCACTCAACCGAGACACTGCCTCCTTCTTCTCCGCTCAGTCTGCTGTGGGGCACCGACATACCTGCAGACAACACACAATCTAAACCTGTGTTCAGACATGTCACTATCGCAGCCCAACAACAGTCCGATGTCAGCCATCTCCCCTTCTGTGCAGAACCATATTTTATTGTTATATTTTTAACTGGAACTGCGCCTCTTGGTGGAGGTTTGCGCTCATCTCAGAGGTTTCCTGAAAAATGTATTGAATCTACTTATAACTTATTGAGTTATGTTGCTATCAGAGAAAATGGGAAGATACACAAACCCTGGCCGAACCAATACCTAAATAGAACACCAAATGAGTAAAGTTAATTAAGGTTGACCAGATTTTTACACATCTGAGTATCGTGGAAAATAACATACAAATAACTTACAAAACATTGTTCTGTCTGTGGTAGATGCGTCTTGCCATGTTAAAGGCAATGTCAGTCACTTTTGTATTTCTGTGGAACGCTCTGCCCCCCCCATATCAAACAGCTCCCTCATTGGAATGTTGGTCTTCAGACGCATTTTTACTCTCTGGCTTTTAACACAGCATGAATTGTGTGGTCCACTTTTTATTTGTGTTGTTTTATTTGTTTTATTGTTTTTATTAATATATATTTTTTTCCAATCAGATAACTAGTATTTTATTGTTTCTTTCACATGTTTATTGTTAACTGGTGTTTTATTGTTTTTATTACATTTGTATTTTTTTTTACTTTGTACATATTAAAATGTGTGGATTTTTTCTCTGTGCAGCACTTTGGAAACTTTTTTTTTTTTTATAAAATGTGCTACATAAAAAATAAAGTGGATTGGATTGGATTTTATTAACCTGACCGTGTTGTTATTATGTATTTGACGTATTTAAAAGAATACATATTTAGATTCTATTTAGATATAGAAGATTGGTGAGAGTTGGTGGATCTAAACAGTGCTTGCAACTCTCCACCTTTTGAAAAGTAAATCATCTGTACTTTTACAGTGTAAGTGTCCAACTAGATGTACCGCTGTGAGATGCTCGAGAAGTAGTGTAAGAGCCTTCCATTACCATGAATGACCTTTATGTCCGTGAATGCATGTGGATCGGCACTCCAAATGCCTCCATTCTCCACTCCGCACATGTACCAGCCAGAGTCTTCCTCCTTCAGCTGCGTCATGGTCACAGAGAAAACCAATTGCACCGGATCGTCATAAATTGTGACTTTCTGCTTTGAGAGTGTTGAGATGTCAGGGCTGGGCTCATCTGTGCGGGCCAGGCTGGTGCAGAACTCCTTCATGCGCCCACGGCACCAGTACTTTACATATCCAGCATACTGAGGCTCATAATGGCATGGAACAGTGAGATTCCTGCCCTCCAGAACACCAAACTCCGGGTCTGTGGTGACACTGCACAGACAGACTGAAATAAAGTTCAATATTACATGTTTAGAGATCAGATAATATACAAGGTGAATGTTGTTTTTTCTGGTGACTCTTTAAGACATAAAAAGCTCAAATCCACAAAGCTATGTTAATTGAAGTGGTTAGCTATGCTCCTAAGTATCAGGAGAGAATCCTGCAGCTATGCTTTTATATCTTGTGAGTGTTGTGCAGGCAGTGCAACCTATACTAACATGGTCAAATAAAAATATATATATTATCATTTTATTTTATTTTAAATATGTACTTTGTAGGTACTTTTTTTTAACTATGTATGGAAACATATTTTTTCCTTTTTATTGTAAATGTCTCCTCTGGCAAGGAAAAGTTATTGCTTGACTCAAGTTGACATGATCATTTAGTTACTGTATATCAAATTTCCCAATAGAGTCAAAATGCTTTTCTATCTTGCAGGAAATCCACAATTGTACATGTTTGGAAATGCATATTTAGCCCACGGCCAATTCTTGCTCCATATTTTATGGCTATGGCTATGTTACTCTACACATGTCAGAAATGTATCTGTTCAGAGTAAATGGATTATCTTCACACAATAGAGACTGTAGCAAAAAACATAAACCTTTTGTTGGCTTTTCAAAATAAACATGACTTATATTTTACAACTAAAAAGACTTGAATAGAAAATAATCAAATTCTCTTTCTATGGAATGGATTTAAGTATTTTTTATTTAAGACTACTCTACTTTCAAGTGTTGCTGAAATACCTGAGCAGTTATGATGATCAAGCTCTAACGTGTGAAGCAAGCCCTTAACAACTACATACATAATAAAACTTCAGCCCCTGGAGACAAGCTCTGTGTGACTGTGAGCTGAGTCTGTTGGGAAGTTGAAACCAAAAGCACCGTACGTTAATGTTGACAGCATGAAAAGGTTCAGCTGTTTGCTCTTGAGTTACTTTACCTTGAATCCATTGTAAAAGGCAAAAAGTAAGTGTGAAGTGCTGGAGCATGCCTAATATTCCTAATTGAAATACAATTCTTGGATATCTTCTCCCAAAACGCAGGTTCCGCTGGAGCCTCTACTTCCCTACTGTCACGTGACCACTGATAGGATCCAGATGTGCCAGATGTTAACTGTTGAGATCCCAGAATTCACAAGATTGTGTTCAATCCTCATAAACCAAACTCATGAATGGGACTACCACCTCCCCAGACACTTCCTTCAGTTCTTCCTGGAGAATCCTGAAGTTTCCCTCCAGTGTGTCCTGGATCTTCTGGTGCCTCATGGAGGTGTCAAACAGATGATGGAGCCATGTGTCAAACCTGGAAACTACAGACCTATCATATCATACCTGTACTCATTGTAAAGTGCTTTGGGTGACCTTGGTCAATATAATGCGCTATAAAAATAAACATTACTTCCTCACTGACCACATATATGCTGATGACATTCAATTATACTTTACTGTTCACCACTAAAGTAGTAATTTTATAATTCTGCTCAATTGTCTTGCAGCAATTCAGACATAAGCTCAAAAAAGAAAAAATCTACAGCTGACTTAAAATAAATCAGGTTAACAAATTTAACCGGATTTTTCAGAACTTGGAGACTTTAAAGTCCAAGATTCACTGAATGTCGAGCAGTGCATCCAAATATTGACTCTTCCACTTCTGAAACAAACCAAAGCTCAGACCCATAGTGCACTTGTTGTTGTCCTTAACAGAGAACAAATTGACTGCCTACAGATTATACAAAATGCTGCCACAAGACTGAACTCTAAAATAGTAAATACTAATAATACTAAATAATACTGTCACAGCACATGCCACCTTTCACTCGTGACCAGTGCAGTGTAAAGTTAAGTCTGTTTGCACTGGAATGTACCGCATTTTATTCTTGTGTTTGTGTGTGTGTTTTTTATATTAACTATATTATTATGTCTTAAATTAACTTGTGAAGACCTTATGATTTACTTATGTTGTGTTAGTCGTGTTAATCTCGTGGGAGTTCATTTGCAAATCAGAGGCTGATTAGGGTGTTTAAAATTTTGCAAAAAATGAATTTGTCAATCTTTTCTTTTAATTTTATCCACACTATCTCTTTGACATGTCTGTGTTTGAAATCTGTTTTTCTAATCTATTATAGTAATTTTAGTTTCTGAGTTAGAACCTTTCAAAGTCCAGATACTTTCAGTGACACTTTACTGTGAACACAGCCATCTCTTTTTATCATTATATTTTTATATAATTATCATTATTATAATTAAAAGGTTCCACGTCTCTGACCTTTATTTGAATCAACAGATGGTCTTAAAACGTTCGGTTCATTAATTCTACTTTTTTGTCATGATTTGAGTGCAAGTCTTACTTAACGCTCAATTTTTCGAAGTTGTCCATTGCGCTGCTTCTCTAAGCAGAGAAGGATTTTGGCAGGCTCCAACAGAATTATTTGATTTTGATGCCTGTGTGCTTTGGACTGTGTCCAGTGTTCATTTGCCGGATTAATTTGATACACACATACAGCCTCAGCCCAGTCATTTAACAAACAATTATTGCAAAGCACTGTGCAGTTGAGTCAAGGATGTCCCTGGAGCCAGTTGCTTTCTGCTTGGGCCATAAATGCACAATGTAGAGTCTGGCCAGGAATAAATGTCAACCCTTAGCATGCACGTCTTACAATTGATTTCCTCAACCCCAGTAATTATTTAGCAAGACCAGATCAAAGTATGTCTGCTTCCAACTGCCATGTCTAATGTTGTTATGCTACACAAATGTCAAAGGCAAGGAAAATCTCAAAACTAACCTTGATTTAAAATTGAAAAAATATGATTTGCATAGCCCTGTGATGTTATGTTCAGCATTTACTAAACACAATACAATTACTTTCTACTAAAATAGGAAAAATTCAGTGTGCTGGGAGAACTCTGGGTGAACACCAGGTGCCAGTGCGGCGGCTGCGGCTGTAAAGTTATTGTGTCTTTAAGCAAGACAATTCACCCACATTGTCAATAATGAGTTGGTGTGTGAGAACGATTGGTGGTGGATGGAGCACAAACTTACATCAGGAGCTGCAGTGGGCAGTTTGTTCTGAAAGTAAAATTCCATATTCAAAACCCCAGGAAAAGTCTAATCAAAATGTTTTGTTAGAAAACAAAACTAGAGCGAACTAGTTCCCTTTTAAGTACTACCCAGCACTATGTTGTTTAAAGCCAAAAAAGCACAATTACAACTTAATATTTTCAAAATGATACAAATGTAGGTTTTATGCCAATTTTTTAACGAAAGGTGCAGACAGAAAAGTGGAATAAAACAGCAGCTATAGCCTGTAGCACTTGCATTAAAGATCCATCTAAATCTGGAACAGTCTTCCAGAAAATGTGAGACAGGCCTATAATCTCACGTTTAAATCCAGGTTAAAAACAGTTATATTTGCTTGGCATTCAACTGAAGGATTTTACCTGTACTCTTTTATTATTCATTATTTTAATGCTTTGTGTCCATCTTATTCTGTTCAGCAAGTTGAGTTGCCTTGTATAGGAATTGTGATATACAAATAAACTTGCCTTGATGACTGTTAACATTTAGTCCAGTCCAACTCTTCTATTCTGAAAGCATGAATAACATCAATAGAATGTGCGTGCTAATGGTTTGGACTGTGGGGACATAAACATGTCCGTTACCTGATGTAACTACAGCTCTGAGTATCCACTCTGCCCTCTGCAGGCTTTTCTGAACACTCAGAGCATCACCTTGTGCTCGGAGGCCATTCCAGTTTGACTCCCAGAAGAGAAGCCCACTTTGGGGTTTGCCCAAAAAAGAATACATAGAGGGGCCTGCTGATCAGCCTAGTTTTGATGGTGAATAAATGTCCCTTTTTTTCTCTTTTTTTACACACATGACTTGAACTAACTATGAAAAATGAGATCATTAGGTGCTGTAAGAACATTAGATTATTACTTAAAAAAAAAAAAAGTTAAGGCATTTTACATCATGCAACTTTTATTTGTGCCAAAAGAGTATGATGTTAGTGACTTAGAAATATTCACATAAAAAAACAAAATCATCCGTCATCAGTAAGAAAATTTAACTGCGTTGGGCATTTGACAGTGAATGCATGTGTCGAGGTCAGATAACTTCAGAGGGATCCCTCTTCTGGCTCTCTGTAAAGGAAAAATGGAAAGGTCACTAAAGGTCTGCCACATAAATTATTCATGGAAAATGTGTTGAGTTTCAAAAGTAACTTGTAGATCTGAGGTAATTAATAGTTTTCCAATATAAAAGAAGAGAACCTTTATTCATCCCACATTGGGAAAATGTTGGCAAAGCCACTCAAGGAGCTGAGAAGGTTGTTTCTCCTGTTATTAAGAGAGAGAGTCATCTGTCACCTACAGTCTCTCTCCCTAAAACCTTCAAACCAGGTCAGAAATCTAGGGGTAATACTGGACTCAGACTTAAATTTTAATAGCCACATCAAATCAGTAACATCAGCAGCTTTTTACCATCTAAAAAACATTGCTGGGATCAAAAACATAGTGTCTAAAGCAGACCTGGAGATTCTTATCCATGCATTTGTCTCCAGTAGGTTAGACTACTGCAATGGCCTGCTCACAGGTCTGTCCAAACAGGCTGTAAAACAGCTGCAGTACATTCAAAATGCAGCAGCTCGTGTCCTGACTAGAACCAGGAAGTACGACCACATTAGTCCAGTCCTCAGGTCTCTGCACTGGCTTCCTGTGGCTCAGAGAATAGACTTTAAAACAGCTCTGCTTGTGTACAAGTCTCTCCATGGCCTCGCACCAAAATATATTAGTGACATGTTAGTCCCATATGAACCAGCCCGGACTCTGAGGAGCACAAGGACTGGACTCCTGTTAGTGCCCAGAGTCAGAACTAAACATGGGGAGGCTGCTTTTCAGATTCATGCTGCTAAAATCTGGAACATTCTTCCTGAAGATGTGAGACAGGCCTCCTCTCTGACAATGTTTAAAACCAGGTTAAAGACAGTTCTGTTTAGCTGTGCATACAACTGAGGGATTTCATATTTTTATCTTTCTTTTTAATGTTCTGTGATTATTTATGATTTTAATGCTATTTTGTCTTGTTCAGAACTTTGAGTTGCCTTGTGTATGAATTGTGCTATACAAATAAACTTGCCTTGCCATTATTATTATTAATATTTATACAATCATTTCTATCAATATGTCTCCCCTCTCTAATATATTAGCAAATATTAGGTAAATATTCTAACTATCAATATGATTTTAAAAGTTAGAATTGCAAACAAATAAGTATTAGTAATTTTAGAAGAACACTGATAAACATGAACATGTCTTTCACTGTTAGTAATAAGAGCTATATTGTATCAGAGTGTTCTGTCACTTCTTTATTCTGGTCTTAACCGCCTGTTTTATAGAATGTGTTCCTACAGATTGGGGATAATGTCCACATATTTCAACAGATATTCATATATTTTTTATGCTTCCTTTATTCCCAGCGTTCTTGAATGGTGTAACGCAACATTGAAAATAAACAAAAATAGGTTCTCTTATAACAAAGGGGTGTGCTGTGAAACATAACTCATAAAAAGGTAATACAGACCTGCAATTCAGTAAGCTTTAACCAATAAAGTTCATCACAACCAGATGAAGCACTGTGTGAGCAAAGAGAAAGTCAGCAAATGCCCTCTCTGGGGAGACAGACAGGAAGTCTCCTTTGTTCTGTGGATTGATCTGGATCCTGAGACACACTGAAAAGAAATAGCACACATGAATTAGTATTTCTACAGCATAATAATTTACCAATAGTTATGAACACGAATGCAATAAAAAATATCACATTGCCAAATCATTCAATATCTTTAAAGGTAGCAGCTCTTTCATATTATTGCCTATACTAGTCCCGACTGCTAGTATTTATTAGTAGGAATATTCTAGGATGGTTCTGTTGCTACAAGAAATGTTAGCATCCTAGCTTAGCATGCCGTGGTACTCTCCAAGTCAATCAACAATGTGCCTTAGAGTTACAATGATGCACTTTTTCATACCTGCCAAAATGAAACATCCCACGCACGAGATGAACCCAGAGAGAAAACTATTGAATGGGAATGTGCCGACCAGCAGACAGTAGAGAAACTGCAGCGCTCCGGTTAACAGGATGTACAGCAAGTATGCATCCACCACCTTCAGCCTGTTGGGGGTCGTGGTGGTGTACTCCTCAAGAAACCGCGAAATAACCGATAAGACTGAATTTGACATGTTTTTGGTCTACAAAACCTGTCAAATAAGAAAATGAGCTTTTCCTAGGTCTGAAAAGTGACGTGTCCACTACAACCGGAAATGAGTCGGTGCTACATAAAACATATTCCGACTGTGACGTCTACACGGTTCCCTTTTATTTTCTTGTTATTTTCTCTTATTCCCTTTTCATTTCTTGTATTTACGGGGCGGATCATTTTTCATTAATTGGGTCAAAACATTAGACACACTTGTGCAAGCATTAATAAATATATAAATACAAATATAAACATAATAAACGAAAGGTTATTTTGAACGCCCACCGTAGTCTAAAAACAGACGTCCTACTCCTCCTGTTCATACTTTATTATTTTAACAGTATATTTCGATCATACTAGAAAATAATGTAAAATATAGTATACTCATATGGTAGAAACGTTCATTTAATATAAACAAAATTGCAAGCATACCGTCACCGGTGTGCCTGCAACGGTGCAGAGGTGTGAGAGCTCTGTCTTAAACGATCTTTGTTGTGTTGCCAACTGACCTCGGCATGAGCGAGTTACAAAACATCACTAGTTCTGTAGATTGTTTAGTTAATATCGCTGTTTTCATATGTTTGGCGGATTATGCTTCCAATGGAGACAACTACAACCATAGAACCTGTACAAAACGACTGTGAGACATCAGAGTAAGTACTTGTTTTATTTTTAATAATATCTGTGACTGTTTGTGTTTTGTGGGCATTTAAAGACGTTTTGTCACCTCCTATTTGGCACACGTAGCTAATACAATAATATTGACCTAGTTATATGTAAACATCTACATCTGATGGTGTAGCTTTAATATTATTGCTGTTATGTATAAGCTTACCTAATGTTACTCAGACAGCCAACTACAGTATTTGACGAACCTGTAAGAGGTAATTTTCCTCATTTGCTTTCAATGGATGAACAATTACTTCACTAACGCTGCATATTATGTTATGTTGTTGATATACGTATTAGCTAGCTGTATCACAACTTCAAAGACTTTCATTACATAAGAAAGAGGGTGTGTTGTGGTTATTATTTACACTGGTTGATTGTACTGAATGTCTGTAGCTGCCCCCACGTGATGATAAAGATGTGGAAAGATCACTTGACACAATAGTACAACCAATCCAGATGCTTGTCTGTGCATTTGTCATTGCATTTAAACTTATTAACACCCCAGGGAATTATCCACGTTTTGTGTTGTTTCGACCTTTTTTGAGTATTTCGTAGACCAACACAGTGGCAGACAATTGGCATTAAATGCAACATGTAAAACAATTAAGTTGTGTTGTAATGATACAATGACAAAGTATTTAGATCTGGTTTGAGTCATTCGAACACATGAAAATCTTTTGTTTTTAATTAGGCCCCTGAAAATACTTATTTTTGTGTGTGAAACAGTCCTGATGGAGTCAATTGCAAACTCCAACTGCTTTTCTTCCAACATTGCCCTTTATTTTGTTTCTTCCACTTCTCCTGACACCCTGCTGAAGAAAAGCAGCCCCAGGGCCACATCTCTGATCAGTGCTGTTTTGTTTGGCCTATTAGTTTTGGCAGAATGCCTTGCAGTGTAATACTCTTTCCATTCCCAGATGCTGGATGGAACAGTGGTCTGTGAGATGTCGGATGTTTAAAGAATAGGAAATATTTGTGAAATCTCACCATGCCTTAAATTTTTTATTTGACTTAATGATAACGTTTAGTGACCAATATTCTCTTAACATCTGAGACCATCAGAGAATAGCTATAATAACAGCTATACTGAGATTAGAATACACTCCAGTGGATACTACTTAAACACCAGGTCTACTCTACATTCTGCCATTTATCAGACAACCTTTAAAGGCCATTAAATGCACCCGGAGAAAATGAAACCAAATACTTCTGTAACTTTTTGATTGTCTGTCACGTAAATATTTAACGTACATTGTGTTTGTGGGGGTAACAAGACAAAGCCATCTGTATTGCCTTGTGTGTTTGTGTATTTTATCTTATATAAGTATGTTCCTTTGTTTTATAGATTCAGTGCTGATTCTGAACAGTCCTTTGCAGTTTATGTTGTAAATGTTTTATTTTCCTTCCTAGATCCAATTTTGTCTGGAACTGGTGGCCATCTTGGCGTCCAACCTCAATGTCTTTATTGAAAACCACAGAGTCAAAAATCCTTGCTTGTAAGAGTTGTTTAGTATTTGTATAAATGAATACCAGTTCGAGACATGTCTTCATTATTTTATGTCCCATCAGGCATACAGAATGATTTATGGGCCAGGTTTGTAACCCTACCCTACCAAGACAGAATATGGACTCTGACGGTGTCAAACAAGATGGCTCGCAAACCCCCTGAACAAGGTTTGAATGAAATGTAATGTGATGTTTCATTATAGCTTCATCATAATGACCAATATGTTTCTCACCACAGTGGCCAAAACGCCTCTTGTTATGGTGCATGGTTTTGGAGGAGGAGTCGGGCTCTGGATCAGGAACTTGGATGCACTCAGCCGATCACGGCCTGTGTACGCCTTTGACCTCTTGGGTTTTGGCAGAAGTTCCAGGCCTCACTTCTCTTCAGACTCCACTGAGGCTGAAGAGCAATTTGTCAACTCGATTGAACAATGGCGAGAGGCTGTGGGCCTTGAACACATGATTTTGTTGGGTCATAGTCTTGGAGGCTATTTGGCCACTTCATATGCAATCCAGTACCCTTCAAGGTATAATGCAGAATAAATCATTCCAGTCATTCCAATGAATTGTTTTAGCATTGTTCATTTTGAGTTATTTTGTTTTGATGTTTCATATTGTTTTTATGACAGGAACAAAATAAAAACAAAATGCATGTATTTATTGCAGAGTATCACACCTCATCCTTGTCGACCCCTGGGGCTTTCCAGAGCAACCTCAGCCACAGACGGACCAGTCCTTGGGTAAAGAGGTGATAAAGCGGCCCGGTCCTCCGCGTTGGGTCAAGGCTGTTGCATCAGTACTTTCTCACTTCAACCCTCTGGCTGTCATCAGAGCAGCGGGGCCCTGGGGTGAGGCGTGTTTACAAATGCTTTTCTCTTTAAAAGCTGGACCCCATCAGCCCTCTCATCACAGTCATACTGTATGTTTCATCTTAGGTCCAGGTCTTGTAAACAGATTTCGACTAGATTTTAAAAGGCGGTATGAGGATCTGTTTGATGATGACACTGTCACACAGTACATCTACCACTGTAACGCACAAAGCCCAAGGTTTTTTCAATTCTCTTACAAATGTAACTTGTAAAATATAAAATGTGATATTATTTTTAATCACCTTTTCATTTTTTGGCAGTGGTGAAGTGGGTTTTCGAGCGATGTCTGAGGGCCTGGGCTGGTCGAAGAGACCCATGCTGCACCGTGTTCACTTATTGCCTCCTCAAATGCCCCTCACTATTCTCTATGGGGCTCAGTCATGGGTCAGCAGCTCATCGGGAGAAGACGTGGCCCAGATCAGAAATCAGAGTCACACCAAAGTAGAGGTGAGCATGATTCAGTTATTCATGCAGTAATGAAAAACACAGGTGGCCAACCAGGACAGGTAATTATATCAGTGACAAATCCAGATGCTGCTACAGGTGTAAGACTTTGACCAGTTTCACAATTACATTTGTACATAATCACTGCACTGCAAAAAAGTCATGAAAAATACGCTTAAAAAATGCTAAATTTCACAAAAAGTGTTATAATTTGAGCATATTTTGACTGCCTTAAAACAGGATTGGCCAATGCAACAG
Organism: Knipowitschia caucasica; assembly: GCA_964034765.1. Lineage (NCBI taxonomy): Eukaryota > Metazoa > Chordata > Actinopteri > Gobiiformes > Gobiidae > Knipowitschia > Knipowitschia caucasica. The sequence goes on along the minus strand of OZ035836.1, from coordinate 18,858,623 downwards.
GCTGAATGATCTTTTTGTAGAGAAAACACTTGTTTTAAGCAATTATTACCTCATATTTGTATCCATAAACATTTACAAATGTCTGAAGATGACTTGTATTACTTCTCTCTCTCGCTCTCTGCTTCCAGCTGATAAACGATGCCGCCCATCACGTCTATGCTGATCAGCCACATTTATTCAACGAGGCTGTGGAAAATATATGCAACACAGTGGACTGACTGAACTGTTGTTTTGCAAGGTCTACGCTATCAGACTGAGAGCACTCTATAGAATATTCTAACCAGCCTTTCTTGTCTTGTAAGTAATGTAAGAGAAAAAAAGTCCATACATATTTTGTTTAGACCTATTTGTGTGGATACAAGGTTATGAATTGAATATATATATATATATATATATATATATATATGTGTGTATTTTCAACACCACAGTGAATACATCATACTTCTGTAACATTATGTGCCTAAAAAAAATCCATCAAGTTCTGCCTTACGCCTGTTTTGTAATGAGTGCATTGTATTTATTAGTGGCTATAAAAATTTGTGTAAACGTTTTTATACAGATGACATGCACTTAATTACCTCACCATTAGAGGTCAGTAACAGGGCACTCTGGTCAGCATGCTGCATAAAGGCTGTTGAGTATTTTACAGATGTTTTCTTGATGTATTGTTTTAGTGATGCGACATTTATGCTGGCAAACATGTATAGCACTTTCATTTGGTAAACTTGAATGTAGATTTTTTAAATTGATCAACCACTTCACAAACGTTTAATTCTCTATATAATAGCGTCATTGTAATAAAATCATAAGTAAATGCAGTTCAGTGAATTAATATATTTTTTTAAGTTTGAAAAATTAAATAACGCATGTGACGTAATGACAAATGTACAACTGCTTCATCTGAAGTATTTTATTAAGGTGAACAATACAAAATACAGTTACATAAATAGTGTTCTATCAAGAGAGAATTCCTTCACATTATTGGTGCTGAATGAAAAGTGAGTGACCACAAAACATACAAGAAAAGTATTGGTGAAACAGTAATAAATTGCATCTTCAGCGAAGATGTTCAAAATATATTTTATGTTACAAAACTTCACAGTACCCTTCATTGCTGACAGCTTGATTTGATTTTAAAGATTTCTTTTGGCACACAAACTAACAAATATAGATTTTACCTTCAAATATTTGTTAGGTCAGTGTTAGTCAATATACAGTGGTTTAACACTTTTGTTATAAAGAAATGTGCATTTTCTCTGTACAAAGTCAGAAAACCATATTTCATAAAAGAAACTTCAATACTTCAAGTTATACATAATACTGAATACAATCATCTTTATATCAGTGTGATTAAATACAAATATATAATTTAGGAATTTGTTATATAAAGTAGGCACATGGTCGTAATACATTGTGCATGAAGTCCACATTTGAAAGTAAAATTGTAGTCTCAGAAGAATTTATTGCTCATGGACAACAATATCAACCACTCCATGGACCTGAGTGAGCTGTTTGCAATCCAGAGACGCCACCAGCTTTCTGGGTCCGGGCTGCGTGGGGATGAAGTGCTCCGTCAGTGTCACTGTAGCAAGGCCTCCTACATCCCTGGGAGCACGGAAGGGGAGGTTCAAGGTTTAAAACAATGTTGCAATAATACAACAAATAAATCAAATCATCACATAATGCATTACCCCACAACAACCACATGGCCCTTCTGCAGACCCAGGCCCTCCACTCTGAACACAACATCCTTCAGCGTCCGTGGCAGTGGGTTGGTAAATTCAATTTTGGCCGCCATCTCCTTACCAACCACAGCAGCGCCCACTGGCTACAAAAAACAAAAATACACATTTGATGAGTCAAATCAATCCATGGTGTTTGAATGCCTTTATACAAGCATCAGCTGCATCTTTCCTAATGTAACTATGTATGACTACATTGTCCCTATCAAATGAACAAATAATAAAAAGTACACATACCTTGATTGTCAGATCTGGAGTCCGAAGCCTGAACGTGGTCTGATTAGCTAACACCTGCTGGGTTTCATTGACTCGACCAGAGAGGGTCAGCATCAGGGCTGCCTGGTCCACCAACTGGTTCTGGTACTGCTGGTATGGGAGCACCCAGTCAATAATTTTCTCTATGGGAAAAAAAAATGATGAAAATAATTTAAGTTCTAATCATGGTTTTAACAGCAAATTTTACAGTGAAAGTTCAGTATAGTGAAAAAGACAGCCCGCTGGCCAATAAAGTGTGCCATAATTACAATGCCTTTTCCAATAAAGCTTAGCTGGAGCTCACCTTCATTGGGCTGAAGTTCCACTGGCACCTGCTCCTTCTTTAGGGTCCCCTTGAGCACACCAGTGTAGTACATGACCGCCACCTGGCTGTGGAGAGTGGTCTGACGTGGTTCTGAGCTTGTGTTCTTTATTACAATGCTGAGCTGTGCATCCGCTCCCATCTGGGGTCCTTCCCCGTCCATCTTGACCTCCACAGTCACATCCTCAGCACTAGGAGTAGAGTATGCATCTGGCTTACTGCCATAGCGGCTGGCTGTCTCCACTGCAATGCGCTCCTCTTCTGAACCTGTAGTGGAGATAAGATTAAAAAATCACAGATTGTCTGAAGTTGAATGTTTAAAGCATATTACATACTTCTTCCAAATAAAGCATGGCTCAAATAAACGTAAAGTAAAAATAAGTCACAATTTTAAAGACGTGCAAAACTACCTTCTTGGTGTTTGTACAGGTGTGTGATGTCTGCACGCTCGTCAGAATCCACAGCTTTAGTGCTGATAAAGTGACCCACTGCTTTCTTCTCACTGAAGATTTGACTGAATGTCCCATCTAAGTTTCTCTGCCAGTAGATCTTGTCACTGTTGACCTGAATGGACAGACATAAGACAATGAATGCAATTAAAACAATACATCTTAAAAAGATTGTCACTCCCTTACCTCCGCAAATACAAAAGGTGTGTCATGCTTGAGGTAGACTTGTCCCGTGCGAATCGCGTTGACAGAGGCTGGACCACAGCGAAAGGTGCCCTGACTGGTCTCCTGAGGAGTAGAGTCCACAGCCTGCCAGCCTCCGTGCCCTGGCGGCAGGTCTGGTCTGGCCATCCAGCAGTCGTTCCACACATGGAAGTTCCTACAGTTAACCTGATAAGGTTATTGACCCCAGACACCATACACTTTTAAAACAGTGACATGGAACAATTGCACCTATTCCAGATCCCTATATTCTGAATTCTGAAATTTGGGTCACCTTGGAGTCAATGAGAGCCACTATGAATTAATATTACAGTCCCTTGGCATTATGTAGAACTGTATAATTCTAGTATTTGTATACTGTTTCTATTTAAGTACAGCCCCGTTGAGATGGATCTCCAGACCCAGGCCCTCCACTACCACCTGTTTGATAACATCTTCTTACCAAACAGAGTCTTTGTTGAGGTAGTCGATTGGCTCAAGATCTTCATCAAAATAGACGTCTGTGGTGAGTGACACATCTGTGTCATGAGCGGACTGGAAGTTTGTCACACTGCGAGCAGGTATACCAAGGCAACGCAAAACTGGAGAAAAAACATTGATGTGAATGAAGCAGTAATAACCTCCTGATAATGATCAGAATTTATTTCGTGACAGAGACGCGCATCATAGTCATAGACTAAGAGGAAATAAAAATGTATACTTGCCTAAATTTAGGACCACTTTAAAGTCAATGTGTGTCTCAGTGCGAGGAGTTTCTCTATGGAATACCTTAAAGGATTAACTTAAAAATAGTACAAATCTGACTCAATTTAAAGCTTTGTTTAAAAAATATGTACTAAAGAAATACAAGGAGGAAAGAGAGTGATGCCCTCAGCACAGAGCGAGTGATGGCAGAGAGGGGTGGGGTCAGAGTGTTCGGGTGTGTGTGTGTGTGTGTGTGTGTGAATGTGCGTGTATGCGCATGGGTTGTTTTTTGTTGTTGTTTTTTTTCTATATATATATATATATATATGTATATATATATATATGTATATATATATATATATATATATATATATATAATCCATTTCTGGGTCAGGGGGGTGGCAGTCAGAGATGCCACCCAAGTCTCATAGCACCAGCCCCTCACTGACCCTCTGCAGGTGGTGAGTCCACAGGAGGACGGCTGCTCTCTGAGTGTGAGCATAGCCTTGATCTTTCAGTGGGGGCTTTATATATATATATATATATATATATATATATATATATATATATATATATATATATATATTTTTTTTTTTTTTTTTTTTTTTTTTTTGTATACCATTGGTGGTAGTATTGTATTGAAATTCTTGGCAAAATGTACAGTAGTATTCTTGTATACCATTGGTGGTAGTGTTGTATTGACAGTAGTACTTTGTAATGTGATTTTTGGATTATTTTGACGGGTGTTGTGTGGGTGAGAGGGTTGGGCTAAAATAAGCATAGTGCTTCATCCAACCCCTTTTCAAACCTTGAACATATGTGTCTGAACATTTGTCAAATGTGCAGGTTTTGAAATAAAGAAATAAATAATAATGTGATGGCAACAACAAGGGTATTACTTTTACAATAATTATTAAGACCATGTCTGTTATAGTCTCTATTCTGTTGATGCTGTATTTCTAAATAACTTTTCCATTTAACAATGTTTTCATTTTGCAACAACTAGCATCAGTTTCATGAACGGCAATTGGATGAAAATTAGGAAATAACATGATTGTCACAACAACTGTCAAATTGCAGGTTGTGCTATTTTTGAAAGGAAATCATTTTCCTGAATCTCTTTATGACGGCTCTATTTTATGGTTCATACATTGCAATGATGATTTTCAACAATAATATCAGATCTTCCCAGAATAGTAGTTATTTATTACTGTTATTATCCAGGTTGATTGAAGGCCACACATGCTGGTCTAAGTGTTGGATAAAGTAGGAGTGGAATGGCTGGAATGCAGATGTATTTTAGGTGTGTATGTGCTCCAGCCTGCTATCAGGGGAAGCGCTATGTGCTTGGGTCAGCGCGCTATCATGTGAGGGACACTGCCTGCATGTTCAATGAATGAAGAGTACTGTTACAGCAAGCTTAATGAAAAGAGCCTGATACACTAAGGCCAGCATGGGTCAAAATATAAACAGAAAGTGAACTTCGGACAACCTTTGTGACAGTCCATGCACAGAGCTGTTCACTTTGTGTTGTATTAACCTTCACACCTCCTGCATGTGTGTGGTTTTAATGGGTGCGCACCTGTTGTAGTGATCCCCGAAAAGACCCAGCATTGTCCATAACACACAGGCGTGCCATAGGAGGAGTGGTATTTTCTCAGGATCTCCACACTGCTGCTCCAAGCGCTAGGAGACACACCGTCCGAATAATCCCCTGACCAGTTCCCCACCAACACACCATGGTCATCCTGGGCATTAATCTGCAAAGAGTGTGTGTGTTACATGTTGTCCTTCCGTGTGTATACCATCTGTCACCAGCTCGGCACAAGCTAGCTATCAAAATACTTTCTTTAACCTGACTGATTCTGTTGCATTGAAAGCTAGCTACATTTTACGATGCATCCAGCTATTTGCAGATGGCATGGGTTGGTGAGAAGTTGGAGTTATGTGGAGTTATTTAAAGCAGACTTCCCCCAACATTTTGTACAGGAACCCCCAAAATATGCAGTGTAACCTTACTTGTGACCCCCACTATATAAAAAATGAATACATAAATGCATACAACAGTTGAAAGTGGCAATAATTTCAAGAATCAAAACATCTAAAGTCATTTTGCAATCCTCTATTTGGGAAGCACTGGCTTAAATAATCGTTCATACATCAGCATAATGCACAATGAATAAAGCTGAAAAGAAATGTGTTCTCACCATGGCAGAGATAACTCGGACCACATTGACCGCATCACCGCGACCAGATGGAGGCATGTCACTTTTCTCCAGAATGAACAGGCAGGCTTCAAGCATCCCCTCGTGAAACTACGACATACAAATGCAACGTATTTTATCTCAGAATAGGATGTACCTCTAACCCTTTACATCAAAAATCCAATTTGTCATAAAATAACTGCAATTGTCTATCAAAGGTTGTGTGAGTCATCTAATGATTTCAGAAATTACCCCATGGTGAAAATCATGAACTAACAGTGTAGCATTAAAGCAGGCAGTCACAATTCACAAGTCATTTCAAGTCACATCTTGTCTTCAGAGCCGATAGTACCTGCCCGAAATTCCAAGTGCGAGCGCCGATTTGTTTCTCTGTGCCATAGTATATCCTTCCAATATCATTGAGTACATATTCCTTCCTTTCATCCTCATCATCCAGGAACACTGTGTCCTCTGCAGATATAGAAAAATGGAATCAGAGAATGGGATAAAACAAGGAGATTAAACTATTGGTAAATGATTTGAAGACGTATCATATTTAGAAAATCTTGAGAAGCTTTAAAGATGGAACGGTTGGGTGGAGACAATGAAAAAGATTGCAGTTTTATGTCCAGCCCATGGGAGTTACCCCAAATTTCAACTCTTTAGTGACGGAAGCACTAAGGAATGTCTTTCTATTCATAAAAAAAAAAGCAATGAAAGGGTCCCTGAGGCCAGGAAATTGTTAAGAAACACAATGCCTACAGTGGGGCCCGAGGCAGCTCCTTTATCTGTGAACACACATTCAACAATGCAATCAAGTTCAGTGCCAACATGGGCAAATCAAAATGATTTCTCCTTTACTTTTTTCTCTGATTAGCAGTAAAGAAGTCTTGGCATGTGTTTATAAATATACTGGTGTCTACTGTAGGAAGACGACGCCATGAGGAGTAAGTGTCAGGGTTCACACAGGAGGGAAGTATGAAGTTTACATTTTTATGACGACAGGGGAAACAAACAGGTTTTGCTTGGAGGCTCTGAAAGAAGGGCAGGGCTATAATCCACGCAGACTTGCCAATATAGGACAGATTTGAAAGAGAGTAAGTTGTGGTACCTTAACTCTTTTGTGTTACACATGTTTGTCCCAAAAGAAAGTGTTAAATGTGAACTTATTATAAAACAGGCTACCTTTAGCAAGAAATAGCACTTTGAGACATTATTTGATCTTTTGGGGTGAGGAGGGTGGTCCTCTGTTTTCCACATTTCTGTCTAAAAAGTTGCTTTAAAGATGTGAGAAATGCATGTGAAAACTAGTGATAGTTTTAAGATGAGATAAGATAAGAGTATTTATTCGTCCCACAGCAGGGAAATTTCAGTGTTGCAGCGCATATACAGGACAGTAGTAAGAGCACAGAAGGAGCACACAAAATATACAATATAAGTAGCTGCTTTGTTTCTAGCTAGCTGTAACGTCAATTGTTTTGTAGTTTTTAAGTTATGTACCGCAGATAAAAAATAGCGAGAGTTGCAGGAGAAAGAAACATAAAGGATGAGTGGCTAAACACAATATGTTCATTAGAAGCTTGTCTCATTGACATTTACCTTTGGCCCATTATACTGTAATAATTCATTAAGATTTAATAAAAGCCTTCATGATGTTTCCATGGAAACATAAAAACTTAAAAGCATTATGAAGTTTCAGCTGTGTTTGTCCAGGTTAGCACTGAGGATTCCAGAAAGGCAGACACACACAAGAGGAAGGGGTGTAGGTGGGACGAGGGGCGCAGGGCTGGGTCCACTGATAGCCGCTGTGTGGAGGAAATACAGCTGGAAATACTAAAGCAGAAAAACAGGGTGGAGCTCCTTAGTCTGATTTTCTCAGAACGTTTTATGCATTCATTGTAGGTTTTGGCCTTTTGAGGGTTTGGGAAGGATAAAAAGATTCATAGAGATACAAAGTATTGAGCTATCTGCCAAATAACTACAATGAAAAGCAGACAGGGTTTTTGCGCAAAATCGTTGCCAAAGTTATTTATGTGCAAATTTACCCATTTTAAATATCCTGACATTTCTGCAGTGTCCAGCAAACAGGAAATAACATGAATAAAAGAACAACCAAATATTCATAACAAAATTCTGCCATTCACATGAAAAGCTAATGTGTAAAATTAAGTATTTCCTGTCGCACAGATGGTGAAGACCTATCTGTATTCAGCAAAATCGATGTTGGCTGACTGCTAATGAGCTGACCTCAAATTGAGTATTGTTTTCAAATGTCCAAATCTAATACAATTGCTCTGGTCAGGAGCTTTCTCTGGAGTTTTTGAGTGCAAATCCGAAAAAACTACACTACATTATTTTTTTACTGCTGTCACATCAGCTTTTTCAGGGATAAAGAGTGGAGCATCCTCACTCAGCCAATCAGCTCAGAGAATGTAAAACATCAAATGTTTTCCAACAAGATGAAGATTGCTAATTGAGGTCTGATTTTTTTTACAAAATTCTACTTGACTTCATGTCAAACAAAATGTATTTATGAAACAAAAAAGCTTTGGCTCCAGCTTTAACCACCCTATCTTGTGAAGTTTGGGTTAGCATCAAAATGAAATGAAATGAATTCTTATTCCAATCATACATTATACTTCAGTGAAGGTGTGTTGTTTATGTTGTCCATCAGGCTTAAACAGCGTAGAGATGGTGAGAAAGAAAGAGCATGCACAACTGATGCATCTTTCCCTCACCCTCGTCACCATTGATAAAATATAAAACACATTCTCACAGAATGATGAGACCTGACAAGAACCTCTTCTCACTTGGGGAAACAGATGCCATACTCTGGAATGTCAATCATTTTTGACCAAGTCAGGATCCAGTTCTCCGGAATAGAAGCCAAAGCGCTTACATAACTCCAGAGCTACACCCGGGTCACAGGGCAGCGTGTGATGGACAGCAACACACTCTCGAACGGAGCCTTTCTCATCCATGTGAAATATTATTCAGGAGTCCTCTCACACTTTTCATCTGCGTCAAAATACGCAGTAAAGTATGTTAGTATGTTTGGAAGGCAAGCAAACGCAGATGTTTTGGGCGAATGATAGATATTATTTAGATTTACTCAAACGTGTCTTACTATTAATTGTATGGACATTTTTACCAAAACAGGGACAGCTGCATCCATATTGATCAATACAAGACAGAAATAGCTTTACCAAACATAAGAAAGGATATATAAAGAAGATTATCAATAATGCCATATGCCTTCAAGGATTAACAATAGCATTAAAAAATACTTGACACCACAAAAAGGCTGAAATAGCAGGATAATCCCCGTTTCTTTAGCATTTAGCATTTCTTTAGCATTTAAATTGTCTTTAGCATTTACAGACCTTAGCTAAAACAAATGAAGAATTGATGCCCACTCAACCCTCTACAGCTACAGCATTACAAACATAGCACTAATCTTTCTATACTGTTGCAAAGAAAATATATAAAAATACAGAGGCTAAACATTTGACATAAGTGAGCTCTGTTTTTCTGCCTTAGTATAATGAACACAGCAATGTTTTTAATTGAATCATTGCCATTGCATTCTTGTAATGAAGAGCCATGTGAATCGCTAATTGACATTTTGGGCTCTGAGCGGGTGGAGCCCAACTAATAAAAAGAGAAAAAGTATGTAATTCAAGTATACTTCCTTGCTATCTGGACAGTTCTCCTCTTGCTCTGCAAGCATTTTCACGTGCATATATATTTGGCATGTCAGAAAGGTGAGAGACAGAGGACCACATCACTCAGCCAATCAGCTCTCAGTGTCAAATAGTTATACAATTGGATAACATGTCTTCTAATACTATGAATATGTTGTGGTCATAATCTCACAAGTCTCTTTCTGATAAGATAAGAGAAGCTTTAATTGTCCCTCAGTGGGGAAAGTTTGAGTTGAGACGAACAAAATGCATTGGGAAACAAAAAGTATAAAAAAAATGGGCACAGGGTATAGCCTTTGAGTGTTTGAGAGGAATAGGAATGAGTTAGATGTATTGTCATTAGTGAAAATCAAGTATCTCGGCTTTATTTCGGGACTATATGTAACTTATCATTATTATTGTTTATTTATTTATTTTTAATTTAAGACAACAAAACAGACAAACACATCAACCTTCAACAAGAACATAACATAAAACAAAAACACAAAAGTACAACCCCAAACAGAACAAGCATAACAAAAAGCCAAGGAGAGGTAAAAAGAAAAAGTACTTATTTCAACCATTTAAATGATCTCGCTCTTACCTTCACACCATGGGTTGAACAGCATCACAATATTCTTGGGTGAGTTGTAGGAGGTGGGTTCTCCCTTCAGTGAGCCGGTGACCACAGAGAGCCCATACAGACCCACCACAGCAGTGGCCGGAGAGTTGACCGACAGCTTGATGGTGTTATCGGCCTGCTCCACGACTTTGGCCTCCCAGCGCTCGTCCTCCAGGTGCTTCACCAAGGGGACGATGACATGAGTGCCTTTAGACACCAGCGGCAGCCCCCCTGCGGCAGACGGGGCAACGGTCACTCTACAGGTCAGGTGAAAACTCCCAACGCGGTGACAGCAACAGAAAACATGCCACCAGTAAAAACATAAAGCATAGAAATAGTAAACCGTGTATTTTTAAATCAGACACAAACTGTACATTGGGCTCAGAAAAATCCCAAGTTATTTTGCCCAGAGGTAAGCTTGTTTTATTTACTGTACATATTTGTCAAGTGCACTCTGAGTTCTTTTGCACTTGTATTCCAATATGGTTTACTAACAATGGTAAATAAAATGAAACTGAATCTGTGGTGGCAAAACTAGTCTTAGGAAATTAAATACAGATATTACTATTACAACTTCAAGTAAAAGTATTCAAATAATTCTTGTACTTGAGGGGAAATAGTATGCATTATTTTTGTCCAATCAAAATGATAATGAGACTATTTACCCCTGTCATTTAATGTTTCAGAATGGGATAGAGAAAAAGATTCCAGCACACCGTCTTACTTGCAAATTAAAAATAATGTATTAGAAGTGAGACGTTTCGGCATTATGCAAAACTAATTACTTATTCTTAATTTGCAAGTAAGACGGTGTACGAGAATCTTTTTCTCTATCACATTTGGCTGCACAGGCCTCTCCTCCTACGCACCCGATCTGTAGGTATTGATATGCGAGTCCCTCCAGTCATGTTTCAGAATGTGAAATAATATATCATAAAAATATACGCTTTAGTATGTACATTCTGATTATAAGTAAGGGGTAAATGTAAAAAAGTTGGCAGTAAAATAATTATTCAAGTGCTCAAAGTACTAAGAAAAACTACTAAAGTAAATTACATAAAAATACATACCGATTAGCTGCACTTTTAATAACACCACAAAGTTCTTACTACTACTACAAAAAACACACCTCAAGTACATAAAGTCTTAGAATTACGTTTCATTTTCCTTGGAATAAGAGAATTAAAATCACAATATTCAGACAATAGTTTGGCCAAAGAACTATCATTTGAAAGATTACAGTCTGTACCATTAAACTGAATATTCTAATTTTGCTTTTCTTAGACACTTTTCCCTCTGATTTCCTCTCAGAACAATTTCCTCTGATTACTATGTTTAAGAAGTTTTGGCCAGAATTATAAAAGAAAATGCTACTTTTTTTGTTTGTTTGTTTTTGTTTGTGTAACGGAGCTCAGTTATTGAAGCTTGAAGATGTATTTGAGTCATAGTCACGGCTGTACAAGAACCTCTTCTCACATTGTCATTCATCACTAACAACCTGCTCAGCCCACACAGGGTGAATCCAAATGAGAACTGACACACACCTTTGCTTAGTTTGTTTTAGAAAAGTAATTGAGACAGTTCAAGCTGCGAGTAGATATTTTTCCTTATTGATAAGCAATTTGCGAACACGGTTGTATGGGTTTATTTATGACGAAGCAAATTCAAATTCCCATCGAACAGGAAGCCACACAAGCATGACAGTCCTTCGTGGTTTGTCAGAATAAACAATGAGATTTTTCGAGCCTGGAGGTATTCATTATTGATTAATTTCTCAAGCATTTCACTTGCAATTTTCTTTTGTCGAGCAAGAATGAGCTCCCCACCCTGTATGTGAAGAATCTGAAGTGAAAAGGGAGCTCTTGTCTGATGACGGCATAACTGCATAATCCCATGAGGAGTTGTAGTTGCGGTTCTGTAAATACCAGAGGGAGGTATCTGGTGCAGCGTCTGGAAACTATTAACACTGAGGAGGACTGTGGCAGGGATCCAGAACTTGTGCTGCAGCAATCGCCGGCTCGCAGCTTCGTTTGAACGCGCTGCACTTGGAATTTGACCACGATTCCCACACAAACTATGGGAAGGTCTCTCGTGCGTGGTACCAATTGGATAACTTTAGCAGTGTATGATGGCACTGGGAATTATGGTATTAGCATAGTTTACATCATAATCTTATCATTATGACACACATGACTGTTTCAATACTTTTTCACTTTGAAGCGTTAATTTCGTTAGAGCACGTCTTTTTGAGTTTTTGACAATGTTACAACGTTCCCTCATTAAAACTTACCTGGAGTAGGCAAGCACATCTTCAAACCTTGGCATGGACAAAGTCTATTTGACCAAAGACCAAAGTGTTGCCTCCAAATTAGTTCTGGGACTTTTCTCCAGTCAAATTATGTTCTTTACAACTTCATTGTTAGAAAAGCGTAAGTTCCCACTTCTAAGATAAAACTTTATTGATCTGAACATGGAGAAATCTAAATATCAATAGATGGTTTCTTTACTCAAGATAATTTACTTCCATGACACTGTACATGTTCATCTATATATTTTCTCATTCATAAACTATTTAAGATTCTTAAATGTCGAAGTCAATATTCTCAATATTCTTAGAGTTTTAACATAATATTTGTTTCTGTAATATTTTAGTACATTCATTAAATGGGTAAAAGTGTTGAAGAGACAGGAAGCTAAAGCCATGAATGAACCAAATATGTAATAAATAAAACAAAATATGCAAAACCAATACCTGTTTTGAGCTCGAGGTGTAGCTTGTCTGTGTCTGCGCTGAAAGGCCGGTTGAGCTCCACTTGTATCTGGAAAGTCTGGCCTCTGCGGATGATCAGCTCGTCTCCATAGAACTCGTCCGTGTGGTGCTCTGTCCTGTTCTGGCCGGTTTTAGAGCTCAGCAGGTCCACAGAGCACACAGACACCTTCAACTCTGCAAAAACGAGTGAGCAGCAAAGTGTTAGGGCCGATAAGAGAATCCTTTGATCCCATTGATCTATTCATCGTACCACATCATACATCTATATCTTCTCTATCTCACGGACTGTTGAGCACTACACCAGTCCGGCTTTTCTGGATGAGCTGAACATAGACATTAAAGGTTCCCAAAAAATAAAAAAGCCACCCTCAAGTGTGTGGAGGGTGTTCTAGTTCACTGGGACTCTACTGACACCATCCCCAATGTTGACCCTAGTGGTAGTAGCGACATGCTGTGGGGCTGTTTTTATTTGGCAGGGACAGGGAAGGGAATGTTGTTAGAATGACCCACTCAAAGCCCAGATCCAAATCAAATCAAGAAACTTTGACACGATCTGAACTAGGGCTGCACAATAGATCGAAAATGTATCGTTATCGCAATATTGGTGCGTGCAATATCCAAATCGAAAAAATGCGCTATAAAAAAAAAGGAAATGTTTTTTTTTGTCCTTTATAAAAGACAACAAAACAGAAAGACATGTCAACATTCAACAAGAAAAAAAGAAAAAGAAAAAAAATCTATAAATATATGCATTTGAAGGTCATTAATGTTGTGCTTATTTTTTGTTATTTGTCTCTTGCGTTTCAATGCAGATTGCCATTTTAGGTGACAGACAAAAATATTGCAATAATATCGAAATACTAAACACTCGAATATCAAATATCGCTCTAATTTCTAATATGGTGCAGCCCTAACCTAAACCCTGTTGTTCCCAAACTCTGTCCATCCAAAGTGACAGATTTTGAGCCGGTTTGCAAGAGTGGGTAAAAAGTCCAAGATGGTCAACGCTAGTAGAGACATACTGTACCCTGAAATACAGACATTTATTTTTTACCAAAGTGCAGGTTGTGGTCTCAAAACTATTTTACCCTATACACCAAAGACCGCATCTCAACAAAGTTCATACAGAACAAATGAGAAGTGTACACACCCAGTGTTTTTTTTTGTTTCTAACAGTCTGAATGGGACACCCAATTCCCAATATTTATTAAGAGTCAATTCAAAATAGTTCTAATAAAATAAAATAACTGACCTAAAGCACCACAGCACAAGAACTAAATCATTACGTTTCTTTTTGAAAATGTATACTTCCAGTTTCCACTGTACTTACTCTAAACCTTCTAATGTTATTAGAAGCGTTATATTATTGATATATTTTAACTGCAGACAAAGAAATATCCCCGGGAATTGCACGGGGATATTTCTGCTTACGTGAACACAATTGAAAACTTTCAGTTTGTTTTCAGTTAAAACTGTACTTCCCTTGTTGCATTTCTTTTCCTGTCACGTACCTTCCATTTCCTTCATTTCGTCTTTTTCAGATTTGAGTGCGTCTGGTACGGGCAAAGGGGCACAAGTGGGGGGTTTGACCAGCTCCACTTTATCTGTGACGTCATGTGAAGTGCTGGCCTGCCTTTTGAAACAACATGGACACATCTTCTTGAACCAGCGCCGACAGCCTCCTTCCTCTGGCTTCTTCTCATCTTTGTGGATGGACAGTTCCACGCGGGTCGGGGGCGCTGCCCCTGGGAACCGCCCCACGTCCGCTGTGCTCCTGACCGTCAGACGCTCTCCTGGCATCCTGAGAAAATGTTATACAGTGTTATAGTCTGCGGTTTACTGCTGCAACATTCGCTTAAAAAATCCATTGCTTGATGTTCAGAAAAAATCAGTATATCAGTCTGTGAGTCTTGAAAAAAATTGGCGATAGTCCAAAGTGTGTGGGACACATGTGATGTCTCAACATCACATGTTTAGACTCTAAAGTTAAGGGGGCATAACCTTTAACCTTTCAAAATAAACCACATCCTCATTTTTGTAAATGGAAACAGAAGAAATATTTTGTTCTCTCTTCTTGCTCCCACAATTACCACATTCCAGGATTGCACTTGAATGGGTCATCAGACTTTCTCAAAGCATTCTGGGATTCTTTTCTGTGGTACCCATGATTCAAGTGAGCTGTTTCTATAGGAACTACCCTAAGTTAGCACAACATTGAAATAAACAACACAATGTGAGACTCAGAAATCATCTTCTAATAAAAGTGTCATTTCAATTACAAAGTCTTTTAATGGTAAATTTATGCCTAGAATGAGTCTACACACAATACACACACATCAAAAGTTTGGTGATGTATGTGTGTATGTCAGAGGCATATTTCTCTATGCACTGGATGCTATTTCATGTAGATTTCTGTTGTTATCATGTGAAATCTTCCTATGATGAGAGGAAAAAACAAGTTTGGCTTAGATCATCTTTTTCTGTGGATAACCAATTCCCAGTTCAAACTATACATGATGTACATGTGCAGAGTCAGTAACTAACTCGTACACGTCAAATGCCACTGTTTGTGTGGCACACGCTGCTCATGAAACTCTTATTAAAGCACTATAAAAGACATGGGTGCAGTAATTAGCAAAGACATCCTACGTCAGCAGAAAATGTTGAACAATCACAGATGTCTCTTTACCATATAATAATTCTCAGTTTCGTAAAGACCTGTTATGTGCCTTCATGGACTGGTGCGAGAGACAAGTCAAGATGAGTCTGATTTTGTAAAACGATAAATTACAATGGAATTTTTCTCAGTATACCTAATCTCCCAAACAGCTGGAGAGGGGAGGAACATCGACTACCCTGTGCTCATGATACTGCAAGAAATCATGATTTATTGGCCATTTTTCAGGGAATATACAGAATAAGAGATATATTTCCCCTCGTTGTTAGTCTTGATAAACTTTGGGATGCTCTCTTTTTGGTGGTTTCTGTTGGCATTATGATTTAAAAACATTAAACAAAGTATGTAAGTCTGTAAACTTATGAAGGCAGTTGTATAATTGACTGGAATGACAGAGGGAAATTCCTTTGCAGGGATGATTTTATACAGAGTAAATAGCTAATAAAGCAATAATAACTGTTATGACAGACATAATGGTCAGCTGTGTCTGTTGCATCAACAAGTCGAGACCACCCAACACTCATCACTGTTTGACCTCACCCACCCTGACTCTTTATTAATACATAATGAATAAGTATAAGGTGCATGTTGCCATTTTTAACCAATTAACTGAGGAATTGCTTGGCTTCTAGAATGTGCTTGCAATTAAAGCTGGGGTACCAAACTTTTTCATTAGTGAAAAACACAAACAAAAGGCTTGTAAAAGTCAAATGTTGTGAACAAATCAGACCACAGTATACAGTTGTCATCTTATTTGAAAATGTTTACATAATTGTAACAAAGAGCCCTGTGATTCTTTGAGATGAAGGTTGATTGGAGGAGTGACAGTGGCCTTCTCTTTTACACTTTTCTGTCTGAAAACTCTGATCTAAAGCTGTGACAGAAGCCAAAAAAAAGCTAAAAAGCCAAAAACTTATAAACTTATTTGCATAGTTCCATGTTATGTGGTTTACAACACATTGTGAAACTAGGGCCAATATTGGTGCTTGATTGTATATTTATGTGTATATATATATATACATACATATATTTGCATGTGTGGGTATGTACTGTAAGCAATGAGGCAACATATACAGAAGGTCATGTAAACTAAGGAATGTAAATATTGTAAAAACTTCTGAATGTAAATGTTCTGCTCAAATGAATAGAATCAAAATGAATCAATCAAAGTTGGACACCCCAGCTTTTAAAATGTCCATTTATGGTAATAGAAAAACTGCCTAAATTCAAGTCTATTCAAGAAACCCCACTGTATTATACAAGGATGACGGACTTATAATAGAAACATTGGGTGGAAAAAATCTTCAAATGCACCCTTTCATTCCCTTATTAAAGGCTGGTTATCTTCCACGTGCACCTTCGAGAGGCTGCAGATTTGCCAATTAGTGTCATCCACTGAACCCATGAAAAGCCATTCCCCCACAACACCTCTCTGCCTCCTGTTCCTGCTCACACACTCATGCACAAACTCAAATAGAGTCACCAGTCAGGCTTGAAATTGTTGCTTCTTCATCTTTTTTTCTTCTTCTCACCTCTTTATCAGTACCACATGTACAACTTCTGCTGTTCTTTAGTCTCACTGCTTTTTCAAACTTGTTTTTCAGCGGTGTTGATGTTGGCGGCTGCTGCATCCTGAGATAAGTCTGTTTTCACCAAAATGATAATTAACGTGGCTATTTTCTTTTTGGAGAAAACATTATTATAACTGAGGGGCCGCTGTGCTTATTTAACAAACAAAAATACAGCTCAAAAAGTTTGTTCGTACAAGAGTGACTTAAAATGTGTTGAACTGACAGTGCTGTTCTCAAACAGTGGTACCAGTAGTAGAAGTGGGAAGGATCGCAATGTTTGAATGTTAAAATTTAATAACATCCCTAATATCCTTTGCCAAAACATTACATTGTATTTCTACAACATATGAAAGAGGTTATAATAATGATAATTGTTTTTTGAGTATTTGAGTATTTCACACTAAAGTAAACATATTGAGATCAGACAAAGTGCAGCAAACAAGAACTGAATAAAAACTAGATGAAATTGAGTAATAGTGCATAAAACAACAAGAATATAGGTTGATACCGTTATAAAACCACTGTCTTTTACATGTTTTTAGGAGAGTTTTAACAAAGATTATATGTTGTTTCAAGATTATTTAAAAAATCAATGCAGTTTCAGTTCAATTCAATTCACTTGTTGCCAATACCATTTGTACTCAACTTGAATGCAACACGTTCTGGTTCAGTGTTGGCTTGTTTGCAGAATGAAAAGATGGACCATCCCTGTCCTAACAACAACTTTTGGGAACTACACTTAAAAGTTCTAACTGGACACAATTGGCAACTGGAGAATAAAAATAAAGGCCACACTTACTTTTCGTCTATCCTCTTATTCCTTTCCACTTCACAGTATATGCCTCTTATGTAAACTGTTTTAGTCCCTGTTCTTTGGTTATTGATAGCTCTTATATGGCAGAGAGGGAATGCAACGCCCCTCTAGCCTCGTCTGTCCCACCCTTTTAAAGTTTCCCACTCCCACACAGCACATCAGCCCCGTGAGCACCACTTGCAGCGTAAGAGAGGGAACTAATAATGGCTGAATCACAGACCAAAAAGGAGAGAGTGTTACGCAATATTCTCTGACCATGATTTTCCAATTCAGGAAGGGAGTGGAGGATGAGCAAAGATATGGGTGAAGTCAAGAATTTCAAAGGTGAAAGGGATACGAGCTAAGATCATACTAAACTGACTTTCAACCTCTGCTTTACTTGCTCATAACTTCCCAGAAAGCATTGCATCAGAGAGCACAGAATGACATAAACATAGGCATTTGAAAAGTGATTGCCCTTTGTTATAATGTGTTGCCGGTAATCAACGCAAAAAATCAACGCTTCATCGTGTTTTTTGAGCAGATTTACATTACGTTTATTTTTTGTACATTCTTTAACAGTTCTAGCTACTTGCTTTCAATCATAGATGCTTCAGTTTCAAGAGACTAAATTATACAGTTTAAACATACCTGGTGCAGTATCTTTGTGTATCCTAGCTTCATCTTGACGTTTTTGTTTGAGACAAGGATAAGGATCTCTGCAAAAAAGAAAAAGGTTAACATCCCATTGTCATAATTCGAGGGAGGTTTATTTGGTGCATGCATTAAATTCTTGGCTGGCGGGACTATTTGTATTCCGAAAGCACTGACCATTCATTGTTGGCCTGACACCATCGTGATAAATGACACAGATCGCGTTTGCAGCTTGTGGCGAGCGCTGGACGAGAAAGGAAACGCAAAGGTGACTTGGGTTCAACAAAGTATGAGAGTATAACAGATGGGTTTGTGTCCTGGGTCCAGCTCAGTCTGGGGGAATCCAAACTGCCCATTCGACCGGGGAGGAGGACATGTTCAAGAGCAGAAACGGCCTGTAGGGATACATACAGTTTCTATACAGCTGCCTGGATTCCCACAAAGGTTTCCCTACCCCCTATTTCATGGCACCAATTTGATTAAAAAAACTGACCCCTAAATGAAGTTCATACAAATACTTAATATAATACTTTTTAAGGCTGTAATATCGAGGTTTGGTTAAAATCAAGCATGTATCACACTCATTTTGTTCAGATTAACAATCCAAAAGTCAAGTTGAACCTTTTTTTTTTTTGAAAATGTGTACAAAATGTGAAAAAATAACTAATCAATTAAAACAACCAGATACAAAATGTGACCAAAAGCTATCTAACTGCATCCTAAGGGACATGAATGTTACCCCTTAACAACGGTGCACCCTCCTGTGTACCCCCTGGCGCTGTCCCTGTGGGCCTGGGGGTACACAGGGCAGTGAAGAGTGGGAAAACAACTCACTGTGGCTCTTAAATAATGTCTGGCGTTATTTAAGAATCACAGTGAGTTGTTTTCATGCAATTACTTACTTTCGTCAGCAAGTATTAAGTAATGCATTTATTTACTTACAACAAATTCAAGATAGATTGTGGTCATTGATTTGTTAAAGAGAAAGAATGTAACCTCACTAAAACATGTGCTTCTCCCGAATAGCTGATTCTCTAATGATTACCAGATAAGCTGTTATGAGCCGTTTGTGAGTGGAAGGTTTGTTCAGATCCATATTATGATTCACAAAAGTCCCGTACATTGACATCATTGTGTGTGATGAAATGTGTCTGACGAGTACCTGACTTCACTGAGACTTGATCATTAGCAGAATGCATCTGCTGCAGCTTGCACCGTGGGGTTGAGTCAGGATCTGCAGTTGCTCTGGAGATTAACACAAACAAAGCCAAGAAGGAGGAGAACGTCATTTATCTGTGCTCTCTCACACGTACAAAGTCAGCCCGGATCCTGGAATGTGTATTCAGAAAGCCACTGTAAAGAAGATAATGGTAATATTTTTTGTCTCCTGGAAGAAAGAGAGCGTAATATTGTTGTTTCTTATGTTTCTGCTGCCTTCAAGCCCTAGATATGTATAGGTCAAATCTGTCAGATTGTGAAATGCAAGTCTAATACAGAACATGTAAGTCTTATAGAAAATTGGTCTTTTAGGAGTTTTTTAGAGAAAATAAAGTGGAGCCCTGAAACTTTATAAGACATAGAGGAGTACTTAAATCCATAACATGAATTAAAAAAAGAAAAATATGAAAGAAAAGGTCAGTTCCCTTCATTTTTTGTGTGTGTCTTGGACGTTATTATAATAGATCCATGGATTCAGCTCATGTCGTAATAACACAGAGGTAACATACTGCCCCCTGGTGGGAGATAACACACCATACTGATCACTTGGAAAGTAATAGTATATCGCAAACATTCTGTAGATATAACGCTCTATGGAGAATTTGTGTCACTGTGCGTGTGTGTTTTTTGCGTGCACTTGTGTAATTCTTCATGACTAAGAAGAGAGAATGCAGGTAAGTGAACCACAGCACTGATGCATAACTATAGGTCTAAATGGACGTAAGTGAAAGGGAACATTTGGCAATACTCACAGTAAATTCCTCAGGCAGTTTATTCTAGATCCATGAGTTTATTGCTAAATCAAACACAGCGTTCATCCAACATACGTCATCAACGTGCGCCGCCCCTCGCTCTCCTCCCATGTCTCCTCCAGGCTCACATGTGAGTAAACAGTTTGATCAGATTATTATTCGCTGTAGTTTGGATTAGATGTTTTTTAAATGTGACATCATGATGTCGATTTCACTACATTTGAACTCATTCACCTCATGTAACGTCTATCTTATGCCAAAGCTTTGGCTACAACTCACAACTAACTCAACTACTGATCATCTTAATTCCCTGAGAGCATGAAACTATCAAACTATTTCATTATCATAATTCAGTAGTGATTTTCAAGATATTGGCTTCTAATAGCGTTTCCTTTGCACCTGTTTCGGTTCTTTGTCTAGATTGACATCATTGTACACCCTTGATGGGAATTATGGTAGAAATGGACGAGAAGAAGAAGAAGGGCGAGAATAAGCGAAAACACACTGGAGAAAGCACAGATGCAAGACCAAAGAAGAAGAAAGATGTGGAGGATGGAAGAGGCAAGCGCCTGGATCCAACCAGTGTGGGCTACTTCCGCAGAGTGGACGACAGGCTGAAGGAGAGCTTTGAAGATGATGAAATGAAGGGTAAAACTTGTGTATCTCTTCTACAACATACAACAGCCTCCAATAATTATAATAATACAGATACAGATACCTAAGATTGCGATATATCCATTCGCTGATTTGCTGAAGTATATTGTTTATTACAGAAAAGTTGTATAATGAATATAAGTAATACCATGCTGTTAGGTTCATAATGTTGCTTTTATATGTCTGGAACTACTGGTTTGTGCTGTCATCAATTAAACTTTAAACTTACCATTCTATTACTGGCCATATCATTCAACAGAGATATGAGTCAGTCATTGATTATTGTTCAATGACTGATGAACAATCCTTTATCTTTTGTGGCCTCTTCTTTATTAAATTGGGAGTTATCCTGTTGCAGTTTTCTTTCTAAATGAATGAAGTTTTAGCTTTAGCACTGTAGTGTTTTAATGAAATTGCTATGATCATTCACTACTTCTGTATTGTACTTGAATCAGTGATTTAATGTAGTTTCAATAGTAATACTATTGTAATTGTAATCATTTTTTTGTGGAAATCGATTGTTCATCAAAGTTAGTTATTGTGCCAGGCCTACGTAGTATAGATTTACTTTTATGTACATCTCCCCTAAGTTGACAACAGGTAAAAAATGCATGTGGATTAATTTAGTAACATGACACATTATAACCCTATTCACACTTTTCCAATTTTGTATTCCTCTGCACAGAAATGTTTGTGGAGAATGTTCTCTCTGAAGTCAAAGGACAAGCTGCCCTCGTGGCTTCGGACAGCACTGCCAGCGTCACTCTGCAGCATCTGCTCCCTCTCTGTAGGCTGGATCAGGTGGCTGAAGTGCTGAAGGAAATGGCTGGAGAAACAGGATCAGACATCAAAACTGT
The DNA here is from genome assembly GCA_964034765.1 of Knipowitschia caucasica. Lineage (NCBI taxonomy): Eukaryota > Metazoa > Chordata > Actinopteri > Gobiiformes > Gobiidae > Knipowitschia > Knipowitschia caucasica. The sequence continues at coordinate 18,836,494 of OZ035836.1, read as the reverse complement.
TGCATGCAGTCACTGCTCGAGCCACGTGGTGGAAAGTGCAATCCGACAGATGTCACGTTGGTCAGGTAAGTTTATATAACTCTATCCCCAAGCTGCTACAGAGTTTTTCTCTCCCGTCAACATAAGTAATTGGAATAAAGAAGAGCACAGCAGAAGTAGTAGCATCCCCATTCTTTGGCATTAGCTCTGTCAACGTCAACTTTATCTAATATATCACATTTACAACAACACTAGCTGCCCAAAGTGCTTCACATGCACAAAGGTTATAAATGTTATAAAGAGCAAACAAATGGGTCTCTGATGTACAAAGATAGACTTTTCCACAGTTTGGGGGCAGCATTAGTAAAGACTCCTTGAGGTTTTTGCTGGGGGACATTCAACTAAAGCTGGTTTTCTGACCTCGCTGATCTGACAGGAACATTAAAAAAGATAGCAGCTCTGTCATATATACAGGGGCTAAACCATTTCAGCATCATAATCTTCAAATCAACCCTAAATCTGACAGGGAGCCAGTGAAGGGAGGCCCGCACAGGGGTAATGTGCTCTCGCTTATGTGTCCCTGTGAGCAGGCGAGCAGAAGCATTTTGGACCTGCTGAAGGCGCTTTAGTCAACTTAGGTCCAGACTTCAATACAGTGAGTTGCATTAATCTAACCTTGAAGAAATAAAAAGGTGACTAACTCGCTCAAAGTCAGTGGGAGGAAAAGTAGAAATGAAGGAGAGCAGAGTAGTGTAGTCAAAATTTATTTCAAACGTTCTGCAAAAGAAAGCAATATAAACAATAGTAATATATAGCTAATGTCTCTTTCATTTTGTCGCCCCTTGGATTTGATCCAGAGTCTTCAGAATCAGAGGAGGGTGACAGCAGCGGGCCTCTGGAGACGCAGGTGCTGTGTCTCAGTCGTGTGGTGCGAGAAAACTGCGCTGAGTTCATCAAACATCTTCACGGGACACACGTCGTCCGCACGCTTCTCCACGTGATGGCGGGCTGCATCGGACCTCCGCGCACCACGGCTCAACCCGGTACTCTTCAAACTCATGTCAATGTTTATTTGTAATGAGTAATTTAGAACTTCAAAAAGCCCACGTTGCCATTCACTCAAGTGCGTACCAATATATAATATTCACAGCATATTTTTAAAAGTTTGTAGTTTTGTCTGTATCATTACATACTGTACATCAATCAATTTTTATTTATAGAGCCCTTTACAACACACAAGGCGACCAAAGTGCTTTACAAAAAAATAAAAAAAATAAAAATCAGTTAAAAACATTCATACAACCAAACAATAAAAAACGATAAAACCATTAGAAACTAAAGTGTCGCCGTGCTACTGAGTATTAAAAGCCAGTCTGAATAAATATGTCTTAAGTCTAGATTTAAAAAGGCCAAAGTCAGTGATTGTGCGTAGGTCAGGGGGCAGCTTGTTCCAGAGCTTTGGTCCAGCAACCGAAAAGGCTCGACCACCCCAATGTTTGGACCGAGTCCTGGGTACTTCCAGTAAAAGCTGATTTGATGACCTCAGGGATCTGCCCGAGTCACGAACTGTTAGAAGTTCGGACAGGTATGAAGGGGCAAGACCATTTAGGGCTTTAAAAACAAAAAGAAGAATTTTAAAATCAACTCTAAAAGAAACTGGAAGCCAATGTAAAGAAAAAAGAACTGGGGTGATGTGTTCACGTCTGGGGGTGTTTGTTAAAAAATGAGCTGCAGCATTTTTCACCAACTGGAGACGATTAAGACATGACTGGGGAACTCCAAAATAAAGGGCATTACAATAATCAATTCTAGAACTTATAAAAGCGTGGATGGTTTTCTCCACGTCAGAGCGGTTTAAAAAAGGCTTAGTTAAAAGCCTTAGTTAAAATACGCAGCTGATAAAAACTCGACCTGACCACACTGTCAATCTGTTTCTCAAAACAAACATGACCACAAAAGTGGTCAAATCAAGGTTTTTGTTTGTATGTATCTGTTTGCAGCGCCGAGAGACCGTCATGTCATCCCACAGCTCACAGATTTTGAAATACCTACTTCTTTTTGGTATGAATTTAAAGAGCTCTCGGAAAGTCTTATGGCGAACGTTAACTGTGAGTAAATAATCAGAATATGATCTGAATATTTTCTTCAGCAATGAGGTCCTACTTCATTCAATATGTAGATGTTTATTGTATTAGTAGAGGCACTAATGTCATTTTTGTGTGGTTTCCCAGTGAGTGTGACACACACTGTTGCCAGTGCAGTATTTCAGACCATGTTGACCGTTTGTCATCGAAAACGTCCCAAACTGTGTAAGCAGCTCCTGAAACGCATCATGGAGTTTCTGTCAGGGTGCAGCTCAGCACCAGGAGTCAGGTCAGCCATGCTTTTCATGTAGACGACACACAAAATCCTTCATCATTATTCTTATTTCTGTCAAATGCGTTTTCTTTGTTTTCAGCCCACTTCTAGTTTTTCTGAAAGACCAAGCCGCCAGTCACCTTGTTGAAAAAGTCATAGAGCTGTCCCCGAAAGTGTTGCTGCGAGACATCTATAAAAATCACCTTGAATCTCACCTAGTTGACCTCGCTCTTCATCCCATTGCCAATTTTATCATTCAGCGACTCACCGCAGCGACAGCAAAATACAAAATGGTGCGTCCAATTCTTTTTATTTTTTTGGACTGCGACAGTATGTAGTGTTGTATTTTGGAAACAGTATCTTAGTAACACTTAATGAGGTGGTGGTGGCCGAAGGGTGCACCAGGTCCCACTTCTGTCGTCACTGTGTGTGGAGTGAATGGAAATTACACAAAATAGGTTGCGTTCATGTTGCAGAATTGTATTTCAGTTGGAGGGCAGGTGCCAATACGACTCTGAGAATGGAGCAATCTTTGAAAGAAATGTCCAAATGGTTTCCCAGGCCCAGATCATTATTTGATAGTGATGAGTTTCACAAACTTATCATATTATTCTTATGTCTGAAAGTTCTTTTACCTGCATGTTTTTTGAATATTGTCACCACTACAAGACAGCTTTTATGAGAATGTTAGATCATAGTTGATATGTACTAACAAACAAGATTCCGAGCTGTTTTTGTCTCATCTGGGTTGGCCCAGAAACGACAGAGAAATTACCTGTATTTCAACTGCCCTCCGCTACAATGTTAAAAGCTTGGAATGTTGTGATGTCACATGATTGCAACCTATTGTTAATAACTTTGTCACATTGATCTGTGAAATGTACATACAAAGCATAATTACTAACTTTTATAAGATTATGGGGTGATGAGTTATTTAAATGGATACTTGTGACGCTCTTCTTGAAGCAAAGTGCTTTGAAGCAAAGTGCTGGCGCGTGTGTCACAACAGTCAGGTGACCAGAGTGTCACCTGACTTTGGGCCATGGTATCACATTATCTGATTAGGGTATTGCTGTTTAATCTCCAGCATGGGCAGGGGACGCCCGCAGTACTGATTAATGGTGTAACTTGCATTGCTCCATAACAAAAACAAAGTATTAGTCCGGTTGCTAGAAGCTGTAATGAACGTAATTTGTCCATCAAATGTCAGTGTTTCTAACCAGACCCATGCAGCTTCAAAGCAGTTGCCATACAGGTGCATGAAAGGCCTCAATGCGTCACAAAGCTCCATAACCCCATCACTAGTATCATGAGCATTTAGGCTTTTTATAGTAAATGAGCCAAAACTGCAGCAATAGCAACAGCAGTACAGAGTAAGAGTTGACTCATACTTTTTTCCCCCAGTTTGTTAAACTGTTTGATGAGCTGGTGGAGGGAGTGGAGGCGATCTTGGCTTCGAATCACATGGGGGTGATTGTTCAGATGGCTGAAAGCTGTGCGGAGAGCGGCGAGAGGCAGGAGGAACTGATGCGCTGTCTGCTGAGTGTAAACCTCCCAGCGCTTTATTAACTTTCACTACAACTGATTATGTCCTGTGTGCTTAAAGCTGTCACTTGTCATCCTCAGGCGTTCCACTGCAATGAGCCGGGTTCTCGACACACCAGCTGCCTCCCTCTCTTCCTCTCGCTGCTCACTTATGAAGTGTACTACCAGTCAGACACAGCAGAGGGCGGCATTGACCCACAGGTGCGCTCCTGGATTGATTCTCTTTTTAAGAGCTAAATAGATTTTCAACTAAAACTGACTTAAGTTTTTGTTAATGCACTCATTTAATTGACCTTTAAATGTATAAACGCTGCTACTGGATAAATCATTTGGTATTATAGTCACTTTTAGGGCAAGCATTCAAATGTCTACTTTCTTCTTATCTAATTTCATCATTGAACAAACATGTTATTCACGAAAGAGACCCGAATGACTTGCAAGTAAAAATTCAGTGGAAAAGTGAAAACTGCAATTTAAAAAAATACAAATCTGAGGCAGCTGTTACCTTTTTTTAAATAAAAATCCTTAAAAAATGGATGAGAGAAGTCTAAGCTCGTATGTTTCAATAAAGAGCCATTCACTAATCCACTGTTTTTTTGTTTGTTTTTTTTTTCTTTAAAGTCATAACATCCCATTCTATGTTGTATGGCCCAGTCCCTGAAAACCATCGTAGCTGTTTATGTTTCAACCAAAAAATATATATATATTATTTATTTATTTATTGTATCTCCTGATGCACTATTTCTCTTATTTTCTATCTAGAGTTAAACTTATCTTTATATTAACATTATCCCTATATCTCCATTTTTGGTCTTCCCCTTAAATCAGTACATCACAGGGCTCTCCTATCTTCGCTATTCTCTTTTGCATCCCTGACTTCCATTATCTGTGAGTTCTCCAAAGTGAGTTTGAGATAAAACATGAGTTGTTTCTTTGAGTTTTTTTAAAAATCTAAGTAAAAATGAATGAAACGGAAAATGTTCTTCGCTTTGTTCTAGATCCCACTAAAGGCCTCTGTGATGTGTTATCACGGGTCCAGACTTCTCCAGGCGCTGTGTAAATTCAAGGAGCGGTCTCTCCTCCTCAGCAGCCTGCGCACGCTGAGCCCGGATGACCTCCTGACCCTGGCTACTGGATCTGTGGGCAGCCACGTCCTTCAGGCGCTCATCACCTCCTCCAGTGACAAAGGCCGGGGCAAGATCCTCAAGAGACTGCAGGTAACACAAACACACGTCCAAAGAAAGTTACACTAGAAAGTTATAATCACTTAAAGGTATATAAGAGGATTTTCCCAAATGTTGACAAGCACGTATCACCAGAATGATTGACAATTAGGAGGACCAATATGTTGATCCACCCTGAAATAGAAAAGCCTCCTATATACCTTTTAAAGTTTAGTTAGCGGTGCCACCTGCATGTGAAAGCCTGGACCCAAAACATTGAATTATGTATCCATGTAACTCAAATAGTGACTCAATAGGGCTCTTTCTTACAATTATGCAAAAGAAAACATTGACTTTTACAAGACCCTCTGTTGGGACTAGTGAAAGACGACATGTGTAACCAGGTCTCCACTAAAACTTTTAAAATGTCTTTTGTAACTTTTAATTATGGTTTGGAGACATTAAGAAATAAGCAATTACATAATTCTTACCTACATTGGTGGTGGACCCCTTAGCAGAAAAGTTGCACGAAATAACTGCACTTGTATGAACTTGGAATGATGACAACGCTGCTTTTGTTCATTCATTCAAAAAGTGTCTTGTATTTCTAGTTTATTCATGTCGATAATATTATTTCTGACCTTGCAGTGCTAACTCTTACTTTTACTTGCCCTTATAAAATCTGAAAACATTTAGAAGGAAAGTGCCTGGAGTACAATTGTCCTTGAGCTCTTTTACTCTATTCATTTTCCCATGCGTGACTCACACACACACACACACACACACACAGACATAATAATGTGTGTGCGTGTGTGTCTTGTGTGTGAGAGAGATATGGTTTCTGTTTAGATCTCACCTTGCCTTCAGCAGTTCCCCTTAAAATGAACTTTGCTGATTTTTGTTTGTTTTTGTTGTACTTCCAGGGTCAGTATGTGCCAATGGCTTGCTCCAGGTCGGGCAGTCGGACATTAGAGGCTATTTGGAACAGTGCTTCTGTCACACATAGGCAAAGCATAGCAGAAGAACTGGGTAATGCATATAAATATTATATTGAATAATTATTGCTCACAAAGTTCAGAACTTGGCCTCTGAAATGTTTGTTTATAAATTTCTTCAGTTCCGAGCGAGAACCAGCTGCGGTCGGATCAGTTTGCTCGACACGTCTGGGCAAAGTTTGCCCTTTCCCACTTCAGCCACCGCAGAACTCACTGGCTGGAAATACAGAGCGGAGAGTCCAAGAAGCGCAAAATGTTCAGTGATATACTCGAATAAAAATTCTCTCATGCAGGGGCCAATTTGAATGGTTATATTTTTAGAATGTGTGTGAATGTGAGAACAGTTATCAGTTTGGGGTTGATGTTTTCCTGTTTTCTCACAACATACTATAAGATGAAGATACTATTCAAAGTTCTAAATTTCTTGATTTCATTTGTTATTATTGTTGGCAGTTTTTAATCAACATTTAGCATATTCAATACATGCTGTTTACAGTGTACATGTTGTGGGAACTGGTGGGAATAAGTAAATGCTGTGTTTTTAACATGTCATGTTAAAACATGGCTCAAGCTGCCAAAATCTGCTACTTATTTTGATTAAATCTTTGATACAAGAGTTGTTGGGACTAAATCTGTTTCAAAAGTATCACGTTTCCCAGTGGAGGGAGAAGATAAACAAATTAAAGCTGTAGGGAAACATTTGATGCGATTTCCGGTCATACCTTTGAAGCAGGAGGCGTGTCAGCGGTGGAACCCTGGGAAAGCATTGATCATGAATTGATTAGAAGAGAGCCATCTTTATCTCAGCGGTCGCTTCTCGGCAGAGCAGACGTGAGGCTGGTCGCCTTTCAGTGTGGGATGGACAACAAAGGCCCATGCCCAAAGGGAAACTGGCACTTTGAATTAATTTGCACTTTGAAATTGTCTTCATACAAAGACAATTAGATTTTAAAATCGCTGCAAGTCTGTCATAACAAAAAGCTTGGATCAGCATGGTCTCGAGTGCCTGGTTGCTGTTGATGGGTTTATCACAAGGCCCCCATGAGTATTTAGCACATTGTGCTCTGGTTTACAAATATTCATTCAGCATAACCTCTTTCCATAGATCTTGTGTGGTTATAAGAATTCAAGTTAGAATAAGTGCATTGGTTAGAATTAGGCTTCATGTGAATAGGCTCAGTCAATTTAAGTAGGTCTTTATACATTTATATATCCTACCGTAATGTTATTATTCATAATTACTTTTATATTACTATGGTAAATTTACATTTGATTAAAGTTGTGATCCATAAACCACAACCTTTTCAGTAATGGTTAGCTGTTACATTTTCAGATATTTAACATGGGTTTTCTTTTTCACATATTGAGGGAAACAGCGATGACTCACCGCAGCAGGATATCTCAATCTGGCTTCATATCATATGCGCTTCAGTGACTCCAAAACAGCCATACAAATGCAAAGGTGGTGCTCAGTTCCAGTTTGAGTTGAATGAGTTTGGAATAAAACCATTAAAATGACAACAGTATAAGGATGTTGACATAATTGAAAGGTTTGACATTGGATTTACCTTTACACATAATATTTCAAGACAAAACCTATATATTTTTGTTTCCAATCAGCTAAGGTGTAAATCAGGACTTGATTGTGCTCCTCCTTTCCGCTCACCTCTCAAGGCATAAACTTCAACTAATTACATATGCAACATCAGGAGTGTGATTTCAAGGAGGGCTGTTCCCTCTCCTTGTCCTGTGCTTTGGACTATAATAGCAGTGTGCACTCTGGAGACCAAACAGACGAACACTGACCTTCACGCTGCAATAGGACTTGCTGCTTGATAACAAATCACATCAGATCCCTGCTGAATTTGAGCTCTTATTCCTCTCCCTCTTAAAAGGCAGAGAGATTGGAGAGCCCAGTACCCTGATGCACTTGAGAAACTTTTCTAAAAGGGTCTTTTAAGATATCACGCTTTGACTTGCAAAGAAGGGAAATTTGCATGTGATGTACGTAAGTTATCTGCCTGGAATAGAGTCTTGAAAGTGTCGGGAGACCTCTACAGTACAAAAGTTTTATTCCTGTGTGTCGGTGAGATAGAGGACGTTTTTTTTAACAATATGCAGAAAGTGTGGTGTTGTTTAATTAAAGTTAAATGATCAAACTTATTATTTTACAAATGAATAAACAGTAATAGGTCTGGTTTCAGACTTTCCGAAAGTATTTTAACATTTTAATTGATGATTTGTAAACTTCTTTTAATACAAACTTCAACACATTTATTTGGTGAGAGATGAGGGCATTAATCACACATCGATGCTGGTTTATACAGTAGTAAATCATGTTATTCTTGTTTATACACATAAATCAGCCATAACATTATGACCACCATGGAGTTTCAAAGTTAGTGGCGCTTGAGGTTCCAGATGAAAAATCCTCAACGAAGCGTCAAACATTCGTCCACAATCACCATAATTAGGAATTGTGCGAATGTCTGGTTCTAAAGAAAAAAATAATCAACAAGGATGTCCTCCACTGGCTTCCCTTCCTCCTGGCCAGATTGATTTTTTAGAATATAAAAATAATCATGTATCAGTTTTATAGTTTTATACAGTTTCATATTCTAAGACGCTTCACATGTCATTCCTAATCCACGCCATACACAGTGATGATGAACTACCACTGTAGCCAGAGTTGCCCTGGGGCACACTGACAGAAGAGAGGCAACCATGATTCAAGAATGTATTTGCCATTTGCAGTAAAACCACATTGGAAAAACTGTGCACCAGGATTGTACACACCAGAACTCCTGCCACGATGCAACCAATATGTCCCTATGTACTCTCTGACCACCGCCAGCTATTCACACACACACCAGACTCATTCTAGGCAATGTGGGTGAAGTGTCTTGCCTAAGAACACAACCACAATTTGGCAATTTACAGCTGTAGTCACCCCCATCTGTTGTTCCCAGAAGTCTCCCATCACAGTACTTACCAGGCCCTGTCCTGCTTAGCTTCAGAGTTCTCACAAGATCTGGCTTTCACGTGCAGATATGGTCATTATCATTACAAGACAATTAACAGAAGTATCGAAATTACGTGATTATAAAAATAATCATTACAGCTCTGTTTCTCAGGTCAACCTTCACAGACAAATTCTGACTTCTGACTTTCTCCTGAACGCCTTTAAAATGGGTTAACATTAATGATGTTTTTTGTCTAATTGAAGCTGCCGTGATGTGAGCTGACAAGCACTATCTCCTGTAAAACACAAACATGGGGACTTTGATGGAGATGCCAAAGGACTTTAGGACTCCTCGTCTCCTTGACAACAGTCTCCCAGCAACCACTGCTCCTCAAAGCTGACTCTCTCTCTCTCCCCTCTGCATCTCGGGCGTTCCCCTTTCCTCCAGAGCCTCCTGTCCCCTCTCATCCTGCACAAGGACCAGCCAAAGCACTCAATGGACCACTGTTGTACGGACGACGATATGTTTTTATGATCCACAAATACTGACCTCAACTACCAAATGGAATTTTGAAACTCTCTGTATCACAGATTATAAATGATCAAATGTCCTGGACCTCTGTTCTGATTTTATATTATGATGGCAAGTTATTGAGCAGAGCTTTAACATCCCTCTTTGAGAAAACAGGAAGGGGGCTTTACCCTGATTATCTTGATAAAGTCACAAATTGCATGCATGCAATCTAATTCAATTGACCTAGAATATTGGAATCCCATTTCAGTGAATCCTTTATAAATGAATCATATTATAGTGAGTCCAACAGCTTCTCCCCCTCTGCCTTGCAAACTCTTGCATGTGTTTGGAGACATTATTATAGTTGTAATTGTTCTCAAAACACGCTTCTCATGGTCTGTTTTTGTTACATACTGTTACATCATGCCTTACTATGCCTTTTTCTAAACATGAAGGGGCCTATACATATGCAAATGAAAACATCTCACTAGCAACACTGTTGTTCTACAAGAAAATACACTAAACAGATGTATATCAATAGAAGTCCTTTCCCGATGCAACATACTTGTATCCTCATAGAAGCATCAACAGAATGGGAACCTCTTTGGTCCGTGATGAATTTCTTTTTTACTAAATGAAAGTTGCAAAATATGTATGCATTAATATGATGTTAAAGTGCACTTTTTGTGTATGTTTTAAGATATACAAATGAATCAGTTTACGGATATTAATAGGATTGTTTGTTTAAAAGTGCAACATTTGTTCTGGATGTCATTGCTTGCCAACTGATGGATTGCTTCTCCACGCTCTGGCATTACATGAATATGAAAGGAGTATACTTATATTTTTTGGCAAACATTTAGAAAATGCAAAATAGAACATTTGGAACATTTTAGACAAAGAAGATTTCCATGGAGACAATTAGGCTTCCAGGCTTAAGACAAGTTATAAAGTCTAATGCACAATTGTGACTGAATTATTAAGATAAGGATTGAGAGATACATTATTTGTCTCAGAGTGGATACATTTCAGTGTTGCATCACAAGCTACAGAACATTAGGCATGAGGAGCACACAGCACAAGATCAATTAGAAATAACTATGCTATCTTTTGCATAATAAGGGAAAAAGTAGAGGTTGAAATGCTTTGAGATAGAATCCATGTTTGAATTAGTTTTACCTATACATAACCCCTTTGCAGGAAGTGAGACTGGGAAAGTTGATATTGTACTGTTTCTATTTCTGACCTGATATTTCCTTACTGGCAAATGGTGCCGACGCTGCATGTTTTCACTGCATGGCCCTAAATGGAGCAAGAGTCTTCGGAGACGAGCCTCGAGTCATTTGACGACCTGCCACTTCTGCCTTCAGCCACTATCAGCTGTACTCCTGCCACATTTCCTCTTTGCATAGAACAAGACAAGACACACTCATTCAGAATGTCAAACAAAAGTTATATTTATTCTCTGTGGAATGGATAGACGTGCTTAGTCGACAGTGACAAATGAGTGGGACACTGCCAAGCTTGAAGATATCATGGTTCCGGTCGTTCGTTTTGCCTTCACCTGTGCGTCCTCAGAGACACAAGCGATCATCCAAGTCTCTAAAATAAAAAAAATAAAATAAAGTACAATGTCTTAAGAGCCATGCTGACTGTTATCCATGCTCCTCCGCCTCCAGTAAAGGGTTCTTTATGGTCAGCAACGATATGGCTTGGAGTGAAACTGGTAAAAAAGATGATCTGCCTGAACATGAAAAAACATGGATGTGGAAAATGTGTGGTTATAAAATGCACAAAGAGGGTGCCATTGTTTATAAAGGGTTTTGCCTGTAACATGGCTAGAGAGACACTAGCTAGATTGTGCATTAGCTATACTGGTCACCCAGGTCCAGTATTAATTGTAAAAACTACAAGGTCATCTTCTACTTGGCATGCTATAAAACAGATCTACGACAGGTATATGTTATTATTCTCTATGCAATCGGTGCGTGCTACTTGTGTTTTATCTGTGCCCACCAGCCCCTGTTCATCCCCCTGCTCCCGGCTTGTAATTACTGATTCAAACCGGGTTGAAGAAGATCAGCTTCTGTTGTTTGTCTCCCAAACCATGGCCTACTTTTCTCGTCAACGCTGTAAACTCAGGGGAAAGGAGGCCAAAGTTAAGACTGCTTCATCTGTGGATTTCTTATTTTTTTTGTTTGTTGTTCTTATAAAAAGTTATTTGAATATTTCCCCCGCTTTATCATAAACTGTACAGATTCAACGTGTGCAAATGTTTTCCATAACACATATTGTTGTCGGTTCATAGTAAAACACGTTATTCTTGTTTATACACATAGATCGGTCATAACACTATGACCACTGTGGCGTTGCGAAGTGGGTGGAGCTTAGGATTCCTGATGAAAATATCTCAGTTCAAAATCCCCATTGGGAGTTTCACACACTAACTCACTATCTGGTAATTAGTTAACAATGTTTCATTTATTCTATCTTCATTCATGTTTTAATACAGTATTTGGCCCTAGAAAATAATATCCAAACTCATGTTAATATCAAAGGTATGTACTGTAGGAGGATTTTCAATTTTTTTTGGAAAGAACCGCCCTCTCTACGCTTTTTAACAAGACTCCCTGAGCACGTATCACCAGAATGATTGACAATTAGGAGGACCAATAGTTTTGATGATCCAGTCGGAAGTTTAAAATATATATACCTCCTATATACCTTTGACTTGTCAAAATATATATATATATTTTCTATAAAAGCAAACAACTTTTGGCCCCAGCAAGCTCTTATGTTTTTAAACTTTGGTCTGGGGCCAAGTTTCTGATCTTGGCCCCAGACCAAAATTTGTTTGACATCTCTAGATCTTGAGATAATTTCCCACCAGCTCCGAAGAAGTTTTCAATCTTTTATAATGCATTTCTATTCAAAATTCCCTATGGGTATTTTGAATGGGGAATTTGACTTAATAAAACAACTTCCTGAACTGGGAAGCTCCGCCCCCTTCACGGGTCCATTATGAAATCTCATATGTGCTGTCATAAACGGCAGCATTCTGACTTCATACGTCTGACCTCATGCTATCAAAACAAGAGGTGTACAGCAGCTTACAGACATGTCTATATTTGTATATATATATATATATATAATGACATCAATCCCTCTTGCTTGTCGAGTGGTCATAATGTTACGCTCCATTGGTAACTCCATGTGACTTTGGAGAAAGCCTACATGTCTTCTGTCCTTCTCACATGTCTGTCACGCTGCATCAAGTCTCATTTCCTGTCTGCTCGTGTCACAGTGAGCTGAGGTCGTGGCAGGAGCGTGACTTCTGTCTGAAGATCTTGCTGCTGCGATGTCGGCTCATCTCCCTGTAGCGCCCCCTGTCTCTGTCCCGCTCTCTGCAGTACGACCGTGGGACCAGGCCGGCGAGGAAGCGCTTGGCTCGGCTGGTCAGGCTCTCTCTGCGTCCCGCCCCAGGGTCTCCGTCTGCCCAGCCCGGTCCCACGCAGTCCCCCCTGGCGGTCCGCACGGCCGCCTCCAGCAGCTCCGTGGTGCCGTGCTCCAGAGACGCAGACAGCTCCAGGTACAAGCAGTCGAACATCATGGCACTGGACTGGGCCTCTGCGAACAGACACATGGTTACGTTTATCATGGGGCTGCGGCTAAAATGGAGAAAAAGAAGAACGCTATCTCAGGTTTGGTGATGGCTCAAATACAATGGAAAGACACCAATCATTTGCCAGTACAACAGTTTCACTCACTCATCTTGATGAAAAAGTCAAGAGGTTGGCATGATGAGTTTGTACCGCCCTCACTCATGTTTCCTCGTAATTCATTCTGATTGTATTAAAAATTATGCAAAGTTATTGAAGATAAGTGATTGAATATTGTTTCTGTAGTAAAAGTTATTTTGTATGAAATCTTTCTTTTCATACTTACATTTATCATTATTCATTTGAATCATCACCATCTATTGATGACTTTTATGTCAGTCATGGAAATATACTTATTTCCGTTATATTTGTTAATTAATTGGTCAGACTTTGATGTTATTGTGTTGCAAAATAGGAGTCAGTGAGAGGATCAAATTTTTGAACCCCTGTATTGGCTTTAGTTCTAAATAAATAAAGTCAAAAGGAAAAATAATAGTCACTGTAGTTCACCTTTCAAGATTTAAGGCACCACAAACAATGACACATCAGTGTGTGAATGACTGTAGAGTAGAGTACAGGCCATTTTGGATGATGAGCCACAACAATGACAATGATGACAACCATTTTCTTTGATGACTGGAGATGGTTTGACGACTACAAAACCAATCAAACATTGGTGATAGTTGAAAGTGGTGAGTGTCCATCTCTGTGTGTGGTCCTTTCTGTTCTATCTGACCACACAGACACGGACAGGTGAACGGCTTGTTGACAGTGCCGATTCTCTGATCACACACGCCCCAACGATAAGAGGGGCTCACACATAAAGCTTCATTGTCACATCAAATTGGCTTTTTATTCTTGTCTTGGCTTTAGAATCGATTCTGCTGCGGCACAACTCTAATAGAAAGTGCTTTACATTCAAAAAAAAGAACACGATTATTCTCATCTGTTTGACATGAAATTGCAGCAGAATGAGGAGTTGCAGGCTGACCTGAATTCTCTGTATTACAGAGTAAATGATTGTAAAAAGCACAACAGATTAAAGCTCTTGCAGAAATGATAAGTTCTTAAATCAGATAGAGGGTTGGGGTGAGGTGAGGGTGAAGGTGTGTCAGGGAGGGCAGAGCAGACATGATTCACACAATCAATATTTATAATTAAAATATATATAATACAATAAATGAATAAATATAAATGATTCAAATTACATAAATTGATACAAAAATACATAAAGTACATGCATACATACATACTGTACATGTACATGCACACATACGTACTTAAATCGCTACTACTTGATTATGGAAGTTATTACTTAAGTCATTTTTATTTGAAGTAATTAGTCAGTTATTCAATGAATTGTTATTTTTTTATAAACTATAAATGAATAATTGTATAATGACTGCTCAATCAAATAAAAATATGCGTTTACAAAGTATTTTCAATCCAAAACAATGTATTTAAAACCCAATATTAATTTACCTTTAGGATGTAAACAACTAATTAATGAATTAAAAGGATAATTGTCCAACTAATCGATTGTCAAAATAATTGCTACTTCCAGCCCTAAAATCATCATCATCCTAATAAAGTAATCTGCAACTTGAGGCTGAGGTGCTAATGGGCCATTATTATTTTCTTTTTATGGATTTGACCTTCATTGACTTCTCATTAATTACATCGTCTTGCTACAAAATGCTCTGCCAAGATGTGATGGCTTCTGAGCAAGCAATTAGTAGCAGCAACGTCTTCTGTTAACTGGCTTTGACAAGAACAGAGTGTGTTATGTAAATGGGAATTTTAAGGGTTGTTTCAAGCCAAAGAAAGTTAAGTTAAACCTATTCTGTCTCTACAGGTGTCTTTTACTCAACAAAGGGGAAAGTGCAATCTGTTAGAAATATAAATTGAATATACATTAGTAGAGCATGTCACTGTCTTGTTAATGCTGTAATATTCTATAAATGTGTTACGCAGAGGCAAAAAACCTTTACTTGAAAATTCTCTCTATCTGGTTCAGATTCGATCAGAGGCAAGATGCAGTCTCTGAGCAGCTGTTGTTACAAAATTGGACTAAGTTTGAGTGAGGCAAGAGAAAAAGACCAGTCCCAAAGCAGATCAACGGAGCTTATTCTAATACCTCTGACAGCTGAGTGAATTGACTTCTATAAAAAGTGTTAGGGGAAAGTGACTTTACAAAACAGACATGGACACAAAGCAAATATTATTCAGGACAAGTTTAGGGATTACTTAAAAATCAAATGTCCAGACATTTGTACAGTATATGTGTGAACGGCAGAATCGGAAATCTCATCTCACATCAAGGCCTGATCTGTCTTATCCCATTTAATACGTTTTTGTTTTGTGTTGCTCTTGTGAAGCACTTTGAATTGCGTTTTACACAATTGATGCTCTACAAATAAATGTGGATTGATTGAAGGCCTTTATCAGATAAATCTTCAGATATTCTGCGTTTTTTCGTCCCATTATTCCAAACACAAATGACTCCAAAACCAACACAACTGGACGGAGTCATGTGATTCGATAAGTTTTATCTGTGTATGATTTTAATGTTGTCATGTATAATTGTTTTCTTTCTTGTTCTGTAAAACGTTTTGTGTTTTTCCTTATTCATAAACTATGCTATACAAATGCCTTGCCTCCAAAACGATGTCAATTTTGTGGTCATTTCAGTTCAAATCATGCAAAAGTGCATGTCTTTACGCCTGGGATCAGAGAGTCAGGTGAAGCCATAAAATAAATTAGATTTCACAGAGACGGTGAGAAAGATGTACATAAAAAGAGCTGACAAAGCCAACAGGGGTCAGCGTATATTTAATCACCGCCCAGAGCCACGGTTACTTTATCGGGCCAATGATAAATGCATTCACGACGACAGAAGCACTGCTGTAACTCTCTGTTCCGTGTATTAGCCTGTTTGCCGGGTTGAAGGTGAGAGACAGCAGAATAAAAACGTCAACATGCATCCTGGGAAGACGAGTTTACTGCTGTAGTTGTTGAAGGGGATGTTAACGATCGAGGCGTGGCGTGTCAGGCTCACATATCACAAGAATACTTCCTATCCGTCTGAGGAGAGCTAAGAACATCCTTGTCAGACGCCCTGGGGTTGACTACATTTCCATTCTGCTGACTTCACCGGTTCTCCCAAGTTTATCCAGGGAGAGAAAACGCTGAGTGGCTTTGGTGGCTCGTCTCCCCGCCTCCGTGCACGGCTCTTCTTCACGTCATTAGACACAAACGGGAAAGGAGGAGAGGACTGTAGTCTAGGCACCGGTGAGAGCGCATTATACACCTGCTGTTTCGCTTTAGCGGCCAACCGAAAACAAAATTAACTAGAGCTGACCCTAACTGTGGTTTTTGCTTTCTTTTTTCCACAGCCAAAGAAAAATACTATGTCTTTGGAAAGAAGTGCACTGTGTAGTTGCCTTGAAAAACAAGCCAAGAGTCTAACCCAAATTTTATTATGTCCCATATAACTCACTTTTGAATAGATTCTTTGCTCTGGAAACTGGGGCATGGATTTATTCGGTTCTGTTTTCTATAGTACGCTACAAGGAGACTTTTTGCTTTCAACTTCAGATAAATATATTCCATCAGTTGAAATAGAAAAGTCAAGAAACGCTTTTTCAACTGTCTATCATTTGACTTGATTTAAGAAGAAAGAGGGGAGGAGAAAGTTTAACATTAAGAGATTCTTTATTAATCCCTAAGTGGGGAAATGTCAGTGTTTTAGAACAGTATAGGAATGAGGAGAACACAGCACAAGATCAATGAATAGTAACCCTATACTGAAATAGAATAAAATAAAATCTAAAATAAAATACAATCTCTAACTTTAGCATAAAAAGAAGCAGTACAATATGATATATAGGAGACAGACAGTTGCTCAGTGTCTCTCTCTGGACTAACTCGTTTTTATGGATTTTTTACTGCTTTTAATTCTTTTTAAAGTTACAGTTTAATGTATTTTTTATTGAAACTTCTTCACAAGCTCTTGAGAATTGTGAATTGGAGCCCAGAGCAAACTGAGACAATGAAGATGTGTTGCTGAAAACGTGCTAGCTCGGAGGCTACCACGAGGGCACCACGTCATGAGCTTTTATTAAACCTACACAGACATGGAACGCGACACTGCAATAACCACAAACCCTATAAACGACATTAGTCGCCTCACATTGGAGTTTCGTGAGAGGGACCGTGCCACTATTGCAGACCTCCGTAAAGAAGTCCTTCGCCTCACTGCAGAACTACAGGAAAAACAATTACTCGTGTCCAAACTCTTTGATGTCGCTGGCGGGCAGCACTCACGACTTATGTCACTGAGCGCTGCATACTGTGACACTGTCGTGTGGGAGAGGTCTGTCAGCTCTGGACCCTCCTGTTCTACACCTAAGCGCCCGGTTCCGAATGAGGAACCCGCGAACTGCGAGGAGCCATCCAGCGCCGTGGCCCATGTCCTGAGCCTGTCAAACCGCTATGCAGCCCTCTCCGCTGACATCCCAGCCCCCTCAGCAGAACCTCTGGACTCTGCAGCGTACTCTGCCGTTCGTGGATCTAAGTCCACTGCGAGAAAAACGCTCCTAAAGGAAGCCGTCCTCAGACGAAAGAGTGGTCATTCCCCTTCTCTGACCCCAGTGCATCACCACCGCTTACCTTCACCGGGTCAACAGCAGCGACCCGAGCCTGCTCCTCTCGCCGCTCCAGCGTCCCCGAGCACACAGCGTGGGTTGCCCGGAGCTGAGAATCAACACCCCCGCTCCCCTCCATGTGTTCAGCAGCGCCCTGGTTCGGACTCATCCCTGGATGAGCCCGCTGGTTCTGGCCATGGACACCGAGCGCCCTCTCCGCGGCTACGTCCACTCTTCGCCCCGACTACTTTGATTGTTGGAGATTCCATCGTGAGACACGTCCGCTTTTTTAACGCGGTCACTCAGTGTTTTCCCGGAGCTACTGTGCCAGACCTGCTCATCCGTCTCCCTCCTCTGCTTCAGTCCCTGCCTGATACCATTTCAAAGGTAATCGTGCATGTGGGGATCAACGACATGAAGCTGCAGCAGTCCGAGGTCACAAAGAAGCATTTTATGGATCTATTCCGCCTTCTCCAGTCCTCCGGGTTGTGTGTTTTTATCTCTGGTCCAGTCCCGACTGTAAACCGGGGAGACTGCTTGTACAGTCGCGTAGTGGCGCTGAATATGTGGCTCCAGTCTGCATGTAGCTCGTTTAACTTTATTTTTGTGAATAACTTTGGCCTTTTCTGGAAGCGTCACGTGGCTTATCGTCCAGACGGTCTGCACCCAAATAGATATGGCACCAGCTTGTTGACGGATTACTTACGCCACGTTATTCAGTGTTCCCCGAGGGGGGCGTGACTGTTTACATCGGAGCCCCCACCACCACCACCCTCCTCCTTCTTCTCCTGCTCACCAGCACCGGGTGAGTACTGTGGTGCAAACACTGACCCCTTTCCGTCTGGCAGTGAAATAACAGTCTCGCCTCTGAACCGTGCTGCCTCCTGCTCTAAACAACGAAGCAATGCCGTCCTGAATCCGGGACTTACACAGCAAAAGAGTTCACATGTTAGACAAATAGAAACTGTGTGTGTTCCTCGCATCAGTTTCAAAAAAAATGTTTTTATTTGAATGGAAAACAAAATCATAACAGAAGGACAGCAGTTAGACATTCAAATCTAATTCCTGCTCCTTGTAAAAATCAATTAACTAAACCCACTGTTACTGATATTAATTTTAAAATTGCTATGCTTAATGTCAGATCACTGTGCAACAAATCATTTTTAATTAATAATTTTATCCGTTCTTATGATCTTGATTTTATGTTTCTGACTGAAACTTGGCTTGACCAGAGTACAGGTAATGCGGTTTTAATAGAAGCAACGCCACCAAACTTCAAATTTGAATCTGAAATACGAGAAAATAAAAGGGGGGGAGGCATTGCTGCATTATTTAGAGATCGTATTATCTCTCATAGAATTCTCCTTGGAAATTTTCTATCATTTGAGTATATTTCTTTTAAAATAGAACAAAAACAATCTCCTTCTTTCTTATCATTGTCCTGTACAAGCCACCGCAGTCTTGTCACAATTTCTTTGATAATTTCACTGAGTTGCTTTCAGTTGTTTGCACCGATTTTGATAGTTTAGTGATTACAGGTGATTTTAATATTCATGTGGATAATGGCAATGACAAAAATGCAAAAGAGCTGAGTTCTGTACTTGAAACATTTGGTCTCACTCAGCACGTGAGTGGCCCCACCCACAGCAAAGGGCACACTCTAGACCTGCTGGTTACAAAGGGGGTTAATATTTTAAATGTAAATGTGGTTGACGTGGCTCTGTCAGATCACTTCTGTGTATTTTTTGACATGTGTTTTGATAGTAAACAACCATATATATCTGAATCTGCAATTGTCAGACACAGACACATAAATGAAAACACAACCGAACTATTCATGGAAATGATAAACTTTGAGAACACATTGTGTTCTACTGTTGACGAATTGTTTAACTCTGTCACCGCCAATGTTATAAATGTTCTGGACATCATCGCTCCTGTGAAGGTTAAAATGATTACAAATAAGCCAAAGGCCCCCTGGACTAAAATGGACTCAGTCATGGTACAGAAGAGAGAGTGCCGTAGGGCCGAGCGGAAGTGGCGAAAATCCAATCTCCAGGTTGATCATGATATCTTCAAAAATGAGTTGTGCAAGTTTAACAGGGTGCTACGTAGAACAAGAGAAATTTATTTTTCTAAAACCATTGATGGCTGCAATAATAATCTACGACTTATGTTTTCAACAGTTAACAGATTAACAAACCCCCCTGTTCAGCTGCCATTCGAATTTGCTTCAGAATCTAAATGTAATGAGTTTGCACAATTTTTCAATGACAAGGTTCAGAGCATCAAAAACGCCATCACCTCTAAGGCAGAAATAACATTACAACAGCCGGTGAGGCTGTTTGAGCTATCGCACTTTGCACCAACAGATAATGAAACGGTCCAAGATGTTGTCTCTAGCCTTAGTTCCTCCACATGTAGCCTGGATGTACTACCCACTAAATTTTTTAAGTCTGTTTTGAGCAGTCTTTTACCTTTGCTCACACAAATAGTGAACATGTCTTTCTCAGTTGGAACATTTCCAATGGCCCTGAAAACGGCAGTCATCAGACCCCTCCTAAAAAAGAGGAGTCTAGATGCCACAGTTCTTAAGAATTATCGCCCCATTTCAAATCTGCCGTTTATGGGAAAAATTCTGGAAAAAGTTGCTTACCAACAACTTACAGAATTCTTAGTAACTAATAGTTCGTTTGATGCGCTCCAGTCCGGCTTTAGAGCCAATCACAGCACTGAGACTGCACTAGTGAAGGTTATAA
This sequence comes from Knipowitschia caucasica, assembly GCA_964034765.1. Classification (NCBI taxonomy): domain Eukaryota; kingdom Metazoa; phylum Chordata; class Actinopteri; order Gobiiformes; family Gobiidae; genus Knipowitschia; species Knipowitschia caucasica. The sequence goes on along the minus strand of OZ035836.1, from coordinate 18,815,914 downwards.
ATGACATCCGACTTAACACCGACACAGGAAAAGTCACAGTTTTAGTAATGTTGGATCTGAGTGCTGCGTTCGACACAGTCGACCACGAGATCCTCATGCAGAGACTAGAGCACTGGGTGGGTGTCACTGGGACTGCCCTAAGTTGGTTTAGGTCTTACCTAGAAGACAGGAAATACTTGGTTCAGATAGGAAACTGTGTCTCAGATCATATGGCTCTGACCTGCGGAGTGCCACAGGGATCAATTCTGGGGCCTCTTCTGTTCAATATTTACATGCTGCCGTTAGGTCAGTTAATACGCTCCAACAATGTATCCTACCACAATTACGCTGATGACACTCAAATTTATGTCTCACTTACTGCAGGAGAACATGGACCAGTGGAATCACTCCTTCACTGTACTCAACAGATTAGTGATTGGATGCAAAATAACTTCCTTCAGCTAAACGCAGACAAAACAGAATTGATTGTCTTTGGTCCTCAGAAACAAAGAGAGAGCGTTATTCGTCACCTCCAGTCTCTCTCCCTGGAACCTGTAGGCAAGGTCAGAAACCTAGGAGTTATAATGGACTCAGACTTAAATTTTAACAGTCATATCAAATCAGTAACATCAGCAGCATTTTACCATCTGAAAAACATTGCCAAAATTAGAAACATAGTGTCTAAAGCAGACCTGGAGATTCTCATCCATGCATTTGTCTCCAGTAGGTTAGACTACTGCAATGGCCTGCTCACAGGTCTGTCCAAACAGGCTGTAAAACAACTGCAGTACATTCAAAATGCAGCAGCTCGAGTCCTGACCAGGACCAGGAAATATGACCACATTAGTCCAGTTCTCAGGTCTCTGCACTGGCTTCCTGTGGCTCAGAGAATAGACTTCAAAGCAGCACTGCTTGTGTACAAGTCTCTCCATGGCCTCGCACCAAAGTACTTAAGCGACTTGTTAGTCCCATATGAACCGGCCCGGACTCTGAGGAGCACAGGAGGTAGCCTCTTACTGATTCCAAGAGTCAGAACTAAACATGGGGAGGCAGCGTTTGAGATTTATGGAGCTAAAATCTGGAACAATCTTCCTGAAGATGTGAGGCTAGCATCTACTCTGGCAATTTTTAAATCAGGGCTAAAAACTGTTCTTTTTAGCTGTGCATACGGCTGAAGGATTTTATTGATACATACTCCTTTTTTTAATGCATTGTGGTTATTTATTATTTTAATCCCGTGTGTGCTTTTAATATTTTAAGTTTTTTTTTTTTTTTTTCCATTACTTGTGATTTTATTCTGTTTTTAATGTATTTATTGATGTCTCTGATTTGTGTGATATTATGTGGGTTGTGAGGCGCTTTGAGTGGCCTTGTGTTGGAAAGGCGCCATACAAATAAAGTTGATTGATTGATTGATTGATACAAAATCTCTATATTTAGCATAATAGGGAAATAAGTCTAAAATCTGATGAAGAATCAAGACCTAAATACAAGAACCCCTGAGTTTAGCAAGTAAAATGCAGTAAAATGCAAATAGCGAGGATGAAGCTAAAGTGTAAATTCTGCCAGGAAGACGGGAAACAAGGCATGTCTCCGGGATCTACACCAGATTCCAATCCCAGTCAGCTCATGTCCCGTCCTGGTGCACCTGCTGCATACCATCATCAATCAGGTCACTACTTATTCCACATCAGTTCATTCGCTTTCACCTGTTTTGAGCTCCTCCATCTTGCCTTAGCAACGAATGAAAGATGTTGCTATTCAATTTTTACAACATGAAGTTTTCCCACATAGCGCAGCAGAAGTTTACGTGTTTCATTCCTTGAAGCTCAGAATCGAGTAACGTCTTAATGAATTACATTGCTTAATTTTTTTATAATAATCTTTTACGTAAAATGCTAAATTTTGGGAATTTGTCGCTCACTCCATACAGAGAGATGAAAGGGGCGTCGCCGTACAGGAGGCACATGCCAGACCTATGTTTTTAGTAATAGGGGAAACCGCAGCATCCGGAGGAAACCAACGCAGACCATGCATACTTCGCTCAGAAAGGCCTGGAGGTGAAAACAAACTCAGGACCCACCTGTCCAATATGAGTTCTGTGTTGAACAGTTTTAGATAGATTAGTTAGTTAGTTAGATAGTTAGATAGATAGATGGATAGATGTCAGGTTGGGCTCACATAAGCAAGTTGCTTCAGCCCAATCCTATTTTGGTTGTAATATAGTCAGTGAATGTGATATGTAATCAACAGTGTTGGGTAAGTTACTTTGAAAATGTAATTAGTTACAAATTACTAGTTACTTCTAAAAAAAGTAATTAGTTACATTACTTAGTTACAGCCCCAAGAAAGTAACTAAGTTACATTACTTTTGGATTACTTCGTGTCACAAAAAAGAGAACAGAATCAAGTTTGTATGTTTGCTTTATTAAAGCCATTTAAATAAAGGTCAACAACAAATCAAAACTGGCTCAAATGGCATAACATTAACGAAAGTAAATTACTATAGCAGCCAGGACAATTAAATTAAGGCAGTTTAGTCATCAAGACTACTGGCTGGTAGTGCAAAAAAAACATTTTTAAATAATAAAATAAAACTATTTAAACAAGACGGCGACTCTACAGTAGAAATGGGCAGCATCTCTTCTACAACGTACGCCGCTACAAGTCTATTTATTTCAGTCTTTGAGGTTACCTGACAGCGTAATTCAAGTCGAGCTTGCTTATTATATCGTGTTGGTGTTGTGCTGTCGGAGGAGGAGGAGGAGGAGGAGGAGGAGGAGGAGGAGGAGGAGGCGGCGGCGGCTTCGCTGCGACGCTCTTTAGCGACTAGCTTAACAGTTGAGTGTTGACGCTGCAAGTGTTTTAAAAGGTTCGAGGATGAGTTGGCTGCGGTGGACAATCGCTTGCTGCCCGCGCAAAGCTTGCACTCCACGACAACGTTTTTATCTTTTTGACTGATGTAGTTGAAATGGTGTGCATATCTCCACCGGTAAAAAGAACTCTTCTCCTCTGACTCTGCCATGTTGCTTTACAAACAATCTCGCTCATGTGCGCAGCGTGACGTAAGCACGCAGGCACGCATGGAGCGGTAGTGCAGTTCTCCCCTGCTTTCCCGAGGCCGGTGCCGCCGGTAACGAAGTATTTAGGTAGTAACTGTAATATAATGAAACGTATTTTCATAATAACGCGTTACACTACTACGTTACTCAAATTGTAATTTCGTTACAGTAACGCGTTACTTAGTAACGCGTTACACCCAACACTGGTAATCAGAGGTGGGACAAAGTCATTGTTTAGCAAGTCACAAGTCAGTCTCAATTCATTGCCCTCAAGTCCCGAGTCAAGTCACGAGTCAAGACAGGCAAGTCCCGAGTCGAGTCCAAGTCAAAGGCCAACAAATCTCAAGTCAGTCCCAAGTCCTACGGTTTGACTTTCGAGTCCTCTCGAGTCTTTTTGACCGCGATTTGTTTCTTGTTGGTCTCCACGTACTTTTGTAGGCAAACAAAATAATGTTAGGAATCGTTTTGCTGGTGCATTCTCGTTGGTCTCTGACCCATGGACTTACAGTTTGTTCCATGTCGTTGGCTGCTGGTAAATCAAAACTATCTACGTGATCTAATTGGATGTTGTGCCAGATGCAGGCTCAGTTACACATGCACAGACCACACATAAAATCAGAGCAGTCCATGTCAACATACTTTTTATCTTTGGGGTTTTTAATGGGAAGTAGCAAGTGCAGCATATATGAATATGAGTATTGGGCTAGGACCTGTATCTATATAATCAGTTTAATGTCCGTAGTGGTTATTGTTCCAAAGGACTGAAGGGACCAATGGAGGGGAAGGAACCTGGCCTGTATGAACTGGGCCAGCATTAGTAATATCTCATAATTACCAATATATCATTACATAATAAAATGTCTCATATAAATTAATTCAATCAGTCAAAGTACTGATTCTCATATCAATGCACCATAAACAATAGTGCAAATATTAATCTAGCTTAGTGCACATAATCAAAACAACTATCTAATGTATGCAAACTTTAGCAGGAGGAGCACAGCAAAAACATACTCATAATAATAGGCCTCGGCGCCCACACAGAAAAATATAAGAAATAGCCAACAGAGCAGCGCAGGCTAGCGTTAGTTTGACTCACCAGTTCCTCTTTAAAACACGGCACACAGTGTGACAACTGCGTCGATTCAATTGTATGAGGCGCCTGTAGTGAAAGCATATCAATTACGGTTTGTAGAACAAAATATGACGTTAGGTCGCGATAAATACCTGCAGCTCGCTCATTTCCAGCTCCCCTAGACAACACACCCACCGGTGAATGCAGTGCGCTTGTTTAGGGAAGTGTTGCTGCGCGAACTGCGGGGAACTCACGTTCAAACTCTCTCGCGAGCGCTACAACTACCGCGAGGCTTTGTTTCTTCAGAGACGGCATAGATAGAAAGAGAGATGCGGAGAAAGGTAAAAATGGCCCGGGTTACGCAAGTCTTTGCAAGTCAATTGGCGCAAGTCCAAGTGAAAGTCAGAGTCATTGATGTTAAAGTCCAAGTCGAGTTGCAAGTCTTTTTACATTTGGTCAAGTCGAGTCTAAAGTCATCAAAATCATGACTCGAGTCTGACTCGAGTCCAAGTCACATGACTCGAGTCCACACCTCTGCTGGTAATCAAACAACTGACCAAAAATAAACATTCATTCATTTCATAGACACTTTAGTGATCCCCGTAGAGGAAATGTAGGTGTCGAGTAGCAGCAGAAACACATCCATCCATCCATACAAACAAAACAAATAAATATATATTACACATAAGAGTAATAAAATGCAACAGCACATTCAGGCATTTTAGGAAGTAATGCAAATTCGAATTGTAATCCAAGCTTTCTTGTAACGGATTAACACGTGTCAGCCCGATTTATCCACTTCACACAGACCACTCATCTGGCCTGTCTATGTCCCTCAACACTTTTCTCCCTTCACTGTCAACCCCACCTTGCCATCCCTGACAGAAGAGCGATAGATCAGCCTGTGTTTCTGTCTGTGTGAAGACGTACACAGGAGACGTCTGCTATATTGTCCTGTGCTGACTACAAACATATAATGGTTGTCAGAGCAGCATGATCGACCTGTAAAAGCAAGATAATCCGAGACACACAAGGCCTCCAGAGCACCTTGAGTGGATGAGATAGGAGCTTGAGGTTTCGGCTGCACTATCAAAAGATGTGCCTCGGTTGGAGGAGGCCATGCAGTAAAGGGGTTTGGACAGAGAACAGTGGACATATGCTGCCAAAGTCTAAAAACCAGCCATTATAGACCCATTTTTAAAACCCCTTCATGTGTCGTGCTGCCGAGCTTTCACGAACTCCCCGTAAAAGTCCAGTTATTTTTTTCAGCAAACTGACCATTGGGGATTTTTTGGCTGTGAATAAACTGACTCAAATAGGGGCTCACTGCACTTATAATATTTGGCCAGCTCTGTGTGAATCAATTGAAGTGGCTCAAAGAATAGGACGCTAAAACCTGACCTGAATGCAAAATTGGCAGTATTTAGTCCGGCCTGTTTCTGTGGGTCTACAGGTGAAAGGGCTTGAATGTGTGTTTGGATCAAGAGATAAACTAACCGATATTATCACTTTTCCATTGATAGTTAGCATATTTCCATTGATAGTTAGCTAATAATAAATGTCCATCCTGAGATCGAAACTGACATGACTTGGGAGTTGGAATATAATGAAACCAAAAAATATGCAACTTATTAAACAAGCACAGAAATCCCACGTGAAGTGAAAGAACATCACACTTCTACAACAGGGGCCCCACTGCCTCAACAACAACCAACAACCAAATAGTAAGCCAAAACATTTTTAACAATCTAATTATAATCTCTTGTTAATTCAAAGCAAACTTTCAAGTTGTTCTTGCACAAACACAGACAGTCCCATGACATGGCTGAGGATCAACTCGTATAAGCGCCAGCACAACACAATTAATACAATTTGTTTGTTTTTGTACACTGTCAAAGTTGTAATTTGAATCACTTATAATAATCAAAGTTACTGAGAAGTCTCTGGGGCGAGCGTGTTTTCTTGGCAGTTTACAGTGATTTATGGGGTGAGTAATGAGACAGCACTTTGCCCATAAGGAGGAGCCCGTCTGAGCATTTATCCCTGGATAATGTAAACACAGAAATTGATTTCACTGATCAAACATACATTCTCCCCGGGGCCTCCTAATGGATACATGTGGGCCAAGAGGAAGACTTATAGCACACACGAGACGCACGAGACAACGCACAACACGACACATGAGTAATCACAAGCCACAGCTGGAAGCACGCTTTCTGCTGCATTAGCATTTGATTTATTCAGATAATTACGTTGGGGCCATGTTAATAAACCAATATTGATGAATGCTTCAGAAATGCAGCCTTAATCTGGTTATATTACCTACTAATATAAATATGCTAATAGTGCATTAATATACCGCTGTTGTGCTGGTACCTAACTTTGAAACCTCAAAAAAATAACTATGTAAAACAACCCATGCAAGTAGTTCCTATATTCATTCTATCACTTGCACTTGTTTTCATGTTCACATTTTTGGCCCCTCACATATTTAAATCAGCTTTTCATTGAAAAGGAGAGTACCAGCCCTCACTCAGCCAATCAGCTCGCAGTATATTAAAGATCACATTTTTGGACATCGTACAGAGAACTGTGGACATATGCAGCCAAAGTCCAAAGCAGCCATTATAGATCCATTTTTAAAACATTTTTAAATGTGTTGTGCTACCGAGTTTTCATGATCTCCCTGTAAAAATCCAGTTAAATTATCGCTAATTGCTACGAATACATTCATTCTAATACTGCACTTATAATATTTGGCTCATGTATATAGTTCCTAAATTAATTTGTTTTCACGTTCACATTTTTGGCCCCTCAAATCTTGAGATCATCAGGAGAGTACCAGCCCTCATTCAGCCAACCAGCTCCCAGTATGTAAAGGTAAAAATACTTCCTACAAAGAACATGTTGTAAATTCCTCCAGCAACTGGAGTCCGACCAACCCGAGCATCTTCTGGGGACGGGCACCCCACCAGCACCCACTGCTCCTGGAGGAAACTTATGCAGAACATGCAATCTCTGTTCTGACTGGGCTTTCTAGTTGATAGGCAAGAGTGCTATCCACTTAGCCACTGTGTCAGTTAAATGCATGTCAAAACTATAGTGATAGAATGAACCAAACTGTTTCTAGAGTGAAGAACTGGTTACAAGGATCGTATCACATTGATTTTTTTTTTTTATCGTCGTTTGAAAGTTTGTTACCCCAGCTTTAATTAATGGCCCATGAATAATTAATGTTTTCATACTCCAGTGGTTGTAGTGCAGTGCTGTGTGGTCCCTCGCTGGCAGTATCCTGAGCACATTACACCTGGGACAGCTCTACCTACCCTCCGTGCTGATTTCCCGAGAGCGCACCAGGTCGCTCTTGTTGCCCACGAGGATGATTGGTGTGTTGGGTTGGGACTCCCGCAGCAGGAGGCGGAGCCGGGCGGTGTGGTGAAAGCTCCGTCTGTCAGTGACCGAGAACACCAAGATGCACACATCGCATTGTAGCGTGGACAGGTCCTGCAAAAGGAGCGGGAATTTGCAAATTAGCATGAATAAATCAATATCTTTGCCAAGCGATGTCACCGGAACATGACTGAAGGCCACCTCTATGCGACCTGGTAAAAGCTTCCGTGCCAAATGCATTATTTATGTTTTGATACGAGTTTTACAGTTGTTTGGGATCTGACTTGAGATACTCTTGACAACCCTCTGGAATGATGGAGCGATGGAACGGTTATATCTAATAAATATTGCAGTTCATCCTTAATGTTATTTCCAAGTACAATCATGTCAGAGAATGAAATTAGTTTGACGCATATGTTCAGTCCTGTTCTTTTGAAGTCGGTTCTGTTCTTTGTCTTCCTTTTTATCGTTGCCCCTTGAGAGAACGCAGCCCTGGACCTGGCTTTGTCACTTCACAAACATCACGCTTCACTTTGAATGTCCTGACCCTTTTAACAGAGACCACCACTGTCCCATCGGGGCTCCTGTCACAGAGGATCAATTAGCCTGAGTGGCTCAATGCAGCAGTCGCAGCAGCAGTGGCAGCAGCAGCCTCCAGAACTGCCTCCCGGTGTGATTGTCCTCTCTCTACAAGTTGTACCAAATCAATGTGTTTGTGACTCAACAAAGTTCTCAGATCTTTAAGAGCAACATGCAGCGACTTACAGAAAACTATTTGGCTGTGTTTGAAATTGTGAATAAACTGCGTCAAGCAATAACATTATATGAGCACAGTGTTGGACCATTGACCTCTCTCCATTGGACCCTAAACATGAAATATTTAAGTGTAAAGTTAATTTTGAGAACGCAATTCAATTCTGTTATATAGGCCGTATATTAGGGGTGGACAGACCGACTGCTATGTGCTGTGACACTGGTGTTTGTCGAATGTGGAAAAATCTGATTTGAACATAAGCAACACAACGCCATCATATTCGCCTGTGAATGTATATGCATCTGATCCTTATGGCTCACGTATACATTTATAAAGACCATATCAAATTATAAGCACCAGGATCAGAGAGAGTGCTAACAATTTGTATCCAAGCCCAAAATAGTGAGACACAAACAATTGAGATGGAGGAGCCAGAGAGCCAGAGTGAGTTTGAGAAACACTTCCTCCATGAGCACTTTACCTATAGGGCTTCATGGAGCTTGGAGGTTAGCATTGTCCATCTATAAATAGTATATGCAGGAGAATTGCCCTGTATAATAAGTGTTTTACAAAACAATAGACAAATCAAAATAGTAAAATACAGATACAGAATATTTATTTATTTTTTTCAGATTTTTTTCAGATGTGAACAGATATTTATTTCTGTCAAATGCAGAGGGAGCTAAAGCTGTTTCAGGAAGATTCTAGCTGCATACTGTATGTCGAACACTGACGGCCCATGTTCAGTCCCGCCTCTGGACAGCATCAAGAGGCTCGTCCGTGATAATAATCCCCAAGTGTATCAATAACATTTGGCTCATCACATGCCCCAATTATGGTCATACGGCCAACAGACTCCTTAATCCTGCATTAGTTAATGGTGTGGAAATCCCAGATACCATTAGCTGTAGGAGAGGGGAGGGTAATTGTGCGATCTGATTCAATTCTATAGCCCGCTGTGAGGAATCAACTCTACTGCATCTAATATGAATTAAACACGCACCATTTGGGTCGCTTTCATGATAAGTCTGTACTCTTTTAATGTATGTACGACAACATTGTGTTTTAATGTAATGTTCCTTTGAAGTGAGTACAAATACAAGAGGGAGGAAGCAAAATAGTGAAATTGTATTTGGGAGGTGTGTTGGATAAAGACAGAAATCCATAGCACAAACTACTATTTTTGTAGATGCTCAGGTTAGAACTGACAGACGAGGGACCACACAAGAAAGATTTATGGATGTAATGAAAAAGCCCATTAAGTTAGTGGTTGCTGAGAGAATAGAGGTGGAGGTGAAAGCTCATGATTTACAGCAACAACCTTAAATTAAACAGTCATAAAGAGATATGATTAAAATAAACACAGACAAAACAAGGTGCTGGGCTCGAATTTCACAAATGTTTATAGCTTATTCAATGTGTGTGTATGTATACATATGTGTATGTATGTATACGCATATATGTGTGTATGTGTATGCATAATGTGTATATATGTATATGAAGATATTCGGACTGAAATACGTGGTTTTTTGATTGAGATACGTGGCAGTGTATGTGTGGTGTGTGTGTGTGTGTGTGTGTTGTGTGTGTATGATGTACTATATATATATATATATATATATATATATATATATATATATATATATATATAGTTAACAATTCATGTTTGAGTTACGCTTGTTACATTTTTTGTTTTCTTGCTGATGTAAGCCATCTTATTTGTTATTTTTATTCTGTGATAAAGGACCCCCCTTGAAAAAGAGATAGTTTATCTCAATTGGGCTATCCTTAAATCACTAAATAAATTCAATCCTTTTGACACTTCCAGCAAAACATCTTTCAACAATCAATGCAAACTACTTTGTCCAAACAGAGAAACCTGAAACCGCCGTCCTCCATACAGCGCCAGTTGGACTTTTTATACTTTTGGCTCTGGGAATAACTGCGGCAAGGGTCGAAAGTTCTGCCGATACATCCAATAATAACCAGGAAGCAGAGGCCTGGACGGTACGTACCCAATTCTACTCTAGAGAGCGTTCAAGTTATTTCTTTCAAAGTATCAAACTGAGAGCAACAGAGTTTAGTTGTATGAATCCAAGTATGCTTCCACAGCCCACAGCTCTGTCCTTCTTTATTACAACACACATAATGAATGTTCAAATAAAGTGATGATAATGATGCGTTTTACTTCTGCTCTCTCAAAGTGCTGTGCTGAAGTCACACGCACCCAGTCCTTTCACTAAGCACATTCCTACAGTACTGACACTGCTGCATGTTTTTGTTGGAGGGGGAAACCGGTGCACCCGGAGGTAACCCAGACACAGGAAAAAACAAGAAAACGCTACTCAGAAAAGCTCACCGCCTTCTTTTTGTGAGACATGAGGACTATTTACTCAGCCACTGTGCGGCAAAGTGGTACAAACAGAATTCTTTGTCCTCCAGGCTGACACTGTGGCTTCTCAGCAAGAAGGTCCTGGGTTCGAATCCCAGTTGAACAGGGCCTTTCTGAGTGGAGTTTGCATGTTCTCCCCATATCTGCGTAGTTTTCCTCTGGGTACTCCGGTTTCCCCTACCACTAAAAACATGTACAATAGGTCTGGCATGCGCCTCCTGTACTGGCGACCCCGCTCCCATCTCTGTGTGGAGTGAGTGGACAAATGCCCAAAAACAACAATTGTAAACCGCTTTATGACTCTGGTCTGTGAAAGGCGGTATATAAATAAACATTAATTACTTAGATTACTACTAAAACATTCATGAATGTACTGAATGAATGAGTGAATGGATAGTGTTGGTTGGGGTCTTTTGCGCCAGTGTGTTCGGTGTCTCGCTTCCGTCATTACCGCGTGTGAATGGAAAAAATATCTGAACTCTGAACATTGTAAAGCGCTTTGGGTGACCTTGGTCTGTAAAATGTGCTATATAAATAAACATTACTTACTTACTCCAGACTAGGAACATCTAGAATGTATCTTAACCACTGTGAAGAGTGCATGTGTCATGGTGTGGATTTTATTTTTGTATTTTGGTTTTATTTTATTTTCTGTGGTTTGGTTTTAGTTGTAGTTCCTGTCTTGTTCCCCTGTCTTGATTGTTTGCCCCGCCCTGATGTGTTTCACCTGTGTCTCTGTCTATATAGTATGTACCCTGTGATCCTCTCCCCTTGTTGCTGGTCCATTGTATTTGTCACTCTCGGATTCGTCCCGGAAACCGGATTCGTCCCGGAAACCGGATTCGTTCCGGAAACCGGATTCGTTCCGGAAACCGGATTCGTTCCGGAAACCGGATTCGTCCCGGAAACCGGATTCGTCCCGGAAACCGGATTCGTCCCGGAAACCGGATTCGTCCCAGAAACCGGATTCGTCCCGGAAACCGGATTTGTCCGGAAGTTCAGTTAATAAGTCCTTAAGTGGAGACTGGTTAAGTTTTAGGTGTCTAAGTAAGATGGTTAAATTTAGGGTTAAGGCTGGGTTGGGGTTATTTTATGGGAATGGCTGGTTAAGTTTAGGCATGAATAGGTAGTTTGTTATATTTACTTCCGCTTCCGTCCGGATTCCGTGACGTGATCTACTGCTGCGTATGATCAATGGATCAAACTGAACTTCCGGACGAATCCCGGAGTGACACGGTCTTTGTCTGTGTTCCTGGTTCCTTGTTCCTGTGTTCGTTTTGGACCCTAACCCTAACCCTAACCCTAACCCACCTTGTGACAGCATGTATAGCAAATGTGCTACTTTTTTAATTTTGTGTGATTAAATATAATGGTCAAATGTGTGAGAAGAGATGAACCACTTGATATTTAATAAATGCAAAATAATGTTGCAAATAATGACATTTAAGCAATATATAATTTACACAATCTATTAGAGGTGCAACGGTTCATCACTGATCCGTGATCCGTTCGGTTCAACGTCTTCGGTTCGGTACAGACGTGATCCGGTTTGATTTATGAAAAAAAAGTTGTGCGCACGTTGTTCAGTCCACACACAGCGCGGTCATTGCGAGCGGAGGAACGGAGATGCTTGAAAGCCCTGCGTCATTTAAATCCCCAGTATGAGAGCATTTTGGCTTAACTGTAACTACACTGATAATTAATATTTGACAAAACTGTCACGATGTGTAAGCACTGTGGCACAAGAAAGACATGAGTGAAAAAAGCGTCTCAACGACCACCTATTGTCGCGGCATTTAAGCAGCTCCTTTACGCACAGTCAGACCGGGCTAAAGTCAACTCTCCCGCGCATCTTCAGCTGCGCTCACGACTGACACTTGGACGTCCCGCGGAACCTATAATAGATCCATGAGCGGAACCGCTCACTTCATCACCGCAGACTGTCTGGGAGATGAAAAGTCTGGCGCTGCAGACACGCCCCCTCTACGACAGTCACAAAGTCACACAGCGCAGGTACTGACACAAGCAGCGGAGGAATGGAAGACAAAGGCCCAGTACTAATATCCCAGTCACAACTGATAATGCCAAAAATTAAATAAATACAGTGAATGAGGCTGGGCCCAGAATGGACCCCCTCCTTGGGAGAATCAGGAAGGTGGTGTAATATATGAGGGTAAATATCCTCATAAAGTGCCTTCTTATGTTGCACTTTGTGTTGTTTTTCATTAATTATGTTAAATAGACATAATTGGATGGATGGAATATGCCTTCCATCCATCTATCCATTTCCTTCCCCTTAATTCATTTCTAGGTCAGGGGGGGCAGTCAGAGCAGGTGCCGAGTCCACATGAGCTGTGTTTATTAAAAAGACAACACTTTTTTTTAGAAAAATGAACCGAAAAATGAACCGAACCGTGGCCTCTGAACCGAGGTACGAACCGAACCGTGATTTTTTCAAACCGTTGCACCCCTACAATCTATGTATATATATATTATATATGTATATATCAATTTGTTTGACTGAACACATGATATCAGGGGATGATATACATTTTGGAAGTACTTGTAAAGAATAGAACAGTACAGCTATGCCCTGCTCTAACAGAATTATTAAAATAGAAAGTTGCACGTGTGTAACATGATTTCCCACATTTTCACCTTTCCATTGATTTATATTAGATCACTGGAAATGAAAAAATCAATGGTGCGATTCAAAGTAAAATGAATCAATGTAGAGAACCGTGTTTTAACTCAATCCTCTCACTAACTCACTCTCCACTGTATTGTGCGTCCTCCAGCACAAACGCCCTTGTCCCACATCCCGAAACCGGAAAGGTGAATTCCTGCCCTCTGGAGACTTGCAGAAAAAAATACACTTCATCCCAAGTGGCCAGGCTGTATAGCACCGGATCACACCCTGAAGCAGGATATTCACGGGGAGAGCCTTGGCAGTCTATCTATCTCCAGGAGCACATGAGGGCAGACAGCTCTGTCACCTGTCATTGTCTGATTGAGGGACGCAGTGGATTACGACAACAACAACAACAACTCACGCACACACACACACATGGGACAATGGACAGAGAACAGTCCAGGAGTAGTACGGTGGAGTGGACACATCGATTAGCAGGAGTAGTGTGACCATGAAGTGAAAACGCCTCTTTGTCAAACCGAGGCGGAGAGAGGAAGGGGAAGAAGCCAACACCCCGTCCCCCCCTTTCCCTCCCTCCACGGTTGGCAAGGAGTAGGCCATCTGTCAATACCTACTATATACACACACACACACAGACACACGCACACACACACAGACACACACACAGACACACACACACTCACACACACACCTACATACAAACACACACGCACAGTTTACACACAAATACAGAGGGCAGAATGTCGCACCATGAATCATGTGAGCAATCATGAGCTCCTCTTCTCTGTGATCGGGGTGCAGTCTCAGCCCAGTATATTTTGGGCTGGATAGATCAATAATTAAAGCAGCACCATGTCATACGTATTCCTGGGAATGTACAAGTCCTTCCTGAAAAGTCAAGTATAGAGCTGATGTATTCATGTCCTCTATGATCAATTAAGCAGGTGAACCTTTTACCACTTTAGAATAAACTACATAAAAGTTCGATCTACCTTCACATACACTTCACTCACACTACAACTAGTAGTCTTACTCTTATCGAGGCAGAAATATAGTGTTTTGTTTTGTTAGTGTAGTTGGGTAATATGCATGAATAGTATAGGTTTGAGAGCTGCAAAACACACTAATAATTCAAGTAATTTGTGCCAATATTAGGTAAATCCTGTTTTTATCTAATTCACAAGTCCTGTCAGTGGAGCCTCCTCACAGTTTTCTTTTGATGGGTTTCCACTTTATTTGCAGGTGGCATCAAATAAAGTCATCTCACATTCAATATACCTCTTCATATTGGTTGAGAATATTGATGCTGGGTTCAGTCTGGATTGCTATATCAGTCATAATTGCACAGTAATAAAGTACTCCCCTTCAAATTGCACATTTCAATTCCAGCAGACACTGAATCTGTTTGGCATTCAAAACATCTCCCACATTGTTGGCAGGGTGCAAAAATTATGAATAAATAATACATTTTTTGTCAAAAGAATGTCTTACTTTGGGCTGTTGCTTCCACTGACTCGTGCCAACCAATATCTGTCTTGGTGTTCATCATTTAGGACATACGGGTGACTTGTTGGGAACTATTCTGACACTAAAGGTTATTGGGTTGTAAAAAAACCCTCTTCTGTTTGCATGGGTGAACCTGATTTTCCAGGTGCTGTAATGGATTGTGGCTCATGAGCGATGGCTTTGGCTGCTCACTACTTTTACAACGGCTCTAAAGTAACAAGGCGTTCCTTCAAAACTTAAACTATCCTTTAAAATGGAAACAGTAACACAAACAAGCCATCTGAGATACAACTTCCTATTTCTGGTGCCACCGGAGAAAAGTAATAAAAACATTAAACAGAAACAAGGTTTTATTGGTGCCAAGTGATGTGCTGCACAATGTACAAGGAAAGATTTACGATGGATATGGCGGGCTTAAGCAAAGACTTGTAAAATTGGTATAATTTTATTGTGATAAAGGAACCTGCCTCAGACAGAGCGGAGCACTCATCTAAACTATCTCTGGACTTAGTGCAGGAGATTCAAAAGCAAAGCAGCTTATGTCTGTGAAACAATACAACAGCAGCAGAAATACACATGTATTCTAAGTTGTGTTTCCTTGTCGTGTAGCCATATCATGAACAAACAGGCCCTGACCCGGGCTGACAGATGTGTGCAAAGAGCACGTCAAAGAGAAATGAGGCCGAGTGGCGATCGATGAAGATGGAAAAGTGATTAATGTGTTTGGAAGAGGAAGGAGCAGCAAGACACGTTATACTCCTCCCTTCAATATCTGAACACGGCGTGACCAAGTACACTGCAGGAGGACTGGAACGACTGTTTTGCAGATCACAGATATCTGTAGGACAAGCCACCATGCATGTACATGCATGAGAGGCCAGATGTCCAGAGAGGACATGTCTAAGAGAACATTAGAGAGAGATATATAGTGAAGAGATGCAGCATTCTTAAAAAAAACTAAGGCTCAACCGCAGAGCAGCAGGGCAGAAACACGCCTATATGTGACAGATATCTGTGATTGGGCGGCTGGTGGCTGAGTGGATAACACTCTCGCTTCTCAGCAAGAAGGTCCTAAGCTCGAATCCCGGTCGGAACAGGGCCTTTCTGAGTGGAATTTGCATGTTCTCCCCATGTCTGCGTAGGTTTACTCCGGGTACTCCGGTTTCCCCTACCACTAAAAACGTGTACAATAGATCAGGCATGCGCCTCCTAAACTGGCGACCCCGCTCCCATCTCTGTGTGGAGTGAGAGGACAAGTGCCCACAATTGTAAACCGCTTTGTGACTCTGGCCTGTGAAAGGCGGTATAAATACAAGGGTAACACTTTACATTACGGGCCGGTAAGTCCATGGTACTTACAGTGGTACTTCTAGGTACTTACAGTGGTACTTACAGTGGTACTTACAGTGGTACTTACGGTGGTACTTACAGTGGTACTTACGGTGGTACTTACGGTGGTACTTACGGTGGTACTTACGGTGGTACTTACAGTGGTACTTACGGTGGTACTTACAGTGGTACTTACGGTGGTACTTACAGTGGTACTTACGGTGGTACTTACGGTGGTACTTACAGTGGTACTTACAGTGGTACTTACAGTGGTACTTACGGTGGTACTTACGGTGGTACTTACAGTGGTACTTACAGTGGTACTTACAGCGGTACTTACGGTGGTACTTACGGTGGTACTTACAGTGGTACTTACGGTGGTACTTACAGTGGTACTTACGGTGGTACTTACGGTGGTACTTACGGTGGTACTTACGGTGGTACTTACAGTGGTACTTACAGTGGTACTTACAGTGGTACTTACGGTGGTACTTACGGTGGTACTTACGGTGGTACTTACGGTGGTACTTACGGTGGTACTACTACCGTGGTACTTACGGTGGTACTTACGGTGGTACTTACAGTGGTACTTACAGTGGTACTTACAGTGGTACTTACAGTGGTACTTCTAGGTACTTACAGTGGTACTTACAGTGGTACTTACAGTGGTACTTCTAGGTACTTATTGTGGTACTTACAGTGGTACTTCTAGGTACTTACAGTGGTACTTATTGTGGTACTTAGAGGTACTTATTGTGGTACTTACAGTGGTACTTCTAGGTACTTATTGTGATAATTCTAGATACAGCTGTAACTTAGTAATTCAAGGACACTACAGTATTATTCCTATGTAGTAAATGTGGTACTTCTACATACATACATACAGAGGTCATTTGTAGGAATGTTTGACTATAAAACATAAAACAACATTATGTAAAACAAACGTCTTTATTAATATGGAATAAGTAGCACAGAAAGGACAGTATAAATACATTTAATGCATATTTCAAAACAAGTTTCAAGGACAAGGGAAACACTGCAAGAACTAGGTACCCAACCCAAGTAACAAGAATTACACATTACCAGGTACTTACCAGGCAAGTACCAGGTACTTACCAGGCAAGTACCAGGTACTTACCAGGCAAGTACCAGGTACTTACCAGCAAGTACCAGGTACTTACCAGGCAAGTACCAGGTACTTACCAGGCAAGTACCAGGTACTTACCAGCAAGTACCAGGTACTTACCAGAAAGTACCAGGTACTTACCATAGGGACTGGCCCGTAATAAGACAAAGGACTTTAACATAAGTACCAGTGATAACACCAGTAATTATATAGTAAGTACCAGGTACTTACCATAGGAACTGGCCCATAATAAGACAAAGGACTTTAACATAAGTACCAGTGATAACACCAGTAATTATATAGTAAGTACCAGGTACTTACCATAGGAACTGGCCCATAATAAGACAAAGGACTTACCCATAAGTACTAGTGATACCAGTAATTATATAGTATACCATGTACTTACCAGCAAGTACCAGGTACTTACCAGCAAGTACCAGGTACTTACCAGCAAGTACCAGGTACTTACCAGCCAAGTACCAGGTACTTACCATAGGGACTGGCCCATAATAAGACAAAGGACTTTAACATAAGTACCAGTGATAACACCAGTAATTATACAGTAAGTACCAGGTATTACCATAGGGACTGGCCCATAATAAGACAAAGGACTTTAACATAAGTACCAGTGATAACACCAGTAATTATATAGTAAGTACCAGGTACTTACCATAGGAACTGGCCCATAATAAGACAAAGGACTTACCCATAAGTACTAGTGATACCAGGTACTTACCAGCAAGTACCAGGTACTTACCAGCAAGTACCAGGTACTTACCAGCAAGTACCAGGTACTTACCAGCAAGTACCAGGTACTTACCAGCAAGTACCAGGTACTTACCAGCAAGTACCAGGTACTTACCAGCAGCAAGTACCAGGTACTTAACAGCAAGTACCAGGTACTTACTGTATAATTACTGGTGTTATCACTGGTACTTATGTTAAAGTCCTTTGTCTTATTATGGGCCAGTCCCTATGGTAAGTACCTGGTACTTGGCTGGTAAGTACCTGGTAAGTAAGTAAGTAAGTAAGTAATCTTTATTTATATACCGCCTTTCACAGACCAGAGTCACAAAGCGGTTTACAATTGTTATTTTTTGGGCACTTGTCTCTCACTCCACACAGAGATGGGAGCGGGGTCGCCGAACAGGAGGCGCATGCCAGACCTATTGTACATATTTTTAGTGGTAGGGGAAACCGGAGTACCCGGAGGAAACCTACGCAGACACGGGGAGAACATGCAAACTCCACTCAGAAAGGCCCTGGTCCGGCCGGGATTTGAACCCAGGACCTTCTTGCTGAGAGGCGAGAGTGCTATCCACTCAGCCACCGTGCCGCCGTGGTACTTGCTGGTAAGTACCTGGTACTTGCTGGTAAGTACATGGTATACTATATAATTACTGGTATCACTAGTACTTATGGGTAAGTCCTTTGTCTTATTATGGGCCAGTTCCTATGGTAAGTACCTGGTACTTACTATATAATTACTGGTGTTATCACTGGTACTTATGTTAAAGTCCTTTGTCTTATTATGGGCCAGTTCCTATGGTAAGTACCTGGTACTTACTATATAATTACTGGTGTTATCACTGGTACTTATGTTAAAGTCCTTTGTCTTATTACGGGCCAGTCCCTATGGTAAGTACCTGGTACTTGCTGGTAAGTACCTGGTACTTGCCTGGTAAGTACCTGGTACTTGCCTGGTAAGTACCTGGTAATGTGTAATTCTTGTTACTTGGGTTGGGTACCTAGTTCTTGCAGTGTTTCCCTTGTCCTTGAAACTTGTTTTGAAATATGCATTAAATGTATTTATACTGTCCTTTCTGTGCTACTTATTCCATATTAATAAAGACGTTTGTTTTACATAATGTTGTTTTATGTTTTATAGTCAAACAATCCTACAAATGACCTCTGTATGTATGTATGTAGAAGTACCACATTTACTACATAGGAATAATACTGTAGTGTCCTTGAATTACTAAGTTACAGCTGTATCTAGAATTATCACAATAAGTACCTAGAAGTACCACTGTAAGTACCACAATAAGTACCTCTAAGTACCACAATAAGTACCACTGTAAGTACCTAGAAGTACCACTGTAAGTACCACAATAAGTACCTAGAAGTACCACTGTAAGTACCACTGTAAGTACCACTGTAAGTACCACCGTAAGTACCACCGTAAGTACCACGGTAAGTACCACCGTAAGTACCACCGTAAGTACCACCGTAAGTACCACTGTAAGTACCACCGTAAGTACCACCGTAAGTACCACCGTAAGTACCACCGTAAGTACCACCGTAAGTACCACTGTAAGTACCACTGTAAGTACCACTGTAAGTACCACCATAAGTACCACCGTAAGTACCACTGTAAGTACCACCGTAAGTACCACCGTAAGTACCACCGTAAGTACCACCGTAAGTACCACTGTAAGTACCACCGTAAGTACCACTGTAAGTACCACCGTAAGTACCACCGTAAGTACCACCGTAAGTACCACCGTAAGTACCACTGTAAGCACCACCGTAAGTACCACTGTAAGTACCACCGTAAGTACCACTGTAAGTACCACTGTAAGTACCTAGAAGTACCACTGTAAGTACCATGGACTTACCGGCCCGTAATGTAAAGTGTTACCAATACAAGATTATTACCTAAAGATTACTATCACACAACCACTGTTTGCCACAAATTGTGGATAAAATGATTAATTGATAATCAACAACATGCACCATCAGAGGGACATATATTTTACAGCTGATATGTGGAATTATGAATATACATTATTTTATGATAAACAATATGGGTCAATCTTAACCATAAGCTGAAACAACAAAACTAAATGATCTTTTTGATCTTCCAGAGGCCTGAAATCTTCTTCACAGCAAGACTAACGGCTTATTAACCGAGCGAGAGGTCAGTATGGAGAAATATCAGACCGCAAATCAACCAATCAGAGCGCGCGTACAGTCCAAGTCATATAATAAAAACGCATAATATGAATGAATGAATGAATGAATGAATAATTTTATTTCAAGCAAGCAAGCATGAGCATGACACAATGTCACAATAACAAAACTTAAATTCATAAACGTTATAGTAAACAATATATATTAACACAGATTACATTATTTATTTATTATTATCATTATTATTATTTTTTTATTTTTTATTATTTTTTTTTTTTCCTTAACAATAAAGTAATGCTCTTTGCTTGAAAGGGAGTGAGAAGAAGTGAAACACTTGTTTACTCCCACCCCCAACTACAAAATAAAACTAAATACTGGATACCGTCCTGTACAACATAAAATTACAACAAAGTTTTACATTATACTCTGTCGGTCAGATAAATACATAAACACGTGCAAATGCACACATACATACGCACATATATTTAAATATACCTGAGTACACGTACATATATACATACACACACATCCATATACATGTACACATACATATATACTAACACGCACAATCGACACACATATAATGCTTGTATAAGACAATAAAATAGACCTATATTCTCTTAGTCTACTTTTGTTTTTAAGTTGGAACCTAACACTATTTAGAACATTTCATCTAATTTGTATCTCATTAATATAATTTCTTTGTATTTAGATTTGAATTTCCAAAGTACTGTGGACTGTTTGAGGTCGTCCCCCTCATAATACAAACAAACAATATCATAATAATGTGTTTACATCACCCACATGTAAATGACTGTGATGTCAACCTGTGAGACATGCTGGGGGAGGGCCCTGACGTGACCCACATGTGAGACTCATAAGTGAACATCTGCATCCACATCTGGAGCGGCCGCACTCTGCACCTCTGACCTCCAAAAACAGGATAAAACTGCACTAAGCTCCAGGACAAGATATGTTTCACCATGACCCACTTTACTGAAAACAAACAACTTTATTAAATATAAACATATACACATAATGTGCAGTAAATAAAGCTCATACATGTTGAATAGAAAAAGAAAAGACCGATGAAGCAGTTTGTTTTATGCCTGTACTTTTAACCTTGTTTATTTATGTAGTTGTCCTGTGTACACTGGGGACTTTAGCAAATGTATTCCAATATGGTTTTAATGCAAATGGTAAATAAAATCAATCTTAATCTAAATGCACTCATAGTGGTCTAATAAAGTTTCAATTACAATCCAACTTTTGTTGCCAGAATCATGTACTTCCTCATGTAACTCCTAAACACTGATTGCTGATTGAATCCACCGGCTGGGGTTTAGCAATTAACAGTACAAACTCTGTATATTATGTATGACAGCTCATAGGAAATATTTCTCCTACCAAACTGGCAACCCAAATGATTTACTCATTCTGATATCAGATTGGAGGATCTGCTTGTAAACAGAAATATCCAGGGCATCATGTGAATTGCCTTTTTCATTAGGAATGGGTCCACTTTAAACTTTTGTTCAGAAAAGGTCAGATGTGATTTGTGCATAATGACCTATTACCTGGGAACGCACCAAAAATGACTCTTTAAGACAGATTCTGCGGGAGATGACAGATGTATCAAGGTTGATTAATCCATAATGTAAAACTGGATTAGTTGCTTTATCATCTGGAGTGCGGCTATGAGACACAAATGGTTGTCATCCCCGGTTTAGGTCTTTGTCGATGTTTTGAAGAGTTACCAAGCTTCTGTTTCATATTTTATTTGTTTAAAAAGTTGAATTAAATGAGAGCCTGATCGATTTCAATTGGATTCTTGGTTTTTACTGTCAAAAACAAAGTAGAATAGACATTGACAGCATTCTAAGAAATACAATGCTGTTCTAAGGAATGTGGCCAAGCTGCAATTATGCCTCAGCAAATTGCATCCTGGATTCTTTATCTAATTTTCTCCAAGATAAAAAAAATAAATAAAAAATCCTCAGGGGCAGCTGTGAACTCACCCTGATAACAGCCACAGACATATTGCTTGGCCTACATTTGCAGGCTCCAGGCTACACCTTCCACTTGTCTTTAATGAATTTTTAACTTTAACTGTATAAAATAATAATGATAAGTTTCAGTCTTGCTCCTGACAGAAACACTCTGTATATGAAAGCACATGCACATACAAGGGAATCCAAAGTGAGGAGAGGCTTCCGTACCATGCTGGTCTGTGGTGACCTCCATCTCTGCACAATTGTAGCCTTCTGTTCTTACGTAAAACAAAAAATCCCACGAATGGGCTGGTCTGAAGACTGCATCGCTGATACAGTCATGGCAAATGTGCAAGTGTTTCTATTCTGGGATCAGGAATGACTTATTAAAACTACCATGACGTCAACAACACTTACACAGAGCCGTGTCTGGATGAGCAGACTTCAGTCTCTGAGCCTGGAGTAACACTGGGTTCACCGTGTCACAATACACAATATAAAAAAGAAGGGTCTGATGCTACTTTATTAACGGCTGCACGGCATTGGAAATGAGTGGTGTCAGAGACTGCGATAACAATATACAGTATATAGTGATATCTTCTTTCTCCAAAGAAATCCATGTTCTTTCCAGAAACTCTATCAAGAGAGTGTGAGGCTTTAGTAGAGCAAAGAGCAAAGTAAACATATAAAAAACCACATAATTCATAGATAAAATTATTGCTCATCTTTGCAATACAAATATTTAACTTGCAAATACCACAAGTATGAAGCAAACCCAATGTTCGCTTCATACTGTATCTACTGACTGTCTATGTAGGAAGTGAAAAAGTAAAAAAAGACAACTATGACAGCAATGTATATCAATGTGAAAGAAAAAACAACACATTGACAAAAATGTATTTCTAAAATACATAAAAATCACTTTGGGGGTAGGATTAAGCAGTGGTTCTCAAACCATTCACAAACCACTTGAGATCTAAACCAGGCCAAAACAGCAATTATTAAGTTCTATAATGGTCATACAAGGCTTTAAACACATAAACTACCCAATACTATAGCAACAATTTGTTGTTTTTTTTAGTCATTTTCGTTCTGAGGAGGTAGCTCTCCAGAAAAGAAGTTTGGAGACCTAATGCTAATAGAGTTTAACAGTGTGCGTTCGTGCTAACACCTCCTGCTGCAGCAGCAACACACTGACTTAAGTCTGGAGAGAGTACAGGGACCAGGGAGTATCGGATGTGTGTTTGTGAGTGACTGATGACGTTGTCCTGTGTGACAGCGTACGTGGATGTCGATGTGGGTTGCCATGGAAATGTGTGGCGTATAGGTTAAGGTCTCCCATAGAGAATACTCACAGCTCTCCACAAGGCCAGAAGACCTTATCCCTCCTCCAGGGACCAACAGGGACCGCACAACACCGCACACACTGAACAGATATATTTCTTGTATCTAGATTGTATTAGAATAATATTTGCCAAAAAGGTGCATTCATGTGAGACTACAACATTCCAAAGAGACTATGGTTTAAAACTGGGGGAGAGGGCAGATGAATAATCTTTCCTGGAAACTGTTAAAGTGTTTAAGTTCCAGATCTTTGTCAGAACTATGGTCATATCATCTTGTTATAAAGATAATTAGAAGTGGTAACAATATGCAACAACATTTGCATGATGTTGGCCAATATGGCAGGTTTGTGAATCTAATCACCAAAAAAACCTTTTTTTTGTTTTTTTAATGGCACCTGTCCTCTAACTGAAATAAAAATCTCGAACACAAACACAACAAACTACAAGCTTGGCTGCAGTATAGATAGGGAAAAACAGTTTTTTCTAAATTTCTAAATGGAAAGGTTTGGAGGAAGGTTCAAATTGTAAGTTTAAGAAATTTGTCACCGTGGTTCACTTCAGCTATGAGATTCCACAAAGTGAAATAAAACTGGCAAAAATAAAACTGGTGAAATAAAAATGCATCAGGCTAGTATAACTGAGTCAAATTGCCAAAATGAAACATTCATACAATATCATTGTGCTTGATGCTTGATACTTTGCTGTTTTTTCAACTTGAGACGCAAACACAAAAGCAGTGTTTATCAGATGAGATGGGACTCCAACTCACCACAAAACACATGCACGAGCGACTCTGAGTCCCCCACTGCTCTGCGTGTGTCGCCTGCATGCACCAAGTTGTATTAGCATGCAGAGAATAACAAATGTAATTAACCCGAATATGATTTATACGCCACAAAAAGGGAACAGCGGAATGAGGCTGGAGTCAGAGAGCAGCCAGTGAAAGGCTATAGATGAGAGAGGGAGCTGCAGGACAGAGGCAGTGAATCGGAAAAATATGTCCACAAAAAAGTCAAGGGTTTTCAGGCATGGTTCCCTTGAGCTAAATAGAACAGTGTGTGAATAATTTAACCTCGTGGGGCAGGGCCCGCAGTCCAGTGGACATCTGGGAGTGCGAGTGAAAGGAATGTGCTGCCCTTCACACTAATTAAGATCTTTGCACACAGAATAAAAAAATTAAATCTCCAAATGCCGACAGTGTCCCAGTATGGAGCTATGTCTGAAATGTTCCAGTTGGCTCTTTGCTGCAGAATAAACTAAAAAGAATGCCATGGTGGAATTAAGTCACTCTCGTTCAGCTCAAAGGATTGATGATGCATAACTGATGACATTTTTGGATTCATCGTTCCATTACTGATGTCAAATATGAAAGAACTAAAACCAGATTTGGCCCCTACAGATGTTGAATAAACTAACACAACACACATAAAAATGATTAAATATGCTTTGACCCAGAGCTAATTTAAAAGTAAACTTCACCCCATTTGTATCATTGTATTGTTTCTACATAAAGCACATTGAGTTTCAGTCCTGTATGAAATGTGCTATATAAATAAAATATGTGTGTTGTAGTGCACTGACC
Organism: Knipowitschia caucasica; assembly: GCA_964034765.1. Lineage (NCBI taxonomy): Eukaryota > Metazoa > Chordata > Actinopteri > Gobiiformes > Gobiidae > Knipowitschia > Knipowitschia caucasica. The sequence goes on along the minus strand of OZ035836.1, from coordinate 18,790,816 downwards.
TCAGAGCACTGTCGAGTCGAACTGCCTAAAGTTTTGCTATTTTTTCAACAGCCTCTACGTGAACTGGTTTCATTCAGCCAAAAAATAAAATACACATTACGGTGGTTAATTAGTCTCAATTCACCAGCAGTGAAAAGTCAAAATATAAATCATAAAGGTTGTGTTGTTTGTTGAACATAACTTTGTACTGTATGTCTTGGTTTTATGGTGAGTGGTTTTGTGGCTTAAAGAGTCAAGTTGGAAAAGGATTGTATTGTTCCAGCGGTTTGTACTGTTACGTTTAAGTCATCTCTGTTTTTTTCATTCTCCAGTCTGAAGATGTCATTCCAAAACTTAATGTGGATAAAGTTTGAAAGCCACTTTCCCTGACAGCGTTCCAATCAGACGCAAAGACATACATTTAGATATCTCTCAGATGACCGCTCTTAATGAGTTTGCACAAGTCAAAGCACAAAGGTCTAATATTTACTTGGCGCTCTCTAAAGTAGTGACAGGTTCACTGAAAGCTGTGCATCAGCCACAGAAGACCACATAAGGCGCACAATCTGCATTTGTGTTTCTCACCTGTTTCCAGTTGTCGTAAACAATGAGTTTGCTGTCCTCGTCGTCCACGGTAACCGAGGACTCATACCCTTCACCTGCAAAGATGCACGGCACACATCAGACTGACGTCAGCGTGATGACGCTTAATGACAGAAGATAACGTCTAATGTGGGATTATATCAGACCTGTCATAATGCTTAGTATATTGGCTCATCGCTCAATGACTGATGGATCAAACAAGATGTTTTGTTGCAATAGTGACATATTTTTTGCTGTTGTCTTTGAGGAACAATCCAGTTGTAACTGTACAGCAGGTGTGTCCAACATTTTTAGAAAGAAGGCCACTCACGTTCACCAGTGGCCTTCTTGGTATTGTTTAACTGTTTTGACTGGATTCAGGCTGTATATAATATTGTTCTTGGAGCACATTTCTTTTAAATAAATTGATAAATTCAAGTTAAAAGTAGTTATGGAGACTAAATATACTGTACATGCAGTATGTACTGTACGTTCACTTTTTATCCTTATTTTTATCTTTTTGCACTCTATTACTTGCCTGTATTTGTTTACCTTGTCTTACCTGTGCCATTGCCTGAAGTAAATGAATACATTAAATTAAATTGAAAATATCATAAGTGAATTTAAATGATATGAGCGCACACAGCAGCATGGGCATATCGAGACAGGCCCTGACTACAATCCACTACAGACCAGTGACTCGGGGCCCTACTGTCCTTCAGCGCTGCCTTAGTAAACTTGAAGCAGAGACGGTAAGCCAAGCTTGATCAGATGTGTTTGACAAACACTATTGTACAGAAATGAGTGAGCAAATCTACTGTAGATTAAATCTGTACAGTCTTTGAGAGAGCTGTCACTTACTTAAAACCCAGGCAAGCACAGAAAGTCATTTTTGAGGAGTTCATGAAAAACGTCCTTCCCAGACAAAAGCTCATTTCCTGGCAGCGTGAGTTTTGCCATGTGGCTAATGTGGCTCTAAAACAGATGCTCCGAGCTGCGCATGTCTACAGAGGTGATAATAGAAAAGGTGTCACAGAGCATTCCCCTGCATTCGCTCTCACCGTCCCAGAATAGACCATAGTTAAATAAAGCATGGAGCCTCCACTGAATGAACGCGATGAAAACATGATGTCGCTTAATGTGGCCATGTACAGCCTGATGTATATTTCATGGACATACTGTACATTCATCGTACAACGTAATGTACAGATGGACTCAAAATGCCCTTTTCAATTGTTCTGTTCTTTCAAGAATTCAGTTCAGTTTTCAAGAGTACGTTTTCCCCAAAATCCCCGTACTGTTGGTCCGTTTGTGAAGTCAGGGTTCATTTGTGTTCATGGATTTCTCTAAATTGCAATCAATGGTCGTCCTAATGTCACAAATAGTTTCTGGTTATTGACACCTAAAAAAACAACGTGACTTGTTTCAATAATAAAACAAATATTTGTATTATTTTATTTGTTACGTCTCTGCACGTAAAGTACTTTGAGCCACTGCTGTTGGTGTAAATCCAATCCACTTAATTTATACAGCACATTCTATAAAACAAGTTTCCAAAGTGCCGCACAGAGATAAAAATCAACACATGCAAGTTTGCCAGCCTTATGTTTAAATAAATAAATAAAATAGAAGTAAATAAAAAGGCCTAATGTGCTTTATGTTCTATAAATAAAGTTTTAGTGCATAAACCTATTACTTACTGTGACCTGAATCATTACAAATGTTTATGTCACCATTTTTTCAAAAGTTCCATTTGAATTCACTTAAATAATGAATGGAGAATGTACTGCTACTTGACGATAATCAGAATAATTAAAATAGATCTTCTCCCAGTGGTGCATGCAGTCAGAGTAAGTGGCTCCCAGTGTGGACCATTACCGCATGCCTGTGACTCCGAGTCTATGGAGAGAGAGCGGTCCGACTGTCCTGCCAGAGATAAGGCCAGAGAGGATTTGCCCACGCCGTTCTGCCCCAGCAGCACTAAGCGCAGAGCTCCTCCATGGCTGTGGTAAGTGGACGGGGCAGCGGGGCCACATGAGTCCCCTCCAGGCGCCGCTGTTTCAGTAATGGGCAGAGTGACGGGCTGCTCCAGACCCGGGATCCAGTCACAGTCCTCAGACACCGCCTCCTCTCGCCGCAGCTGGTGCTTCACAGGTAAAGGTGTGCTGCCTCTGCGCAGGGGAGGGGCCGTGGTCAAAAACATACTGTACTGAAACACAAAGGAATACACATGTTAGTCGTACTGAGACACACAAAAACATCATTGACATTTGACCCTGTATGCAATTTATGTGATGTAAGTTAAGGATAAAAATAGGAATAAGAATTAAGAAATTTCAATGTTGAGGCGCACATACAGGACAGTAAGAGCACACAGGGAGCACACAAAATATACAATATCCGTAGCTGTTATGTTTCTATGTAGCTAGCTGTAAATGCTTCAATATCAATAAATACATATGAATGTCAATGTAAATGAGTGAGTGCCCCTGTGTCTTGTAAGCAAGTAATTTAGTGTCACTTCAAACTAGCTTATAGTGTAGTTTTTATATGCATGTTTATTAGTATTAAACAAGATTTAAATGTTAAGAAGTGTCGTGCAGCTAACTCTTGCTGTGACTATCCAACTGCGCTTTAGTCTCTGGAAGCTGCGAAAATCAACTTGTTGCCATGCATAATTAGGAGATGAGTAATACAGTATGTGGAAAGGGACTGTGTATTCTTAAAATGTATTACATTTATTTCAATACCATTTCCCAAATCACAAAACAATGTCATTTACAGCGGTCCATATTCAATATAATCGGCCTCAATAATGTATAATGTGCCTCTGTTATTACAGAGACTCTGGGGGTGGGGACTAAAACCACCCTGCTGCTGTACTATACACTTGACAGGCAAATGTTATCAGTGGATAACAAGGGGGGAGGGGTGTGTGCATGTGAGGGGAGGTGTGCGTGTGAGGGGAGGTGAGGCAGACACCGCAAAGACCCTGATGAAGACCCTGATGAAGATGCTCTGTGTGTCAAAGGGAAGCTGTCTGAGTGGGAACTTATTAAAAGGTGAGAGGTTGGTCTGAACAACTGCAGTGGTTATAAAAATATATACTTTATAGGACAACCCCATAACGCAATGACTATACTATACATATATACAAAATACTGCATACATTAGCTGTACTGATACCACTCTTGTTTATACTATTGATTCATCTTATAAAACAGTTATCTATGGTACTTTCACGTGCCCCTTTTTTTGCTCACATTACTGTTCTCACTTGAGATTATCGTGACTAATATACATGCTAATATTTCAACAATACATACATGAATATCTGATGCCTGCTACTGTGGGATTATACTGAACTGTGAATCATTTCAGACCAATTTTTCAGTATATAATCAAAAAAAGAAAAAAAATCATAATCCATTTAGTTTACCAAATGTTAAAAACACATATATCATCTTCTTTAAGAGGAGGGACAATGGTGCCAGTGGAGCATGAATAGTTGGGTGGGACAGCAGCAGTAAGCTACCAGCTGGGCGCAGTATGCCACTCAGAAACTACATCACAACATGCTGCATATTGTATCGAAGCATGAATTCACACACAAATAGGTCAAGGCCACAACTGCACAAATGCTTTATAACTCTACTCAATGCTTCCACTATATTATGGTAAAAAAAAACAAAAAACAAGTGATCGTGTGTTTGGCAGAGCGGTGTGAAGCTACAACAGGTCAGCACAAGACAACCTTCATCAATATTAATACGGCAATTAATACACTTCCAGCTGCAGCACCCCAGGGCTCGGTACACATGAGTGTGTGTGTGGACTGATTTCTCACTTTGTGTTACGCTGAATGGAGTAATGAGAGTTCATTATAAAGACTAACTAGAACACATAACACAATAATGTGATCACCACAGGGCAGTGTAGCTCAGCAGTCATATCTGTGTCAGGGGATACTATATTAGAATTGGTGTCAGGGGATACTATATTATGAAGATGAAAGCATCGCCGCAACAATGTAGAAAGTGAAATTGCAAAAGAGAGCTCATTCTTTCTCATAAATCAGGTTTGGAACAATGCATCAACATTCATTTGATGTCGCTGTATAAACTGGAGTTTTCCCAAAAGTTGTTATAGTACTAAATAGACCATAATTATCTGTAAATGGCCATTAGGGATTGCAATGTTTTTCCTTAACTACAGCAATCAGGCAAATCAGGGGGAAAAAGCCTTGGAGTGTCAGTTGGGTGTGTCGCTCCAACCCAGACAGCCGCTCTGAGACACACTTATGATTTTATTCAACAGTGTATCTGGTGGTTTCACGTTCCTCAATTAAGTTAATTGAAAGAGTTCATCAATTACGCATGGCCTTTATTGTCGGCTGGCTCAAGGGAGGAGTACATGCGGAGACAGAGAAGACCTAAACACAGCTTGAAATCCTGTGTCAGGGGTTAATCTGCCGTTCTCATAGGCTTTACAACTGAGCCAAACTACTGCTGCTATACAAATTTAATTATGAAGACTATGTTTCTATCTGGTCTTGGGCAATGCAGATCACTTTACAACAGGCAGTTGCGCTTTCCAACCACAGAGGATGAGTTGAAATGATCTTTTAGGAATGACGTGTCCTGAACGGATCATTACAACCCAATTTAGATAACTGCCTATATTAAGACTAATGCATTATTGATTGGGCAGTTAGCGATGAAATGTTCCATTGTGTGTTCTGTTCTGTTAATCTAAAGTTATGTCATTATAAAGACAGAATTTTCTCATTCAACTCTTTTAGTTTGAATCTTCAAACTGTTGTGCTCACACCACATATACAATAATATGAAGCCCTGAAATACAGCATTCATGCCTTCATTTGATTTCTATATAGAATTCTACACTAGTATAATAGCATGAACACTTATATTTAGGTTAGTATTTAGAGTGATAGGATGTTTAGTGCCGGGGTTGACAGCGTTTACTGTATTTTTCGGATCATAAGTCGCTCCAGAGTTTTAGTCGCACCAGCCAAAAATGCATAATAAAAAACCAAAAAAAACATATACGTATATAAGTCGCATTTTTATACAGCTTGTAGGTTTTGATGACCAAAACACATATGGAAATACAAATAGAAAACTGAAAGATGTAATGATACATGTATGGTTCTTCTTAATTGCTCAACTTAATAGGCTGGGGTATTATTTGAGATTTTATGATGAATAAAATAAAATGTAAATATACAATTTAATGATTTCAAACATAAGTCCGTCCAGAGTATAAGTCTCACCCCTGGTCAAACTATGACAAAAACTGCGACTTATAATCCAAAAAAAATACGGTACATAGATGTATTCTTTAAACATAGTTGATCTTAATTTTAATATATATGTCTTTCTGAATGATACCTGGACACAAATGGAAGCCTATTGATCCAACAGCAGAGTCAAAGGAAGAATATAGCACCCCCAAATGGATTCATTCATTGTAATGATAAACAAAATACAATCATTTCAACTTATGGTCACTGTCAAGCAAAGAATAGGAGAGAGAAATAGCCAAGACATAATAGGAGCGCTTTAGTGTGTATGTGTGTGTGTGTATATATGAGAGTGTGGCTACTTACCTGGTCAGTCATGGTGATAAAAAGGTCTTTCTCTTAATGGAACAAGTGCTGTAGTTGGAACCGCCTTTCCCTCCCTGCTTCAGGTCATCTGTGCTGGCTGTAGCTCCTGTATGCACGCATTTACACCCGCACAAACAGCTTAGACCAGCCCATAAACAAAGAGCACGTTTTTCTCAACAGCATCACCGCTCAGTGCAATTTCCCCGTGACTATCAGACAGAGACAATCCGCTTGAGGCGCCTGCAGAAGAGGAAGAAGAGGAGGTGGTGGTGGTGGTGGATGAGGAGGCGGCTGAGCGAGTGGATCTGCGGGTGCATGGACAATGACAGGAGGTAGTTGTAGTAAAGGGAGGGCTGAGGAGGCTGCTACACCTGCGTCTCGGCGTGGTGCGGACTTGTGGTTGGATGCGTGGAGATTAGGAGCGCACATCAGCTGCCCGGCGCGTCTGTCCCTGCGCGCGTCCGTGGATGTCCCAGTGCCTTTCGTTCCCACCTCCAGCTCCAGCACCTGCACCGCTCCCCCCTCTATCTCTCTCTCTCTCTCTCTATCTCCCTCTTCCCCTCCTCTCCTCGCTCTCCTTTCGTTTGTACGTGAAGGGGGTGCGTCCTTTTGTAAGAAGCCAGCAGTGCTTGGAGAAGTGAGTGAAGCAAGAGGTGTTCTATTTTTATTTTATTTTGCTTATAATATTGTCATAGAATTGTTAAGAAAGGCTGCTATTCAAACACTCGCGGTCTGATGTGTCTGAAACTGTTTTGGTTTACACGTGTTGTGGCACACAGTAACCGCTAGGGGGAGTTAAAATAAGTGTGGATTGCCTGCTTGATAAGGAATGGTGACTCTCAGTTGGATACAAGGTGAAGAAGTAGAAGTATTTGCTGTTTGGCTTATAGTAATAGTAAAACACATGGATGAGAGTTGGTTGTGGCTTTTAATTCAATACAGGAATGAACAATGCTGGCCGAAACATAATAAAGATACAACCATTTGCAGTAAAACCACATTAGAATACACGTGCAAAAGTACCCCAGTGAGCACCAAGCAAATATTTAGAATAAAACAAGTCAAAAATGACAATACATGTCATGGTTTCAATATAAGTGCAATATCATTATCACAACATCTTGTGGACAGAAGCAAGTTTAGTATAATGAGATCTTCTGCCAGAAGGAAGAAGCTGGAACATGGCTTTTCCAGGGGCCAGAAGAGTCATTTATTATTTTAAGAGCTTGGTTAAAGTATGGATTCTTAAAGAACCTCCGAATACATTCTTCCAGTAATTTATAATCAGCTTTTGCAGCGAGTGGAGAAAACTTTATAGAAAATGCACAGCCCCACCTCTTTTAATTTGAGAGGAAACCTGAATTAAAAACAGAACCACGTCCACTCTTTATCTCATCTGGGAAATCAGTCGGTTTAACTTTACCAGACCTTCTGCCAGGCTCAGCTCCACAAAACACCTCATCAATCTCGCACCAAGCAAAGCCCACAGCAGAGTATTGTTGTTTACATGTCACACATTTCACTTAAATGTATAAGAATTCCACATTTTCATGAAGGGAAAGTGTTACATTTTAGGTCTTCTGTCACATACTGTATCTACAATATGTCAGTATTATAAATGTAATATTTCAACATTTTTGACATCACAGCTCACAACCATTGCCGCTATGATTACATTGTCCCTTGGAACTCATTCAGGTAGGACTTTAAGGCCTTAAAGCATTTCATCACAAGCAGAATCAATATATCTTGCTTCTTTCTGAGGAAGAAAAAACTATTATAAGCATCTTGCCAGCCACATGGACATTAATCTCTCCCTAGATCAGCACCTCTCAGGGCTGCACCCGTCGCCTGTCTGTCACATGCACAAAGCCAACGCAGTGTGCACCCATGGAAGAAACCTTTCTATCACGATGCAGCCTTATATTTTGATCCGGGGCTAATCTCAAGTCTTAATTAAGTCTTGTCAGGATGTAATGGCCCTGCGGTGCGAGACGGATCAGAGCGCAGACATGTGACAGAGATAAGTGGTCTAATAAGGCACAGAGAAAGCAGAGACAAGAACAAAACTAAAAGGGTGCGCCATGTTAACAGATACAACCCCACATGGGATTGGAACACTCATGGGTGCTGACTGGTAAATGTCAAAAGGTCGTAGAGTAAGCAGAGCAATTGGATGCCAATAACAGTGCAAGCAAGGTCAGTGAACCCATGGCGCATTAATCAAAGTCATGCGGCTCTCAATCACAAGCTGGAAATGTGGTAAAACGTACATATTTTCATGCAACAGAGGAGTAGAACATTTGACAACTTGAATAATGCAAAACTTGTAAAAACATTTAAATAAGGATTCAGATCGTCTCACAGCTCGACAACAAAAAAATCCAATTACAGCTTTGCTCCTAGTTTATTATGCTGTCGATCCTCGCGACTGAGAGCTCTACGCACGCCTTCGATCACTGTCAGGGGTGGCCTTGACTTGTTACAACCAAATTGTCTCATGCCACTCTTTTCTGATGTGATTGTGTTTAAATCCAGGTGAATGCGAGCAAGATACTATCTTTTATTGCATGTCATAAGTCAACAAATCTCTCTACACACAGGAATACATAGATGACATTGTAGTTTGATGCAGTGGTTGCCAAAGAGCTTATGAGATTGAGAGTGACCTGATTTTACAGATAAGAGGACATACAAGGATGATTTTGTTTTGTCATCCAACCAGAATGTTACAAATTTGCACAAAACTTTATATCCTGAAAAATGGCCATAGTTTCTATTGTCACGTAATTAAATTATATATATGGCTTTTGCAGAGAAAAAAAAACAAAAAACCGATGTCGGAATATTAGTTAAAAATGATTAAATTTCAATTCAATTCCATTAATTCTTGTATGGCCCTAAACCACAACAGCAGTTATCTCGGGGGACTGAACACAACCGTTGAATTTGCCAACACAGATCAGAGAATCAAACAGTTCAAACACAAGAAATAGAACGTAAAACACTGGTTCATAATAAATAAACCCAGTATGCACATTAGACAACAAAAACAACAGCACAATATTGAAAACATCACAAATTGTGAGTGTTCAAAGGAAGAACAAAATATGTGAAGAAATACTGTGATAGCCTTGCAAAAAAAACTTGCAATGTGTTCATTTGAGAAGTAAAAAGACAATGGAAAGTTTTAGAAAGAGTTGTTTTACATACAGAGTGCCTCAGTCTACCTTTGTCTTGGCTAGATCGAACCAATTAAAATGTTCTGTTCAGATGAATAACAGCTTGTGGGAAGAAACGGTGTGTCCTGCATCTCAAGGAACTATACTTCCGGAATATGGCTTTCGACACAGTGGCACAGTGATTATTACTTAAGACTTCACACCAAGCGGGTCCTGAGTTCAATTCCACTACCAGACAGGGCCTTTGCGTGTTTACTCCGGTTTCCTTTGGGTGCTCCGGTTTCCACTGAAAACTTGCACAATAGGTCTGAGTGTAATTAGAGAGGGAAAGGATGGCAGTGGTCAGGGTCCTTGGTGCGCCAGTGTGTTTGCTGTCTCACTTCGGTCATGACCGCGTGGGGAGTGCATGGGAATTGCTGCTACACAAACATTCTAACGCGCATTTTGTGACTTTGGTCTGTGAAATGCACTAAATAAAGATGACTTACTTACTTTCCCAGGATAGGAACAACTGTACATAGACCCAAGCCCCGGTGATCCAAGATGGCGCCCTATTCAAATGAATGGCTTGAGCTCAGTAGCGCATGGGACTTCACGGGGACCGGGAGATTAGCTGAACTCGCCTATATTTGGGCATTGTCTGGTCCTCCTGGTTCTGCGCGGTGGATTATCTCCCATGATGCGTCGCGCCAAATACGCGTGTGTGGCTTTCATGCACGTGCACAGAGGGGCTTGCCCGCGCTCTGACCAATCAGCGCTGCTCAGGAAGAAAAGATTTAAAGAAAACTGAAGGATTTAAGAAGAAAAAAAGTTCAGGATGGTAAGGGACACTAAAATCCCCACAAAATCCGATCTTTATAAAAGCTGTAGGTTCTCTGTCAGCTGAGGTCGAGCTGTTCTAATTTACATGAGCTCTATGGGACTTTTTTCTGGGTAGCCCTCGTGAATTTAGTCTGCACTACCACAGGCACCCCCTGTGTTCATGGGTGGGACAGCTGTAAGCTAGTAATACCCTATCCAGTTATTATTATAGATCCATGATACAGACATGTACCAATAACATACATTTATTCCATGCAATCGCTATCACCTGAAAGTCCAACCTCAGGCTTGTATCTGATTATCAAACTCAATGATTACATATAAACATGTGTCATTAAAAAACAATCGAATTGTTGTTTTTCATAATGGCCCATAATGAACAAAGATCGTCATGTTATATGGTTGGAGAGCTTCGTAATAAGGTTACAGCTAATCTTAGATGCTGTGTATTGATGCTCCAGAACTACAGTGCAAGTAAACGGTACTTAATCGGTTTTATTGCAGATGGGGATGCTCCATCGGGACTTTGATTTATGTTTGCTCTGATGGGTCATTTCAGTCAGAATGACCTTTTCTGTGTCCAAATGGCAGCCGAGATCGCAGGGTTGGTCTCATCTGGGAGTTTGAGTTCACTGGCCTGGAATTTCGAATAATCATCTACTCTTTGATAGTGGCCATGCAGAATATGTTTGTGCTAAGCAAATGGTGACCGTGGTATTGGCTAGAGTTTTATGACCTTATTGAGCATTTTGTTTGTATCACCCTACATCACATAGGGATAAGAGTCACATTATGTTGCCAGGAGCAGAGCGGATGTAGTTAAGAAACACACTTTGTTTGCACTAAATCTCCAGCAGACCGCCTCTTACATAATGTAGTATACTGTATAGCTTGAATTTACTCTGACATCACTGTATGAATCTGGCAAAATGATCTTTTGGGTTGAAAAGGTTTATGATCAATGTTACTCAACTAAGCCACCTGAAATAAACATATCACAAACTTCAATATTCTTCGTCAGTACAGTCTTTCAGCATGTAGTGTAACTATTACTGTCTGTCAATGTGCCCCAGGGCAGTGTCTAAAAAAGCGCTATAAAAAAATTGCATTATCATTTATTATTATTATTATGATGTGTGCTGTCGTTGTGTCCCTGGGCAAGACACTTAACCCCACATTGCCTGAAGCCCCTGCTGAAAGACCAAGGCCATCTCGTTGATGACGGAGAAGCCTGCTTCCTTTGGACCCACCGCTCTAACTCAACTTATGGCTGATTGCCATAAGTTGTGTGTGGTGAACATTTTCTGAGCTAAAGTGGAAAGGGGAAATCCTTATTTTGATAAAAAGGTGAGTTTTCAAATTGCAATTACACAGTTAAATAGTTGTTTACACCTGTCTACAGAAGCAATGAATTTCCACTTAACGTTATAGTCGTCTAAAGGTCAAAGCAAACGTATCTATTGACTGACGTTGCAGGAGACGCTTGGGAAACTTTTTTTCTTATTCTGTGTAACAATTAAACCTATCTTCTGCTCAGACACAATTTAAGACCTCCACATCATGTGTCGTTTTCTTCAGTAACCTCACATCTTTTCTAACCATGTACTCAATGTGAACTAAAAACAAATACAATCATGTGAGAGAGAAACCTGGGTTCGCACAGTGGATTTAATGTTGTGTGTTTGGCAGACAACAACCTCTCATAGGATAAGTGTCACCAAAATAAGGATGATTGAACCCTTCATTTAACAAAGCATCTTCCCACTTAAGACGCTGCGGAGAAACACATTGGTGAGTCATCTTTATGTGCGGATGTGTCTTTACAAAGTGTTCCTCCGTGTGGGCACTTTACTGAGTCAGACGTGTGAGCGATTGCTAAGGCATTGAATGGGTTGTGGGCAGAGGGCGAGGGTCTTGTGGGGGAGGGGCAGGAGCTATACGCCAATGCTGCACTGGTTTATTAAAATGCTTTGTCAGAAAAGATGGCAGGAGTGCTCGCAGTTGACGTACGGCTGGCCTCGACAACAGGAAGTAAAGAGGGGGATTCCAACAAGGCGCCAAACAAACTAACAGAATTGCAGTGAGAGATGAAATTTCCCAAAGCATCGAAACTCCTGTTCTGACCTGCTGAGGGCTTGAAGTAGTTGCTGAAAGGTCTGGGAAGCTTACAGGAGAGGCCTCAGAGATAACATGAGGTGACATTACATTGACAAACTCCAGAGAATAATAAGGAAGCCAGCTGATGGCAAAAACAAGAGTGGAGCTAATCAACAACGCGGTGGCTTTTTTGTTGCGTCGATGAGAAGCAATCGGACCCCGACAGCGATGGAGTTGGGAGATGATGAGGCCACAGTTGACGGCGATGCAGAACAGAGGAGCCACATAGTACACCAGAAAAGCAGGTACCAGGAAGAAAAGCCACTCATCTCGACCGACGGACCACGTACAGCCGCCTTTGAAGTTTATGTAGGTGACTTTGGGAAGCGCCATGGTGATGGAGATTAGCCAAATGGCAACCACAGCAAATAGTCTGTCAGAAAAAAAAAGAGCTCAAATTATTATTATTTTTTCTTATAGATTGTGTTTTTTTTTAGATCAGATCAGATTCAGATTCATTTATTTGCCATTTGCAGTAAAACCACATTGGAATTCATTAGCAAAAGTCCCCAGTGTGCACAAGTACAGACATAAAACAACATTAAAAGTACAGAAAAACAAACAAACAAATAAAACAGTAAAACAATTGTCACTGTGAAAACGATCGGCTAAAACTATTTCAATACAAAGTGCAAGATCATTAAAGTGCTCTGTTCAAACTTATGACAGCTTGTGGGAAGAAGCTGTTAGCATATCGAGATGCCCTAGATAAGACAACGATGCCTGGATGGGAGTCGAAAAGTCTATGCTGAAAACCTGATCCAAACGACTACTTTTAAAGCTTTCTCTCCTGAAGGAATGATGGATTATCCTGAGCTTTTTACTATTTTTGACCTCCCCCGCCTCTTTTTAATGATAACAATAGTAATAATTGCACTTGTAAAGCTCTTTACAGGCTTTTTACAGGCTACACGCACACAGAAGTCACATCCATTCACCCCACACCCAGTGAGGCACCCAGCCATTGGCCCCTCCAACCTACCACCATTCACTAAACTCACTGTGTTCCTAGTATTGCATGTTTTGTGTGGTGGGGGAAACCGAAGCGACTGGAGGAAACCCACGTAGACATGAGGAGAAACATGCTAACTCCACACAGAAAGGTCGACATACGAGCGAACCCACAATAATTGTTGTACTTGCTATGAACCAGTCGGTGCTACTTTGATTTGTGTAGTATGACCTTCAATTGCTATAGTTGCCCTTGGCTTATAAACATCTTAACTTTCAATCACAAGACAAACAAATATACAATTTATAATGGCATCAAAACCCTACGTAACATTGCCGGATGGTTATAGAATCAATCAATCTTTTTTTGTAGAGCGCCTCTCCTACACAGGGCAACACAAAGCTCGTCACAGTCCACATCACACAAGGCACAAATCATCACATAACCTATACATTGGAAACCCTCCTCTCAAAACACAACTTACACTTGTGTGAGGCTTGCAGGTGGACTGTATATCGGTGCCACATTCCTGTAGCGCAGCATGGACAGCGCAGCCAGACTGAAGATCTCCACTCCTACAGTCACCGAGGTCATGAAGCCCAGGAGCACACAGGTCCCGCCTCCCAGCTGCCAGTCCTGGAAGCTGGCACTTAGCAGCACACAGGGCAGGGTGAGCAGGGCACCCAGGTCTGCCAGGCTCAAGTTCAGGAGCAGCACTGAACTGGGCTTGGAGCGGCTTCGCGGGTTCCTCACCAGAACCAGCCACAGCAGCAGGTGCCCCCCTACTCCCACCAACAGAGACACCAGGCTCACCGTGGGTAGCACAACGTGGAACGAGATGGTGGTGTTGGTGTTGACCACGTTGAAGAGAAGGTTGACAATGGCGGGCATGATGAAGCTTGGACTGGAGAGGCAGAGAGAGAGGAAGTGTTAAGATTATGATGAAGGCTAACATTTAGTTTTGAGGACAGGCCCAATCTGTGACTGAGTCAGTGACCTCCTACACAAAGCACCACAATCATTTTGATGGCCTTTGGAGTACCAATATTAAATTCAATTAAATATATTCTTGTATAGCCCTAAATCACAACAGTAGTTATCTTGGAGGACTTTTAAAAAAACGAATTCGCCAACACAGCCTCGAGAATAAGAAATACCTCGATAAAAACACATAAAGTACTGGTCCAAAATATCTGCATCAGGTTGAAAAATCTGAATGGTAATCTACTTTTGGCATCACCATCATACCGGATGAAGAGCAGTATAAAAAATAAATGTGAAAAGAAGCAGCTTGACCAGAATATATGCACCCAGGAAAACCAAAAAATATCTCAACTTTGAAACTTTTACTTTCACTCTTTCGTAAGTATCTAAGTAAGAGTACTTGGCTTTGGCTTGTCTCCTCACACATAGCGGATAAAAGCTTTTTCCTTTGCTTCCTCATTTGAATGGAAAACTCTTTAGCATCGTTCGCCTTCGACAATCCCTCTGGATATGTTGTATAGCTCTAAATAGTGGCATTTATTTCCCTGTTTCCATTTGAACATAATGTCTCTCTTGCAAGTGAAAGTAATGGGTCATTCAAGCAACGTGACTTTCCATTGTATTTGATGAGCATACCTGGAGCCTGGAAACATATGCTATCCTGACATGCTATCATAGGGCTATTCCAGAACGTAGAAACACATTGTATTACTCTGAATTAATCAAATAACTGCATGGAACTTGCATAGCAGCCGTGGTACACAGGATATATTGAGAAAAACTGCTTAAGCTTCATATGCAATTATAGCAGGGTTTTAATGATATGGGCAGAGCTACTGATACGTTATAATGATCCCAAGGCATTTCATGTGTTGTTCAGCTTTATATGAACGTGTAATGTTCTATGTGCAATTAAAATCTGCAAAAACAACTGCTATCTTTATGCGGCCCTAAAAGTTTGGAGACAATAAGCGGAGGGAAATGATGGGGAATAACTGTCAATAGACTCAGCACAAAATGGAGACACTCATTTTAATAATCAACTCTCTCCCATGTTTTATTCATACCGATAATAGTTGGCAGACTGAGATTGCGAGCTGCGGTGACTGACAGACCTGATGATTCAGAGGGGTCGTCCGTGCTCTCTTAAGCTCTCCAGAGACCAGGTACCAAACACTCCAGTATAACGACAAACTGAGAGAACCACTCACAGCACATCAGCAAATTACTAAGAACTTTGGGTTTTTTTTGTTGCCAGGGCATTAATATACAACACAAATGCCCAAATGTTGATTGCAGATGATTAGGCTGAGACTGATAAATTATTCCTCAAATGTAATGAGCAAAAATGTGCCTACGCAAAGACATGATTAATTTGAAGAAATAAAATATTCGTCACCATTTCTTTCTGGACAAAATATCATAACGTCACATCTCAGAGAAAGTCATTTTCTTCTACACCAGAAAGACAAAAGTGAAATAGTGTTTAGGAAGGCCATTTCAAGTCGGAACAGATATTATTAAAGACACAAATCCAATTTACAAAAGACAAATTCCCAAACAGCAAAATGCAGATATCTATCCTTTATGAATAAACTTTGAGCTAGTTTGAGGTAACGGAAATATACAGAGAAACTTCCCTGATAGAGGGAGACCGTTTGTCCTGAGATTAAACTTCCTTCATGGAGGAAGTCATACTGTGCAACATTAACTGCCAGCTGTTTTTGATGATTTCACTGATTTTCAAGACCCACAGAATATTATGTGCTATGACTATGTGAAACTTGGAAACTAGATTCTGCAACACTGGATTGTCTCCTTTCATCTGCAAAAATGTGTTTATTCTTAGCTATTTTGGTTGCCTTGATGTTTTCTATGAGGTAGTGTCATTTTCTAGAAGTTTATTTTTTACAGATGCAAATGAGGTGGAGGTATTATTGCTCAGAGAGATATCGTGAGAGGAGCAGATGGATGAACAAATGAACAAACGTTTAATCATTCATTCATCTGTGCTTCTGTCCCAGGCCCATCTCATTCCAACCTGTCGGTGAAATCTAAAAGGTCAATGGTGTCATACGTCATGAATTTTGAGCAGCGACACTGTTGTTTCTTTGGTTAAGAAAAAAAAAAAGTACACACTCACTCTTATCAACATATTCTGTGATCTCTTAAAGCTGGGGTACCTAGATTTCAAACCATAAAACAATATAAAAAACTACAAGTTTATTTGTTATACTTAAAAAATAATACAATAAATGTATTTTACCAAATACATGGTAAAACTACAGCACCAAAGTAGTTCCCACTGTGAATCAAGAATATATCTTTAATCTTTATTGTTTGTTTGCTTTGTTTGATAGTTTTCAGGACACAAGGCCAGGGGAAGAGACATATTTAGTTTAGTATGTACTTTAGCATTTCATTTAATTGATTGAGAAAATGTTTACTTCGATGCCAAGTACTGATTGATAAAATATGTTTTGCATTGTAACATTCCTTTCCATTTGCCATTTGCCATTTGCCATTCCGTTTATCTCCAATTCCATCCTTTTTCATATGAGAATAACATTCGAGAAATAATCAAACATTTTAAAGATTGAGTGCCTTACTTGTTGTTGTTTCATAAAGGAATGTTTGTCCCAACAGACTGTTGCTTGATTAGAGTATTTTGAACAAATCAGACCAATTTGTCTTTTTAGAGAATGTTTGTACTTTTTCATACTGAAAATGATTGGCCAGGGAGGGCATTAATGTAAAAAATATGTACATGTCAAAACTCCTGACCTCGTAAACAGTTTTGAGAACTTGTATGTCTTTAGCTTGAACATTTTCAGTAGCTAAATCTTTACAGGTCCAGATCCAGCCAAATGAAAATGTTTTGTGTCTGTTTGACCCAGGTGCAGCTGAGCAGACGTGGAAGAAGTCGGTTGTGGCAGAAGGATGTAATATGCATGAGTGTGACTTACTGTGAGCACAGTGAGGATACAGTGTCCAGGGAACAGCTCGGCGCTCCAGCAGCAGACAGACTGAAGCCACACACCGATGCACCTGCCTCAGGACAAGTGACATGCCTTTTACACCATAGACAACTGCCTTTTATGACTGAGGCCATGCTTCTCTTTTTACTGCTCTTTCATAGTTGTTTGGTTCAAATGTAAAGCGCATTACAGTATAAATAGAATATATTACTGACACTGAGTGAATCAGAGACAAGTAGGAGTCACCATGCTCAGATTATTAATATTGAATGTTCACTGTTTAGCAAGAGACCAATTTGAATGTAGAATAATTGGTCTACATGGTCTACAATTGGATTTCGTTTTTTCAATATAGAAAAAACGAAATCAATGATGTTTGGCAGCCTAAGATTTAATTCAGACACAAAAATCTTTATCGACGGTATCGAAATTGAAAATGTGAATGAAAATAAATTCTTGGGAATTATAATCGACAATAAATTGTCCTGGAAACCTCACGTCAGATACATAAAAACTAAAATCTCCAAAAGCCTTTCAATTCTAAATAAAGTAAAACTATACCTCGGTCTCAATTTACTCCGTACATTATACTGTACGTTGGTTCTCCCATACTTTAACTATTGTGTTGAAGTGTGGGGAAACACGTACCAGAACACTATAAACCCATTAGTCTTGTTGCAGAAACGAGCAGTGCGTATAATTCACAAAGTTGGGTTTCTAGATCACACTCATGAATTGTTTATCCAGTCTAAGTTACTAAAATTTAATGATCTTGTAAAATACAATACAACTATAATCCTATATAAAGCTTTTAACAAATCATTACCTATTAATCTACAACACCTTTTCTCAGTTCGGGAAAAAGCCCATAATCTGAAAGGATTTAGAGACTTCACACTACCTAAAATTCGAACTACTCGTAAAAGCTTTTGTGTATCTGTACGAGGTGTGAAACTATGGAACAGTCTGGATGCACACCACAAGCAATGCCAAAATATTCACAGATTCAAACTTTTATACAAACATCTGGTCTGGTCACAATATATAGAGAGTGGGTCTTAATTGTTCTGTACTTCTGTATTGTGTTTGTGTCATGTATTTGTCATTCCTTACCATTGCTGGTTTTATCTCTTACCATTGCTGGTATTGTCGCTTACCATTGCTGGTATTGTCCCTTACGATTGCTTGTATTGTCTCTTACCATTGCTGGTATTGTCTGTTACCATTGCTGGTATTGTCTCTAACCATTGCTGGTATTGTCTCTTACCATTGCTTGTATTGTCTCTTACCATTGTTAGTCCTGTATTACTGTTGTCATATGTAACTCTGATGCGTTACTATGGTAACTCCACAATGTGAATACTCAAACTTTTCTGTGTTAATATAGTGCAGAAGTCGAAAGTTGTTGATAGCCCTGTCTCGCAAAGAAGCACATTTTTGTTGTATACATATTATGGGGGTAGGATTAAATAAGTTTTCTTCTTCTTTTCTTTCTTCTTATTGGGCGGCACGGTGGCTGAGTGGATAGCACTCTCGCCTCTCAGCAAGAGTTCGAATGGGTTCGAATCCCGGTCGGACCAGGGCCTTTCTGAGTGGAGTTTGCATGTTCTCCCCGTGTCTGCGTAGGTTTCCTCCGGGTACTCCGGTTTCCCCTACCACTAAAAATATGTCCAATAGTTCTGGCATGTGCCTCCTGTACTGGCGACCCCGCTCCCATCTCTGTGTGGAGTGAGAGACAAATGCCCAAAATTAACAATTGTAAACCGCTTTGAGACTCAGATCTGCAGTGAAAAGGCGGTATATAAATAAAAACTTACTTACTTACTTACTTACTTCCTACTCCCTTTCAGGCAAATATTTTGGTTTATTTTTTTATTTTATTTTCATGCATGTTAGCAATGCTTTACTTATTTTTATTTTTTGTTGGAAACTATGATGAACAAGAGGTGACTGCTGCCTCCTGTGAAATGCCTGAAATGAATAAATAAACAAACAAACAAACAATGTTTTTCTAAAACACTTGAAGAAACTTACTCATTCTAAGGGTGTAAGTTTTTGCAGATTTATTTATGTCTTTGGACACCCAAACACAGCACTCTTCATCAGCAATGTTTAGTTACTCCATACCAATCATTCACACACACACACCAGACTCATATAAGGCAGTGTGGGTGAAGGACACAACAGTTTGGAACTTCACAGTCACAGCCTCTCCACAGGTCTCCCATCACAGCTCTAACCAGGCCCTGCCCTTCTTAACTTCAGAGGTGCCTTGTGTGATTTTAATGTATTAATGGTTTTAATGACTGATAGTATTTTGAATGGTGATTTTGGTGTTTGTTTTATGTGATTTGTGCCTTGTGTGATGTGGACCGTGAAGTGCTTTGTGCTGCGCTGTGTAGAAAAAAGGCGCTCTACAAATAAAGATTGATTGAAAAGTCTGACAGGATCTCTCTTTGCAGGTGGCACCACAAACATCTCAGGGTCTTGTTCACGACTGAGAGCAGGATGGAGCATGAAGATGACAGGCAGATCGGTGCAATTTACCAGTCAAACTACATTACCACCCTGACATAATATTCCTGATTCTTCTGGCCACCTTGGAAAAGCCATGTTCCAGCTTCTTCCCTCTTTGAGAAATGCTGGACAACTCGACATTCTAACACTTTCTTCCCAGAGTCTATTATTAGCCTGTGGCGTTGGGGTTACAATGGTCACACACATAATATACTGTTTTTATCGGACTTGACTATTTCCAGCGCAGGAGTCGTGTAGCTTATGAAACACTGGTCAGATTGTGAAGTGCATCTGACCAATGTCCCTGCAGAGAGATATCATTACATCTTCTGCAGGAGACTGGACCCTCATTTGGATCAATATCCCTGTGGGTGGACCATGTCTGAGTCATTCTGCGCTCCTCATTGCATCACTGTGTCTGTGTGTATATTTTGCTGCTGAAATAGTGACAATTTCTTACTGTTGGCAAATAGAAATATGATAAAATATGAATAATTATGCATGCAAATGAATTCAAGACATATAACACCAACATCAGATCATTCAGAACCAGGACTTTACCAGGTCTTTCTTTCCTGCTGCTGTCAGACTGTACAATGAGAACTGCTGGGTCTATCCTCTCACTTTGTTATTATTATTACTACATAATTACATATGACATTTACTCTGCCATTTACAATTTGTTTACTCCGGTCATTCTCTTCTGCTAAAGCACAGTGCCAACATCTGTAAATACCACCTGCTGACTACAGGGTATACTCCACCAGTGTGCTATCCCTGAACCTAGTGCAATTATAGCTTCGGATTTTTTACGTCACTATCTTAAACAATAGATCCTGCTTGATATGTGTGATCTTGAGTGCTCTTATTCCCTTTATTCTTCTGTAATGTGCACAGCGATGACATTAAAATTTCCCCACTGTGGGACAAAAAAAGAATTATCTTATCTTATTAAGTGAGAACTCAAATTCAAGGTCTCGTAGATTCTTGGGTGACCATAAACCCGTCCTTTACAGTGTCCTCTCTACCTGTCACAAATCAGTTGAGTTCCTGGAGATACACGGTTACTTCCAGTCAAACGCTGCTGTTCTTCAATCCCTCTGGCTCAATTATCCAGCCCTGTCGATGCTGCTGTGTGAAAACAACTCAACTCGCTTCCAATAAATCTAACAGCGCCTTTGGGCTGCCCTGCCTCGACCACTGAAGCCAAACTTATTTACATTCACAAGAAATAATTTTGGTCTCCGAAGCAAGAAAACACAGTTCAATATCACATCGGAAAACTCCAACTACGCTCGGTCAGCCCTAATTGTGATACTACAGGTAAAAAAATATTAAAAAAATATCACAATCAGAGTTCAAGAACTGTTGTTTGAAGGGGACATTGTTTTGAGTTGTTTGAATGTGTATATATCACATATGTTCACCGCCATTGCTTTCCCCTCAGTCCTCTGGCTGCAGACACCTCCCCTGGGTTTTTCTAACTTTCTTGTTTCTTGTTCTTTTCTCTGATACGTGGAGGATTCACCCGCCCCGCCCTGTCATTTTTGCTCGAAGGGAAAACATTTACTCGCATCACAACTTTGTCTGCGGAAGAATTTAGCTGCATGTTTCACTTCCTCAAAGG
Organism: Knipowitschia caucasica; assembly: GCA_964034765.1. Taxonomy (NCBI): domain Eukaryota; kingdom Metazoa; phylum Chordata; class Actinopteri; order Gobiiformes; family Gobiidae; genus Knipowitschia; species Knipowitschia caucasica. The sequence goes on along the minus strand of OZ035836.1, from coordinate 18,769,407 downwards.
GGCGGGACTAGGGGGTACAAGGTCAGGGTGGAGCTACACAACCTCTTTCCTCTATAACATTGTTTTACCTGAATTTGAATATTTCATGTGAACCATATACAGTATTTAATAAAGGACCACATGGCTCAGAATTTATTATAATATAGGGTTAGTACCGAATCTCTATCTTCCCTTTAAAAGATTAAGAAACTCCTGCTAATAGGTCTGACTGCTCCTGAGTTGAGCTGATGATTTGGCTTTAGTTTTACACAGTCGGCCGATTTCTCAATACAGGTTGTTAGTCGCTGGCTGAAATGACACTGGAGACAGCATTAACAGTAAACGGTGAGAGGAACGAGAAGCAGCCTCCTTGAAACATGGCGACAAACTGCAGTGAACGCTTCAAAAAGTTGAGATTCTGCAGCAGATGTGTGAGCGGAGTGGATTTCACGATAGAGCCAGTGGAATGTGCCACTCCACTGCATCCTGCCCATTCATTTATGGAGGAGCAAAGGCGATGAGCTGCTCCATGACACCCTGATAGCGGCTATATACTTTATTAGTTTGCTGCAGCAGCTTTCAGTGTAATTTGGCACAACCCAGCAGAGGCAGAAAAGACGTCTCTGTGTTGTTACGAAAGCTCTTTGGAAACAGGAAGATACTAAGATCCACAGCTGCATGCATGGGCCTCAGTCACGACCAAGATTAATTCACATTCATTTGGCCAATACTTCAGACGCAATTTAGAGCAATACCTCTCAGACACAGGGGCACATAGTTCGATCTTGGGAACAAGCACGGAACACTATTGATTTATTACATATTGAATTCCTCCAACTTTCTAAAGACATGATGTGTGAAACTCTTTAAGACAGATGATGAACTGCAACCACAGCCCGAAAACAGCAGCCAAGTCTTCCACAGTATTCTCTCCATAAATCAATGACAAAATGTGGGTATTTATCCAGTTTGAAGCATTGTCCATGATATAAATGTATACACCTCTGTGCCATTGTTGACATCCAATGCATTTCCGCGGAAGTTTCTGGATCAATGCAGCGACGTTGTTGTTGTCGTGGGTAATAGGCAATCCAAGGCGACAACAAAAAAGCTTTACAAACTTAATGGATTAGTCCAGATCAGATCATATTTGGATATTGTTTGGTCGCGGAAAAAACGTGACATTTGCAATTCGCTTATACACAATGTTGTCTCACAAATATGAAATCAAACAAGATCTACCATCCCATAACATCATCTGGTCATCATCGCAATGCTAAAAGTAATGACATCAGACATTAATTTGTCAAAAAGCCAGATGGACCAGCAAAACTGTGCTGCTATGTCCTCTCTGGAGTTGACATATTGCAAGCTGTTTTAAGAGTGATGAACCAAATGTAGGCTGTGTGCCATCTGAATAGTTCTGAAGATGCCGATTTTATTGTTGACTAATATTGCATAAAGGGCCATCTGGTTGTTGCTGTCTACAATTTTGACGTAATTTCTAAAATAGTGGTCCTTCTTGATTTTTGTTCTTTATCTCTTTCTCAACCATTTGGTGGATGACTTTTTGAGTCACTGTATCTGTATGTAACATGCTTGGATCTGAAATCTACCTCATTGAGACATCTCTATCACTCGGTTTTTAGCACTTATACCATCAAGCTGTATCTCGACCTTTTTGTAGAGGCCTAAAATTAAAAAACTAGGTGTTAAAAAGCTTAATAAACCAAAAAATAATAAGTATGTGCTTTGCTTTGCTCAAGGACATTAAAGGGTTGTACAGTTTGTTTGATATTTAGACAATATGGTCCTCTGAGTTGAAGGTTGGTTCGAATCCTGCTCTCTCATTGGTTGAGCGGTCAAACTGACTAACCTGCTGGTGTGAAACCAGCTCCCATTGGTGAATGCTGTCGTTGTGTCATTGCGCAAAACACTTCATTCTTTTGGTGTCTTTGTATCTGGTGTGAATGGGTGAAGGGTTTATTGAGCGCTTTGAAGCCAAAAAGTGGCACATATACATTTCCATTTATTTGTTGTGGATATGAACTCTGGGCATCTCTGCTTAGATGACTGCCCACAACCTGGAAACAGATAAATTGAAAGAAAATTGATGGATGGATGGATGTATATTTCAGTATAGGGAGTCAGATTCTTCTATCCAACCCCATTCGGTGACTATATTACTGTACTTTTATCCTCAGCGAGACTCCCAGTCCAAAAAAACAATAACAATTCTCAAGTAAAAAGAAGACGAATCCTCCAGAAAAACCAATTACTGAACAAAGGCAACTGAAGGAGAGCAAACACATGAGATGAAATAGGATCCAGCATTGTCACTTTCGCATCAAAAAGTTATAGGCCTATCAGTATCAATCAGTCTGGAGTAAGACAGTCAGAGGGGTTTGGGATGCAGAAGAGAGAGGTAACTTATTCATTGATTCGTTCTAGCAACAGGCAGTGGTCATTACGCTTGTCGTGACCACCTTTAAGTCTCAAAGGTGCATACGCGCTCTGACTGCAGAAAACTCATTACGCGTGGCACCAGTGTTGACACACACACACACGCACGCACGCGCACGCACACACACACGCACGCACGCACACACATACACACACAGAGTCAAGTGGTTTACGAATCCTCCATCTGCTCGTGCCACACCATTACAGACATGACTGGAGTCGTGCGTAAAACCAAGGACTGACTCATGAAAGCTACAGGGGCCAAATTTAAAATGAAATGGTGACGGAAATAGTTGGCCCTAAACAGGCACCAATAGACATTATCATTCTTGTCAAACTTTACCTGCAGATATAGGATTGTTTGCACTACTTTGTTTACGCAGGAGAAGAGCATATGGCCGGGCGAGGGCGCAGGGTTTAGTGAGGATTATCTGAAACCTAATGAGCACGAACTATCCTGTTGGTGCACGGATCAGGTGACTTGTGGAGCAAATTAAAAAGCTGTCTATTTGGCCTCCCCCCCAGATACATGCCAAAAGGCAGGGCAGAGTGTGGAGAGTGTGTTACCAACGTTAGTATTTGTAACAGTGTGTGATTTATTAGACCATCCATCCATCCATCCATTTTCTACCCTTTAATCCATTTCTGGGTCAGGGGGGTGGCAGTCAGAGATGCCACCCAAGTCTCACAGCACCAGCCCCTCACTGACCCTCTGCAGGTGGTGAGTCCACAGGAGGACGGCTGCTCTCTGAATGTGAGCATAGCCTTGATCTTTCAGTGGGGGCTTTGGGCAAAGTGGGGTTAAGTGTCTTGCCCAAGGACACAACGACAGCAGTCATCAGTGGGAGTCGGTGGAGAAGGTGCAGAGGTGGGAATTGAACCCACGACCTTCTGGGCTTAAGGCCAATGCTCTACCAACTGAGCTACTGTCGCCCCTAGATTGATTTATTAGACGTGTGTTTTAAAGGGAAGGAAGCGTGTATCCTTGTCACGATCGTCTCCTCCAGGCGGATGGATTCAAAAATAGCTTTATCATACAGATTGTTTCGTCATTATCACAGTGATTGGTCTAATTATGTTAATTACGGGGTTTACTTGAACTGCTTGGTGAATAGAAAGTCATGGAACAAGCTGAATATCCATGACTCTATTTTTTATAAAGAATAATGCTGCCATCTACTGGTTATTTATAACATTACATCATCACTGACTGCATAGTTCCCACATGACGTCACTACATACGGGGATTTGCCGACCCGGCACCATTTGTGTTGGCATGCTGTGGGCAAAACAATAGAAAAAGAAGCTGAAACGTGTTAATGTCGTGATAAAGTTGAAAATGGTCATCTCCTGCTGGGTCAATGGATGTTCAAATCGTGCCGGAGGTTCCGTTAAACTTGGATTTTACAGTATACCCATCATTAGACTTCATGAATGTGAGAAGACTAAGCTTTTGTTAGAACAACCACGGAGGTTATGGCTTGCGAAGATAAACAGGCAAGAAACTCCCTCAAAACACGCAAGAATATGCTCGGAGCACTTTGTGTCAGGTGCGTATCGTATCTCATAATGTGTTGACAGACGTAATTTACTCAGTACTAACTTGTGTATGCTGATATCTGGTAACTTGAGAGTTTCATTATTTAGATTACTTTATTATGAGGAGGATCGGTGTCGCGGCTCTCGAGGGCAACGTAAATGTATTAAATAGATAATAATAGTTTATGGTGGGCTAAAACAATGTTCACAAACAGCATTGCTTCTGTAAAAAGATCTGTGTCATAAAATAAACTGCTCTTTACGCCTGGAAAAATCAGTTGCCCACCATTCACCAAAACATACGGTCAAAAACGCGGAAATAAACAATAACAGCAATCCAGAGTGTCCGTGTGGCATTAGCATTAATTAAATTAATTGTTAATATAATTAAAATAATTAAATGGAGCTCCAACTGGTATTAAATCTAAAGTTTTTGAGAAATGTTTGCATTGCTTGTTAATTTTTGCTGCATAATTTGATCAAATATGTAAAACATGTCCGTAGCACGTTAAACTGTGGTGCCATTGTATTAATATACAATTATTTGCTCAAAAGTTGCCCTTTTTTTCCAATTTGCGTTTGAATATCTACATTTATTCTCATTCTTCTGTTTAATGGAATGCACAAACACAGCAGCGTGCCATCAAAGATGGCGTCTCCGAGGAGGTCATGTGACATTCATTGGTCTGTGGGAACTATGTATATGGGACTGTTTTCAAGAATTTATAATAATAACTACTGGTTTTAGAGCGTGAGTTGAGAAGTTAAAACTGCTTCATACAATTCAAATTAAAATTATTTTTTTATTTTGGCAGTTATTTGGTAATGTCCATTAACAATGATTAAAAAAAGAACTGCATTTAAATGCATTTTATATTTTTGAAAATGTGTCAAAAAGTCGCATTCCTCCTACAATATAAAACATATTTTGTTATTGCCAATAAATGTGAAAGCATTTGCTCAAGAAGGGGGGAAATCTGAACTGTAGACACTAAATAGATTTTGCAATACAAAAAACTACTTATTAACGAGCAAATTAAAAGCATTTCAAATATATTTCCAATGGCACTTATCTGTTTTTGCATATAAAATAAACAATATTATTCAATATGAGTATACATTTCTTTTGAATCCAAATTGCCTGGTGAAATTATTTTACGGATTATGGGTGAAATTAGTGAAATAAAACAAAATAGTATTTTAATTATCAATATTGCGATGCAAGTTAATTCTCACTATGCATTCTCAGTATATGACTTTAGTTACTTCCCTACACTCATATCTAAACTTTACACATTGACCATGTCACATACAAAGCACAAAACCAGATGAATAAATTAAATTAGGTTTTATTCATATTCAGAGCATTTTAGAAAATATACTCCTTTCCAATCCTGTAAAATCTAAAACTATACTTTATCCACGTAGCGACTTCAATATTCTTGAAGAGATTAATTCTACACATTTTCTGTCATCTGCAAACATACACCAACAGCATACATTACAAACACACACATTTTAAAGATCTTTTATGGATTAAAAACATGATTGTTACCATCGAGGTTAGTGCAGGTTTAGTATTTACATTTCACATCGAAACTCACACAGTCACAGATTATCCGTAAAAGACAGTAGTGGAGTTGACAGTAGCATTAAAACAGTGATGTGCAATTTATCATATAGACACAGGCTCCAGCTTACTACATGCCTGAGAAATCCACATAAGAAATAACTAAAACATAATGTTAAGGTCACATGCATTTTAAAACAAGTCAATAGATGTAGAAAAAAAGAGTCCCCAAAGTCTAAAAGCTGGTCTCCCTCCAGTCCTCTCTGTTCAACTCAAACTTTCCTCCAGTGGACTCACACCGTCATAAAGCGTCACTGTGTTGGGGACTTTCATAACCTGCACAAACAAAACATGAACAGAAGGTGAGGCAGGATCCATTGTGTATCTGTGCACACAATATTGACACATACAAAGTGTTTTAAAGATGATGAAACTTGCTATGTAATTCCGTTTAAATACCACGAGAGAGATTTGTTAGAGAAGAAGACCAACAGTGAAGGGCCTCAGTCGTCTTTCAAGGATTTGAATCCATTGTGTCCAATCAGGAAGCTTTGGGGCGGGCCTAACATTAGAAAAATGTCTCTCCATCGTCAAATTTAGAAAAGTAACTGACATACAGGGCTTGAAATAAAAAAAAAGCCATTATAAAGCACTTCCTTGGTACTTTTGCTGGCTACCACTCACTTAACTTTAGATTATCTGGAAATCCACAAGACAGTTTTGCTTGGATGTTAGTTTATGCATATGTAAAGAGAGCAAAGTTTGGGACTGTTTTAGAATCCGGTCTTGAGCACTGAAGACTCATAAGTTTATCAAGTTTCTGAAAGTCATTTTTGCGTGTCTAAATCCAGTCTCATCCCGTGTAGCACTCGCTCTTCTTGGGCTGGGTGGAGCAGGGGATCTACACAGACACGGTAAGAACATGCAAACTCCACAAAGAAAAGCCCTGCACTGCTCGGGCGTCAACCCCAGAACCTTCTTTCTCTGAGGCAAGCAATGTAGGAGCAATGTGATGGCACCAAGTCAACACAAAATATGGCATCGTCTTAATCAGAGAAAGTGCTAAAACATTTCAAAATTACGATAAGACCCATAAATGGCTGCATAGTGCGTTTTTTGTATGACATATGGCATTGCAGCTGTTTTGATATCTATGCAAATTTCATCTTCGCAGGAAAAATAAAAACATAAATGATGACGTATGCTTTAAATATAGCTGCCAATTATCTCAGATTTTCGTAAGATGGTGTGGAAAAGAAATCAGTTCAATTAAAGCAGGACTTGGAGAGACTTTAACGCAGGACTGATAAGGCTCTTGTCTGGTTGATTACTCAGACCCAGCTGCCAGCCACAGGGAGAAAACAGCCATGTATAAAATGATGGGCCCTGGAAGAGACTTTTTTTTTTCATTTTAGTAATCATGAATGGAAGTGTGTGACAAACGTGAACTAAGAGTGCAAAAAAAGTTAGCCTCACTGAACCATGTAATTGCATTTTTATGAATTAAATGTCGATGTGTGACAGCAGAGGCATTTAGACGCGTTAATATTTGGTTAAAGACTTAAGAAAACATTGAAAAATCTCTAACACAAATATCAAGCCAAGGATTATGACCATGTAATGTATATAATCCTGCTGAAGGATGGGGAAAATGTATAACTAAATTTAAATAATGTATTCTAATGTACACTGAACTGGACTAGACATGCAAGGGGTATAACGCAAGCATCTTTTCCATAGCATTTTGAGCAAAAATTAATATAATGTACTGGACTAAACCAAGTATTTATATTGTTAAATCTGGGGTACCATGGTTTTCAAACAGGGAAATTATAAGGAACAAAGGTATTTAAAGGTTTGCAAAGGTTTTCCAATGTGGGTTTTTTACTGCAAATGGCAAATAAACTGAATCTGAATCTGAAATTCAAATCCATCAAACGTCGCTCATAAAATCCGCAGCTTTCTCACACATGGATTAGCCCTAAATAGATTACCCCTGCAGCAGCCACTCACAGGTCATTAGCCACCACTCACCAAATAGCTTACCATGCTGCTTTCGAACTTTAATAAAAATGAAAAGATTTTTTGCTCAAAGCTGGGGAAACTAACTATTTTCCTTCATAAATAGCACAGTTTGTCCCAACAGAAAAAATTTAAAAGTAACAACAACACGCTGTCTCTGCCTTGTTAGAAAACATGTTATTTATAAGAAAGAGCCCCGTGAGCCACTACATGAGGGTTTGGGCTGATTGACTGAGTGAGGGTGGTCCTTTATTTTTCCTCTCCAAAAAACACACAAATATCAAGAGTCGAGACCAAGCTGTTTGAGAGCCAGGAACCAGTGCCTTTGTTTTATTATGTAGTTAAATAATTTTATGGTTTTGAAAGTGAGGTATCTCTGCTTCAGGAGACAGTGAGGAATAGGCAGGACATTTTGCAGCTGTGCAGAATGCAATAGAATAAATCTTATATTTGGGTTGTGAATGTTTTGTTTTTGTCTGTTATACCATATATTACTTGCACAAGAATATACAGCTTTTTATACTCGCTCCTTATTATGCTAACGTCAGGGGTGTTCTTAATTCTTACCTCTTCATCAGTAAAGTTGGAGTTTTTAAGACTTCTTTGTCCTTATTATGCTAAAGATAGAGATTTTATACTGCTTCTTTTTATGCTTGAGTAAGATCCATCCATCCATCCATCCATTTTCTACCCTTTAATCCATTTCTGGGTCAGGGGGGTGGCAGTCAGAGATGCCACCCAAGTCTCATAGCACCAGCCCCTCACTGACCCTCTGCAGGTGGTGAGTCCACAGGAGGACGGCTGCTCTCTGAGTGTGAGCAGAGCCTTGATCTTTCAGTGGGGGCTTTGGGCAAGCTTTGCTTGAGTAAGATATTTTATTTTATTTAATTTATTATTAATATGGGTGGCTGAGTGGATAGCACTCTCGCCTCTAAGCAAGAAGGTCCTGGGTTCGAATCCCGGTCGGAACAGGGTCTTTCTGAGTGGAGTTTGCATGTTCTCCCCGTGCATGCGTAGGTTTCCTCCGGGTCATCTGGTTTACCCTACCACTAAAAACAAGGTCACTAGGTTAAATCCTCCAGCTCTGGTAGTCCTGACCAAGCCGAGCATCAACATTTGGGTTCCCGGGCGCTGTTACTACGGCGACCACTGCTCCTGACGTAAGCTTTTGCGGCATCAGGATGGGTCAAATGCAGAGGATTGAATTGCCCTACAGGGATTAATAAAGTGCACCCTTTAATTTATCCTGTGCTGTGTGCTCCTCATTCCTACTGTATGTAACTTTCCCCACTATGGGACGACTACGTAAATATATCTCTTAATCTTAACAATAGACTTAAACTAGAAATGAAAAATAAGGTACCCCAGCTTTAACCACCAAGTCCAACACACACACACACACACACAAAAACATGTGTAAAACAAATAATGGTTGAATACCAGGTTTTGAGTCACAGATACTTGCAGGTAGGAGACACAGATACATACACTGGGGCCCTGGGGGGTGGTCCAGAGATCTGTTTCTGTACTGGGGGAAGCGGGGGTTTTTCACAAGGTATCTGCGATCTGAGGACCTCTGCAGATAGGGGCTGTCGTGCTCTATGCCTGCAGGGAAATGGGATGAGAAACAGGCAAGTGGAAGTGGAAGGTGCAGTCGGTTTGAACAGGGACAGAGGAGAAAGCAGGACATTTGCAGCCGCGCATGGAGCAAGAGAAGGTTAATATATGAGGGATGTCAGATTATTAAGTGTTTTCAAGTCAAGCTATAATCAAACATAAACGTGGAGTACTTTGTATCTGACTGATTTTGCTATTTTTATCAAACCTTGCTGTGACATAATCAAAGTGAACTATTAGGCCAATATGGATTTGAAAGAAAGATTTTACAGTTTACCTCAGACAGATCATGTAACACTTAAAATTCTGACATACCTGATATAAAACAGACATACAAGGTTATACAGACATGTTTCCATCATCATGTAACAAAAACATGGCAAAGGTGTTCATTTAATAACACACAGGTACAACAGTGAAAAACTGTATATGTTGTGTTAGTATTTTAAGTACATTGACGGAGCTGAAGTGTGGGGATGTAAGAGTAGAATTTGGTGTACAAGCAAAATTATCTTGTCTTAAAAAGATCTTCCTTGGAATGAGAAAATTAAGCAGCAGTTTTTGAAATAAGACAAAATGGGTTTGTCCCATTTGCAAATTTGGTTTTAAGACAGTCAGAATGCACCTAAAAAAAAAAACACTCATTCAAGTAAGGGATAATGTATATTGCGCAAGTCTTTATCGGAAAAGAAGAACCGACAGGGCGAATCTTCCACTTATTATAAGGCTTTGTGCCAACAGAACCCACAAAATAAACTTCAGTCCACTCTTAGGAATGCCGAAAGGTTTATTTAATGACAGTAAACAAAATAGTTACCAAAAACATTCCAGTGGCTAAATGCGAGTAACAGTTTACTGTTCCTAAAATGTCCTGGAATCTACAGTACTTCTGGGTTTTTCGCGATCGCTTTTTCTCGCATTAAAATAGTATTTTTGTCATGAAAACATTAACAGATACTTCTGAAAACCTCCGTGCATGTGTATTAAGGCTCTACATGTATATGATTGGTTTATTGAGCGTGGCTAGCTCCAGAGTGGCCGGAACTTCTTGCGGAGCAATCCACACATCTGAATTACAAGGACAGAGTGCGTTGCCATGGGCAGCGGTCATTATTGTTTTGAGAGGTCTATTATCAAGAAATAATGACCGGTAGAACGTTTTGAAATTACATTCAAATCTGCTGTGAGGATCCGTGTAATAAACAATTATAACCTGCTAGTTTATAATTTTTTGCAGTGTAGTAGAATTTAATTTCAGTTGTGAGGGCGGGTGCTTTTACAATTCTACGGGAAAGTAATTTTTGAAAGAAGTGTAAAAATAGAAAATTTCCAAATAATTTCAAACATTGTTATTTGACATATGACGGATCTTTTGTCCTGTCATCTGCCAAAACCATGCATATGTGTTTTCAAGATTGTAACAACTTCTATAATTCTGACTTTTGACTGTTGCCATAGTGATCAGGAAAGATTTCTCAGCTGCCCTCCTACACTCCTTTAAACTATAGGGGGTTGGGAATGTTGTGATGTCACATGGACGCAGCCTATTTGTAGCAGTAGTAATAGTGTTGATGTTATTAGAAATACTAAAAATAAATTTCCCGACATAAATGAGACCAAGCCAGCATGCATACTGCAGACTATATGCATGTTAGTATTGACATCAAAACTGTGACACATGCAATACCTATGTCAAATGAGTTGGACTTCCTGGTGTGATGGAATGGGACTGGCTTTCCGCTATGGACCTCTCCTTCTTCTGATCAGTACAGAATTACCAGCACAATTAGGATTTGCGTTTCAGAATCTGTAGAGTGAAATTGATTCCTACTTTTAAATGTCACACCTTGAATGACTCCGGGGCTCGCTCTGTCCGGTGCAGGGGGACTTCTGCTTTCGGCTCGCTCCTCTTGCAACTGGGACAGATTTCTTTGGTCAGGGATTGTTTCTTCGCAAGGACTCGCTGGGGAACTTTTGGATGAGGACACTTCCGAGGAGGATTTGTCTCGTGATTGATCGCTGGTCTGTAGAGTATATCCAAAATGCAGTTAGACCTTGTGCACTGGCCCTGAGGCTGCAGCTTGTAAACTCACTTGGGTTAGAGTAATGGGATGTTGCCCTTCTGGTCCACAGCCTCTCTGCTTTCTATCACTTTGCTCTTCTTCTAATTCAAGTCGACCTGCCTCTTCTATGAAAATGTAGTGATACAACATGCATACAAAAACATTATTTGAATATAGAATGTAAAAAAGAGGAACTCTTCTGCTAAACTCTTGCCTCGAGCACCATGTTATCCACCATGCATCCCCTGAGCCTCTCAAAAGTCAATAGCCTTGTTAAAAGTTTGCTTGTTAAAAATCTGGACTGAAAGGTGGGCTATTTGAATAGAAAAAAAAGAGGCAAACATTACGTTTCTCTTAGTTTGAAACTCTTAACACCTTGTTGAATTCTACTGTTTTAATTTTATTGATACCCTCAATGCCGTCGATACAGTATGTGATGGTGCATTTTACAGATTATTCTATGATCCAAAATGTGTTATATTTAATATATTATGTTATCCAAGGGTTCTAAAAAACGTTTCAAGGAGCAACCCCAAAATTATGGATGAAATTCACTCCTGATTAAAAAATACAGCGGTTTTATTTTTGAGGTGTTGACCCATTCTAGATATTTTTTATTTGATTGAGTCAGTTATTGTCATATTTTGTTTGTCCAAACAGAATGAGTCTTGTTTAAGTAACATTTTGTGAACAAATCATCAACTGTGTTCATCTAATTTGATAATTTTGTCATTTACATAATGAAAGCTGCATGAAGACTGGTACATGCTTGTGAAAACTAGTGCTAGAACCAAACTGTTTCAAATGTAGGGACTCCAGCTTTAAATATGTATGTTTTGTTTCAACTATTGATTGAAATACAATAAATTATCTCCTTTTTTAATCTTGCGTTCTTCTCCCCACTCAGAGATCTAAGTGATTAAAAGCTTGTCAAAAAAAAAGAAACAGCTTAATATTGCATTACCTAAACTCTCCTGCAGGTGTCTCTGTCTCATCACAGACAGACTGTGTTTGTTGCTCTGAGCAGGAGGCTCTGTTCTCGGGACACTTGAGACACTGCTCTTCCCGTCCTCGTCCAGCTCTGAGTAGACATCAGTGAGAGGGACGATCCTCTCTTGTCGTCCCGGCTCCACGTGTCTGTCCGGCTGCAGAGACAATCCTGCGTGGCCATTGGTCCTGCCGTCCACAGAGGGATCAGACACAGTGGGGGACCGGCCCACATCGGGGTCTGAAGGTTTGGTGTCACAGGTGCTGCTGCCGTCCGAGTCCTCGATTTCAGCTCCGATGCAGCTGTACACCATGCTGACCAAGTCAGTGGGCTAGACAAGGACAAAAGAGGAAGAATTAATTAGGCTTTGCATATAGAAGTGCAATTTTATTTTTGGATTAGGTTTGGTAGCCTCCAAAAATAACTAAAATAAAAAAACATGGAAAACATGAGAGGGATACTGAGCACAGCCAGCAATGATTGAGCGTGTTATGTCATGCTGAATGAACAACTGCGAGCAGCTTGTGTGATTCCATTGAAGCACTGACTTTTGAAACTTTAAACCTTATGAATCAATATTGAACATAATAGAAGGGAGATGTTTTATCTAATTCCTCAGTTGTGTCTATTTGAGACTAAATGTATTACATTCTGGATTGTCAAACATTGCAGTCAACTATTGTACCTATAGAGAGCAGACCCATCATATCAATTTACTGGGGCCGGATATCCAACCAAAGGCACAATCATTTCCAATTTAACAGAGTAGTACAAACAAACTAGCCATGTCTGACTTCTGCAGGCCTGATTCTTTCCACAATAACATTGTCTGCCAATTGACAAATGGAGATCTTCTTTCTTCTGTTACCGTACTGTTGGGTATAATGGATATTGGATGATACCCTCGTGGGTACATCTGATCGCCATTATTTGTTTGAAAATTGTGTCACACTTTATATATCGCAGCTTATTGTAACTCTGTATTGCATCTTACACGAGTAATTTGCACACTCTCCATTTGCTGCTAAATCTTAAATGACAGGGTATTGTGACTTGGGACTTTTACTATGTTGGTAACTTGTTATTGAACTGTATTTTAATATGCAGGGGTGCACATAAGTGGTACGCAGGTACGCATGCGTGACAAATATCAGAAATGCGTACTATCACTTGAGTTAGAAAGTGCTTTTGCGTACTTCACACAGACCAGTCCTTCTCAAATAGTGGGGCGTGGTGCAATAACATCCTCCGTTCTGACCCCGGGAGAAACTGTGGCCGCTCTGACAGCTCCGCGAACGCGCGTGCTACCGAGCGCGGACCATAGTCCATGCCTCTCCCCGGTCTCTCCCCCATGCCACTCCCCCGTCTCTTCCCCGTCTCTTCGCCGTCTCTCTCCCCCGTCTCTTCCCCGTCTCTCCCACATCTCCACCAAGTCTCCACATGAGGTGCAGCCAAAACTCAATGAATTAAAGCTCAGGTACCTAAATTTTCGCTTGCAATGAAAATGCAAATGTTATTTGTGCCCAGATGTAATATGTTATGACCAAATCAAACAGAACAAACCAAAACAGTCTTGTTTATTTTATTTTACTTACTTAAGAAAGAGCCCTGTGAGTCATTATTTGACTTTTTGGGCACAGAGTGGATTTTTTTCAATAATGTTTGACTCATTGTATTGAGAAAGACGTGTTAGTCCCACATTATTATTGGTTGTTTTATTACCTTTCCTGTGTGGAAGTTGTATATTATTTTATAATTCTACTGAAGGATTATAATTATACACTGCATTTTTATTGACAAGTGTCAGCGCTCAGATTCTTATGAAATTATGTTTCTATCTGCTAGAGGCCGAGATATCAATCATTCTCTTGACGTTGAATTTCAGCATTAAAAAGCAAGTAAAAACTCTTGATAAAGAACCGCGCAAAAAATATTACCAAACACCTTGTCCTGGTACTCATCTGAGTACCTCACTGAAAAAGTTATGTGCACCCCTGTTAATATGTATGCTGGTAACTTGCACTTTTATTGAACAGTATTTTAATTTATATGTTGCTAACTTTTAACTTGCTTGAACTTTTATTGAACTGTATTTTAATATGTACATTTTAGTAACTTGTACTTTTATTGAACTGTTTTATAATATGTAAGTTATCAACCTGCTCTTTTTATTTGAGCTTTATGTTAATATGCAAGTTATATGATAGTATTGTCAAGGACTACGGATGGAACAAAGCCTGGTGCTAAATCTGGTGCAGCCATCTTTGTAATGTAACTGCACATTTCCCTTAGTGAATTAAACTTGAAACTTTAATTTTCTTAATACCTGTCTTTGCATGAGGCATGGTGGGCTGGCTGTCCTTATCCCATGTGTGGGTATTCCCTGTGTGGACCGGGGCGACGACATGGTGCCATTTTCTCCTGGAAATGTCCCCTCAGCTCTTCCCATGTCCTTAGGATGCTGGATCATGGAGTAGACATTCTCACAGACCCCGCTGATGACACAGACACATCACAGTCAAGGAATCAAGCACAAAATAGACAAAGTATGACATGAAATTTCTGAAGAATACATCAACAATGAGCCTGAACTGATGATTCGTTTATATTTTTCTGGAGTCACAGCTTTATCACTGAAACCGGTGCAGCGCATTGCATCATTTAACCTTGCCATATTTTTTAAGTTGAAAACGCCTCTGCGGTTGAGTTTATGTGCAACTCCCAGGAAAGTAAAAAATAAGGAGCTTTTCTACTTAGTAATTCTTTCTTCTCTGTTTAGTGGTTATGCAACAACTGTCTTATTGTATGCTATGTCATTAAAACTAAGGCTCTACTATAGCTTGAAGCCCAACACTTTTCTCCTACTGAAATATTTATTATGTTTTAATGAGACATTAATTCCCAATCTTGCATTCGTCTCGCACTGTTTTATTCTGGGTCCACTTGATGCACTGACAACTTCTCCTCCCTCCATTGGCTCTAGCTGCCACGCTGCACGCTTACTCTGAGTCCTGATTAGAGATGGTGGAGTTGCGATTCTTGCGAAAGCCTGAAAATATGGACAAGACGCTGCGGCGCTTTTTCCTCCTCAGTGACTGCGTGTGATGAAGGTCTGACAGCTGACTACAGGAGAGAGCAGAAAGATGAGGAGTTTTACTGAAGAAGGGAGACTAAAGAGAGAGAAATTATGGAAATGACATCTACTTTACATCCGGCAGTGGAAAGAAATACACAGAATTTATCAGAGAGGATATTTGGTTTGTTTGTTTATTATGGATCCCCAATAACACAGTCAAGGTTATGCTGTTCCACTTGGGGTCCCATAGAATGTAAAAAGCAACAACACATGAAGTCAGCATGAGATGGCTTTTCATTTCTAGATGGATTTGTTAAAAGAAGGAGAGTGGCATGGATCAGAATGAATGGTTCAGAGCCCTGAATACGAGTCAGCAGTGGTCTGCCCTATAAAAAAAGAAATAGTGCTGATCGTGCATATAACTGCATCTCCAGAGCGGTATAGTAGATTAAGATTAAGATAAAGAGAGATCCTTATTTGTCCAAAAGTGGGGAAATTTACAACACCTCTGACTTTAGCATAATAAAGAAGTATACAATCTCTACCTTGGCATAATAAGTAGCAAGTATAAAGTACTGTGTAAACGAGTACAGGTACAGTAATATATAGTATTTAGTAGGGCTGGGCGGTATAAACGGTATAAGCGGTATGCGGTATAAATTTGGCCCACGGTAGAGATTTTTGTTATACCGGCATATTGCGATAGGTCATTATGTCATCAAATTGCGCAGGCTCTGACGCCAGCAGAAAGGACCAAAACAAACCGGCATTCAGCAGCATTAGCCTAGCACATTAGCCTAGCAGCATTAGCCTAGCACATTAGCCTAGCAGCATTAGCCTAGCACATTAGCCTAGCAGCATTAGCCTAGCACATTAGCCTAGCAGCATTAGCCTAGCACATTAGCCTAGCACATTAGCCTAGCAGCATTAGCCTAGCACATTAGCCTAGCAGCATTAGCCTAGCACATTAGCCTAGCAGCATTAGCCTAGCACATTAGCCTAGCAGCATTAGCCTAGCACATTAGCCTAGCAGCATTAGCCTAGCACATTAGCCTAGCAGCATTAGCCTAGCACATTAGCCTAGCACATTAGCCTAGCACATTAGCCTAGCACATTAGCCTAGCAGCATTAGCCTAGCACATTAGCCTAGCACATTAGCCTAGCACATTAGCCTAGCACATTAGCCTAGCACATTAGCCTAGCAGACACCACTGGAAACAACAGCACGGCTTTCACACCGTGTTTCTGTCTCTGTATTGGTCACAGCGGCCCCAGCGGAGGTAAATACACACACAGCAATCACAGTTTACATGTCTACCTTTCGGCCAATGAGTGTCAAAGGGGCGTAGGCTCGAAGCGCCATCGTGAGCCGAAATAGATCCATGCTTGTGCCGTGTCCGCATCATCTCAGAAGTTTTGTAAAGTTAGCGTCCGATTCAGACTTCCGCGGTCAATAGATCACGAAAGCTACTTTGTTAAACAAAATTAATTGTGCCAAAATGAGCATTTACATCAATTGTTCAAATCAAATGCGCTGTTTTAATGCAGATAAATCCATTGAATCATCCAGTTCACAGCAAGCGCTTAGGGAGCGTCAACAAATGGCAAGACTAGCTTTGTAAACGAACAATAGCTTTTACTGAAGCCATGCATACGCACTAAACTCTGACACTATAAATAATGACCATGTCTAACTGCTACAGATATTATATATTTTAATATTATTTAAAATTGCTTTCACAGTTAATGGTCTTTACTGTAACATACATAAATAATGTATGTTACAGCATTTGTCTCTGACCTGATTTTCAAACTCTTCAAAAATATATATCAGATTCTAATGTATAGATAAGTAACAATCTTGACTATTTTATGCAAGAACCTGCTAAACCTATATTGAAATTCACACACCAAATTATACCGTGATGTATACCGTCTACCGTCTGTGACCCAAATCATACCGCGATATGAATTTTAGGCCATATCGCCCACCCCTAGTATTTAGTTTAGAATGTAAAGGCAGCAACACATGACATTAGCATGAGATTACATTTGATTTCTAGATGTATTTGTCAAAAGAAGTAGAGTGGCATGGATCAGAATGAAACGTTTAGAGAGCTGAATACAAGTCAGCAGTGGTCTGTCCTATAAAAAAAAAGAAAAAGTGCTGATCGTACATATAACTGCATAACAACAAGAGCGGTATAGTAGAAAACTGCAGGTTGGACGTACAGTAGCCTGGTTTCATTTCAGTGAGCAGACTCTGGCTTGATATGTGGCTCAGAGCTTAAGTGTATCACAAAGCAGGAATTAAGTTCTTAAAGTTGTACAAAACAAAATAAATGAACCAGGAGTTGTGGGAGGAGTGTCGTTGGGTGTTATTGATGGTTAAACCGAACATGAGCGACTTTCAAATGGGCTTCTATTGCACATGTTTACAGGTCAAATGCCTTTTGCCTTATGGGCCAACTGTTCATGAGGCATATGCTGCGTTCATATGACAGCAGAAGTTACCTGTCGGGTAGAACTCTCTTGCTGTAGAAATCTGGCAGTCCATCCTCCAGCATATTAACTCCCCCGTTCTCCGAGGAGTGCTTAAACACAAAAAGTGGCACTGATCAATCCACTTTGCCCACAAAAAGCTGAAAGGCGGACAAATGGTATTATTATTATTTCAAATGCCTGGCTGGCACCTCCATATCCACTGCCAACGCAAGTCTATTTGTAGAACAGCTCCACATCATGTTGCCCTAACTGGGTTTGTAGCAATTTAAAAGAGCTTTTTACAAAGTCACAAAATAAACAAGCAGCGAGTGAGAGGGCGCCCTGCAACCCCTCGGGACAGTTCTGCATGATTAGTATTGAAGTCACACGCTCACACATACACACACGCACACATGCACACACACGTTCACACACTCAGACACAGAGAGAGAGAGAGACACGCACACACATTGAAACACACAGAGACACACACACGCACACACACACACACGCATACATGCAACAGCTCTCCGCTTAAAAAAGGATATTTTTAGAATGTGCCATTGGCAAAGAAAACAAGATGAATAACACAAGTTCACTTTACAAAACAAAAAGAATTGAAGCCACTGAAGAGTAAACACAGGTTACTTTCTTACCTCATCTCGAGGAAGACAGACCTGCCCTGCTCTGAATTAAAAGTGAGGCTGACAATAATAACTGCTTTGTCCATAAACTTTAACTGCTGCACTGTAGTATTGTCAATAATCATAAAAAATAATATTATGAGAGAGACCATAATCTCAATATTAAACTCACCAGGTCAGAATGGATGTGTTCGGCTCGGTGGCGGCGTGGGGGGCGTGGCCTGACGTGGGTCACATGCCGTAAAGGTGATCCATTAGTGGGAAGAGTGGACAGACACTCCCAGGACGCAGAGTGAGACAGAGCAGCAGCGTTCGGAACGGCTGGAACCGAGGGAACGGGCGAGGAGCTGGGGTCATCACCTAAACCTGGTCAGTAACATGGTTTTCAGAATAAATAGATACGGACAATTCAAAATATTTATTGTTTTTAAATATGTCCTTTTATGTAACAGGACTCTGAAATATAAGGCTTCATTTCACAGACACAAATTACATTAAAACCAAGATCAAACAATACAGTCATTACCAGCAGCTCAGTCGGGCTAGACTTCTTTCTTCATAAGACTTAATGTGCTTTTTCATGTAATATACAGACTTATAATACGGCTTGGATCTTCTTCACAGCCAAAATGAATCAAAAACATTTCCCGCGCATCCTTGAACCAAAAAAAAAGGGGTTCTTACTCAGTCTGGTAGATACCGGTCGAATTCTTCTAGTCCTTGAACTGCGTTTCTTGATCGCCATAGTGTCCTAAGATCATAAAAGGAAAAGCAGTCGTATGAAAGACGTGTGAGATGAGATAATACTAATATATATGTTTTATGTGGCGCTTTTCAAAGGAGCACAAAGACGCTTCACAAAGATAGAAGACACTCACATTCATTCCTAAACAGTGTTGGGGAGTAACGGAATTCATACAGGTATAATGCCATTACGCATTCAGAATACTCTCTCTAAAGGCACTTATTCCCTTACGTATACTACTTTAAAGTATCTAGAATTCAGTTATTTTCAGAAAAATCACGGGAATGCATAATTCTCACATTACATTTTAAGGTAAAAAAAATAAAAAATAAAACTGGAAAAAAATTGGATATTCTTAAAATGAAAATATTTTGTTTCTGGTTGTTAAATGACAGCTGTTGAAGCACTTTGACTTGTTTTATGTGTGTAAAAATTTTTATGAAAATGATTGAATCATTTAAACATTTATTGAGGTTGTGGTGTTAAATATTGTTAAATTTGCCTTCATAAATGTTTTACATAAAGATTAATTTACAATAAAAAACGCAAAAATGATATTTAAAAGTATTCGGAATACAGGTACAACTTTTACAAAGTTACGGAATACTAAACCAAATACATTTTAGGGGCATTCAGAATTTAGGAACACTGTATTCCAAAGTATTCTACGCAACACTTTTCATAAAATCTAAGCAAAGATAAATAAATATAATAATCCGGTGAAACTAGCTATAGGTTCGGAGGAAGTGGTGAGTATGTAGCTGTTTTTGAAAGAGTTGGGGAGAGGTGTTCTAGTGGGTGGAAGCGGAGAAAATGCGTGGTCCCCTCAGGTTTGGTGAATGGATTTGGCAGTGGGAGAGAGGAGGCTGGAGATGACGATGAGTTAAGTTTGTCACATGTTTTCATTTGCTTTTAGACACCATCCAAAATGCCCAAGTTCAGTAACGGTGATGCTAACTTACTATTCCCAGGCCTCCTCCGAAGTCCTCGTCGGGGAAGTCCAAAGCCTCTACAGCCCGGGACTGTCTGACGGTGCGCCTGCCTGAGCCCGCATCGTCCCAGCGTTTGACTTGTGACACCTGCCGCAGCTAAAGCACCACACAAAACACGAGCGGTGACATGAGGACCAGCGGCGGCCATCAAAACACTCAGAGAGAAGTGCCCTTGTACCAAAAAGCAACAGTACAAAGCAGCAGCTGGCACCGCTCCATGTTTTCCGTGTCGATATGAATAAAACACCAGTCCAAAATCAAAGCAGTTTGAGACATGATGGAGGACAAACCGAGGCTGCGGAAAAACTCACAGGAGATTGAGGAATAAAAGTAAGCGGAGGTGAGGGGAATACAAAACAAGAGGTAGCGCACTAAAAACCTCCCCATATATTACACTCATACTGCTCATGCATCCACGGCTCTTGCTAGTGTCAGAAATACATATTATATTCTTACTGAAAACAAACAATTTCTCATTTCTAATAAATAATTAAATAATTAACGTTGGAGTAACTCGCTTTGAAAATTGAATTTGTAAAAAAAAATAAGTATCTAGCCTGTAGCTCTCACAACAGTTTATCACTACCGCTCCTCACTCAGCCAATCAACTCTCAGTATGCAAAAAAGAAAAGTTTTCTAAGATAAAGACAGCTTGTTGCGTTGTCATTTGTTCACAAAATGTTACTTGATCAAGAAATAATATCCAGATTTTGAACAGCTGAAAATTTGTGCAAAATCGTGTGGAAAAGCATGCAACAAAAACCAAACATATGGACTTTTCACAGTATGAGTCAGTTCGACGCTAAGGGCAACTGAAATGAGTAAATAGTGTTGATGCAGCCGAAAAAGAAATCTGAAAATGATATACTAATCTTTAAGGAGAGTTTAGGGAGATATGTTTAACTCATTGGCTGCCAGCCGTTTTTGATTTTCAAGACCCACATAAAATTTTGTGCTATGATTTATTATGTGAAATGTAGATTCTGAGAGACTGGACAATCGACTTTCATCAGCAAAAATAAATTTGTTTCTAGCTAGTTTTTTTCTCCTTTAATATCCGGTCGAATACAGGGAAAATTTGCAGAAATCACCATTCTCAGGCAAATACGTCAACGGCAATCAATGAGTTAATGTATTGTTATTGTACATCGGGGGTGTCCAAACTGAGAAGAGTTTAGACATGATTGTTGTACATTTCTTCCATCGGCTGTTCGAGAAACGTTTTAGCATTGAAACTTACATTTGTCTACTCCTACAAAGAAAGCATGCAGTAAAGAGATATTACCAGTACCAGGGTTTTATGACTGGTATAAAGTTCTTGAAGTATCTGGTCCACTATTGAGTTTGTCAGATAGGAGACCACGGACAACTTCACTTCCCTGGAAGAAAAACAGAAGCGAAACTTATTTTTCCTGATCCATTTGTCTTTATCAGAGTTTCTTGAACAGTATTTCTCACTCCAGGGCCTTGTTGATGTCCTCCGCTGCCCTCTCCATCAGGGCGTTGCGAATGGAGGAGCGGGGAATGGACACTTGTTCAGAGATGGAGGACAGGGGGGGGCTGAGTCTCTCCGCGGCCGCACACGACAACGGACACAACTCACGGCACAGAGAGACCATGGAGTCCACAACGACCTGAAAGAACAAAGACACTCTGGATAAGATTGAATTATTCATACAGTTATCATCTGCCTTCCTTTGTATGTGATATTTTATTAATGATAACACAGGCGCTATTCCTTTTAAAAGACAAAGGAGAAAGGTACACATGGATATTGAGACAAGTGGGTAATGATTCTTTGGGGAAGAGTCTAATCTGGGCACACATTTCTTCTGGATTCACCCAATAAATTGCCTGTCTTCTATTCATGTGCATGCACGCTTTTACCCTATAAAACATTATAACACATCTGATAAAGGGCTTTTAACACTGCAGTTATCAAACAGCAATGATTTTTCATAACTTTTTCATGTAAAAATATGGGTTATATGCAGTTAAGTCATATATATATATTTTTCTTTTAAAAAATCACTGTATAACAGACAAAAAGTGAAGCCTCTTATCTGTATAATCCAATACTTCAAGGCTGTATAAGAGATGGAAGACAACTTAAATCCATAGTGAAGTAAATAAAAGAAAATGATATAAGAAAAATTTAGGGAAACTTTTATGTTGAGCAAGGTCTCAAGTATGGTACTTTAGCACCTAAAGGGTAAGATAAGATTAGATAAACTTTATGGATCTCACAATGGAGAAATGTCCACATGATGATAAACAATAAAATGTTAGAATTATTTTACCGCAGTAAATTGATTAAAACTAGGAACTATCCAGGCACTCCTAAACAAAATGTGAGTAAATCTTAATTAAGAGGCCTTTATGAACAGGGCCAAAGCCCGCAGATGGTCTTAACACATGCATCTGTCACCTCCAATCTCTCTCCACAAACCTAGGGGTCATAATGGACTCAGACTTCATTTTTAACAGCCACATCACATCAGTAACATCGGCAGCGTTGTACCATCCAAAAACATTGCCAGGATAAAAAAAAATAGTGTCTAAAGCAGACTTGGAGATTATTATCCAAGTCTGTCAGGTCTCTGCACTGGCTTCCTGTGGCTCAGAGAATAGACTTTAAAACAGCTCTGCTTGTGTACAAGTCTCTCCATGGCCTCGCACCAAAATATATTAGTGACATGTTAGTCCCATATGAACCAGCCCGGACTCTGAGGAGCACAGGGACTGGACTCCTGCTGGTGCCCAATATGTGTATGAACTGTGCTATACACATAAACTTGCCTCGCCTTAATTAAGGTTTACAATGAAAAAAAAAATAAAAGTGAATAAATATGTTCTGAAAATACATTATATGCTGTGACTGAAAGAAAAAAAACAATGAAATGAATTTGCAGGTGTCAACAAACTATTTTATATACCAAATATGAACATGTGAATGCATCAAATAACACAATTACAGGGGCTTTATATGATGATGAAAACTATGAAATTATCTATTCCTTCTTCTTAAGTCGCTGCACATAGCCTGAGGTATATGATAATGAATATTAACAAGAGTAGGAGTGCTAAGTGTTACCTGCAGCTCTTTGTCAGCAGCCTTGGCCAGCTCTCCAGCCAGTGTGTCCAGTCTCTGTCTGACCGGGCCGTCCACAGACAGAACATGTGCCAGCTCACACAGGGAGGGGTACAGCTGATGGACCAGAGGAACACACCATCACCAACATGAAAGCAAGCTACACCCAGGCAGAAAACCCAACACCTCAAGGTGTTTTAGGCAAATGAACACCTAGAGTCATTACACATCAGATTTGTGGGGCACCATAGATTTCAATTCATAACATTCAGCAAAAACACATTTTGCTTGTGTCGGATGCTGGTTATGAGAGTTGCAGAATAATTAATGGTATGGTATGTTTTTAATTTTTCAGGGACAGTGTGCAATAAACATTAGCTAAGAGGAGAGATGTATTGTACCAGATTGTAGCAGCAGCGCTAATTTACACCTGTAGTCCTTGAGCAGGTTGTTGTAAAACAGTAAAAGTAGATGGATACATTACCACACATTATCAGACAAAAATAACAATTTAATTTACCATACAAGTTATAATAAAACCACCCAGCCCCATTCATCACTTTCTCTCACTACATACATCCATGACACAGACAAATGATTAGACTCATAAAACAATATCATCATCAATTATTATTTGACATTGACTTATTATGATCAACATGTGTTCGTTAATGACCTGTGTTTCTCCAAACCGAGTGATATCCATAATTAGTGGTTTTGAATACGTAGCGACCATCATTCCATTACTACAGTACTCACGGCTCTTGAGTTGCGCGCCTCTTTCAGGACCTGTCTGGCGGTCTGGACGTCCTCGGTCTCCTCGCAGCCTTTGAGAACACACACCTGCTGCTGCACCCGCTGGCACAATCGCTCCATCACCTGATAAACCCCAAAAAGACACAAACTATTACTGCACATTTTGAGCCATCACCTACACATGTGGTAAATACGTGATTTTGCTGTTGTATTCTGTAATATCTTTTGCTAAACCTCAATACATCTATAACCAAAATTACCTTTCATTCAATCAAAAAGTACAGAAATGTTAGTCTTTTTTTTAATGAAAGGACACAATATTAAAATTCCAATGTTCACTTTCAGGGCCCCCACACCTGACCACAAACTTGTTTTAAAACTCAATCTCGGTCAAACACGTCAGTACTATATCACAGACTATTTATCATTGGTGACACACAAATACTGCATATTTCTGTTGGATTATAAAACGTATACTCGAACATAGTAACAAATCTATTCCAAAATATGTGACTTAAAAAGAAAGGTATTGCACACAAAAAGGGTTGGCGTGCAAATGCGAAGAATTGTATGAAAAAGAACGCATTGCACACCCAAAAATAGTCCAACATAGTTTTTATTAAGAAGGAGGAAATTGGACGTCTGCATTTGGATGTGCAATATCTACAGTAACTTTGAAACCACATACACATATCATGAAATCAAATCCATGGAAGTTACATGGATTTTGCTAGGTCTAAAATAATGCACGTGTTTTTAGTTAAAAATAAAGTACTATTTGTCACTCGGCCAATCAGCTCTCAGTGTGTACAATATTTTCTAAAAAGATGAAAACGGTATGTTGTAGTGCATACTGATTTATTTGCAAAATGTTACTTAAACAAGATTAACAAAAATTAATGAAACAATTAAACATAACAATAATATTGGTTTTATAAAGCGCTTTTCAAGGGAACTCAAAGATGTTTACAAAGGAAGGTGTTCATTCATAAAACATAAGCAATGAAAATAAAAATAAAAATTAGGTACTCCTGCTATACATGGACCAAGGATCTATGAAAATAACTGGATAGGGTATTACTAGCTTGTAGCTGTCCCACCCACGGGCACAGGGGGCGCCCGTGGTACTGCAGACTAAATTCATGAGGGCTACCCAGAAAAAAGTCCCACAGAACTCAATGTAAACTAAACCAGCTCGACCTCAGCTGACAGAGAACCTACAGCTTTCAGAAATATCAGATTTTGTGGAGATTTTAGTGTCCCTTGTCATCCTGAACTTTTTTTCTTCTTAAATTCTTCGGTTTTCTTTAAATCCACACTTTACTGCGGCAAACTCTGCTCCTTTCCTTCCCGCTCTGACTCCGCTTTGATCAGCAGCCCTGATTGGTCAGAGTGCGGCCGAGCCTCTCTGTGCGCGTGTATGAAAGCCACACACGCGTATTTGCCGAAACGCATCATGGGAGATAATCCACTGCGCAGAACCAGGAGGACCAGACGATGCCCAAATATAGGCGAGTTCAGATAATCTCTCGGTCCCTGTGAAATCCCATGCGCTACTGAGCACAAGACATTCATTTGAATAGGGCGCCATCTTGGATTACCGGTGCTTGACATGGACCAAGGACAAATGCCCACAAAAAAAGTTTAAAATAATTGTAAAGCGCTTTTTGACTCTGGTCTGTGAAAGGCGCTATATACAGTGCCTTGAAAGTACCTTTCAACATTTCGCCTTATTTCAGTCTTCAAACATAAAGATATAAAAAAAATATTTTTTGTCATGAATCAACAACAAGTGGGACACAATCGTGAAGTGGAACAAAATTTATTGGATAATTTAAACTTTTTTAACAAATAAAAAACTGAAAAGTGGGGCGTGCAATATTATTCGGCCCCTTTACTTTCAGTGCAGCAAACTCAGTCCAGAAGTTCAGTGAGGATCTTTGAATGATCCAATGTTGTCCTAAATGACTGATGATGATAAATAGAATGCACTTGTGTGTAATCAAGTCTCCGTATAAATGCACCTGCTCTTTGATAGTCTCAGGGTTCTGTTTAAAGCGCAGAGAGAACCATGAAGACAAAGGAACACACCAGGTAGGTCCGGGATACTGCTGTGGAGAAGTTTAAAGCCGGATTTGGATACAAAAAGATTTCCCAAGCGTTAAACATATGAAGGAGCACTGTGCAAGTAATTATATTGAAATGGAAGGAGTATCAGACCACTGCAAATCGACCAAGACCCGGGGGCTGAATACTTTCGCAAGGCACTGTAGATAAAGATGGCTTACCTACTTAAACTAAAGTAAAGTTCAGCTGTCGGCTTACCTGCTCGGCTGTGCTGGTGACGAGGCCCTGGTGCAGTCTCAGGGCTTGTTTCTGGGAGAAGCGCTGAGTTTGGTTGTTCCTTAGCAGAGCGCGCTGGATCTGCCAAACCAACATCACAGAACAGAAAATCAACAGGAGAAGAGTGAGGATGGCAGATGCTTAAAGAACTGGGGGAAGAGACAAGAGGCGGGCCGCGTGCATCGTAATGAGAAAGAGGTTGACTTTGATTTTGGTGGTTCACTCGGTCGGCGGGAACTCTTCATCATCTTATGTAAATACAAGATGTTTTAAAGGCAAAGTTAAAGAGGTTTGGTTTATCTTCAGGGAACGGCTTTTCTCTCGTGTAACTATTTTTTTCATTGTAGGCAATTTGATTAAAGATCATTAGTCAAAGATGCTAACAAAATATGCTAACAGCATTTCTTATGGTGTAAAACTACAAAATTAACATTGAAATTCTGTTTTTGTTTTAAGTGAATAAACAGGAACATACAGTTAAATCCAGAAATCACGAAGGCATAATGTGATTCAGTGATACATTAATTAACCGTTAATATTAGTAACAGTAACGCCATGTTGAGAAAAAGTAAAACCCTGGAACCATTAGCCAGCTTTTTACTGTTTTTCTACAGGGAAATGTTTTACAGTGTAGGCGGCCATTGTGGAGATTGTAAAACAGACATGAAAATATTGATTTAAATTTCACAGAGCGGACCTTTAACTAATAAAGATTTCCACAGAATTCCTAACCTAATTCTAACCTTCTTAAAGAGGATATAACGTGTCTATATTGTGAAATGTTTCAATTGTATTAAGCTTACTGAACAGATGTTTACATGTGTCAGTAAACATTTACGGTGTTTTGACTCTGTGCAGCCAAGACAAACTTGTGCTAAATGAATAGTATTATATTGGGTAATATTTGTCAAACTTGAGTGGGTGGCTCAGTGGGGGAAGTAACTACAGGTGATAGAAAAAAACTGCTAAAATTGGTGAAATTTGCCGATCCCTATTTTTTACATCATTCAGAAAAGTCAAAGGTTAAAACCAGTAGGGAGACAGTGGTACAACAGGGATGTCTGTTTTTGAATCACAGCCATCAAACTTGAAGGTGTACTTCGTCCTATTTCTCAGGAGCAATAAACAAGGCTCAAGTGTCAAGGAGAAAAAATGACTCTGTATAGAGATCTCGATTTTAGCATTTGCTTTCCTCTGGGTGCTAAATGGTGAAAGATGAAAATAGTTTAACTTGCACTCAAAAATTTGTAAATATCTAATCTCCACATGCAGGATCTTCTTTTGACCTTGGATCAGATGGAAGAATGAAGTAGTGTGTGTGCGTATGTTTGTTTCTGCTAAAATATCTTTTGGTTTACAATTTTATGAAAACAAGTTACGCCACCTTTGATTTAAAGTAAATAATCAATCAAAAGAAAAACTGACGGCGTAACTGTGGGTTTATGTGATGACAAAGTGCCCAATCCGACAGAGGGAAAAAACAATATGCCAATGGTGCCAAGAAGAGAAGAACCACAATATCTTAAATTTGTTATTTACACTCAGAAGACTTTGTGCTTGCCTAATTGCCGGTTGTCATGATTGAACACTGGGACAGCTGGTAAATTAGAGTTTGACAAGTAATGTAAACAATCTGTTAAGTGCTGCTTGCAGGCCAACTAAAAGAACATTTAATTACAACTGTTAATTAAAAGTGACCACAACATTTTCTAAAAAATTATAATAGCTAAGTAGTCGAACAGACTGCAGCTGAGGCAATGCACTTTCACATTGAAGTAAGGATTTCAAACTTCAGTAGACTTATGAACATTCATATTCAATCATTTGTGCGCTGTTTTAATTCTATAGCCCAGGGAAAAACAGATGGTTTTGACAACGAAGCAGTGAGATACAATTAAATGCAACTGTAAAGCACAGAAAGAGAGTTTTAAGCATCACTTTAGAAGACAAATTGCTCAAATCAGTTAACAGGAAAGTCATAATAAAAATAATCTCTGTCAAGGTTTTCCCAGTAGTTATGATGTTAATATTTCATAGAGGTTTGATTCTTTGTTATCAAATCCATAATGAAACAAAATGAGTCTATTTTCTCCTATCCCTTGTGTCCTGTCTATTTAGACAACGGTTATACACAAAGACTAGGGCTGTTATACACGATTATATTGATTATTCATTCTTCAATTCGCTAATTAATTGATTAGATGTTTAGAATATGGGGTCCATTTGACATGTTAGAGAACCCTTGTTATACATTGGGTTGTGTGATCAAAAACACTTTGACGTTTTCATTTCATTTTGTAGTCATACAGTTTTTCTGAGTCATACTGTATAAACCTCTTTTAAGCATGTTTAAGTCTATAAGGTTAAACAAAAAACTTTACTAGATTTCTAAACAACTAGTTGTCAACTATTTCAATAATAATGTATAAGTTGTGATTGTTACAGCCCTAAGCCAAACATTGTCCATTCCCCAAACATGCAGCTGATTTGCCCCTGTTCCCTCAAACATAAATTAACCACATTTAGAGAAGTTATTACTGAGACGAAAACTCCCCACATGATTTCATAAACATTGTTGACAGAAGCATTGTGTCCTCACCTTGGTCAGAGCTTGCTCAGTTTTCTCGGGGGCGCTGCGGTACGCTTGAGAGATGTCGCTGAGTGGGAGGGGCATGTACTGCAGGGTAAAATTACTATATCACAAAAAAAGAGAGAGAAGACAGAGCAGGTTGCATGATTTATACTTCTTATTGTGTGTATGCGTGTGATGCTAACACACAACAAGGCACTTTAACAGCTTGTTTTTGAATTAACAAAATGCTAATTCACCCCACTTTTTGTTTTCAACACTCAAGATCTGCGAGGAAGAATATGAATGGTAAGCGCATAGGGCGAATGATGAAATCTTGAGTAACTCCAAACATTGCACAGTCACATTGTGTAGAATGTAAGATCTGGGGTTTCCTTTTATGAGCCTCGGGTGAATTGATATGTGTACACGGCGCTCTTCAAAAGTCCCGTTTTGGGTGCGAGTGTCTTACTGCTCCATCGCTCGTGCCACGTCCTGGAAACCGGTCGCCGTGGTGTTGTTGCGATCCCACGTCACGCTCCTGAGAGAGAGGGAAAGACAAAGACGGGAGATGAATAAAGAAATACAGATGCAGAAATGATGCTTTTGAGACACTTCTAAACAACCAGGAAAGGAGAGATGGTGTTGCCTTTTTCTGCGCAGAGTTCCCAAGACATCGACAGTAACTTTTACCGACATGACAAGAGTTTTCCCCTTCAATGTGATGAAATTCTGTTTTACCTGGTGTACATCCAAACGGTCAAACCACAACCAACTGTTCATGGAATATAATATTTCCCAGCTTTCACTCATGATCATTAGTTTCATATGTATATTTTTTGGCCTCCAGCACAACTTTAGCTCAGCGTTTTAGACGGAAAGGGGAAAAAGATATATGCTTTGCTAATCAGCCACGGCTCACTGTTTGGCCTTGGGCTGCGTACATGAGATATGCAGTGGGTAATGTCTTCTCTAAATATATAAATAAAGTAAATACAATTATGACATAAAGGCTTAGGTTTAACTCAATTATATATGTTTTAATAGTTAATAGTCACGTATGCTTATCCATTATTGAAAGTTTTTGTAAGTTGTAAATTACTATTATTTCAATTATGTTACTATTTGTCTACATCTAGAACAGGGGTCTCCAACCTGTGGCTCGCCAGCCACAGGTTCAGGTAGCTGCCAAAATAATTCAGAATTTAACACATGAGCTTGAACGATTCACTTTTGAGTATAAATATAGGGTTTTTATGTGTTATGGTATATTTTACATGAGTTTTGTCATTGCATAGATTTTTATTTATGCAAAAAGGAGTAGCTCTCTGCCTCTTCTGTTGTATAAAAGCAGATTTCTGATTGAAAAAGGACCCCTGATCTAGAATAATTTCATCAGCAAACACACCTGGGTTTTGCTGCCATAAAAAAACAAACATGTTGAGAATATAAAGGTTAATGCATAGAAATCTGACAGCCAGAGATAGCGGAAATGTTTTACACAAGAGACCTGGGTTCATTCTTCAAGTCATCCAGAATTAATCCACAGTGTAATGATAATGAGTGTTGGGAGTAATGCCTTACAAACGTAATGTGAATACTGTAATAAATTGCTTTTTGATGTAACATGGTAACGTAAAGCATTCAAAAAAACAGAGTCACCTGGTACAAAGGTAGGTAATGTGCGTTACATTGTAATTTAACCTGAAATGAAATGGTATTTTGTTTTTATACTACCGCAAGAACAGCAGAGGAAAAACAAATGTAAAAGGTAAGAAGACACATTTTACACAAACTTAAAAACAACATTGGATATCTTCAGGTTTCCCTCTCCTTCTTTTCTGTAAATATGTGTTAATCAAATACATACTGTTTTCTCACATTTTTAGCAGAAGTGGCAAAATGTTGTTCCAATTAAGTTAAATACTAACCACATGACAAGCTAACCGATGCTCCCCCGGAGAAAATAATTGCCCACCTATGGTCTAAAAGATATAGCTCACACACACACACACACACACCCACACACACACACACACACACACACACACACACACACACACACACACACACACACAACACAACAACAATTGGACGCTATTTAAGTAGTATAAAACATAAAGAGCCATGGAGAAAGTCCACAGATAATTACCAAGTGGCTGTAAATTGAGATAAAACTGTAAACCCACACAAACTAGCTGTGAAGACTTCGACCGTCTCCTAAAATTATGGATACAGGGACCAGAACCATGAAACTAATGAGATCCAGAGACTTTGGAGCAGCCTTCCCACACGCGCTGTCTAACTGCTGGTTCTAATACGTCACTCTGTCCTTTCATCCATCGTTACCTCCATCATTCCGTAACTCTGCCCTAGATCTTTCTCCCGCAAAACCCCAAATCACACACCCCAGGAGGTCTTCCCTGCTCGGCCCATCAAACTTTACTCCATCTCTCCTCGTCTCCAGCTGGGTCCCCTTCACTCGGCTCCCACACGCACAGGCAATATTCTCGTTTGTGCGTGTTTGTAGGTTATATTGCTCTTTCCATCCAAAGCTCGCATTCTATTTTTGTTTTTTTTTACCAGAGGTTTAAGGAGTATGGAGATGTGTTTTTTACCAAAGAAATGAAACAAAACTAAAAAGCACATTTGAATTAAATTATGGTGAAATAGGCAAACAGCAATGATGCAAGATAAATGGGAAACAGAATTGATAATATTTGGTTCTGGATCTGTCCCTTTGAACTACTGTGGTGGTAGTATTAGCGTCTGCTTCGTCCAACCCCTTTTTCAAACTGTGTCTGATTGTTTATGGTGTATCCTGTTTGACTTCCTTTTTGTGTGTGCACAGGTTTAGAATAAATGAATATTGAATAAATATAGGAATACATTCCCAATGAATACATACATACATAAATATTATCAAATAAAAATGCATAAATTATTGTTCAAGTGTGAAATTGAAAAATAGAGGGCATACAACTGTATCTCTGGTGCGTCTACACTTTATTGCCACCAACAACTAAGTTCATAAATGAATAATTGTTGTAATTATTTCTGCATTTACTTTTAGTGAAAACAATCCAAAACTTTAAATGGGTACTTAGCCTGCATTATGTCTGTACATTATGCCCATGTTGCTAGTATAATGGTAAGCTCTGGCCTTAGTAAAACCTTTGTGCTTTTACTGTTTCGGTTCATTGATGTTGTTCTAAGCAGAGAATCTTTCCTCTCATTGAACTCTGAGTGAACCAGAGTGCAGACCCACCTGAGAGTGGTGTTGATCTGCAGGGCCTTGCTGAGCATCTTGGCGCCTGTGTCCTCCAGACTGTTCCCACTAAGGTCCACTTTCCTCAGGCAGGCATTGGAGCCCAGGGCGTTAACCAGCATCGTGCCTTTCTGACGCAGACGAGAGTCTGCCAGCGACAGAGACTGGAGGGCCTGGGCAGGGAACAAAGAAATATAGGTCATTTAGAATGCCTTCAAATGTGGGGGGCCCGCCGGTGGTCCCTTTGCATTATGCTCTGTTTTATTATTTTATCTGCCCACTGGTACAACTACAACCATCATGCTCGAACATGGGTGTGATAAAATTAAAGCTGTATCCACTGAATATGAACCCTTGTGAGGATGTGAATGTAAATTTCTCCTGTGTGAGATCAATCTTATCTTATGCGTATTCCAAGCACACACATACTACAATATGAGCTAAATTTAAGAATCTATTATTTCCAGTCATTTTTGCGTCAGCAGGGAGAGGGGGATTGTCCAAACCAACAGCTGGACAGTCAAGGAATTTCTTTTTTGAGTATAGATAGTGACTACTTTAAATTTGAATAAATGGATCGACAGAGGCTAAAGCAACATTCACAATTTCTTGATCAAAAAGCATTGACTTTAAAGTTCTCTGTTCTCAGACCGACTCAAGACAATGGAAACCAAGCCTAAATGTTGTATTTCTCTTTTCCTTGAAGGGATAACTTATAAGAGTTGTGCAGAAACTAAAAAATCCTTTTTGCACAGAGACTCATTAGAATTTTAGATTGTGTGCGTGACCATATCCAGGTGAAGAGACGGTGATTGGAGATAGAAAACAGAAATAAGTTGTTAAAAATTCTCCTCAAAGAGACTTGGCGCATGAAATTGTATGTTTTTATGACTGAGCAGAGAAAGTATGGCTAATCGCGGCAAGAAATCACAGAAATGAAACTGCAGTCATGGCTCCGTGAATCAAAATGCAAATATTGTAAAGGAATTATTAAAAATGTGGAATATCATTAAGACTGCTGGAGATTTCAGTGCATGACTTATACCTTATATTAAGGGCACCGAACCGGAGCTCAGTGATACTACACAGTAAGTCGAGAAATGTGAATCTAACTCACAAGTTTCGTTCAAAAAGAAATATGAAAAATGAAATGACTTAAATAAAGTAAGTTCTTCAGTATCATTAACAACAGTTATGCAATTAAAATGACCAACGCAGCAGTCATTTGAATATAATGTTGTTCCCCCCGTGTTGGCACTTCAGATAATATGTGTAGTACCATAAGATAAGAAAGACTTTATTGATCTCACAATGAAGACATTTACAAGGAAACTGCATGATTGTGTTGTATATTTTTCTCATCATTCTTTTAACAGTATAAAGTTACAGCCCACCTTGTCACCAGCTGACACTAACTTGCTTTCTTGTTAAGTGAGTGAATGTGAGAGAAAAGCTGTCGGTTTAAACCATAAAAACTCATACATGATTTAGTGGGTACTTGTCAGGCTGGATTTTCTGACCAGAAAAAGCTGCAGGGCTCAAGAGTCGTGCACATGATGAGGAGAAACATGTGCCGTGTGTGAATGACGCAGCACTTTACCTTTATGCATACTAAAAGACAGTGCCATCTGTTAGTGCCATGTGAAACTACTCGGACTCTGAGGAGCACAGGGACTGGCCTCCTGCTGGTGCGCCAGGGTCAGGACTAAACATGAGGAGGCAGTATTTCAGATTTATGTAGAAAAAAACTAGAGTCGTCTTCCTGAAAATGTGGGAAATGCTTCTATTCTGAAAATACGGTATTGAAATCAACATACAACTTGCATACAACTCAAGGATTATTTCTTAACTCTTTTTAATGTGCCGTAATTATCTATGATTTGAATTTTTCTTTAGTTGTTTTGTTAAGCACTTGAACTGTGCTAAACAAATAAACTTGCCTCGCCTTGCCAAGTACGCTGCGTAAATATGTTTCATCCAGCTACAACCGGACCAGCATTTTGACTGCTGTGTTATCCATTTTGCCTTTGAACGTATAGTTTTAAGGCTTTGGTTTAGCACCCCATGTTTTTGATAAGAAGCGTATACATTCATTGAAAGGTACATTCCTCGAGTTGCTATTTTACCGTTCAACATTTTGAAACGGTCACACAATTTTGTGTGATGCAACTCACACAGTCTTCCTCTTGCACCAGATGAACTAGTTTCTGCAGTATCTCATCCAGCAGCCTGAGGAAAACAGGGGAACATCCATCATTAGTGCATCTGAGCCACATCTGCAGAGAGTGTGTGTGAGTGTGTGTGTGTGTGTGTGTGTGTGTGTGTGTGTGTGTGTGTGTGTGTGTGTGTGTGTGTGTGCGTCCTGTTGCCACCTACCTGCCCTTGATGTTAAAGTTCTTCCCCAACATCAGGTGTTTGAGGCTGGGATGGTGAGAGAACGCAGGGACCACCGCCAACAGGTCTGCATCCAAACCTGAGCACGACACCGCATTAGTATTCATGAACCTTACAGACGGCCGCAACAGTGTTCTTGATGAATCTATTTCTATATATTTAGTTTTTTATTCAACCTTTATTAAAGGTATAAAGGAGGATTTTCCCATATTTTAGGAAAGAACCGCCCTTTCTACTTTTTGAACAAAACTCTCTGCTCTTATAGGACAAGGACGTATAAACAGAATGATTGACATTTGGGAGGACCAATAGTGTTGATGATCCACCCGGAAGTAGAAAATCCTCTTGTATACCTTTAACAGAAAAGTCCCATTCAGATTAAGAACCTGATTTTCAAGGGAATCCTGGAAAAAAGTCACACACAGTTACAGATACAATTACAGATTATAAAAGCAGTTACATTTCAATGAGGACGTCTCAAGTTCTCTCAATATGGATTTAAAAAAATTCAATGAAATAAATTTGGAAAATTTCCAGACTTTTTGCAACACGTTCCATGTAAAAGGAGCTGCATATACAGTAAAAAGCCTTTTTTTCCCCACTTCTGTGTGGGTAAAGGGAACAGAATTATTTACTGATATCATGTTGAACTATAGTTAATATATAAAAGGAGATTCTTAAGTAAAAAGACTGAGTGAGTAGGGTGACCACTTTGAATTGTAGGCTGTAATAAAACTGGGCCACGTTATGGCAAGGCAAGGCAAGGCAAGGCAAGTTTATTTATATAGCACAATTCATACACAAGGCAATTCAAAGTGCTGAACAGAACAAGAAAGCATTAAAATCATAAATAATCACAGTACATTAAAAAAAAGATAAAAAATATAAAATCCCTCAGTTGTATGCACAGCTAAACAGAACTGTTTTCAACCTTGTCTTAAACATTGTCAGAGAGGAGGCCTGTCTCACATCTTCAGGAAGACTGTTCCAGATTTTAGCAGCATGAATCTGAAAAGCAGCCTCCCCATGTTTAGTTCTGACTCTGGGCACTAACAGGAGTCCAGTCCCTGTGCTCCTCAGAGTCCGGGCTGGTTCATATGGTACTAACATGTCACTAATATAGTTTGGTGCGAGGCCATGGAGAGATTTGTACACAAGCAGAGCTGTTTTAAAGTCTATTCTCTGAGCCACAGGAAGCCAGTGCAGGGACCTGAGGACCGGACTAATGTGGTCGTACTTCCTGGTTCTAGTCAGGACTCGAGCTGCTGCATTTTGTGTACTGCACCTGTTTTACAGCCTGTTTGGACAGACCTGTGAGCAGGCCATTGCAGTAGTCCAACCTACTGGAGACAAATGCATGGATAAGAATCTCCAAGTCTGCTTTAGACACTATGTTTTTGATCCTGGCAATGTTTTTTAGATGGTAAAAAGCTGCTGATGTTACTGATTTGATGTGGCTATTAAAATTTAAGTCTGAGTCCAGTATTACCCCTAGATTTCTGACCTTGTTTGAAGGTTTTAGGGAGAGAGACTGTAGGTGACAGATGACGCTCTCTCTTTGTTTCTGGGGACCAAAGACAATCATTTCAGTTTTGTCTGCGTTTAGCTGAAGGAAGTTGTTTTGCATCCACTCACTGATCTGTTGG
Source organism: Knipowitschia caucasica (assembly GCA_964034765.1). NCBI lineage: Eukaryota > Metazoa > Chordata > Actinopteri > Gobiiformes > Gobiidae > Knipowitschia > Knipowitschia caucasica. The sequence goes on along the minus strand of OZ035836.1, from coordinate 18,733,158 downwards.
ATACAGTGAAGGAGTGAGTCCACTGGTCCATGTTCTCCTGCAGTCAGTGAGACATAGATCTGAGTGTCGTCTGCATAGTTGTGATAGGACACTTTGTTTCTGCGTATTAACTGACCTAACGGCAGCATGTAGAGATTGAACAGAAGAGGTCCCAGGATCGACCCCTGTGGTACTCCACAGGTCAGGGCCATATGATCTGAGACACAGTCTCCAATCTCCACAAAGTACTTCCTGTCTTCAAGGTAAGACCTAAACCAACTTAGGGCGGTGCCAGCGACTCCAACCCAGTCCTCTAATCTCTGTAAGAGGATCTCATGGTCGACGGTGTCAAAGGCAGCACTCAGATCTAACAAGATTAAGATTGAGACTTTGCCTGCGTCAGTGTTCAGCCGGATATCGTTTGTAACCTTGGCGAGAGCAGTCTCAGTGCTGTGGTGGGGTCTAAAGCCGGACTGAAACATATCAAATGAGTTGTTAATTATAAGAAATCTAGTAAGCTGTAGGTAGACAACTTTTTCAAGGACTTTCCCCATAAATGGCAGATTTGAGATGGGACGATAGTTGTTAAGTACCGTAGCATCGAGACTGCTCTTTTTTAGCAGGGGCCTGATGACTGCAGTTTTCAGGGCCTTTGGGAATATTCCAGAATGAAGGGACATGTTTACTATCTGTGTGAGTGAAGGTAACAGACTGCTCAGAACAGACTTCAGAAATCTAGTGGGTAGTACATCCAGGCTGCATGTGGAGGAGCTCAAACTGGAGATTATTTCTTGGACAGTTATGCAATGGGACACGGTGGGACAGCTGTGATAAATGAAACGTTTAAGCTAAAGACTAGGGTGGATGATTTTTAGAGTTTATTCCAAAAATGGGGGTCTTCATATTCCCTGTGTTACCTCTCCGAATACAAGAGTTAAAATGTTGATGTGCAAGGGATATTTACGCTATCAATATTTCAGTCCATGCAGGTGTCGTGCCAATATGTAAAGTGTATTGGAGGATTATCTACCAAAAAAAGATTTATAGTGCATCATTAAAAAGAGAAAACAAAGCTGATGGAGGAGGCGAAAACAGCTGAGAATGCTTTTCAGTGCAGCATTATATAATCATAATAGTGGCCTTGTTGTTTGTTTTCCGTACAATTGCTCTTCCCAAATACAGAGCAACCAATTAACCCTGTCTTCCACTCTCATACTCATCTTCAAAAGGCTCAGGAGGGGAGATGGTTGCCATGGTGAAATCAACCACTAACTAAAGACGCACAGACTGAAGTATATGTGCAGAAACTTGTACATGCTTCAAATATGAATAAAGAGGGTTAATCAAAAGGAGAATCAGCAATCTAATGTAGGACAGAAGCCAAGTGAGGACAGAGCCATTTGTTTTTGCATTTTACGTATGAGCCAATATCTATATTAGTAATGTACTGTATCTTCATCTTTATATGTCATTGTGAATTCAGGAGTAATCAAAAACAAACTCGAGGAAAATGAAAACCCTTCTTACTACATTCACAAATTGATATTAAATTGACCATTCTCTCTAATGGTTATCTACAGATGTAAAGACATACTTTTTACATATTGCTCAACAGTGAGGTTCAATGAATCAACTATAATGTGAAAGAGTGATATGAGTGCAATGAAGGGGTGTGTCCATACATGCGTCGATATTCTACACTGAGGCAAGTGCGGAGATCACATTTCTATACTTTAACTACATACAGCCTGCTATTTAGTAACTCAATTCATTTAATCAATGCTATGTGTATGCATCTTATGTGTAAACAAAGAACTTTCTGTGAAGAAGCTCATGCACAAAGATTTCTGGAGAGCGCCAGGATCTGTATTGGTTTTACTATAATGTACGGCATGGCTTAAAAAAATACATATGTGATGAGAAAACCCTTCTCACAGTAAGAGACATGTTAAAGGTATTACTGAAGCAATGTAGCCTGGCTAACGCCAGACTGCTGTGTGCGCTCGAATCCTTTCGAACGACGAAATATCACTTGTGATATTTAGTCTGGCGTTAGCCAGGCTAGAAGCAATGGTCATATCTAGTTCAAATAAATATAGAAGGACAATATTTTGTTCCATAATGTATCAAACTGCAGGTTATACTGCAGGTGAAGTAATTACAGAACCAAGCAGGTGGGGATCAAGCCTTAACCAAAAAGTTGTCTTGCAAGGAGGAATGACAGCTAACCCAATACAGCCTGTAATACATAAACCAATATTTACGACAACCCAAGACCCTCCAGGCATACAGACCTTTAGCGTGGCTTTGCTTTTACAAGAATGCAAAGTGAATCTACAAAAGGTGACATTGTGCCTGGTGCAAAGGCAGAACAATAGCACAGACTGTCACAGCTGCAGGACAGACATGTGCAGCCTTGTCTCTCACCATTATCCGAAATGTCTAACGTGGCCACACAGGAGACTCGAGGAAACAGCTCCTGAATGACTGCCGCTCCGGCCGACCGCAGCTGGGAGACGACACACAAGCAAAGCATGATGGGGGACACTGCGACCCTGGAGCACTAATATTTGGCGGCACGGGTGAATACATCCAAAGATGGCATACCTCACAGCTGCTGATGTCCAGGTGTAAATCAGCGATATGGGGGTTATTGGACAGGCCCAAGAACAAAGCCCTGCAGGCCCAAGAAGGAAACAGACACAAGCAGAGAGGAAAGAAGGAAGAGGTTTAAGTGAGCGGTGAGCATTCAGGAGAAAGCAGTGGCAGCAGTGATTAGTGCAGTGTGCAACAGAGGAGCACGTTCATCGATACACACATTTATTCCTCCCGTCATCGTTAGTTTAAACAGGTGGAAAACTCACACACAAAAATTCCAAAGTCGATGTGGAACTAATATGATAGACTCATTACATGCAAAGTGAGATGTATCAAGCCTTTATTTGTTATAGCGTTGATAATTATGGCTCACAGCTTTAAAAAACCCTGAATAAAATTTGAATATTTTGAAAATGGTCTTTAAACTATAATTATCTAAATGATAGCAAACAAAGGCTTGGCATATGTCACTTTGTGTGTAATGAGTCTGTATCATATGTTGGTTCCATAACTGAAGTTAATGAGCTTCAAACAATATTCTAGTTTTGCAAGATTCACCTGTGATCAAGCAAAAATAATGATTTAGACTTTAGAAGCATCATCTAATCAAACTGAAAGTTGGGTTAAAAGTGGAACTCATGGTGTTGTCATGGTGATTAAATACGCTGTAAATACTGATGGAGAGGCTTGGTCAAGATCATTCCATAATGGGCTTTTGGTCTAGTTGTGTCTGGATTTACGGTTCTAGTCCTGATCCAATCCAGGTTTAAGTGAGGACACTATAATCCCCATGTTGTAATTATGACCAATACCAATATTTATTGTGACCAATTCCATGCTAATTCTGCACAAGGACACGCAAGGCATTAAACATTATCTCGATATGATAAAATTTGAATTCACCATTTTATCTGGCGCCCTGTACTGGATTTAGGGTCGAAAAACAAATCAACTAAAATGTGCAAATATCCACCCGGTGATAAGTATTTTCAATCATATCAAATCTTCTATCTTATCCAGCGTGTTTGTTCTTGCTCACATAGTCAAATACAAATGTGCGAAATCCTAAAATGCTATTATGCACCGAGGGCCCTGCAGTTTCAGTCCTGACACAAAGCATTGGCGCTTTCACAGCTCAGTCGGTGGCACTACAATGACCACCCAGTGACGAATCACACCAGGAGGAGGTAATGAGAAGCGTTGTGTGGGGAGTACGCTCGCTGCTGCAGCCGCTTTGGACCAGGGCCATCGATACAGCTCACAATCATCTCAATTGTTGGCACTTTGCTTTGTTTACTCTTTTTGGCTCTAATTTTGTAATGGACACACATACAAAGCAGCAGCAAGCCTCATGGGACGCTGCAAAGATCCAAGGCTACTGTTTAAGCAGTTTATGTGAAGGCCAAGCAGCTAAACCAAAGAAAAATCAAATTAGAATTCAATAGGATATATTATTTCCAGTGATTCACATTCCTGAAGAGAGCAATTTGATAATTACTGTCTTAGATTAGCTAGAAACAATAGAAGAAAAAGGATTACAGTTGTATTATTGCACAAATCTTTCCATTTAAAGTCGTATGCAAAGTAATAACAGCATAAATTCAGCTTTGGATAAAACTAAAATATGCCGCCTGCGTCCTCAAGAGGAGGGTAGTGTCTTATACGCATGGATTGTCATGAGCTCCTTTTATCCCAAATCTTCAGAGACAATTTCAGTGCAGTCAAGTTCCAGCTCAGTAATGTTCTCATTTTAAAACCATTTTCCCCCCACACTTCTATTTTTAGCATGTTGATAGAAGTTTAAGGCACTTTTAAAGGCTTTAATTACGCTGTATGGGCGAACACTATAAACTTGATAAATTAATGAGACAGTTGGGTAAGTTTAGCGTAATTTTCCCAACATATTACAATGCCAATTAGGAAGTAACCGAAGCTATTCAGATTATCAAATTAGAAAGTGTCATTAGGACATATTATTTTTGATACATGCGATACAGGCTTTACTTTAACTCAGTTGCATTGATTATTTGATTGACTTTGATTGTTTGGGATACAGATATACATAACTATCATTTGCATCAAGACATGTTCCAATAGAAGCCTTATTAAGGTTAAAGCAGGGGTACCAATTATCTAACGATAAAACATGTGTAACTATAAACAAAATCCATAGTTTGGTTTTATCAGTAGTCTCCACATGCATGTATTTTGTGCTTTTATTACATCTTTGGATCAGCTTTTTCCAACAGAAACATTTGTGACTGTCAAGTTTGTAAAAGATAAGATATTTTCTAAAAAGATTAAGACAGCATGCTGTGGTCTTATTTTGTATATATTTTTGTATAAATAGGATTGGGGAGAATGCATGATGTATTTTCTTACAGCTAAAAATATGTGCCAGGTTTGAGCAAAAATACTGTTTTCCACCCGTGTTTGTTTTCTCTTTCAGTTTGGACAAACCGCATGTATTATGAAAAAAAAAAGTTTGGTCCCCCAGCTGTAAGGTTTTGCTATACTTGATTGTTCCCGTAGCAACAGCTGATGTTTTCTATTGAGCAGGTCTCTGAAGGATTTCACTATTTCTACTCAAAGTGTGTGATCAAGGTTATAATCCGTGATATCCTTGATCACAAACAGCATAGCAACACATAGCAACACTTAAAAAAAAAAAAAAAATGTGACATACCGCAGCGAATCAGGCGGGACTTTCATGGAGGCCAGGCTCACGTGGGTCAGACTGAACGCCGAGCTGAAGAACTGACGGAAAGTTGGCAACGAGTCTCGAACTTTCCTGCAGCGAGACACAAAACAAAACAGGCTTTAAGTTAAAAATGTGCAGAAATAACAAAGCGGGAGGGCGTTTGAGGCAGACATGAGTAAGGCAGATAATGACACGAGGTGGGAGGATGATGACAGACGGCGAAAAGATGACACGCTTATCGACAGTGGCAGGAAGTCAGAGAGAGAGAGAGAGAGAGAGAGAGAGAGAGAGAGAGAGAGAGAGAGAGAGAGAGAGAGAGAGAGAGAGAGAGCCCACAGCTGGTATTATTCTAAGCAGACACACTGTGATAAGGTGAAGTTGGCATTAATTACTGCCACGAGTTTAAAAGGTAATTCTGACCAATTAGCCAGCCATCTGCCCTGACGCGGGAGCCTGGCAGCGGCACAGGCGGCACGACAGGGAGCAGCATTGAGACTGCGACATAACAGAGCCATCTCAGGACGGCGTCAGAGAGGGCTGCTTTTAGGAGCTGTCAGAGAAAGTGCAAGGACCACCAAACAAATCGATGACCACAGGGGGTGAGGAACAGAGAGGCAGCGTGGGCAAGCGCCAAATAGAGCAAGATTGGCGATAACCACAACGCCTTCCGATGAATCTGATTTTTTTAAGTCACACATGGAGCGACAATTAGACAATAGTTTGTATTTATGCATTTAGGCTGTTTGTCATGTTTTGTTTGTTTAGGTCTATATCCTTTTGGACGTATACATTTGATGGATGTTTTTCTTTGTTCCTAACTTAAATATATGTTAGACACTGCAGCCATACAGGACAAAGTTTGATACTGTATTATGAAGAATTTAATATGAAATTATGAGACGTTATTGTTTTCAGTTACTCCTTTGCTAAATCAATTAAACTTATTGATTAAATATGATCAGAGATAGGAGGGTTTGAAAAATATATGTTATTTATGTATGTAGTTTATTTGTCATTGTTTGTTATATATTATTTATAAGTGTATGCATGTTTTATTCATCTGATGCAGAACCGATTTTTACTCAATGTTTGGGGTTGTTGTAAATATGCATTCAACTTAGTTCTGTGGCACATTTACAACAGCGCTCGCAGCCCAAAGCACAAACATGTCAGAAGAGAAAAATACAGCAAATTCAATAATGCAAAAATACATGTCAAAAATCAATCTTCTTTTTTCATTTTCTACTGGCTGGGGTTAAAAGCTAAGGCTTACAAATGTATTTCCAGAATAGATTTGAAAAGGATAGAGTTGTATTATTCAAATCAATACAACTCAATATAAACATGGTGCATGACGCTCAAAACAACCAATTTCTTTCGATGTTTTATCTTTAACTATTTCACCTTGTTGTCATTTTCAGGACATCTGCAGCTGCTCCCAAATTGTCCCGGTTTTGAATCCGCCGCATTTGCGTGGCACAGCTGTCTGATAGTTATGAGACTCATAATGCAAGAGCCTGAGAGCGTAACCAGCCATCAATGCACCCTCCACTGTAATGTCTGTTGAACCAGGTCCAGGCTGCGAGTACAACCACCACACCTGACCCAGGCTTTTGGATCTGGGACCTGATCATAACATTTGATCCACACACTAATGAGACACTTAGCTACAACCAGCGACAAAATAATAGAAATTTCAAGAGCAAATAAATTGCTCTCTTTAAACGATTTCACTTATCATTCATGGAGACAAATTCAAAACTAAACTTTAACAGAGTGAATTAGCACATTTACACGGTTGAATTTACATCTGCAAAAGGTGTCTCTTTTCAGTACATAATCACTGTGTATTACTAAATCATATCTAAATGAGACATATTATGCAAACGTTTTGAGCTTTTAACCATGTCCAATATGGTTAAAAACAGACCTAGAGTTGCTTTTAGATTCATACTAATAACTAACTTACATGCAAACTTGTAACTTGGTCCATTGGTCTAAAAGCTCCTGTCTTAGAATGCCGTCATTGTGCCACATTGACATGAGGCTCAGAACAGTTGTTTTGCCTTTTAAAACAAAAGTTGTGCCCCTAATTATGTTTTTTATTTTTATTTTTTCAGGTGAATAACATTCTGCCTGTGTTTGAAAAAAAAGCAGTAAAAACTCCATCGGGCAGGCTGATAGCATTGTTTACCACTCTTGATACTTGTTTCATCATATATTTTCAAATTAAGATATTAATTGACATTCTTAAACATGCCAAAACAAATGAACGGCCAAAAATAGGTTTGATGTATGCCTAATATTTCTTCTTAAGTAGTAAAAGTCACTAAAGGTTGGCAGAGATAATGCATGTGCAACTATGCTGATATGAAATATTAACAAAATCAATAGTGTTGGAACTTGATAAGAATGAAACCATTTCTGACCCCTGCCGGCTGCCTCTGCGCGGATCACCCCCCGAGGAGGAGGTGTTTTGGACTCATTTGTTATGATTAGCATGCAGCCTGTCAACACGCGCTGGATCCAGAAATGCTTTTGTCGCATAAGCAGATACGGTGTCAGAGTGTCTCCGTGAAAACAGCCTCCAGAGAGCTGCCTCAGCGTGTTACCCCCGCGCACACGTCTGTAACCCTATATCTACATCAGAGGGGCTACAAGTGCTCCGTCTCTGTATTCAGAAGCAGCAGTCTGGCGGGCCTTATCACTGACACACAGGTTGGCCTCCTCATGTTTCAACACATCTTAACTATTTGACCAGCAGCAGTGACCCACTGAGCATTTAATGACATGAAACTGACGCGGGCAGGAGGGGTGTGGGGTGTGGGCAGACAGACAGAGAGAGTGTGACGGCGAAGGGGAAGATATACACATGACGTTTAAGCTGTACTCAAACTTAACGCATTGACTGCCATTGACGAATATGTCTGAGACCCTGGATTCGACTGGGGATTACAGGACAATAAAAATAGCTAGAAAGAGACTTATTTTATCTGATCAAAGTAGACAATCCAGTCTTTAGGAATCTGGTTTCATAATTTCACATAGTTTTAGGAAATGACATTCTGTGGGTCTTGAGAATCAGTGAAATCATCAAAAATGGCTGACAGTCAATGGGTCAAAGAAGCAACAGGGAGACAAAAGATGCAAAAGATCAGAAAATTGCATGTACTGTATGTAATTGCACTAGGACTGAAAACTTGCACTGCTTTTAATTTGATCGTACATAATATATCATGCACATTTACAGTCTTTTGCACCACCTGAGTGATACTAATTATGCCAAATGTGACATATAAATTTCTCTATTGTGAGATCAATGAAGTCTATCTTATCTTATGGTGATGTAAATGCATTCAAAGCTGCAGTGGAGTCTTAACAAACAGTCCATTGCACATTACTAATGCAGAGAAATTAAGTTTATATATAGGGCAGTTCATTTTGCGTTATTGGTAGTAAAACAGAGGTTTAATAGCTTCACCGCTAAAACTCAATATTGTTTTAGGGAATAATATCGCTAATGTGCCATGTGTTTTTCTGTGGGGAAGCTTTGAGTGCCTCGCTGGTAAGACTCATGCTTTATTATTCAAACAAGGAAGTAGCTAAAGAAGATTTGGTGCACAATGTTAGCTTTCATGGACAACAGACAACAATAAACAAAAGATCATAAGTTATAATTACGTATGTTCGAAATATACATTAAACCCTGTCCCTTGTCTTAATCAGCTTCAGGACTCCATTGAAAAATAGTTTATTAATCTCAAAGGGAGTTACCTGATTAGATAAAGGGTAAATAAAACAAACCTAAAAATAAAAATAATAATAAGTAAATAAAATTAATTATTTAAAGTGAAAATGTGTCTTAAAGGAGCAGTATGTAAAAAATCTGGGCTAAAGAGGTACCGCAACCTCTCCCTCTCTCCTTGACTCGGCCAGATATGCTGGGACCATAACAACTGAACAGACAAGAGTTTTGTCAACAACAAATCTATAACCAACACCTTTTCCACAAAGGCCACGATAGATATGCTTTTTTTTTTTATTCCTTTTTTTTTTTTCCTTTGTCATTAATGATTTGAGAATTGAAACAAGAACTTTTTTAGTTTTGAGGCCACATGTTACCAGTGAGATTAGCTCGATGCTGTGAGTTCTGGCAACCCGGATCACAGACTTTCTCATTGGTAAAACAGTGGAGAGCGGGACATCAAAATGAAAACCAGATTTAAGGGCTAAATATCTCGGCTGAACTACTGTTATCAGTTAAAGAAGTATTGGAAAAGAGCACGGTTAATTAATGCCTTTTGACAGATTAGGGCCATTTAATGACTACTTGACATGCACATTTTACATATTGCTCCTTTAATTATCAGATAAAGATAACATTTACTCACAGTACATAGTAAGGCAGTCATTAGTATTGTTCAGACTTTCCCGGAGATTGGCCTCACTGGTGATTTATTCCCCACAAGTAACTTTTAATTGAGAAACATTAAACCCAAATCCTGCATAGAATAGAGATGAGACTGAAAGATCACAACGAGGTCATAAGTGATGTGACAGATTGAGTCAGATCCCGGAATAATACAAATCTGAGTGGAGGCCAGGGATGGAATCAACGATTGCATCTAAATTTAGGCTCATTTTTCACAGAGTTATTTCAGTGTAATTTGGTAATATGATTCTGTGAGTGGGGAAGCTCCTGGGCTCTCAGGCGAACGCGAGATGAGAGCGGCGCCTATTCCTGCTGTGGAAGTAAACACGGTGCAGAAATAGAGTGGTGATCCGCGTTCATGAGTCAACTGTAACTGAACGTGTTAGCAAATGAACATGTGTAAGTCAAAACGCTCCCACGTGGAAAACGCGCTGCTAGGCTACGGTCAGGTCCGATGGGCGAGCGTTTCATTATGCTAGCCAATCACGGAGCGTTATGGAGTCACAAGGGGGAAATATGGGGTTAAAAAAGTACATTGTGATGGAAGAAACCCACCTGTGAGCGAAGGTGTTCTTAGACAAGTTTAAGTAGGAGAGGTCGGCACAGCAGCCACGCAGCAGCGCCCCGAACAGCTGTCGATAAACCACAGGAAATGAGACAGGGTAATTAATCACATCAGGTAAACGCCAAATTAAACAATAATAAAGTCATGGTACAGGCTGGTTGTGTTTAAATTATACAAGCATTTGGATTTCACCTATATTTCCAACATATCAAGATTTTTATCAGACATTACATGCATTGGCATCCTTGTAAGCTCATGTATTTCCCTGCCCTTCATTTTACAGTAAATTATTCACTGTAGATTTGAATGAACAGTATTTTTGCGCACGATCTAAAGCTGTATACTCATTTACTGTATATCTCCTCTTGCATTTGGAGCGTCTGTAGAAACCATGGACTGTAAATATGAATAGAAACGCGTATTTTAGCCATTATTTGTCAGCACCGAACCTCCAAATGAATGTACAGTTTGTAGCTGAATATTGTTGCGCCGTTGCATTTCCAGTGTTTGAACTGTTTGATTCTCTGATCCGTGTTGGCGAGTCGACAACTTTGTAAAGTCCTCGGCGATAACGACCGTTGGGATTTTGGGCTATACAAAAGTAAACGGAATTGAATTGAAAAGGAGTACAGGTGATTTACCACATAATCACATCTAAAGATTTCAAGTCCTATTTTGATTTTTATCGTGATTCCTACAGTTAATATCTTGATAGAAATGATTAAGACATAACTTCTGCTGTCTCTGAGAGATTACACTTGGTGGTTTTATCCATAATATTCATTCAGAGCATGACAGAGGCTGAGAGGAAAAGTTTGGGTTGACCTGTTTTTCCCAAATTCCAACGTATCGGGATTTTTTATCAGACATTACACAAATTAGCATCCCTAGAGGTCATTTTTTATTATGCTATATTTATTATTTTTTCCTCCATATAATCTAAAACTGTATACTCATTTAAATCTCATCTTTCCCATTAGTTTGAAGGTAAAAGATTGCTCTATCAATTGCTTTCTGCACCACGCTGAAGAGTTAAGCAGTAAATCTTTCTTTCATCCATTAACGTGCATATGAGATTACACAGTCTATGGAAATTACCCGTCCATCTTGTAACGATAGTGCTCAAAAGTGGGAATAAAATGCTTTGAAATTTAAAAAAGTGAAATGCATTGAGCGATATGAGCCAATTCATCTTGAAATAAAGGTGAAATATGTGTGTTTGTCAGACGGGGTGGAGCTGCTGCAAATATAATCTACCTCATTTCACTCAAGACTTAGGGGAAAAAAAGGATAGATTTGCAACGAGGTCAAAGTGTAGGACAAATCTATTTTTCCGGGGGCAGTGTCATCCATCAAGCGAATTGACTCATCGACCATTGGCGGCACAGATTAGAAACAGGAACTTATTAATAATTAAATTCAAGAGATCAGCACAAAAACAGACACGTTTCTCCTTGATAGTTCCTCTCCTTGAGTGTTCACGACAATTATCACAACAAGAGGCACTAAAGGATGAGATAATAGCACGGGCAAAACTATGACGGAAAAACAAATGGGAGAAACGACTTTCACAGACGGTCGTTATGGAATAAAAGCCAGTCTCCAGTTTTGGCGACTTGAGTTTCACAAAGTGGACTATTTCCTGCATGAGCAAGTCCAACAGCTTCTGTGTGAGCGTATTGGAGTCAAATAAGTAAAGCAAACTGTGATAGTGTGGGTGCTAGTTGAGAAGAACAAAATTATGAGGAGCAGGGCAGCATTAGATCAGCCATTATTTGATTATGGGGGTAAGTTTGGGTATGGATTTTGTAGTTTTATTAAGCTCTTTGAGTGGCTGTGTATATGAACTGTGCTAAACAAATAAACCTACCTTGCCTTGATCTCACACTTATTGGTCTGGTTCATTTTAACAGCACCAAGTATGAGTCTAACTGACTAGTGTACACATGTTCACTTGGGTAGTTTTACATCCACTAATGAAAGCATTTAGCCCCATGTGAAAGAGAATTGGTTCAGTTAAAGTGATACAGAGGGATTGAAGATCTGCAAAGAAAACAAGATTAAGTTCCTAAGCTAAGACGTGAGTAACCCCTGGCTTTCCCCAAACGTATTTCTACATTTTTCTTACATGTTTTTCTTATATTTATTTCTGTTTTTGATTTCAGTGGTCCTCTATCTCTTACACAGTTTCAGGGATCTACTGTTTGTCTGGTTTACATCCACCAAAAAACATGTTGTCCAAAGTGAAGCAGAGCCATGCCTTTGCGTACTACTGCTATATACATACGTTTAATAGAGAGTCTAAATTCATTTTTTCTTAGCTTGACAAGTTTCAAATGACAGAAAGATAGAACAACATCAATGCCACAAAATCGTGAAGTAAGCTCGGCGGGGGTTGCACTGTGCCTGCAGATGTAAGTCATGCACGCTGTGCTTGTGTATCATTGGGAATGAACCGGCCATCCCCTTGCCTGGTGTGCGCCATTTACTCTGCTGATTGCTGTGTGGTTGTTGTGGTATTATGTTCAAAGGTTATAATTTCTTGGCAGTAGGAGCATGTTTTTTTACCCATGAGCATGAGCATTCAAAACACAGTGCATTATATCATCTATAAAGCAGAAACAAAAACACTTTTTCTCCATCTCTGTCCCACCCAAAACCAAGGCCAACCATGAAAATGTTTTTATCATTCAAATCATGACACACTCCCCTCTACTGTATTTACATTATTCTCATTTATATTTTCTATGACGACTCTACTTTCTTCTGTAATTTCAAAATGATACGACTATCTCTCTCCTGAATATTCATATTACATACTGTATCTGTAATCAAGGCTCATCAAACTCATGCACGCACGCACACACCTCTTTTTGTATGCATTGCCCTGTCTGCATGTACTTCTGCACATCTACATTGTCTATATTTACTGTCTTGCCTTATGAATGTATTGCATGTGCTGCCCTGCTAATCGACGTACATTGACTGTATAAAATAAAAGAGGAAAAAGAAAAAAGGAACTGTTTTAGAATGCAAAAAGTGGTAATCTTCCACTGCACATTCTTCATCACTCATGTTAGGCTGGCTATAAATAGTCCTGTAACAAACACATGACAAAGATAAAGTGTCAAAGATGTGAACAAAAGGCTGCATCAAAGACCCTATTCTTGTCATGCTCAGAATCTATTATTTATAGTAAAGATACATTCTTTTACACAGTTCCAGTGCACTCTCCATAGCTTGAGGTACTGGGTGCAACACTTATTCCTAGAGACAAAGAAACCGCTGACTGGAGCAGCAGTGGGAGTAGTTCTTCAATGTTAATACTGTGCTCTCTCTGTGGCATGGATTTAGTTTATATCATGTGTTAATATGAAAGGTCTATGGGTGCCATGTTTTTTGAAAGTTTTTCCAGATCTGAATAAAGGGACAGAAGTGTTGTACCCCCAACAATTGAAAGAACAAATCTAGTGATAACAAGGCATTCTCATTTGCCTCCAATGAACCCTCTCTGCTTCACTGAGGTAAGGTAACATTAAGATAAAAGTACAAACCGAGTCCACAGTGCAGTCTGTTCCCGACAGGTCCAAATGAACCAGGCAGTTGGGCTGAGCCAGGAACAAGTAGAGATTCTAAAACAAAAGTCAATATTAGTGCAAAACAACAGCAAACAGCAAAAAATAGGTTTCTTCATAAACTTTCTGTGTGAAGCTTTGGAGAAATGAGAGAAGAATGCAGGCTGCACTACGAAACATATACTGTATACTTAAGCTCACATTAACTTTTATTTTATGACTTACAGCTGGAGTACCTAACTTCATTTTGTTTTAGGAATACATTTTGTTTGTCCCAACAGTCCAAATCAGACCCGCAACACACTGTCTTTACCTTATTAGAAAGCATTCCATCTGATTAGCTCAGTAAGGGCTGGTCCTCTTTTTTCAATGAAAAAGCAGGCCATAAATACTGTATATTGTTGAGAAAACGAGCAATAAAACCATTTTTATTTTTTTTTATCATATAGCAGGCACTCTTTGCTATTTGAAACTTGGTTGGTTTGTCTGAAATATTCCAGCGTAATAATAAACTGCAGGGTTTTTTAAAAAGAAGAAATTGTTATAGGCTGTGCTGAGGAGCTTTATGTACAGTTTCATTTGTCGACTAAACAAATCAGAAAATGTAGTAATTTTAGCGCTGACAAACATCAAGTTCAGTGCCACTTGAGTGCAGTCCAAGATATGGAGACACTGGTATGGCTGTCTGTTAAAGTCATAACTGTTCTTTTGTTATTTTCTTTTGTCTTGTCTGTCTGTGTGTTTTAAATTGGACCTAGAGTCTGTAATAAACTTGAATTGATTATACCTCGTTCTTTGGGCCTTAAAAATTATGAGACTATTTACTTTATCATTTCACAATTTAGAATGTGAAAAAAATATCTTCAGTAGAAATGTATAGTGGAACAAGTATCGGGTGTAAACGATATTTCTGTCTGTAACTCACTATGCAAACACCACAGTTGTTTTAAGTTTTTTTTCCTAAATTTCAAAATGACCAACTGCAAACACAGATAAAGAACATTACTTGACTTTAGAAATAGCCAAAACTAATTAATTTGCAATAGTTAAAACTGTGGTACAATGACATCACGCTAATACAGGATTGAGACAGAAGGGCCGAAGTCACATGTGCGTTCTGGAGATTTGTGTTGATTATTACTGTATAAACAAAATTGCAGGGCTGTGGCTGAACAAAGTTGCCGCATGGTTTAAAGAGAGAAAAAGTTTTCAAAATACAGTGTCTCCTTTAACCTTGAAAACCCTGTCTCATGGTGAGCCACTTCACAGATCTGACTTGTAACTATATACATATAAATGTGTAGAGTGCACCCCTGAACACTTACTGTAGCATCATCTCCCGATAGCACCCCAGGGTTTTTGCTTAAGTCCAGATGAAGAAGTGAATTTGAGTAGTCGTCACTGGAGCACAAAGCCTGGGACAAGGAAACCACTCCTAAAACAAGAAGAGGGCCATTTAGTCCTGCTGTTGCTAGTAGTTTAGCAAGCCTTCTGGAGTCAATTAATCCTTATTTTTCAGAGGGCTAGTCTAAGGCTTCTCATGCCACTTCCCGGTGAGTCATGAATAAAAACAACACGATGCTACCACTATGAGGCGAGGCATAATTGAGCAGGGACCGGAGAGCTCCATAGGCAGCTGGTGGAAAAGGGCTTTTGGAAGAAGTCAGCAAGCAACCGTTATTTCTCTGTATCACTATTCGAGTCTACCCTGAAAGCCCAAACAAAAGAAACTCATTCTCTCAGATTAGATCACTACACAATTACACCCACAGCCTCCACGGAAGCCATCATTAAAATCCTTTCCCTGAACTCTGACGCATTGCACAAGTTTAGAATTAAATATAGGGGCAATATCGAAATAAAAACATGCCACGAGTCATGAAGAGGCTCACTGTGACCCGTTTACAGAAGTCATCATTACTTTAAAACATATACTGTGTGTGTGTCTGTATTTTAATATGTAATTTTATTTGTTTGTATGAATACTTCTACCGCTATGTAATATAGCATTGGGACATAAAAGTGAATATACTGTATGTTTACATAGTTTTGTAAAGATCTTTATATTACTCATATTTCACGGCAAAAGTAATTGTAAATGAATCACCTGTCGCTTAGCAATGGATTGGTGCGGCAAATAGAGTGGAACAGTGATTAATACAGTGGTAGGAATGAAATAGCATTTTTTTGAGTATACAAATAAATATGTAATTGTTACTGTCAAAGATGATGAGATTTATAATTCATTTCATGCATGATTTCTTACAATACGGTTGCACCATATGAATCATTTGGGTGGCATCCATGATAGTAAGTAAATAAAATGCTTATAGGACTGATTTCAAACATTAATGTGACAGGGCTATGAATTATGTTTTTCTTCTTTGAGCTCAGATTGACTAAATGCTACTTAGCCACCCACATTCTGCATGTCACACTGCACAAATGAGCATTTTAACATTGTTCAAAAGAGCCCTGCATACAAAAGAAGGATTACTGTAAAACGTCTTTGTGATTTTGTGGATCATCTGCCAATAGTCTTTACAAATTAGAGAACGGATTCAAGGTCTTCCCGAGCGTAGACTGTATACGGACAATGCTAACCTGCTAGCTTCATGAAGCCTAATAGGGAAGAACTCTAGTGTTGCTCTAATTCATCTGGCTCCTATTGACTTGGAGCGTGGAAGAGTAAACTCCTTTGGCTCAGTATCTGTTTGTGTCACACTTGCTATTTCGGGTTTAGAAATGTAGTTGTTCAGCGCTCTCTATGATTATTTTGATATTGTCTTGGTAAATCCAGATATGAGCCATGTAAGAATTGACCAAATCGATGCCTTCATTCGGAGAGGAAATTCCAGCCTGACTTGGCAACCATCTTAGCAACACAGCTGCCCCTGTTACAGTGCAAAGCTAACTCCGTCAGAACAAATGCCCATATACAGTAAGAGAAACTGGCTCCAGCTACCCCATGTTCAAATCGACTTCCAAATTTAGCAAACACTATAGGTGACGTCAGAGCTCAGTCAGTCCAGTTGCAGCAGTGTGGATAGAAAAGCAGTCTGTGTGCAGTCTGAGCCGCGATAAGCTCTTCATTCATAATTTCTGGCAATTAGTGAGAAACGAGAGGACAATAGGACACTGCGTTTGTCCTTATACCCATCACTTACGATGTGATTGAGTGTCACATCCAAAGCCTTTGCCTCTATGATTACACCGCTCCTTTCCGGTCGTCACACGCGTAGGTGGTTCAGAAGATCAAGGAACAGCGGAGGAAGAGACTTATAAATATGGAATGTCAAAAATATGTGATGTCAAGACACCTACGCCTCAAGGTCATCTCTCCGCATCACCTGACACTCCTGCGGGTTGAACATGTGCGGTGATGGCTACTCTACACTGACGAGGTAAAATACATAGTTAGTCATATTCATAGTTTTATCACATGTATTTGTATGTGTTTTATACCGTTGGCTTTTAATTCTGTAGATCTTTTGTGCCTGTGAAGCACTTTGGGCAGCTGGTGTTGCTGTAAATGTGCCATACAAAAAAATCTGACATTGATATTGACATTATGCCTAACAGGACCCATGGACGTCAATCTGCAGATCATGAAACCCAATGGAATGAATTATATAACTATACAATTTATAAGCAACCCTCAATATTGCACTATGATATGAACTTTACTATACTAGAACAAACAAGATTGTAATAAAAATTGTTTAAAAAAAACATGTGTTTGTGTTAGTTGTAAAACAGACATGATAGAATGGTGTGCCAGGATGAAAAGCAAAAGTAGGACACAGCACTAATGCTCCGGATTTGTATAAAAAGATCTACTTCTGATTACGGCTGGAGTATCATTTGGTTGATGGAGCAGAAAGTACATTGATCTGAATGTGTAAAGCTGCATTTGGTGCAATGAATACAGAGCAGCGCATTAATGACATATAATGTCAACTGCCACTGTATATTTTCCTTTTAAAAACTGCCCTGGTTTAGACTACAGTGCTGTATCTGGATAAAATAGAATATTTTACTTTCAAACTCTTTAAAATATGCAGTATACAAATAATTGATTATAAGCCCTTGCCTTTAGATGAGAGCGTGGTCTTTGACAGATTCAGCAGCCGTAGCCCCTTGTTCAGGCGACACACTTGTTGAATTAGATTGGAGACCCCTGAAAGTACACACAGATTAAGAATGAGAAGAGAAAAAAATTAAATAAAAACACAACAGGCAGGAACTCACTGATTCAAGCAACAATCGCAACACAGACTTTCCAGCCATGTGAATAATATGTATTTACAAAAGCATTACTGATTATAGAAAACATTGTATAATAAATATGTATAATAAATATGTATATACTTTATTGATTCCCCTTTACATTTGACCTATATCTTGGCTTGAACTGTAACTAACTTTAAGCTCAATTACAATGAAAAAGGCCATCTTAAATGATCCAGACAGAGTACAATTTCTGAGAGCTACACCTCAAACATTGTACTCTACTAAAAAGATATCAACATAACTTCCAGAGACACTTTATCGGTTAAGCTCCAGGTCAGCTCAGCATCACAATGGGAATTTCTGTTGCTTGAAAGAACCATTACTTTCACTATCATTTCCCCATGTTCAAACCATAGACTTTATATATTAATGGACGGAGTCACGCCTATCTCCGCCGTTCTAACTAGTGGGCCAAAAAATGTGCTCTACTGAAGCAATCCAAAATGGCCGCGAGTGGTCCCGCCCACAAGAAAATTGTGAAAAAACGCACCTGCGCATGCGTCAGCCGGCGCAACTCCATTCATTTGAACGAGAGACTTCAAAAATTCACAGGAAGTAAACCAGAGTCGACCAAATGCTATATGTTAGCATTGGCTAATTCTTCTTCTGGGTCCACCCCCATCGGCCCGGGGTGGTATTGCAAGCATGTCAGCGCACGTCATTTTGGCCACTTTTGAGCTGGGACCCGCCCCCACTGGTTCAAACAGGGGGAATGAGCACTAAATATCAAACAAAAATCGTGACGCTAACAAATAGGAGTGAACCAGGAAGCAGCAGAAGTGGCACCAAAAGAACCACTGTACCTAACAGCATGCCAAATAAAGAGGCCAGGGACATGGCTTTTATATACCTCCAATAAGTCGAGATGATAAAGTGCTAGCTACTAATTTTTAGTTTACTCACAGAATAACTTTCCATGTAAAAAAAAAAAGTTGATCCTGTTTTTACTATTTTTGGGTGTTTACAATTTGATTACAACCAAAAGCGAATGAATGGCATTTGTATTAGTCCCCCATGTGCCGCTGTTTGTCTGAGTGTGTGACACCAACTGTAGACTGTGCTACACAACTCTGAGGAACTGAGACCAGATCTAAATAGAGCCACCCATTACATCAACTTGCCAAAATTAAGAAAAAAGATTTTGTGTTTCTGTACATACAGTATGGGGTCTTCAAGATACGGCAGATGAAGCCAAAAAAGTGCATTGTCCTATGTCTATATTGAGTGAGATTATTTCAGTTATGCAGATATGAAACAACCGTTATTACTTGCAGGCATTTCAGCTCTATTCACATCTAGAGTGCCTCAATCTGTGTGAAAGCCGAGACACATAATGTGGCATGTGTGAGCATGAGGAATGTTGTGAAGAGAGTGGAAGTGACACGTGTCAGACGAGAGAGCGGGATTAGTAAATGAGCGATTCTGACATTGCCACTGTACAAAAGTGCATTCAACAGTTCTTTTTTTTCAGATAAACTGGAACTGTGTACAGTTATTGTCCTGAAGATCATTTAGGTTGCATCTGTTTATAACAATACTCACAATACATCAATAAAAAACCATACAATTGACGAGTGATCATAAAATATATTAATTCTATTATCTAATTGGAATCACATAGTTTCACTGTGTGCTGAAGTAGGAAGTTTTAGACAGCCCACTTAAATAATTAAACTGAAAGGGAGAAACTAAATCAAAACAATGCATAATTAATCCCAGTCTGGCAACACACAAAATCATAATACAAAAACATTGTTTATTTGTTGGAGAATTAAAAAAAAAACAAAAAAACTATAGCAAACAGATGGGAAAAAAGAGCTCTTTTCAGACAAATATTGTGGAGCAGTGATATATAAAAAGAAGTTCATAATACTTTATCAATCAATCAAGTTTATTTGGAAAACAATTCATTCTTAACAATCTGTTTAACTTAAGATAGGGAAATGGGACAATGATTGTAATAATGCTTAACCCTTTAATGTTCACTCATTGAAGAAAGCAATGTCATGTTCTAAGTTGTAGGAGCACTAATAACACCAATAATTAGTTTTTGTTTTCTTGTTTTTCACCCCCTGTCTTTTTATCATCATGGGTCTTTACCAAATGGTTGAGATGCATGGTTGATGGTATAAGTGCCTACAACCATGTGAGATACTCCAAAGGAGATTCTTCAAATAGATATACTGACTCAGAAAGTGATCCACTAAATGGTTGAAGAAACCAGAATTAAGAGACATGTTTAAATGGCAAATCTTCATTTCAGAAAGTTAATATACTAAAATCAAGAACACTTTTACTTAATTCTTGTGTGTTTGGCTCAATATTGTCCTATTTCTTTGTGTTTACGAAGGACTTAAATAGTTGTAGTCTTTGCCATTTCTGATTTGCAAATTGTGCCCACTAATAATTGCAACTTCTACCGCCCTCGAAGTTATTAAAAGAGAACGAGACAAAAGAAAAACATGCAGTGGAACGCAGCACGGAGCCCCGGATAATACAGACTTTGTTTTCTTTCTGAGCAAACAATAAGTACATAAAAGTGAGGAGACACTGCAGCTCTTGTGCAGCAGCTGAGCCGTACCTTGGTTGTCGAGCGTGTTATGAGCCAGGTTCAGAGAGTGGATCACTGAGGCCGGGTTCTCTGACAGCGCAGACGCCATCTTCTGTGGAAAATCCCTGCGGGGAGAGCAGTTGAAAAGAACTCCTTAAGTGTGGGATATTCACTTTATGTATTATTTCAACCTTGAAGTGAATCCATTCTTTACGCTATAACACTCCAAAAGTAAATGTTCGGCAGATATGCAGGAGGCTTTTCAGGTCTGCATCTCAGTCTTACAACGGGAAAAGAAACAACAGAACACACAGTACAAGTGATGGAAAAGGAAATATGCTTACATTTCCTGACGAACAATAATGTTTATTGATCGGGGAATGACACAATGGCATATCATTAAACTGTTATACATCACAAAAGCTAATCTTTAGTATCTATGCAGGTGAAACAAAAAAAAGTAAATTTACTTAATAATTTATGTATTTCAACCATAGACTGTATATATTAACGGACGTAGGCATGCCTATGATGCCTAAAATTGGGCTCTCATGGAGTGATTCAAAATGGCCGCGGGGGCTGGAAAATGTGAAAATCACATCTGTGCATGCGTCAGCCGGCGAGAGCTCCATTCATTTGAACGAGAGACTTCAAAAACTCACAGCAAGTAAACTAGAGTGGTCCAAAAAAATCCACCCCCCTCAGCATTGGCACACATGTGGAACGGAGCTTTGGGCCAAGAGCCAACTTTTGGACCATCCTGTAAAGACGTTTTTGAGAGGTCTGCCAACGCTATATGTTAGCATTTGCTAATCTTCTTCTGGGTCCACCCCCATCGGCCCGGGGTGGTATTGCAAGCATGTCAGCGCACGTCATTTTGGCCACTTTTGAGCCGGGACCCGTCCCCACTGGTTTCAACTTGCATCGTGAAACTAAGATATGGCAAAATGAATGAGGGAAAAAAGGACATTTTTTAAAAATCTGAGTACCTCAGATCTTTTCCTATTTGTTTTTTCCCACATTATTTTCCCACAAATCCTCAAAGAGCACCTGATCTCACACATTTGTCCTACATTTTTTGATCCTGGTTTACACTCGTTCCTCTTGTAATTTAGTTAGTTAGTGATTTTTTCCAGACGCATTTTTTTAAACAGGGAAAACGTCCCTAAACCCTAAAAGTAGGCAAGTTATTAGGTGTTTTCAAATACTATTGGAATTGACCAGATGCCTATAGTCTCCAAATATTAAACAAAATATTTTTGAGATAAAAAATAAATCAATGGGATTCGTTCATCCCCAACGAACCAATGGGATGCGTCTACCCCCTTCACCCTCTTCCTGATTCTCACGAGTGTGCGCACCTGAGTTATCGGATTATCTAAAACATAAAAGGGCTGAACAGAAAATGCCAATTTCACATTTGCCATCCACTCTCCCTGTTAAGTAAGTAAGTAATCTTTATTTATATACCGCCTTTCACAGACCAGAGTCACAAAGCGGTTTACTTTTGTTATTTTTGGGCACTTGTCCTCTGCTGTGACAAGAAAAGAAATTGCTGGATGTTTGGTTTGGTGGAGAGGCGAGGGGAGTGGGGAGTGGTTTCCAGTTGGTGCTAAGGCTAAACTAACAAAACCGCTTACTGCATCTTTAAGATCTGCGCTCAAGCGTCACCTTATCCACACAAACTTGACTGTAGATCTATAGCGGCCATTACTCCCCAGAGAACAGTCTTGAACATGTCTTCAATCTTTTAGAACTATTTTTTTTAAATCCCTATGGAAATTTTTAATAAAGAATTTTACTTCCTGAAGCAAGAAGTTCCGTCCAGTGAATCAGATAGTACTGCAGGTTTATGTACAGTATTATTGTGAACTTAAGGGGCCACTCTTATAACTCTTACACTCATAACCCAGGGATGTGCCAAAATATGAAAATTGTGATGCAGTCATAGTTTGTCTCACGATTGGGAAAAATTAAGCTAAGTATTGAAATGTTAATAACCGGCAAGACCACCTAACTGGTCCTAAAATGAATTATTATAATGAATGGGAGTCAAAACATAATACTGAGATGTACTATTGCAAACTTTTCCGGTTATTAATACACATGTTTTACTTTGAAAACATCGACTGTGAGGACAAAATGTTCACTTTCTCAATGTGATTTTGACAAAAGGGGCAAAGGGGAAGAGAACATTTGTGAAAAGTCATAATGTCATGGATGTTGATTTTACTTGAGTTATGACTGCTGCCTTCATTTTACAGAAGTTCAATACTGGGCAGCTTTATTTCAGGCCCTGTAAGTTATATTCCAACAGTCATATGACATTTGTTCTCTTAACTTTTTGTGCCAAGCTTGTAAAAAAGCTATCATAAAAATTGCCCTCTCTATTGCAACTGATTTAAAACACGGGGGCCAGTCAGAACTCTGTAACTTCATTATTAGGCCGCTGCAAATCATCCCGTCCAGAGGCAGTCCATTTATCTCAATTAACCGCAGGAAAGGTAAGGACCCCGCTAACATATTCTGCCCATGCCTTATACGAGGTGAGAAATTGTGCCAAAGATGAAGCCACAGAACTCAATATCGTAACAGAGAGAGGAAACAATTGATCTGCTGCGGCAAAAAAGGAAGAAAGTTTAAGTGGTTTGAGCAGGTGAGATGAGGAGAGACAGGATCAAGAAAGGTCAGGACAGAGAGAATAAAAGGCGAGTTGAGGCTTGACACCGGAGTAGACACGGAGGAATAGATGGGAGAAACGGGAAAAAAGAAAATTTGATCGGACAAAGAGAATGGCAGGGTTATTACGGGGTTCATGGCCGTGTCAGAAAGGGGCAAAAACCTACGTCTTGAGGCCAGCGTTCTCCAGTGTGATCTCCTCCAGACAGTTGGATTTGCTGATTGTGTGGAGAACTTGATCCACAACCTCGGACCCCTGGGGGATAGAAATAACAAGTCAATGCTGTTCTAAAATAAATGTTTATCAATCCAATCCACTTTATTGATAAAGCACATTTTATAAAACACGTTTCCAAAGTACTGCACAGATACAAGTAACACATTATAATATACGTCATAAGTCTGCCAGCTTTAAATACAAAAAATTTTAATTAAATAAAAGCACTTAAAATAAAATGAAAACAATGAAAAAAAATGAAAAAAATTGAGATAAAAAAAAAAAAAATACAATCAAATTTTAAAAAATAAAATAAAATAAAACAAACTATTAAAATAGAATAAAAACAATTGAGATAAATAAAAATAAAATTAAAATGAAGTCAATTACAATAAAATAAAATAAAAACAATTACAATACAATAAAAAACAATCACCTAAATACATAAATAAACATAACATTGTAATATATGCTATAGTGGACCACACAACTGCCAATGTAATCAATCGGTGTAATACTTCAGTAATCTGCAATATGTTATCACAATCTGTCCACTGACTTGATGAGTCATTTTGTCTGCTATACATTCTGTCCATAAACTTAATGCTCTGAATACATAAACAGTTGCCGCCGTTACAGCAAGCAGTATTCAGAAACCCCTACAGCAGTCTGCAGATGACTTATTTAAGGCGTGTAAGCTCAGAGCTGCTTATAGATCTTATCTTCTGATGTGTGCTCTTTTTTTGCTTAATTTATATTGCAGAGTTCTCCTTGTATTCATACAAGGAAAACTCAATAATTTGCACTGTTAAATGTCTATTCTGTGCTTATATATATTTCAGATACATTAAGATTTTTCACTCTTTCTCACGTCCCGTATGTGGAAATAAAACAAGCAGAATATACCGATTAAAAACAAAATTGGATTGTAAGGGCTTATTCTTATCTCAACCTAAATGTATAGCTTTACATACATGTCTTGAAATTGATACATGTCGTAAAAACAAAAACAAAAAGAGTCCAGGCTTATTCCTTTACCTTCTCACACCTCTCTCCCCACCCTCATTATTCACCACATTGAGTTAATAAACATCTTTTCACAACTTTTGACTGCATTGTATTGTTTTGTTGATCGGTGCCACAATGTCAGCTGTTTTTTTATTCTTTTATATTCAGTGTATGTGTATTTTATATTACATTGTATCGTGCTTTTTATTCTGTCGGTGCACACAGAGTACCTTTTTTGCAAATGTATTCCAATGTAGTTTTTATACTGCACATGGCTGATAAAATGAATCTGAATCTGAATTGAGAGGCCTGTACGATTGTTGTGCGACATCACCCGGGACGTGAAACTATAACCACGTATGCTTCGTATTTCCCCCACGTTGTCCAGCCCTCGTCGCAGTCAGTTCAGGGTGTTTTCATATTTATCTCATTGGATCTAAGGTTGTCCTTTATAAATGCTGACAGTCGTGTGTTTCTGTTTGCTATAGCGAGCAATAATCATATTCAGAATTGATTTTCAGGAAAGGTCGGTCATCACTCAAATAATAAATCTGTTTTATACTGACGAATAATTTAGACGTTTGAGTCAAGCCGAACAAACTCAACGTTTTTTGCGCAACTGTGAGACAATTTGTACTTGTGCCCATGTTGAAGCAATCTTTATGGAATTAAAATATTTGATTGGCTGTTGTTACACCCACTATACCCACATTATTCAATCATTTCTATGCTTATATAATGGCTTATTTTGTTCCACGGCAGAAACTATTCAAACAACAATCATTTTTAGACAGAGGAGTGATTCTGGTAATCCTCCGGCTGAGATTTCACTTCCAATATTGTAACTTTAAGCCTGCCAAATGGCTGCAACACAAGCTGATTCAGTAACATAAATTCAGTTGGCACGGACGCTTTGCACCGAGAAATGTAAGGGAAGAAAAGTAAAAGGTTTGGAAAAGACACATCTGGTTGATACAAAGCGTACTTACTATTCGCATATCTTTGCACTGGAGCTTGGTGAACCAGGTGTTGTATGCAATGGATGCCACAATAACAGCCAAGTCTCTGCAATGTAAACACAAACACAGCAGATTAAACAAAAATCTCAAAACAACCTAACTCCATCTGCTCCAGAGCCATTCCATTTCATTCATCTCTAAAAATTCGCATTATTATGAGCCAGACTTTCTCTGCCTTGTGCTTTGTAAAGAGCAGTTTATCATCATGACAGTTGGAACAGTACGGGTCGAGCTGCGTTCATAAAAATGACTGATATGGGCAGTGTGGCTAAAGACGAGAAACAGCAGAAATGAGGAGGGCAAACATGAGGAGAGAAAGCCACTGCAAGATCGATATTCTGGTCAATGGATTATCGCTAAAGCATGTGTTTGAATCTGAGTTTTCTGTTACCCGGGCCAGACGCGCAGATGGCACAGTACAAGGGGGTTTATTAGCCAGAGAGTTTCAGAATCCTCTCCGGTCCAACTAAAGCTCCGCCGCTGCTACACCTGCCATCCATCATCAGACAAACAAGCCGCAACGCAGAGGGAATGTTGGAATGCTGTAGTAATTTATGAAAAGGTAAAATATCTGCTCCATCACCTGGCTACAGTGTTCTCCCCACAGTGGGACGAATACAAGTTTTCTTACATGAGCGTGTGTCTCATCAGAGTGCAAGGTTAATCACAATCAAACATCATTGATAATCTGCCTTATAGCCCCATACAGTCTATAAAGGTTTATTATATAACATAAGAGGGCCTTGGAGGTCTTCCACCCACCATAGCTTATTATCAAAAGAAATAGCATTAATAATCATGACTGTGATACTGAGCCTTAGAAATGAAATCTACTGCTTCTTGTGTGATGTTTTGCCGCGGTCTTTGTGGGGTCAGTAGATTCTGCCAGATCACAGATATAAAACCTGCTTCCCTAGTGACTGCTCTGAAACTGTATATACAGTGTGTGCAGATCACAAATTACAACGTATTTTTTATTTTTATGATGGCACAGGCGCTTACAGTCAACAGCCATAGTTTTCTGAAGTCATGCATGATGTACTACCTTTCACTTTTCAAGGAACAGCACAATGTATCATGCATCACCAACCACAGACACAACAAGGAACAAAATAAAAACGACCACCAACAGGAGACAGAACGGTTAAGATACAGAAAAAGAGATTAAAATGTGTTCCTCAAGTGAACCAGAATTGGTGTCCAGGTAAAGACCAACAATCTTAGTATCACAAGAACTCAGAACTACTCAAAGACCTACGCCCTCACGAGTCATTTAGCAATTGCGTTTGATGTTGTCAGCACACCACAAAAAAAAAACGCTAAAAAAGAACTATTATAATATTAGTACAAATGATGCATCGCTTTTTGGACACTAAAAAGATGCTTCACGTGTCATTACCTATTCCCTTTGTACACAGTGGTGATAAACTAGCCACAGCTGCCCTGGGACGGACTGACAGAAGCGTACACAACAACAGTTTGACACTTTAAAGCCGCACTTGCCCCTTTGTGACACCTGCTGTTTCAGAATATGCACATTTTCATTCTAAAACACGGAATGCAAATCTAATCTCAGTCACATCATGGGTCAGTCTGGATAGAAAGGATCTCTGTTTTCATATGTCATTCTCTAGCCTGTTGTGAGTTGGAGAATAGTAGAGAGATAATTAGTAAAATGTGGCCAAGGAGTGTCCAGTGCTGGTAACCATGGTAACCACGGTCACCAGCAGGGCATTACAGTAACTCTCAGAGGAGTAAAATGCCTCAGGTTGTTTCTCTTCCATTAGAGCCATCTGACAGCCTTGTGCAGCTGGGTCCCTGCGTGAGCCATATGTCACAATGCATCAGTCACAGGGGCTTTTGATACAGATTCTGACACAAGGACATGTAAGTGACCTTCATGACATCCTTTTGCCCTGAGTACAGTAAGTTCACATGAGGACAGTCCGCTGGTCCATACCATCCATTAATGGTCTCTGTGAGTTATGTTGTTTATTCAGAATTTCAGTTAGGGTTAGAGTTTAGAGATCAGAAACACATATATTCCATACAATTCAATAATTGTAATTGAACAGAAAACTATACAATTTGCCAACACAGATCAAAGATCTAAAACTCTAATATTAATTTGTTTGAAAATATGCACACTTATTTGCGATTGCATCTCAGACACAAAATGTGCTGTCTATGCCAGTGTTAGTGAGAAAATACGCAAACAACATTCAGGCAACTTCAGCTCCATCATCAGTAACATACCTCTTTTTAAACCGCCCTAGTCTAGTTGCTAAATGTTGCTTTATTTGGTAATAAACTGCATTCATCCATTTGCATCTTTGGATAGCTTACAATAAATTCAATCTTCTGTAAGGCCAACCAAAACGAGAATCTAGTTAAAACGACTGAATGATGGAAGACAGAATTGAAGACCTGATTCTTCAGAAGCCCATGGTCTTGAGGCCTGATATACTGTAATGCACATCAAATCCACAACACTATTTACAATAGATCTGCTTAAAGAAAGATACATGTATTTTTTTCCAAATATGCCCTATCTTTGATTAAAAAAAAGTGACTTATGTTCTATATTATACATACAATAGTGTAAGTATAGGATCATATCTACAACACAGATAACAGATCTATATATTCTTAATGCAAGACTGTATATAAAATGGAAGTCATCAAACTTCTCTGATGACTTTCTAGGGAACTTTATGGCCTTATTTGTCACATTTTATGCAAAGAATAGAGTTTACTTTTAACTTTATTATGAAGGAAACCAAAGAAACCAAATAAAATGATTCATCTTGTCTTTAGAAGTTGTTTTATGATTTCTAAAGACTGAGAGAAACTGAGTCATCCATGCAGGTCATCCCTGCACCACGTTAATGGTACATCTGATCAACTGCTTTGCATACGCAGTAAGCTAATGTCAGCACAAGAGTTCATACCAACTGAAAATATGAATTCAGACCTTTTCTTCAGCAAAACTGCATAATGTCATCTTCGCAAAAGAAAAATACTTTATAAACAGTAAAAAGCAGAAAGTCAATGTGGTGAAGAATACCAACAAAGTCATGAATTTTAAGGCATTTTAAAATATGCAAAACTTGTCTTTGTGCAAACTAATAAACAGCACAATAAAATCTAAGGGAACAGAGTGAAATCAGTCTGCAGTGGACACTTCCGCAGGTCTGCCAAAGCTGTCAGCACCAACCACTGTGAGAGCAAGTATGACTCAGAGACACAGGAACAGAATGTAAAAGAGGTGGAGAAAATGCATGAAGCAAACACTGGGAGGAGACGGAGAGGACGAGTGTAGCGGCCGGGAGCGCTCTACAGGAGTGGCCGAGACAGTGGCGTGATGGACAACGGTCAAAGTAAAAGCATAGTGTGTGTTTTCCAGGTGGTGACGGTGTTGGAGAGGTAAGGAAAAGTCAGGAAAGGGAAAGTTCACAATGATATTCTCTTCTGTAAACCAACAAACCTCTGCATCACTCGACCCTTTTAGATTGGGTAAAGTTCCAATGTAATATTTTCATTTTACATTACATCTATATCCTTATACGTGACCTCGGATATTTCAACATGTACAAATAATGTCTGACCTTTTCTGACAGTTTGAGTTCTTCTTCAACAAAACAATAGCACCGCACATGTTTCAATGAAAACAGTTACACAATTAAGAAGTAACACATAACACAGAAGCATTTATCCCAGTTACATCAGATTCAGATTCAGACTACTTTATTTATCCCACCAGGAGCAATTCATTTGAGCAGCACAATAAAAAAAATAAAAAAAAGAACATAAAATTAATAAACAACGTAAAAACACAAGAAATAAGCGACATGAAGTGGAGCCCCATTCAAAGATATGAACATAATACAACAACAAAACTCAAACATGTAAGTCCACCAAGCTACAGAGAGTTCAGCAGTCTACGGTTGGGACTAAAGATTCCAGATTTTAACAAAGACATGTGCTTTTTTTCTGCTGTACAATCCTCACTTCCATAATTATTTGTCCAAAATGCTTCTGAGTTGTAGCGTGTCACAAATGAAGACATAATCATCGTCTAACAAAGTATGTGCAGAACAGCAGGATGCAGAGATAACAAAAGAAGCAAGTGTCAAGTGCTCACCAGCTGGAACAGTGGGAATGAATGAATGATAACTTTATTAGTCCCACAGTGGGGACATTAAAGGGGAAGTGCAAATGTCATCATCCATTTAAAGCTGGAGGGCCCAACTTGTTTGTTTCCAATAGTTTTAGTTCCAATAGCCCAATAGTTTTTAAATACATAGATTTTCCAACAGAAAGTCTCAACCAGACCACATTCTGAGAGCTGGTTGGCAGAGGGCTGTCTTCTCTTTTACACTTGTCTTGGATGTGACATATGGGCGACACGGTGCCTGAGTGGATAGCACTCTCGCTTCTCAGCAAGAAGGTCCTGGGTTCGAATCCCAGTCAGAACAGGGCCTTTATGAGTGGAGTTTGCATTTATTTATTCATTGTTTATTTGGTTGGGACAGTACATGTTAATGAACACATCACTCCGGATTGTAGCCATGGGCTAATTTGCATCCGTTGTCCCACATTCACCCTCACAAACACACTCATTCACCCTGAACTATTGGACATGTTTTTAGTGGTAGGGTAGGGTGGTAGAGTACCCGGAGGAAGCCTATGCAGACACGGGGAGAACATGCAAACTCCACTCAGAAAGGCCCTGATCCGACCGGGATTTGAACCCAGAACCCTCTTGCTGAGAGGAGAGAGTGCTATCCACTCAGCCCCTATGTTCTCCCTGTGTCTGCGTAGGTTTCCTCCGGGTGCTCCGGTTTCCCCTACCACTAAAAACATGTACAATAGGTCTGAATTTAAATGAGAGAGTGAATGGGTGAACAGTGTGTTCGGTGACTCGCTTCCGTCATCACCGTGTGGAATAATTAGAACAATATCTGAACTCTGAACATTGTAAAGCGTTTTGGGTGACCTTGGTCTGTAAAATGCGCTATATAAATAAACATTACTTACAATAGGCTAAACTAGTAAGAGAACAGAACTGTTTTGAGAGAGTTTTAGAAGTTCCAAAGTTAAGTAGCCTGGCTTTAAGTGGGTAAATGAGAGCAGGAAATAATAGATAGATAGATACTGTAGATAGTTTATTGATCCCCGTAGGAGACTCTTATGCTGTCCAGCAGCATAAGAGGCTTTTTTGTTGTTGTACAGTCAGTCAGGTTTGTTGTACAGTCTGACAGCCGAAGGAACAAAGGACCTCTTGAAACGTTCCGTTCGGCAGCGTAGTGATAGGAGCCTGTCTGTTGCTTCGATTACTCCTCTGAGCGACCATAGTGTCATGCAGAGGGTGTCTGGAGTTAACAACACAGTTAAACGCAAGATGATAAATAGTCCAATTAGTAGTTATCTGAAAACAGTGAAACTACGGCTCCAGCTCTAAATCTCTGCTTTCAGTACTGGGTTGCTCTTCTTCGAAAGGAAAGCCATTCTTGAATCTCCAGCTCCATAAATAGCTCCACTTCTTCCTTCAGCTGGTTTCAGCATTTCCCTGCATTGTTTTAAAGGTGCCTTTGTTAAACCATTGCAGTCCATTTCTGTATCACTCTAAGCACCATCTTAGGGCTATTGTGAACCTAGTCTAAGTACAGAGCAGAGGATTTAAACCCAAAGACTCAGCAATATTCCCCATATACTTCATCCCAAACACAAATCCAAGTGTATAAGAAAAACAACAATGCAAAACAAAAAACACATTTCTGTATGAATATGTAAAATATATGCATGAGCTTCTGCGGCAAATCACGCCTCTACAAATGCCCTCTTGATTTTCCGACGTGGCAAAGCTCCACCGCAGTGATAAGACAGAGGTTTTTAAGAGGATATGCATCTTCTCCTCATCAGCATTGTTGTCGCACACAGCGGAACATGAGAAATTCCACATAAGCTAGGATTTTCTAAACTCATGACAATCTCCAAGACAACAAAAAAACTATTTGTCAGCTGTCGCATCACTTTTTTTTGTTCTTTTACGATCAACAGCGCAGAGTGAAACCAGATATCTGAATGTGTCATGAAAGAAATCAAGACTTTTTAAGAGATGCCAGCAGGGAGCGCGAGCGGGAAACATATGGTGCATTTTACAGCTGTATTCTGCTCACTGCTGTGATCATTGCTCATTGTTGCAAAATGCATCACAAGCTCATGACAAATATGAGACAAAGTTGAGTAGAAAGCTTTTTTCTTTTACTTCCAGAGACGAGCGCTGATGTTTGGCACTGTGGGGAGTCTGTCAGTTCCCGCAAAAAAAAGAAACCGATGCTCTACTCATATTTGACGTCACCCATCACAACTGAGACTTTTGACAGACAACTTGACAGCCGAGGTGCAAGACGTCACTAATTCCAGGTCACCCATCTCGTTCACAAACACACAGCTGAAGATCATGGGAAGCACAAATGTGAAACTTAGAACCACAGCAGCGGGGCACAAGCTAAAAATAAAATGCTCCAATAATATCATAAGGCAGTATTTTGAAGCGTTCTTGGCTCAGTGCACAATACGACTGCAACAAAACAATTGATTCATCTGAACTAATCCAAATTTCTAAATGCTTGTCAACTTGTTATTGAATTATTTAGCAATCAAGTTTTTTTTTTTCTT
The DNA here is from genome assembly GCA_964034765.1 of Knipowitschia caucasica. Taxonomy (NCBI): domain Eukaryota; kingdom Metazoa; phylum Chordata; class Actinopteri; order Gobiiformes; family Gobiidae; genus Knipowitschia; species Knipowitschia caucasica. Next base: position 18,700,857 of record OZ035836.1, on the reverse strand, counting down.
TTACCTTACTTGGCCCCAGAAGGTAATATTTTCACTTAAAAATAATGTACACATATTATTTTACTTTTTCTGAGCAAATGTTTTAGATAAAAAAATACAATGAGACCCTCATTTGGGTAGAAAGTGAGTTAGGTAATAACAACATTTGTAACAACATCAAAAATAGCACCACACGGGTTTAAATGAAAGCAGATACAAAAAACAGATTAAAACATTACTTGCTCCTCCCCAGCAGGTGGATTGCAGCTGTAATCAGTGCTTAGAAGCTACATGTGTCACAGGCAGGAAGGTTCTGGCAACAAAAGTTGGATTGTAATTGTATTGACTTCATTGCAACACTAAGTGCAGATTATATACACACTTTAAAACATGCTGAGAAGAGGTTTTTGGATGATATTTCTATAATGACAGTAGAAGTAGCTGAGATTAAAGAATATTTTTAACCAAACAACCCAATGTGTAAGAAGATCCTCCAGGGGCATCACTTGAGCTTTGTTTTGGTAAAATGTATAAAAACACCACTATTCAACTAATCAATTATGAAAATAATTCATAATTACAGCCCAAGTGTGCAATATCTTTTGCAAGAGCTCATGGATTTAACTGTTTTTTGTTGTTGTTTTTTATCTGCTTCAACTTGAGACTCAACTAAAAATGCATGTTAATAAGCCTGGAGTTATTCGACCTTTGGATAGCTTGAGGGCCTCAGGTGTAGTTACCTTTTGAATCTAAATCAGATGTGTGTCTTTGAGAATTTCCTTGGAATTTGGAAATTTAAATGTGTTTTTCTACCTTTGAGGAACTTTTAAGACACAACTAATCGCTCTCGGAGAGTGAGTTTAGCAGAGTTACCTGCTGTCGAGGTGACTGAAGTCCTGCAGGTTGAACTCTCTGTTGTCTTGAGAATGGTAGATGGTGTCAACATCCTGTAACGCCAAGTGAAAGCACAAGAGAAGAGTTATACATTTTATGAATTGGTTCTTTTTAAATGCAAGTTATCTGCAAGAAACATGTGCATTAGGATTAGTAGTGAAAGTAAAACTAGATGATAACAGCAGGACACATGTGTTTCGTGTTTGTGAATCACAGACACAGATATAGTTCTTATTCTATCATACTGCAGCGTGGCCCATAGTGTACTTTTGGAATTGATCCAAAATAATGTGAAAAGAAAATAATGTAGAAGATCAGAAAGAATTTTTGTTGCGATCTTTGAGCTCAAAAAGGTTGGGGAACACTGGCCTAGTGTAAGTGATGCATCTGTTTTGGAATTTGATGTCATGTAGCCGGCATACATAGATGTTTTGTTCTGATATCAGAGGATTTACTTACGTGGCAATAAAAATGATTCTGATTCTGATTCTGATTTGGTTAAGTTTCTGCCCTTTGCACAAAGGTACTGGTAACTGTAACTGTACAGAGGAGTGATCTAGAAATGAAGCAGTGCATCTTACTATATTGTATATTTGAGTGCATGTGTTAGTTTGGCAGGTGAATAATTACTTTTGCCCTTTAGTAACACAATTACCAATGCATCTACTTTGAAGTAATGTGACCAACACTGAGAAACAGAGGAATTGCCTTACCCACTGCACTTCTTCTTTGCAACTGATCCCGTTATAGTCGCAAAGTGCTGCATATGTCTCTGAAAAACCACCTATAAGATAAAATAAATAGTTTAAAAGTGCATGGGGGTATGTGACAGGAAGAAATTCATGCAAAAAGAAAGTCAGTCTGCAGTCAATATGGAGGTGAAGAAGGTATTGCATCATAAAGCAGCTCCTTTAGAAGCTTAATCAGGTTACACAGAGAAACTTTATGACTTCTGACCCAGAATGTAACAAGTCATGGGATAATAGTGTTAGTCAGAAAAGCCGGAACCTTTAGTACTATTGTAGAAACGTGTAGGTGTGTGCAAGAAGCTGGCAGCACATGACTCACCGCAGGTTTTCTGAGGGTCCAGCGACGATTCCGAATTTGGAGAACATTTCTGGTTTCCGTCAAGCAGCTCTTCCTCCGCTCGGCAAATAGGGGGACTGAAATGCAAAAGGAAGTTAATAGTCCAGTCGCTATTTGGTATTCTGGAAATACGCCAGCTCTTAGAAAGGCAGAGAATGCTTCATGATGCTTTTATAGAGTTTAATTCACAAGAGACCATAAAACATGCACAAGGGCACTGTAAAGGGTAAAGAAGAGGACTTTTCAACACAAGCGTATCTATGGAGTCGGATAACATGGAATAAACCGAACCAAACAGGTTTCAATTATTAACGATGGACTCTTTCATCTTACTGAAAAGTCCATTTGAACATAAACCAGACCAAACCACCAAATAATAACAATATGTCGGATCAACATGTTTTTCACGCTCAAAGAGGGTTTACAGGAACATTAGAATATCGTTCAAAAGTTAATTTCTGTATTTCAAATTAAAATGTAAACCAATTCATGATATAAACGTATTATATGCAAAGTGACATGCCAAGTCTTTTTTTTATATAATGTTGATGATTATGGCAGATAGTCTTAGTTTATTTTGGGTTTTTACAGCTGTCAGCCAATTATCAACATTATAACACATAAAGGCTTATATGTATCACATCTGGGGGGATAGTGGCTCAGTCGGTAGAGCACTGGCCTTTGAGCCTGAAGGTTGTGGGTTCGAGCCCACCACGAGATCAACTGCATGCCTCCCACTGATGACTGCTGTTGTTGTGTCCTTGGGCAAGACCCTTAACCCCACTTTGCCTGACTGGCACCCCCCAACCCAGAAAAGGATAAAGGGGAAGAAAATAAATATATATATTTATTTATTTTTCACCTTTATAGTGCATGAATCATTACTGTAGCCACAACTGCCCTGGGGCGTACTGCTATTGACCTCCTTTGACGGCTATCGGTCATTCACACACATGCCTGAACTTGGAATGTTGGACGTGCGGAGTATAAAACATGGATTGCAACATGAATGGTGAGAGGAGAGAATATTCATGGAGAATTCTCATGTTAAAAAAAAACGTGTGGGTGTTGAATAAAGTCACTTGATGTGTTTAATCTTAAAATAAAAATGTTCTTGTTCATGTGTTGCGACCATACTAGATGAAGGCTGCTTTGTTTTTATGATGGGATTACACAACTACATCCCATCCACGCTTCTTAATCTCATTCGACAACATCACAGGCATCACCTATCCAAACGGCTGACCCAAATCCACAACTTATCAACACCATCTTCATCTGGCCCTGCAGCAGCAGCAGCAGCAGCAGCAGCAGCAGTAGCAGCAGCAGCAGCAGTAGCAGCAGCAGCAGCAGCAGCAGCAGTAGCAGCAGCAGCAGCAGTAGCAGCAGCAGCAGCAGCAGCAGCAGCAGTAGCATTGTGTCATGCTATCAAGATGCTATCTGCAATATTGTAGTTCAATCATGCTGTTATATGAGGCCATGCAATCCGATGTCCTCTCACTGTTGGGCGATCCCTCCTTTTCTCCTTAAATGTTCTTTCTCAGAGCAATCATCTGCCCTGGCCCTAATGGAAGTGAGCCATTTGAAATATGATAGAGTGAGGAGATAGCCATGTCCCGGTCAATAGCTGGAGCACTCTCAAGCCTACAGCTCTTAGAAACTATACACGAGGCCAAGAGCAGAGAGACACTTTTATCCTGCAAATAGGTACATGACAAAGAGTAAAACAGGCTGGGCCTTGAATTGATATTTCTGAGCCTTTCAAGCAATAAAGCAAAGCATTAATAAATTACTATATCTAAGGATCTAATCACAACAAAATCAAATAGCTCAGAGACTATAGGGATGGACAATATATTGCAATGTAGGGAAATGCTTTCAACTCTAATGAAGCCACTGGCTTTTTCAGCTGTGATGTCTCCCATCACTGAGGATTAGAAATGACTCCTCACCTCTATTTAAATGTGATTCTCAGACCAGTCTCTGTCATCACTTAAACCTAATTATTACCTGAGTTTGCGGCTATTCTTTCTCAGAAACTGTATAATGAAGCATTTCTTTCTCCACCTCCAGCTCCACACTCTGCTTAAACAAGCTGCTTAAAAACTCCGACAAGATGCCTCCAGGTAAAAAACACCTACGCACTTTGTGTTGCAAGGCAGATTTAAATACACTAATGCACAGCATCCACATGAGATACAGGCTTTTTGGATGTGGCTCTTGCTGTGATCTCAGTATACATACAGAGTACTTGAATTGGCTGTGCTACTTACGCATAGATGGAGTTGTTGAAGACTCTGGAGAGGGCGTAGTTGATGTGGTTGACCATGTGATCCAGCTGCTCCTGCGCCTGCAGTCTCAAAGAGTAGGTGGTTTTGTCTGTGTCGATGACAACCTGATGAACGGACATTTTGTTACTTTACTTTGTAAATTAAGGTATTCAAGTAAAAGGCATTTGTTCTCACCTGGTATTCTGGGTATGTGTTCATTGCCCGGATTTCCAAGAAGTTGAAAGTGATCTCCAGCTATAAAAATCCAAAACAAATAGATTATTTATATTTTGCTGTGTAGAAGCCACTGCACTATTATGGAAACCATTGAACTGTACGTATTTACACGTATTAGATTTGAGTTGGAATTCAGAGCTAAAATGAGGGTAATTATTCCAACAGCATCTGCACCATAACAAACTGTTTGCACCCATTTAGCCTCTTTTCCCAACAGCCTCAATCATTGCTTGCATGATCCATCATCATTATCTCGCCACCCTTTCTTTCACAAGCTTCATTTTTCTGTCACAACACTTCTGGATTACCCTGAGATCAAGGCAGGAACCAAAAAAGTCATAAAACTGCCGGGAACATTTACCTTGGTGGGCACTTTGACAGCGAAGAGATACAGTCGCCATGTCGCCAGGACCTGCGGCAAAAGCACATTCATTTTAGTGTCAAAAAGCAGGAGATGCAAAATGCTAATTGGAACAACAGCACAAATACCTCAGAAGGAGAGCAAATCATCTCGTCATATTGATGCTAAAGCTCTGCGAGTCAAGCTAAGCATTCCACTCATAACAGTTAGCAGTTAAAGATGATAGCACATGAGTAGACAGCTGATGTGTTTACTGGTGGGTAATAGGGATATTTAGGGACGTATCCGATAACGTGGAAACATATACATCACTTAAAGCCAGGGTTGCTAACTTTGAATCAAAACAAAAAAACAATAAATATGTGATAAGAGTTACATAAGTGTTCATTTATTTCCTTCTGATGTTTGTTGTTGTTTTTTTCTATACATACTCTGTACTTGCATGTGTTTTCTTTGTGATTTGCACACTCTAAATAAAAATGTATTTGTTCATGCATGTAACTAGTTCCTCGCTCTCATCTGTCTGGTTCTATCACTAGTTTTCACATACATGTATTTTACAGATATTTTCGAATACTATGAACACAGCATCGTGCGATTTGATTTGTTCACAAAATTATATGCAACATCAACAAAAAGTTAGGTATTCCAGCTTTAATGCATGAATCCATTTACATTCCCGCTTTACATTAGGCCTAACTTTTTCATGGTTACTCTCCCGCTATTAATCTCCGCTGCCACATCGGCGACGTGCCCCCCGAGGATGAATGATCACATGCTTAGATTGTAAACTTGAACAAAACTCATCGAGAAACAAAAGCGCAACAATAAGGAAAGCGTATTGAACCCGGGCTGGAGAACAGTATCTATCTCGTTGTGCCTCTCCTATGCAATTAATCCCATTCATTATTCACTAAGTTGCAATTAGCATACCGGCTACATACAGTGCATCTGTTCACCTTCTATATAGCTTTTGTCTAGATGTTGGACACACTCTCCCGATTGCTCCTTCTCCGCCCTCCCTCTTACACATCCCTGTATTGTCCATAATTCTTCCCAGCTTCTCCATCATTCCAGATACCCTCCTTTCATCTCCATGGAAATCTGCTCATTTTGCTCCATCTTCTACCCCTAATCCTCCAATCTCTCGCATCAGGCCCGGCGCGCCACGTCGGGCCCTGCTTTTTGGGTAACACCTCGCACCGACACTGCTGCCCATGCACCCTCCTCTTCCTCGCAACTCCCCTGTCTCCTTTCCCATTGCAGTTTTTTCTATTCTTTTTCTGCTCTGTCGCTTTCAATTCCTCAAGGTCTCTCCGCGCTGAATGGCTAATGGCGCCCCGCTGAGTGGCAGTGAGGGGAAGAAAGGAGACCAAATACACAAAGAAGACGGATGGTGATGGAGAGAAGGAGACAGGAAAGGCAAGGACAGCAAAGATTTCCCTCCTGATAATAAAGTCTTCAGATTCCTTTACGCCACGGGACTGATGGCGAGCAGAGTTGACCGAGCGCACGTCCTGGAGTTCCTTAACAAACCAAAAAAGGACCATAGACGTGCAATAACACATCGCACAGACGCACTGAACCGCTGAGAGCTTGTGAACAGGGATTAGGGATTAAATTAGGAATGTTATGTCACTGGTAATTGAATTGAATGTATATTTGATCAGGGACTAGGCACAATGGATTTTTTCTAGTTTGAAATATACAGTCGTGTTTGAAGTTTACACCCCCAAGGCAGACGGACTCAGATATTTCTGAAATTACAAATGATAACCCAAAGCCTTTTTTCTCACTCATTGCTAGTAAGAAGCACTTCATTTTATTTCTATTCATATTGTTTGTGGTAGCGGCGGATGAGGTTCTTTATCTTCTTTGATAGTGAAGCTGCCCATTCTTCTTGCCTAAAAAAAAGGCTCCAGCTCTAGCACATTCCTGGTTTTCTCCCTGGATCTATTATGTAATGAATTAAAAATAGAAAACACAAATTTGACACTAAATGGCTTCACACAACTACTGAAAAAATTAGAGGGGGAAAAACTGTTTTTGTGTTATCCTTCATGATGTGATGTGGACAAACAATGGAATCTAGGACTGTGTGTGCACAATTTCAAGCACAGCTGTACACGACACAAGACAAAACATTATATAGAGAGGTCAGGGAAAGGTGCAAAGAATAGTGAGAATTTTCTAATTGGGTTTTTTATGATGAAAGAGATATAACTCCTTTCATAGTTGTGTGAGATCTAACAAAAAGGACATTTATGGACATTGGTCATTATGGACTATACCCTTTTTTGTTCCATTTCTTGTGTTTGAACAGTTTTATTCTCTGATCCGTGTTATCAAATTCAACGGTTGTGTAAAATACTCCAAAGACAACTACTGTTGTGATACAAGAATCATTGAAAACATTTTGTGACATCATACATCTAACCATGAATAGAAATTAGAATAGAAACAAAGGTAAGTTGAGATTTATCCACTCATCTTCTAAGTCAGCTTTGAACAAAAATCAGGAATTTCTTCATGGATTTTTTAGAACAACAGATTATTCACTACCTCAAAATATGTAGTCCAAGTTCTAGTGTATATTGTTTAGTCAATGTTGTGAGGATACAGGAATACTTTGTGCTTTAAAGCATCCTTCAACTATGAGCAATGTGGACTGAGTTTTAAGTTGCAGGAATAAACTCAGTTATTGCATGATTGAAAAAGACGGCACGGCTTTGGATGATTGTTGCAAGTCAAATCCAGTGTTAAATCTTGTATTATAGAGAGTCAGCCATGTTGAGCTGGGGTTGAAAAAGGGAGAGAAGAACACAAATCTGTTCTTTTGTAACAAGTCTGGAGATCTCTTTATGTGAAAAACACATCAATAATGCAAAGTTTCTCTTTGTTTGATCTTCGGCTTGAGGCATTAGGTTTCCACTAATTCAAATTATAATCTACAGTCTATTGCAAGATCATTAGAGGCCATCAATAACTCATGCCATAATCTAATTCTAAGTTCTGCATGTTGATAAAGAATGGAAAAACAACTCTCTGCCAAATTGCAAACATTTTATCACAAATAAATCTCAAAGAAAGACATGATTTGCTCATATCTGTTGTAAGTTGGATTTTGGAATGGGGTAAGGAGAGACTTTTGGAACAATTAGAATGACGCCATGTATGTTAAATGATGCTATCAACACTGTGGTAATAAGTCATGCGTGGATTACAAATCTGTCGCGCTTCAATGCATCGAGCTGGAAAAGCTGAGGATAGTATTCACATCATAACCTTGACAAAAGAACCTATAGAACATTGTACCACTGTGCAATGCAACACAATAAACACAAGCAGTCACAGATGGCACACAACAGAAATGCGAAGCAGACCAAGTTAACCTGTATTAGCAAGAATAATGCTCTCTGGGTTTTTGTTTTATCACTGGTGTATTAACCGTGTGTCCCAAGAAGAAAGAGACTATTAACAACAGCCTGATGTGAAGATTTAATGAAAAAATATGGCCGTGCAGCATCCAAAGAACAGTAATTTCAAGCAGATATAGTACATCAACTAACAACTAGCGACAACTGTGCTAGATACAAACTAATTGCAATAGACAATTTTCATGGCAGTGGATCAATTTGAAGCTGCGAATAGTGGCCATGGTTCTTTCTGTGTTCTCTGTCTTTTTTTTCCTTTCTACAGAGTGTGTGTTGCTTACAGTGGTCAGACAGAGGAGCAGGACATGAGGCGGGGAAGAGGAGGTGCCTTTGCTTCTTCTGATGGCACAGAGTCAAAGACATGAGATCAAAGCCTGGTGCATGTGCAGACCTGCATGGGCAACACTGCTGGCTATTCTCTGCACTACCAGGGACACGCAACAAACACACACTTTGCTATGTGCTCGTGTGAGAGCAGAGGGCAACAACTTATATAAATCCTAATCTGTCAGGCGGCGAGCACACTTCAAACTAGATCCCAAAAAAAATGAGGGCGCTCAAATTGGCATCATAGATTTTAAAAATAGAAACAAGGAGTGGTGTGAATCGCTGTCCGGCGAATTGCAAATTGCTTTTATTTCACGATTAATTGGGTGTTTGGTTAAGACATGATTAGACATAAAGCTGGGTTACCTAACTTTTAAATGTGTAAGTAACGTATGTTGTCAAGTCAAGTCGAATGTTGACTTTATTATCATTAATTAACATTTACGGACATTGGTCATCTGCCCCTTATGGACAAACAGCTATATGTGTTTTGTTTTTGTTTTTATATCGCATTTCCCGTGTTTGATTCTCTGGTCTATGTTGGCAAATTGACAACTTTGTAAAGTCCTCCAAGACAATTACTGTTGATTAATAAATTAATTGTGATTTGGGGCTATATACACACATACATTGAATAGAATTGAACTATCAGACTGTCTCTGTCTAATTAGAAAACATGGCATCTTTTACAAACATGCGTGAGGAAAACAAGAGCCCTGAGAGTCACTATTCGATTCTTTTTCATTCTTCTATCTGAAAAAGCTGATCTACAGACGTGACAATGCAAAAAACTAGTGATAGCGCCCAACTGTTTTTAGAAAAGAGAGCTATGATTACAGTTTGAAAGTTAGGAATCTCTCATTGCTCATGTAAAAAAAAAAGCATTTATTCCCTTTAAAACAAAAATAATGCATGCGTGCTATAACTGTAATCGTTTATAACTATAGTGCCGCTTTGAATAGACAGAAATGAAATGTTTTGAGCCAACAACAGCTGTAGCTATTTTTGCATTTGCATAGACACAACCTGGATATCGACCAAACGGCACTTATCCGTGAAATGTATCAAGATCAACGAAGTATCCCGTAGCAATGCTGGTGTCTGGTTATAGATCAAAGATTATTCATTTGAATTTACATATTACAGGATGTGTTCCTGAAAATAACAACTGATCTTCAACTCCACAACACGTAACCCAATTACCGGACCTTGGTTCTCAGTAGCAAGGGAGATTTTCGTTTGGGTATTTTCATATCTGAGTAAAGTCCCAAAAATTGGACAGGAGACTAAAATGCATGTATGGTGTGAACAGAGGAAAGTGCCTCAAAACATGATAAATCTTACACATGCATTCATCGTTTAAACATGAAGCCAGCCAATTATGAGTATGAATGTAATATAACCTTGTCACATGTACTTCAAATATTCTTAATCTTATTCATGACTAATCTCTCATTAGCAGAGATTACCAAGTACGCTCATGTGATATATACAGAGCAATAACTGAAACAGAATCTAAAGTAGCGCATCTCTGACTGTTACATGCATAATATGAGGGGCTGCAGCACATGCCCCAAGGACCTGCTTAAATTTAAAAAACGAAAAAGGGGCCCAAAAGGAATGACATAAAAAGAGAGAGAAAGATGGATAGATGGGCACTTAAGAGCCAAAAAGATGCAGCCAACTGAGAGTAAGAAATGCCAAACTTAAAAACGCATCTTATTATCAAATTCTGTTAAATCAGAGCCCAAATCCAAACTTAAAGTGATTGCAAAGAGGCTGTACAAAAAATACTCAAAAGAAGGACTGCACGTGTGTGAGTTTGTCGTATGATGCAGATGATAGAGCGGAAGGGAGAGGTCTCGGGGTCGTCGAGGATATGTGACGAAGACAAAAGGCAGCCAAGTGTTATAGGGAGCGTGCAATTGTGCTGAGAGCTGTAAATAAATGATCAAAACAATTCAATGATGAAAAACGTGACAAGCAGAAAGTGGAAGAAGAGATGCCTACCATATAGAAAGAAGACGAATAGTATAGTAATAAAATAAGCATCAGGAAGTATTGACAGATTAAAATCGCTCCACATTCGCCCGTGTATCTTATGGGGTGCTCTTCAGAAGGTCAGTTTCTACACTTTACACATCCGCTCTGGGCGCAAACCGACTTATTCAAAGAGGAAGGCCTTCTAATTAAAGCGCAAGCCTCCATCTTTGCTCTTATTGTGAATCCCAATGAATGTGAGCAAAGAAAGTAGTGCGCGGAGAAAGGCTTGAGAGGGAATCGTGGCAGATGCAGTGGCAGTGCTCGACATTGCACCACAGCACGATGGAACGTGTGGGTGTGTGATAGCACGCGCCGCTGCAGCCTCCAGTCCTATGCAAACGCTTTGTACTCTACTTTACTTTGTACTTTTCACAGCTGGACTCTTTCAAAGTGCCACGTGATTCGTTGCATTTCATTTTCTCATAACGCTATCAATGCTATTTCTGCCATGACAGAAATTATACAGTATAAACTTGTGACCTATAGAGAATATTAAAGCTGGGAACCCTAATTTATTTTCACAAATAATATAATTTGCTTGTCTCAACAGATCGTGAATGTCCAATTGTGTGATTCAATCGGACCACAACATACTTGAAAGACAGAGCCCTTGTGAGTCACTTTTTGATGTTTTGGGGCTGAGGCTGTGTGGTGTCTGCCTGGTCTCTGCCTGGTCTCTGCCTGGTCTCTGTCTGGTCTCTGCCTAGTCTCTGCCTGGTCTCTGTCTGGTCTCTGCCTGGTCTCTGCCTAGTCTCTGCCTGGTCTCTGCCTGGTCTCTGGACATGTCAGAAGCCATAAAGTGCATGTGTATGAAAACTACAGACAGTGAGGAAAGGCATGTTTTTGTTTTTTGAGGCTTGAAATTTAGGTACCCCAGCTTTAAGAACGACGCCCTGTGCCACCTGGGAGTCCAACCCACGAGCTTCTTGCAGAGAGACGACAGCTCTAACCACTGCACCACACACTGTACATGAAACCAATTAGTCAGCAATAGTCTAGTGACCACTGTCCACAACCAATTCCAAAACACAATGGAAAACTAGGCTGGAATGACAAGATTAAACTATGCACTATGGAGCACTATGATATCCTTGCTGGTGCGGTAGTACAGAACCAAGGAAACCAGTGCCTTGGTCATATATCATAAAGATGCTAATTATAGATAATCCATATTCACCCTTGCACACTTGCACAGAGCATGCTCAGAATCACAACCAGTGGCCACTAACTCAAACCCTCACGCTTCGAGAGTCCACCGCATCCACACAGTAAATCAAGTGTCCGACTAGCCAGGCGCACTCAGTTCTGTCAACCACTGGCCGCCCCCGCCTCTAATAGGCCCATTATTAGGTATGGGAGCGAAGTGCAGAATCACCAAAGAGGAGAACGCACTGATCAGGTTAAGTAAGTGGCCTAAGACAAGAGCCAAGCGGCAACTGGGGCATCACAACAGCTTTCCTTCCCCCACCCGCATCTCTCCTTGTTGTGTCTTTCCTCTGATGGGGTGCCCTCCCTCTAATGCAAACTATACCCACCCACTCTCCACCCGCAGCCTTTGAAGATGGCTTTGTTTTGTAAGATGCTTCTAATCTTCAAGTAGAATTGTCTAATAATGGATGTAAGGGTAAGTTTAGAGCTTGAGTCGAACTGTACTGCGGTTTGTATGGACGGTGCGTGTCTAAAATGTAAGCATGTTGATGTATCCACGCTGCCCCCGGTGGTGTCGGGATGTCATGCCGTGCTCTGTCTGAAGGGAGACGGGGGATTGTGCCCTCTGGATGTGTCGCGCTGTGATGGCTGGTAGAGTCATGCACGCAGACAGCTGGATACTAGCATCTCCAGGGGCCAAAGGACGAGTGGGATAAGAGAGTGGAGAGTGGAGGGGAGAGTGTATATAAAAACACTGAAGTATTTGTAAGTGATGTCCATTATATCAAGCACTTGAAGTCGCGTGTGGTTCATTGGGGATCAAGTTAAGTTGTACTGTATTGTATTGTCCCAGTGGGGAAATGTGTCCTCTGCATTTGACCCATTCTTCCATTTCAAGATGTTGATGCTCGGCTTGGCCAAGACTACCAGAGCTAGAGGATTTTTCCTATTGTGCATATTTTTAGAAAACTGGAGAACTGGGAAGAAACCTACCCAGACACAAGGAGAACTTGCAAACTTCACTCAGAAAAGCCCTGTTCAGACCGGAATTCAAACCCAGGACCTTCTTCCTGAGAAGCAAGAGTGTTTACCGGTATTGGGTTTGTGAAACAAAAGTATAATTTGAGTAACGTAGAACTGTAACGATAATCAGCCAGAAGGAAACTTTGTCATGGAGGGAAAGCTCTGAGGCAGCAAGCGATTTCCTACTGCAGCCAACTCAACCAAACCCTTTAAAACTCTTGCAACGTCAACCCTCAACTATTAAGCTAGTCGCTAAAGAGCGTAGCAGCACAACACCGACACAGTTTGACCAGACGCTGTCAGGTCAAACCTCAAAGACTAAAATAAATAGACTTGTTGTGGCCTACGTTGTAGAAGAGATGGCTCCCATTTCTACTGTAGAGCTGCAGTCTTTCAGAAACATTTGACACTAATACAAACTGCGGATGGATTGGACAGTACAAGGACAGAAAAACATGACTTAGTTACATTCAATTATTAATGTAACTTAGTGATATTTGTAATGTTATTTTCTTGGGGCAGAAACAAGGTAATGCAATTACTTTTTTTTGTAACTAGTAATTTGTAACTAATTACACTTTCAAATTAACTTACCCAGCACTGGAGCTAACCATGCCGCATCTAATCACAATATTTGTGAGCAACACTGTTGAAACAACAAGTTTCAATATCCTCTATCCTCTGTTTAGAACTCATTTTGTTCAGAGTAAAAATGTTGATCATCAAATACACAATTCTTACACATTTCATAAATTGTTTCGAGAAGTAAATTGTGCAAGTAGTTTAGTAATAACTGTATCTAGCGGAATCATTTTTTACAAAAACAAAATGTAAATACAGTAGGAACTTTGAAGTAGAACTGGACACAGGACAACAATATCTTCAACGTGAAGCCTTTAAGTGCACTTTATCTGATTATTAGTGTTTCAAATCTCTGATGCTGCAAAAAGCCCCTGAAACTCTTCACTCTTTCTGAATAAATGAAAAGCTACAATAAACCTCAGGTGGTGATGGTTGTGCCACACGTTTTGATAGTTTCAACTTAAACATAAATATGAAAAGGAGGAGCTTTCCCATTTGGAAAGAGAAAAGATACTTCAATATATTCAAATCAGTTTAGTTCCCAAATCAAAGCAACGTTTAACTTTTTTTAGTCCTGTTTTAGTTTGCAAAGAACTTAAATAATGGCAGTCTATGAATTTATTTTTATTTTTATTGTGATTAACCGTGCAGTCCAAATTCTGAGCCTGAGCAATATATGTCTGTTTACTTCTATTTACTTCCTTCCATCCGTTTTGGAAATTCATGAAGAAACAAATGTCAAGGATGTTTTATTAGTTTCTATCACCTCCCAACAGAGTCAGACATACTTGTGCTACACTTGACCTTGAGTTTCTGCAATATTGATTAAAAGGATATTAATCCAAACCGAGCTTGTGTAGAAAGGATCAAACGATCACTCCATAAAAACGTATGCAAGGCTGAAAATAATTCACTTTCAACATTGCACAATATTACCGAGCTTCACTCAAGCACTGCCAGAATCAACTTAGACAACTTTCTTATCTCTTCACTGTCACATCAAACACATTCACCTATCAATAGACTTCTTGAGCATGAAGACCTTGACAGCACACGTTTCCTTTATAACTTGTTCCTCCAGGACAAATTATATAAAAAAAAAACCTATCAATAATAAGTTAGAACTTCTGTGTAAAGCCTATAGACCCAATCCATCAAGGCGTAAAAAGTCACTCAATACCCTTTTAACAGGTTTGGGTGTGTGGAAAAGGCACAGGGGGGAAAGTGAGAGGCAACAGGGAAGCGATGATGGTGAGAATAATTGAGATGGACAGATACGACAGCGGAACAAAGACATCCTAAATCAGGGGGAGGGGTGCCATACTGTCGCGTTCTTTTTAGGAAGGACTGGAACAAAGACAGGGTGATGATGAGTACTGAAAATGTGCTTTAGATTCAAGACCCTAGACCTCAGAGAACTATGGATCAAACATATCATGAAATAATTGCCAGTTATTTGAGGGTAGGTAGGAAATAAGATACTGTCCAGTACATATAGCCCTACTGGCCATTACATTGGACCACTGGTTTGTGGTCCATAGTGTTCCTATTCAGTAAAAACAAGACCAACAAAATCATTTAATATTTGTAAAAGGGCTACTTTAGTTCACTAGACTTGTCCA
The DNA here is from genome assembly GCA_964034765.1 of Knipowitschia caucasica. Lineage (NCBI taxonomy): Eukaryota > Metazoa > Chordata > Actinopteri > Gobiiformes > Gobiidae > Knipowitschia > Knipowitschia caucasica. The sequence continues at coordinate 18,685,850 of OZ035836.1, read as the reverse complement.
GGGCCTGACGACATGGATTGCAACACTGATTTTACTGGATGTTGGCTGCTATGGGGTTTTAAAATGGGATATTATGGGTCATTATGTAAATTAGAATGTTTCCATAGATCAAATACATTTTTAAATAAAGAAAAAACAAACTAAATACTGAGTAATGTAGTGCTAAATAATGCCTGACCGAAAAGGGTTTAGGCTGATGTCAAGACTTTTATACTGCCAAACCCCTATTGCAACATTACACATCCAAATGAGACAGTATACAGATATACAGTATGTCCATATTGACTCACACCACATGTACATTAGCGCCAAATATGTAAATTAGCGGGGGAATAAGCACAAAATGTCAGTATATACGTTTTTTTCTTTTTCTTGAGGTTCTAATCTTTATTGGTGGAGCTGAGGTTGGCTGGATGACATTGTGAAAGGACCTCAATGGCCACTTAGTGCTCAAAAGGCAGAGGGCACATATGTAAAATGACGCTACGGGCCGCATTTGGCTCGGGCATTAGTTTGGACATGCCATACTGAACAACCACATCTGAGTTCATTGTTCCTCAGCCCCTTTTGACAATTACTGAAACTTCTACACAGCAATACAAAAAGTGTTGATTGAAACGTTTCCGAACTTTTCACATCTCACTAAAAGTCTTGTCTATGGGAGGAGAGGGCAAGATAGAGAATGGAGATAGAGCGAGAAATGACTGATTAATAGCTCCGATTCGCTTATCTGGTACTTCTCGAATACTTCAGAGGAGGAAATGAGCTGGCTGTCGCATTTGGAAACCGATCGGCTGGTAATAGAGCTGACTAATTGACAATTTCTCCATAACAGCAGTGTCCCCGTGCGCACGTAAGCTCCTTGAACATATTACAAGGCTGCCCACTCACCCTCTGGTCCCCCACTAAAGGCCTTTCTCTTCAAAGGGATAAGATGCAATAATAATAATAATAATAAAATGGTCGCTTTACATGTAGACAAGCCAACACGCACACGCCATCGCGGTCTAAAGCTGAGCCCATGGCATTAAGGCCATCCTGCCACTTCTAATAACATCTCCGCTGGACGCAGTAGGCCATGGCACAGTGTCCACTCCGCTCTGATCTTACGCTGCATCTGTCTTAAGCCCGATTTTCACCACGTGTGCCCGACAGATTGAGAACTTCTTATGGCGCTTTCAATTAGCGCTCTGATTTCACCACCAAACAAACAGAATCCTACTGAGTGCAAGAAAGTCAATCTGTAAAACATGGCATCACTAGAGCGTGTGAAATGGGTGTTGATCAGAATGTTGGCTGTTGCAATCCGTCTCCTCACTTAAACAAAGCATGAGAACACACAGTAAATTCAAGAACTATTCTAAATTTGTTATCAAGCCCGTCAGCAGAGTTTTGGCCCCATCTCTGTGCACCCTGCGGAGAAGTCGCTAAGAATCCAGACCTTTGGATGCCTTCAATGGCGTCTCGTAACTTCCCCTTATCACTCAAACTTTGTAACTGTAATTGTAAAAAAATATATCTATCCTACGTATATTTTAACAGAAAAGACTTGGTGAATGTAATCACACTAACATTGTTTTACTTAGCTGCTGCAGCATTAATCACTGTATTATTGTGACGCTCTCGAAAGCACCATGGTTCCTGTTGAGATTTATTTTTGCTTTGCGTAACTAAACAAAACCAAACACGTGCAGTACGGGCGTGTGTATTGATATACCCTAAAACAAGTTGGGCTTTCCCATATGCGCTCAAACGCATCACTGCCCGATATCTCATTCCAATCCGATTTACGCGTATACATGCATTCTCAACTGCTTTAAAATTGGCAGGCACTGATCTTTCACTCCTTAACTTGCTCACATGGAGTTTACATGTGTCTTTATCAATCAGTTCATCAGATAGTGCATTGTAAACCCACTCACGGTTAGAATAGATCAAATGGAGTGATTCCAGCTGGTACAGATCACAAATACTATCGTGGCCTTGGGCAAGACAGTTCTCTCCGAATGCGATTCTTAAAGAAAGAGCTGCCCCTTGATGTAAAACTCTTTCAGCGTGTGAACTACAGACAAACTGTAGAAATACGACCATTTACCATTTTTATACACTCTACACACTTAGGAGTATCTTGAATTGTAACTTGTTTTTGCCAACCAATATAAATATACTATGAAAGGAATTGTTCTGAGCCTACAATCTCAATATGATACAAACAAGTGACCCACAGCTACACAGTACATTGTGTATCTCACCAGAATCCTGTCTTCCGACTTGCCGCTCCTCGTGTCCTGCTTGATGGCTCGCACAAATTTAATGGGTTGCTTATCCAGCACCTTCCTGATGCTCTCTGAATAGGGGAGGAGAAAAAACACAAGAAAAAGCAGAAAAACTAATTATATAATGAAAAACAGAATGAAAACTCTGCCCTGGGATGCACTTAGACGCACCATAAAAAGCTTTTACTGGGGAGAAATCCATAAATGTTAACAGTGGCCATGTTTGCCAAACCAAAGGTATAATAAAATGGAGTCAGACCATATGACAAGTAGCGTATGGAACATCGTTTTTAATTTGGCTTCTTTTCAGGTCACAAATCATCCGCCTCATTGTGTGCAAGGGAAGTGCATTTGGTTTGGAATAAAATGTAAGATAAGAGAAAACATGAAGAAAATTTGCTTCTGTCAAAAGTTATCTTCTAAGACTATATCATTTATCTGCTTAGTAATACTCTTGGCTTACAGGTGGAGCCTAGTTCAGTGATGTAACATTGAAGGACACTATCTCAAGGGTGAACAGTCAGAGCAACGTGCACAAAACCCCAAACAAAAAAGACACAAAGCACATACAACACACGGTCTGGCCAACCTCTATCTGAAAAGGACTCATAACTGGGCTATTTTTAGACCGGGATAGAGGCGGAGATGCGGCTCCTCTCGTTTCAATGGGACCAGGCGGCGACAGGATCAGGGGCTACCATCGTCAGGGCCCCACATGAACTACCGAACCAGTGAAATGATAAGCGGGGGGTCTTAACCAATTAAAGAGCATGCCACATTCCACCCTCCAAATACAATGTGTTCACTGGCAGGAGGGCAAAACATTACGACCACCGGAAAAAGTCAAGCCGGACTTGTTTTCCCGTGGGACTTGTTACAGAAGCTGAAGATGTTGTCAGCAGCAGAACTTGCACAATAGAGATGGCTTTTTAGAGTTGTCTGATGTTTAAATCCGGTGTGAGAAATTGCATGTGCAGTCAGTGGAGTGTTAAATCCTGTTTCCCAATGGTAGAATGTTGTAGGTGGTGTTTGAGAGAAGAGAGCTTTTATACGTGCCACAGTGGGGAAATTTCAGTGTTGCATCACAAGTTACAGAACAGTAGGAATGAGGAGCACACAGCACAAGATAAATGAATAATAACTCTAGTCTAAGATAAGATAAAATAAAATCTCTAACTCTAGCATAAAAAGAAGCAGTATAAAATCTGTATCTTTCGTATAATAAGGAAAGAAGTCTTAAAATCTTCAACTTTAGCATAACGAAGAAGCGAGAATCGAAAGGAGCAAGTATATTTGACCTTAACATGTTTGCACACTTCTGTCTTTTTGCACAATCTGAGTGATTCTATCTATGCCGAATGTGACATAGATTTCTCCATTGTGAGATCAATAAAGTTTGTCTTATCTTATAAAATACTGCATATTCCTGTGTAAGAATTATATAGTTGTGTGTTTACATCTGTGCATGTTAGCAGCATGAGGGTCTGGGACAAAGTGACTCGGTAAAGCGACAGTAACAAATGTGGTTCTATACTGTATATATAGTTCACAGTTTTTTTGAGAAAGTGAAAGTATAGGAGGGTATCTTTCTCAATATATGGCCAGCAAATGAAACTGATTTGTAACTGTGTAAATCTAAAAAAGAGCTGAAAACGGACACACAACTATTGACAGCCCTGTGTGGGAATATGACTTGGCAGCAGTTTACTGCATATGACCTTATCTACAAACCATTAAAAACATTGCGACCATATTGAACACATATACAACTATAAATAGGCACAGGATGTGTCTGCAGCAACAGTCCTTTTTAATGCTGTCTTCGTATCATGTATCATGCTGATTCATTACGCCCTGGTGTGTCAGCTTCTGCTTCTTTCAAAACCGTGCCCACATCTTGTCATGTGTGGAGACCAAACAAACTTATCCCTCAGTGAAAGCAGGTCTGAACAGCCTTAGTAGAGTTGGGGGCAGCCTCAACACCTCTAAAAGGATCAAGGCAAACAGAACGCTTTGGACGTTAATCTGGATATAAGAACTTGGTTAACCTTGGCATCTGCTCTCATAAGGGGTCACAAAGGGCAAAAGAGGTCAACAACAACCCCTAATTGCTTATTTCCAGCCCAATTCAAGCTGAAATCCCGCATTGCCTTTGTGACAGCTTGATGGATCTTCTCACCTTCCTCTTCACCAAATGCCCCCTGTTTGATCCCCAACGGTGCTGAGTGGCAGGTGTGTGAATGGCCTAATGCACAAGACCAGACAGACGGAGACCTGGTCAGGACGTAAACAGGGATTTAACTACTTCAAGATCATTAGTAACCACGTAAGCATGCATTTCCGCGCAACTTGGTGTCCATGAGCGTGCATCCAAGACAGAGCATGCCCCACGCATCTCTTACGCAATCATATAACAAGATATCACAGCAAAAACCACACATTCAAACTGCTCTGGCAGCTCACAAGACCCCAGCGTGTGATAAATTTCACTGGGAAAATCAATTGCAGAGTCAGAAAGCGCACTGAAATCGATGAAGTTATACACAATACGCAAAATCAATGACATGCGTTTCGCCAGAGGGGGGAATTGTGTCCTTATGTGTAAATAACATCACAGCAAAGACTATTGTCGCTAAATGAATATAGGATTTCTGTAAACGCTCCAGTTGAGTGTAGCTCGCTCCCGGGGTAGTATACGCGCACTTGTGCCAAACTCAAGCCGAAGTTTTACCTGTGATTTCCCGACTGACGCTGGCAAACCCCGTAACCGTAGATGCTGTGTCCTTTGAGGCCATGGTGCGCTGCGCTCCACCAGCCTCTCTCCTCGGTCTGGTACTATACTAGTTCTGTGTCTTTTTTCTCGCGGGTGCCCCCTTGTAGATCCGTGTTTTATTTTTTTTTATTTTTTTCTTCTCCTTCTTTCTTTTTTCTTCTGCTTTTTGGAAGTGCCTCCTCTCTGAACGCCCGCAGGTGCAGCAACAGCCGCTACGTAAAGTGATGGGAAGCGACGCACGGCACCCCAGGACACTCCGCGGCAGAGGAGGGGAGAGAGAGGAGCGCTGTAGAGGAGGAGGAGGAGGAGGAGGGAGGGAGGGAGGGTTATCACTGGGCTATGCATTAATATTTTAAAAAGATTAGAGCTCAATCTGCATATTTTGGAACTTAATGTGCGAAATGATATGGCATTGGCACAAACAGCATCGAATCCACAGCAGACAAAAATAGCCTCTTCAAGTAGGGTAATGAGTTTACCAAAGTCATCTTGGAGTAATTTGGCCCTAAAACTGCGGGTGATTTGTTTGATTGGACAGAAATGGTAATGCTCCAGGCGGCGGGTTTAAGTTCTTTGTGTTTGGTTGAACACCTGCTATACTGGATATATCCCAAAGACATCGCAGCATAATGGTCTAATATTAGCTGCACAGATAGCTGCTGTGTGACAGCTGCTGAGGTGATCTGTAATAACATAAATTCTATACGTTTAAGCAGATCATGATGTGTCTGCAAAGCTGGGGTACCTTTATTAAATGACTTTATTCATTCAGAAATTATATGAACAGTGATTAGACCACAACATACAGTCTAGATCTTATTAGAAAATATGTTATCATTTTGCATGTGAGAAATAGCCCCGTGAGTCACACTTTGGACTGAGAGCTGATTGGCTGAGTGTGGGTGGTCCTCTTGTTTTTGCTATTCTTTAAAAAAAATAAAAATAAGGTGACATACTGTATACCAAAAATATATAGTGTTAAGAGTTTATTGTGAGTTTATTTCATATTTTATTTTTGTGGTTTGAAAGTTAGGTCCTCCAACTTAAACAAGGTATAACACGTTAAATAATAGCCTAAAGAACACTTAACTATTATTATTATTATTATTATTATTACCATTAGAAGGTGCCCCTATAGGCACCAAAGTACTGCATTTGCTTCTGAATCCAGGACACATTACAACAACCTGGTTGCGCATTTCCTTTATAAACTTTTTTGTTCATTTATTCCCTGTATTGATTCCTGTTTCCTCTATCTTTTATAGAGTTGCACGGCTTTTGTCTGTTTCACATCAAACTTCTGAAAAATCTATGCCGCCTATAGGGCTATCTACCGAAATCACCCAAAACTGGCACAATAGGAACTTAAAAGAGCACTATATTTTGACTTATATTGTTCTTTACTGCACATCTTGCCTCTCTATACCATAAAACTCGAAGGGCATGCAGTTCATATATCATTGTCTCTATAGTTGTCTGGGAAAAATTGTATCCCCTTAAAATTGATACAGTCCTCATCACAGAAGAGCCTGTGTGTTTGTGGGAACCGGAACTTGGGGTGGAGGTGCACAGGTCTCTGGTGTCACTGTTGCCCTGGGAGAGTCCTGAAGCCATGGGAAAGAACCATCTTCACGTCACTCAGTGCATGTGTGAGAGACCTTTGTGCCACTGTCTCCCTGATTCTTCGGTAATAAAGCAAAGCCCAGCGGGGGGCTTTATGGAAGTTCAGGCAGAGGCGGTGACAGATATAGGCAGCATGCAAAAGGCCAAGCCAGCCATGGGAGCAGTTGAGAGAATCAACAATTACTCGAACAATTATACTTCTTCAACTTCTACGACTGTAAATTTCCTTCCTCGGATGTTCTCTGCCTTTTGAAGAACAATAAACCATAAATGCATATACCATGCTGCAAACACATTCAAAAATAACCATTTAATGTTTATGATATCACACAGTTATAATCAGTGGCATAAATATGTCACACACCTTAAGAATGAATAATCTTGTAACGTGCTGTTCAAAGATGGACCTAAGGACTTGAAAGATTTGGCACATTATGTATTCATCAAGGCAGCATGAGAGACTGATTAAGACCTCAACCATGACATCTAAACAAGGTCGTTTGAGTGACATCATGCATGTTCTGACTTATGTTTAAAGACAGAAGCGTGTATAAGATTGTTTAGGTGTTATTATAGTGATGATAGTGCGTAGGAAGCTTGGCAGACAACAAGTAGTATGTGTGACCAAACAACATCTGCGGCGTGACAAATATGTGAACAATCCACTGTCATACCAACACTTTAAGATTCAGAATCGATGGATCTCGGATGCACAGGCCTCTGCATCTCCTGCCTGAGAGCCTTAGCACCTGCTGCGTAACGTTGCTCCCATAACGTGAAGCAATAACTTGAGTCGATTCTTCAAACCTTTGATGTGGAGGTACCGCGGGGCCTCTGTGCAGGGGGCTGCAGGGGGCGCTCTGAAACCTGGTGTATACTGCCCTCTCGCGGTTCAGCGCAGTACAAGCATGTTCACAGGCAGGAACTATAACAATGACGGGAGCCAAAAGGCAATGATTCAATTAGTGTTGAAAATAGTTAGGGCTGTCAAGCGATGTGTAATACAACACTAGAAAGGGATATTCACTTTGGTACAAAGTCAATGTATCTAGCCTTACATAAGGCCCTAAATGGATTAGTTTTATACTGATCATAATACTAAGGCAATCGTTGTTCATTGTTTCCGTTTCTTTATACAATCAATAAGTGTGAAATGTTTTAATATCTTTAATCTGCCTGTGCATAATCTTCACACAAGATTAGATGATGCAAGATCATTTCCATAGAAAATTTTAAAATAAAACAATTAGATATTATGAAAAGGAAAAGGTCCAGCAGTTTGCTCAGTTATTTGACTTTCTCTTCTAAGCTAATGACAGCTTCAGTGTTGACCTTGAAAACAATTACCATAATGTTCCAGCATTGCCTCATCAGTGAGTTTAATAGTGATCAACAAAACAGATGCTACAGGAGGAGAGTTTATGGAGAGCACACCAGAGGCTGAATGCATGCTATAATAGTCCAGCTGATACAAGCTCTTTTATTCTTCTCCAGCCCCAGGGGGCACGAGGAGAGCACTCCTACTGCTGTTAAGGAACGGATGCTAAGCATCCTGGAGTTTAGTTTGAGGATGGTTTGGTATAAAACATTATTTCCGCTCCAGCTGTTGACTTGTCTGATATACAGAGTTTATCACTGACTTCATTTGAAGACAACGTACTGTAAGTGTTGGGAAAATATTATAACACTTTGAGTCTTATAACCTGAGAATTGTTGAATGTTTTTGTGTTCAATCCATAAATCTTTTATGAATTGCAGAAAAATAACAATGCTAATCATTTCAGCAATTGTAATTAAAAGTAGAATTTACAATTTAAAGTCTGCAAGCGACACTCACTTCTTCAGCACAAACAGACATTGAAGGATGGGTCTAATTCAGACAAATTGGACCCATTTGAATTACATTTTTTTGTAAACTGCAAATGGCTGAATAAATGAGCTAACTAGAAATAGACAGAGTCTGGCCTGTCAGGCTAACCAGTTGCAGAACTAGACAAATGGACAGTAATGCACAAACCAACAAACACTCAGTCAATTACTGATAGAACAATATCTCAGAAGAACACAAAGTCACAGTGAAGTGACAGAAGACACTTCACTGAGACACAAAAACACACACGAGTTTATGCTACATGATGTGATTATCGACTGTGTCTAAAGAACAATGGGCCTCATTCACGAATAACTTTGTAAGAAACTACTCAACTTTCTTCTCAAGTTGTCCTTAAGTAGATTTCTAAGAAGTCCCCACGTGGGATTCATCAACGCACTCGTAAGCCGCTGAATTGTTCGCAGCTGTTCTCTCAGATTGATGAATCCCATTTCCTCGTAAGTACAGCGCGCGTGCCAGGTGCTTCATTAGCATAGGTACTTAGCATAAGTAACCGCCCACTAATGCCCATATAAGGGGATGCAGGGCCGTGTGCAGACGGCTGAGGAAACAGCAACAGGCCTAAAGCAAAGAGTTACACGGAGCAAAAGAGTCACCCTTTTTTCTTCTTTTACCAGACTGAGAATAAAGTTATAAAATGTTGACTTAAAAGTCGAAATATTATGATAATAAAGTCGAACTAGCAAAATTATGAGATTAATCTAAGAATATGATGAGATTAATCTCAAAATGTTATGAGCTTAATTTAAAAATATATTATGTATTATTTTAAAGATGAATCTCAAAATGTTTTGAGATTAATCTCAAAATATTTTGGACCCTGGGAGGAGATCCAGCGCGGACCAGCGCTGAGACCAATGCAGACCCGAGGAGAGACTGGAGTGTCCAGCACACAGAAACCAGCGCGGACCTATAGGAGAGACCGCATAGACTGGAGTGACCTGACTGGAGAGACCGGTGCGCAGAGACCAGCGCGGACCGAAGATAGACCGCATAGACCAGACTTGAGAGACCAGCGTGGACCCGTATGGATCCAGGAGCATGCAGCACGGACCCGTATGGAGAGAGACCAGTGCAGACCCGTATATGGGAGAGACCAGTGCAGACCCGTCTAGATCCATGGGAGAGACCAGTGCAGACCAGTATAGATCCATGGGAGAGACCAGTGCAGACCCGTATATGGGAGAGACCAGTGCAGACCCGTATAGATCCATAGGAGAGACCAGCGCAGAGACTCAGCGCGGACCCAGTAACCTCCTGCAGCAGCAGTATATATGCCGTTGTTCTGTGGCCCGTGGATAAAGAAATGCCCCCTATAAATAGGAAGGGGTCACTAATACACGGCAAGATTTCCAATGTATTTGATAAAGCGTTGGCACATTTCATTTCAAAATGAATAAAAAAGTAGGCCAGATCTGCAGTGAAAAAGGCGGTATATAAATAAAGATTACTAATAAAGATTACTACAAATAAATAAATACATACATCGATATGACGGACATATCACTGGAATGTTGTATTTTTATTCAACTTCACCAAAGAGGACAACCCCGGCGTGTGAACATGTCGGCACTGAATGCGTACGAGTGCTCCTGAGGACTCGTAGGATTTGTACTTGCCCAAGAGAAATTCTGGTTACGAGAAATATTCGTGAATGCCACTTTCTTCGTAAAAACCGCGTAAGTAGGATTTACGTACAAATCTGTTCCTAAGAACCGTTCGTGAATGAGGCCCACTGTTTTGATTTGAGGATGGAGAATCAGGAAATTACATCAGTGTGCTTGACATTTGGAGAAGAGGAAAAGGTATGGATTGCTTTTGTGTGGACATGTTGCCGCAGTGTGGTGGAGGCTGAGTGTGATTTCAGACATTATGAGGGCTCGGGTCCTAAGTGTCTTCATTGTCTCGGATAACTTGAGGGCTCGAGGAGGAAAAGGAGGATTGAAGTTGATCAAGTGCCAGTTGAGAAACAAATTTCATAGTTTAAAGCTGAAAAAGTTTAAAAGAGTCAGAGGTGAGTTGTAATGATAGAGTGAAAACCATGACGTCCCCCACAGTGTTAGGCCCAGTGCTTCAGAGGCTGATTTGAACAGCGGCGCGATAAGGGCTGACCAAGGGGCAGACATATTGCTAAGATTGGGCCTCATTCACGAATAACTTCGTAAGAAACTACTCAACTTTCTTCTCAAGTTGTCCTTAAGTAGATTTCTAAGAAGTCCCCACGTGGGATTCATCAACGCACTCGTAAGCCGCTGAATTGTTCGCAGCTGTTCTCTCAGATTGATGAATCCCATTTCCTCGTAAGTAGAGCGCGCGTGCCAGGTGCTTCATTAGCATAGGTACTTAGCATAAGTAACCGCCCACTAATGCCCATATAAGGGACTGCAGGGCCGTGTGCAGACGGCAGAGGAAACAGCAACAGGCCTTTACACGGAGCAAAAGTCACCCTTTTTTCTTCTTTTACCAGACTGAGAATAAAGTTATAAAATGTTGACTTAAAAGTCGAAATATTATGATAATAAAGTCGAACTAGCAAAATTATGAGATTAATCTAAGAATATGATGAGATTAATCTCAAAATGTTATGAGCTTAATTTAAAAATATATTATGTATTATTTTAAAGATGAATCTCAAAATGTTTTGAGATTAATCTCAAAATATTTTGGACCCTGGGAGGAGATCCAGCGCGGACCAGCGCTGAGACCAATGCAGACCCGAGGAGAGACTGGAGTGACCAGCACACAGAAACCAGCGCGGACCTATAGAGAGACCGCATAGACTGGAGTGACCTGACTGGAGAGACCGGTGCGCAGAGACCAGCGCGGACCGAAGAGAGACCGCATAGACCAGACTTGAGAGACCAGCGTGGATCCGTATGGAGAGACCAGTGCAGACCAGTATAGATCCATGGGAGAGACTAGTGCAGACCCGTATATGGGAGAGACCAGTGCAGACCCGTATAGATCCATAGGAGAGACCAGTGCAGACCCGTATATGGGAGACACCAGCGCAGACCCGTATAGATCCATAGGAGAGACCAGTGCAGACCCGTATAGATCCATAGGAGAGACCAGCGCAGAGACTCAGCGCGGACCCAGTAACCTCCTGCAGCAGCAGTATATATGCCGTTGTTCTGTGGCCCGTGGATAAAGAAATGCCCCCTATAAATAGGAAGGGGTCACTAATACACGGCAAGATTTCCAATGTATTTGATAAAGCGTTGGCACATTTCATTTCAAAATGAATTAAAAAGTAGGCCAGATCTGCAGTGAAAAAGGCGGTATATAAATAAAGATTACTAATAAAGATTACTACAAATAAATAAATACATACATCGATATGACGGACATATCACTGGAATGTTGTATTTTTATTCAACTTCACCAAAGAGGACAACCCCCGCATGTGAACATGTCGGCACTGAATGCGTACGAGTGCTCCTGAGGACTCGTAGGATTTGTACTTGCCCAAGAGAAATTCTGGTTACGAGAAATATTCGTGAATGCCACTTTCTTCGTAAAAACCGCGTAAGTAGGATTTACGTACAAATCTGTTCCTAAGAACCGTTCGTGAATGAGGCCCATTGTTCCTAATGCAAGCAAGAGTTTCCCCTGCAATTAAGGTATCTGATTGGTCACTCACATCAGGGATCATAAAAGCAATTATTAAGACAACAGTCTCATGTGTATAGAAGAGTTGGACAAAAATCCCTATTTACATTTTATCGTCAAAACTGTGCCTCTACAGTATACATTTCAGACTTCAGAGTTCCTAAAATGGATGGAGGTTCTTATAGGCTATTTTAGTTTTTAAGAATGTCAAAAGAAAAGTGCCAACATATACAAAAAGGAAAAGACCTGGAATGAGATAAATCTAAATGCAAATGGAAGTGGCAATGTCTGTGGGAGGATCACTGCTGAGTGCACAGAAAGAGCACAGGGGCTTTCAGGATATTTACTGCTTTTGTTTCCTTCAGTCTATAAAGCAATCAGTATGCAAAACTCCATGTGACCTTCAGATAATCAACCTGACCTCGACTCACATATGTAAGGCTTTTTAAAGACAGAGCTTGGGGAGATGCTGTCCCTTATGCTGTGTATACTATTTCTTTTAAAAATAGTTGATATTTTAAAGTGGTATTAAGAGCAGATATAGTTGGTGTCTGCAGTAGCTAACTTGTATTCAGACATAGTCAGATCATTTTTGAGTTGACCTCAGGTCAGTGATACTCCACACTCAGAATGAGAGCGAGCTGGAGACGCCAGAGGAAGTCTATGAGAGCTGTCAATCACTGCGCTACTAATGACTCTGCTTCAGGTGAAGACAGGAACTCATGTGACATGTCTCACATCTCACCTTTAACTAGGCCTGAGAGCATCACCCGCTGGTCTCTGTGGAAATAGACCAGTTACAAACTACAGCACACCTCCATCCAGATTTGTGGGGTTTTTTTTCCAAATGCTTCATAAATGGCACCTACGCTAATTGGCTGACTGACTGTAACGACCAGAAAGGGTATGAGAAACACCAGCTCCACTGATACCAGGTGAAGAAGCAGTGATACAGATGAGATGTGAGAATCTTGTTCCACAGGGACATTTCAGTGTTGCCATAGTGACAAAAATAAAAGTCTGATTGATTGCTCTGTGAAGGCTCTTCTTTAGCCCTGTTCAGACTTAAAGTGGTTTTAGCTTCATTTGTTGTGAGTCCCTGAAAAAACAAAGGCTCATTTCCTCCAGCGCCACAGATTTGGAATCTGAAATGTATTCTGAAAGTCAAATTAACTCACACCAATCAAAACCTAATTTGCTGTATGAATGCTAAAACAAATAATTGTTTCACACATTTTTCTCTGAATGGATACAAATGTTTCTTGGCACGAAGAGACATCAGCTCTCTGGAAAACATTTGCAGAATGAATGTAGATACTTTTATCTGTTTGAGTATTGTGAACAAGAACATAATCTTTTATGCTGCTTGGTTATTACATTCAGAGGGAGAATAGGGAGAAAAAAATATTCTCCCCATTTTTTAAAGAAGTTACACTACTAAGAACCATTGTTGTTTGGTTTCTCTTGTGCATGCCTGAATGAAATGTGCTGTACAAATAAACATTGTTTGATTGAACCATTTGATAAATTGCACGACCATATCATGTGTATATGAGCAATCAGTTTCAATTCATCAATTTATTTAATACATTTTTTACAATTCAAAAACAGCTTCAAGCACTTGGGCAAAGAAAGGTCAAATAAGGTCTTAAAAAGGAATAGGCATGAGAAGCTAACACTTACAGACACCAACCCTTTAGCATACACACATACTTAAATAGTTGCTACACACAAATCAAAAACATGCATTTACTCCATAATTATGATTATATCCTGCTCAGCTTTCACAATCAATATGTTTGAACAATATACTTCTTCAGCAGAGTCTTGAAGTGTAAAGTTCTGCGGACTTTTACGACTTGCGATAGCTAATATACATATGGTAACTGTGCTTTTGTGAGTTCCGTCGTTCTGCAAGGCAACAGACCTCCACAAAGGAACAGCACAGTTCCAGACCTCTATCCAACACGACTGCAGTGATGTATATAATCAGAGTAAAACAGAGACTATGAAAGTTTAAGATACTGTATCTCCCAGGCTGTGATAAAGCTACACTGACCATTCTTGAATCTTTTCCAACTTTGTGGCAGTTAACACTATCACCACATCAGCAACCATTAATCTTATTAGAATACGTTGCGCAACACATCAAAGTGGTGACAATAATCAAAAGCATATGCATGATGCTGGCCAGAAGACAGAATTTACGGTTTGTGAATCAAATCACTGATAATGATCTGGGAAAATAATTGGACATTTTCTTTTTCAACATTCCTTTCAAAAATTGCCTCTGTCCTCCCACTGAAATGGAATTCGAGAACATGAACTAAACTATTGATGTTAATGTGTATCATCAGCTGCTGGAGACACATGCATTACCATAACCTCGTCACAAGTAAGGAAGGAAGTAAGTAAAGTTCATCTGTAGTGCGCCTTGGTATACGTCGCTGTTTGGTATACGTTGTTCTAGGGCAGGGGTCTCCAACCTGTAGCTCGGGAGCCACCAGTAGCTCGCCACCCCCTTCCAGGTAGCTCGCCAACGGATTTAGAAATGAAAAAATCAAATAATACACTTAATATTTCAGATTGTATCATTATTTATCATTATTCATCACTGTAAATGCACTTACTTTGTCACTAGTAACGAATATGCAATGATAAATAATGACTATACCCGATATCAGGCTCGTTCACACCAATATATCACACATGTTTTCCCAGGGCTGCTTAAAGGAGTAGCTCTCTTACTGGGAAAGTAGCTCTCTGGGTGAAAAAGGTTGGAGCCACCTGTTCTAGGGACACCAGGTTAATCAAAAGTTAATCAAAAGACACCAGGTTAATCAAAAGTTACTTCAAGGAGACCAGGGGCGACAGTAGCTCAGTTGGTAGAGCATTGGCCTTAAGGCCAGAAGGTCGTGGGTTCAATTCCCACCTCTACACCTTCTCCACAGACTCCCACTGATGGCTGCTGTCGTTGTGTCCTTGGGCAAGACACTTAACCCCACTTTGCCCAAAGCCCCCACTGAAAGATCAAGGCTATGCTCACAGTCAGAGAGCAGCCGTCCTCCTGTGGACTCACCACCTGCAGAGGGTCAGTGAGGGGCTGGTGCTATGAGACTTGGGTGGCATCTCTGACTGCCACCCCCCTGACCCAGAAATGGATTAAAGGGTAGAAAATGGATGGATGGACTTCAAGGTTCCTCAGACTTCATTTTTACAAAGCTGCTTAAGTCGCCACGGTGCTGGACAGGAGGCACGACGCTGTCTCAGGCAGGGGTTTGTGCTGGAGTTCAGCTGGAGGCTACTATCACTTTGCCATATCTTTATTTTGGCCAGACAGTTTGTGAGAGAAGCCAGTGTCTGGGATTTGGAGAACTTAAAAGAGCTGTGCCGTTGGAGAACGTCTGCATTCAAGTGATAAGAGACATCACTGAACTGAATGGAAATTTGACTTCCGTGTTGTAAATGATGACATCACCAAATGAACGTCCAATGTACAAAGAACATACACACTTAAATACTACGTATGCAATTTTTTTATTTTACATTTCTTTTCTCAGACATACATTCGATTCATTGCAAGGGATTTGAGGGATTTGATTTGATTTATTCAATTTAGTTGTATTTCTTCACATAAAAAAATCTTGTGTTTTCTTTGCTGTGACAGAAATAAGTCCAATTTAAACATTATGAATACCCAAAGTAAGTTCCTCTGGGCTTTGTTCTGGTATGAGTTCCTTTGGGCTCTCTTCTGGCCTGAGTTCCTCTGGGCTTTGTTCTGGTATGAGTTCCTTTGGGCTCTCTTCTGGCCTGAGTTCCTCTGGGCTTTGTTCTGGTATGAGTTCCTTTGGGCTCTCTTCTGGCCTGAGTTCCTCTGGGCTTTGTTCTGGTATGAGTTCCTCTGGGCTCTCTTCTGGTAAGAGTTCCTCTGGGCTCTCTTCTGGTATGAGTTCCTCTGGGCTCTCTTCTGGTAAGAGTTCCTCTGGGCTCTCTTCTGGTATGAGTTCCTCTGGGCTCTCTTCTGGTAAGAGTTCCTCTGGGCTCTCTTCTGGTAAGAGTTCCTCTGGGCTCTCTTCTGGTAAGAGTTCCTCTGGGCTCTCTTCTGGTAAGAGTTCCTCTGGGCTCTGTTCTGGTATGAGTTCCCCTTGGTTCTCTTCTTTAGTTGGGAGCCGGCGTAGAGCCTTTATAGTCACTCAGTATTTTCGCTGCTGGAACAGTTGGCTTTGGTGCGGCTGCAGTGGTGGGTTGTGCTTTTTCATTTGCTCTTTAAAGTCCATCATCTCCAGCATTCTTTCTGCTGCCATGGCCTTGTGTGATTGTTATTATTATCATGTTTTTTTCCTCTTTATTTATTGTGTTGCTAACCATTGTCATGCATTCTTTTCACTCTAACTGACACATATACAATACAATACTTTGTACACACTGCTTTGATTGTGGACAGACAAAATCAAACACTTTGTCCACATTTTAGTCGAAGTAGTAATCTTTGGGTTTATTGTGTATTTTATTTATTTGGTGTGTTGTCATTGTGTTTTTAATCTGCATTTTAACTGTTTTGGATGGAGGATATACAGTAGAGTGAATAAAGTAAAGTGAGCAAGTCATTGTTTTACCCGACTTGAGCTTCTGCGTGTCATTGTTTGTTTGTCCATTTGTTTTATACCGACGGGATACAAAAAATAAAAATAAATAGCAACACAAAAAAACTGTAATAAATCATTGCCTTTCTACCTTTTTGTACGCACATTGAATATTTTAGCATCAAAATAATCCATTGGATATTGTTCTTTGCGGTGAAGATTACAACACTGTGAAATTAGCCCAACTTTTATCACAACCAAATTGGTGTCAAACAAGGCCCCTGTACTCATCTGAAATTATCATGATTAACTTGCAGCATTGGTGGATACCTTCCATCACGCTGGCATGTTACACCTCATATTAAAGCTAATTATCTCACAAAAACCTATCATTTAAAGTATTCTAACATTTGAGGCCAATATGTAATTAGACACTGCAACCGAATATACAGTAACTATTCTATTTCGACATAACATTCAAACTTATGTTACAGAAAAAAATCCTTTTGTCAAATTACCTCCGAAATGTACAGATAGATAAAGTAAGTAAGTAAGAAATCTTTATATTTGTATACCGCCTTTCACAGACCAGAGTTACAAAGCGATTGTGGGAATTTGTCCTGTCACTCCACACAGAGATGGGGGCGGGGCTAAAGTCATACCAATAGAAATATATCAAAAATGTACCAGAATTGACTATGTGGTTATATATTTTCAGAATGTATGTATAACTTTATAACTTTAGATACAGTTTGATGGTTTGGTCTATTCAAATTCAAAAATATGTATTTGATTATTTTAGGTATTTTGATCTACTGTATGTGAAAATATAACCATGCCAATGTTTTAATGTAATTATCTAGCGCATATAATGAGATTTGTCACTCAATATTACTGTGAAGGGCCATTTACTGTATAAAGACTGAGATAGGACTCCTACACGGAAACCACTTCAGAAATTGAAATAAAAGCCTGAGTGTGGGGAAAGCTTTAGAAATATGAAATGTTGTCTTGAGACCGACTCCTGGATTGTCTTTATGGTTTTAATTTCTCTCTTCCTTTCGCTCTGAACTCTCTCTGTAGACTTTCCTTTGACCCGAAGAAGCTTCAAATCAACTCGGAGCAGAGGGAGATATCAAAAGTGCAATTATTATGTCTCACAATAGTCAAGGCCGCTGAGACTTAAGACCGAGACCGTGTGGAGCCAACTCAAAGGTCTGAGTCTGGAGCATTAGACTCAGATGAGGGCGAGGAGAGAGATTTATGCAGTGCACTCAGAGATTAAACCATTTGTAAGTTAGAATCAAGGCCACATGTCCACATTTTGTTCTGGTGTGTAATAACAACGGATGTCAGAGCTGTCTCCCTGAAAATGTGAGAGAGGTGTCTACTCTGGCCATGTTACATCCAGGTTAAAGACGATTCTGTTTGCCTGGGCATAAAACTGAACAGTCAGAGCTGCACCCAGTACACAGAGCACCAGCCCCTCACTGATCCTCCTGCAGGTGGTGAGTCCACAGGAGCTGGTACATTCAACAGTATGATGCAAATATGACAATCCTGAAACTGCTGAAAAACATTTAATACACTTTTAATATAATTTAAAATCCCCCCAAAAGTAATAAAAAAGATCATTTAATAACGCGTGTGAATTAGTTACACAGTAGTAATTGTATTGTGTTATTGATTTGAAAGGGAGTGAGATATGAATGACCAGCAGGTGGCGGTAGACACAAAGCAGCCGTGTGACTGCTGGAGTGGGGTTCACTGCGAGTGAAGGTTGCAGCTTTATTATTCACAGCACGTCAGCTGACATCAGATGACGCTAAAAAACAACAAACAACATAGACGTTTGTGATTATACACCTGTTGAAAATGATTATGGCATATAAGCTTGTCACACTCTGATGTATTCTGCAAAAAGCACGTCTTTATATTTGGTTGAAATGGCTAGGAACAATCACTTTGAAACGCAGCCTCATAAAGAATGTTGACAGTGTCCTGAGTGCCAACGTGAGCGCAGAATACATAATGCATATTCACTTGTTACATATGAAGTCACTAGAGCAGCCGTCACTGGGCTCTCCGACCTCCTCTCCTCAGAGCTTCTTTCACTGAACAAATATAGCACAGGCATACTCATTTTAACTGCATAAAAATCTTTTATTTGTGCCTTATATGGTTATACGAATTAAAGCATAACCCATTGTTGATGTATAAGTGTAAGAATGTAAAGAAGCTGGAATACGTAAACTATTTTTTTTCTTTAGAAATACATTGTGTTTGTTCCAACAGAAAGAGTCTTGTACAAGTAACATTTTAAAAAGCAGTCAGAAAGCATGAGGCTTAATCTCATTAAAAACATGTTATCTTGTACAAACTGAAAGCTGATCGGCTCATTGAGGACTGTACTCTCTTTTTCACTGAGAATTAAAAAGATAAAGATTTGACATAGACTAAAAATACATGTGAAAGAAGCAATCTGTTTTGAGAGCTACAGAAAATAGTTGCACAGATTTGATATTTGAATGTCCTGGTTTTAAAGTTTGATACTAACATTTTATTAAATCAAAACATAATAATTTACTTCCATGTTCACTTCCTGAATCATAAAGAGCACCACCAGGAAGAGGCTGATCATGAGTGTCCAGGGGCAGGTCACTGAGGCTGCTCTGAGGCCCCTCCCTGGACATGATGAGTCTGAATGTCTCCACATGAGGAAGAATGGCTGTGTTTATCGAGTGGGCAGTTAAACCAACACTATCTTTCTTTCCGCTTTGAGCAGTTAGCTCTGATTCATGCCTCGTGATAATGCACAAGTGACAAGTTTACGCCACCAGAGCCACAACATCCCAATTATGCTGACAGCTTCGTTTAACAATTAACCGACATGACTCAAAGGGCTAATGAACATACCCATATCTCTCATTATGGCAGTGTGTGTGTATGAGAGAGAGAGAGAGAGGGAGGGAGAGAGCAAAGGAGGAGAGAGATGGGATGGGGGACACACAGAGAGAGAGAGAGAGAGAGAGAGAGAGATGGGGGACACAGAGAGACAGGGAGGAGATAGATGGGGACAGAGAGAGAGATGGGGGACACAGAGAGAGGGAGAGCGAGCGCAAAGGAGGAGAGAGATGGGATGGGACACACAGAGAGAGTGAGAGTGAAAGAGAGAGATGGGGCATGGAGAGAGATAGAGAGTAAAGGGCGAGAGAGATGGGATGGGGGACACAGAGAGAGAGAGAGAGATAGATGGGGACAGAGAGAGAGAGGGACAGAGAGAGAGAGGGAGAGAGATGGGGACAGAGAGAGAGATGAGGACAGAGAGAGAGAGGGAGAGAGAGAGGGACAGAGAGAGAGGTGAGGACAGAGAGAGAGAGGGAGAGAGAGAGGGACAGAGAGAGAGATGAGGACAGAGAGAGAGAGGGAGAGAGAGAGGGACAGAGAGAGAGATGAGGACAGAGAGAGAGAGGGAGAGAGATGGGGACAGAGAGAGAGGTGAGGACAGAGAGAGAGAGGGAGAGAGAGAGGGACAGAGAGAGAGATGAGGACAGAGAGAGAGAGGGAGAGAGATGGGGACAGAGAGAGAGATGAGGACAGAGAGAGAGAGGGAGAGAGATGGGGACAGAGAGAGAGGTGAGGACAGAGAGAGAGAGGGAGAGAGAGAGGGACAGAGAGAGAGGTGAGGACAGAGAGAGAGAGGGAGAGAGAGAGGGACAGAGAGAGAGATGAGGACAGAGAGAGAGAGGGAGAGAGAGAGGGAGGAGAGAGATGGGGGACACAGAGAGAGAGAAAATGTGTGTGTAATTGGCTTTCATGTATTCATTTTCTCCTGTCTTTATAATGAAAAACAATGCAGAAATAGTCTCACCTCCACACACACACACACACACACACACACACACACACACACACACACACACACACACACACACACACACGCACGCATAGTTTTTCTCTCTCTAGGCCTCAGATATGATCACAGACCTCAGAGCAGCGGCAGCAGCTCAACTCCTGTGGGTGAAATAAGCCACACAAGATAAATAAGCCAAGACCGGGACACTATCTGTCTTTTCCCATGGAGTCTCTACGCTTGGCCACATCTCAGCAAACAAAAGTTGGGACTGGACAGCATAATCTAATCATGTATTGGACAGGGACACGGCCACGCTGCCTCTTTCCTGCGCCGCACCTGTCATACAATGAAAGTTCTGCTCTCAGATTTCCTCCAGGCGAACGTCGTGGTTCGTCAGCAGCACGCAGCTCCTCGGACACCGTTTTTTTTTTTTTTTTTTCTGCCGTGGTCTGATAGGAGAGCCTATTAGGGAGTGGGAGACGACATCGCTCACTCCAGGAATAATGGAAGAACTTGTCTCAGTGCAGATTGTGATTGTGTCATAACTTTTTGCCTCACTTTTGGAGGATTCTTTACCCCAGTGAGCCATTATGTAAATTATTAATAGGATAGTCTGGACTTTTTGGTCTCCACTTTCAGCACATTCTGCACCATAACAGACTTGGATTTTGTTTTGGGACTACATAGAACGTATTTTGCGGGAAAACAAATTGGTTTCTGATGTTGTCTTGTGCTTTTTTGTGTTTTTTGTGTTTGTTTTTTTATCAGCATTTTATTCAATTATACAAAAAAAGACAGTCAAGGATATAAAAACTTAATAAAATAAACAATAAGCGACAAAGAAACAGAAGGAGCAGAAAAGACTGAACATGCGACGGGAAACTAAAGTGTGTGTGTGTGTGTGTGTGTGTGTGTGTGTGTGTGTGTGTGCATGCTCTTAAGGTGGGTGTTATGTCTGTGTGAGTGTGTGATCACAAGTATCTGGTGAGGAATGAGCAAAAGGGGCAGATGACATGAAGGACAACAATGGAGGTGGCTGCCATGACTAAAATGAAGCCAGGGAAGAGTTGCAGAGAGGATTATTAGACCCTGGACCTTTGGAATGAGGATATTTTGAGTTTGAGGTGCATTAAAAACGGGGTGAGGTGTATTAAAGACAGTATATGAGGATGTATTATGCTTTAACTTGTTATATATACATACACACATACATAATTATCCACTTACACACACTTACATACACACCCAAATACCTACTGTACTTACACACATACATGTACTTTTAAAACAGTGCTGTATTAAGACACTTGTTTATGCCTTGGCTTCACTTTTCATCGCTCACTATTTTCATTGTACATGTTTATAATGCTGTTTGTATATTTGTCGAGCACGTGAAGCACCTGCAGCTGGTGTTGTTTACATGCACCATAGAAATAAAATGACATGGACATCGTTGTCAGGGAAGTATCAAAATCAATATGCATGATTAAAATAAAAATCTGATTATTTGAAATGTATTGGAAAGTGTATGGATTCATATTTTGTTTATTGGAAGACAAATCAAAGCAGAAGACATATATTATTATTTATTATATAAAACAAAATAAAAATGACATAAATTGGTATCATATTACAAAAAATAAATCTAAATTAATCCAAAAATAATTGTACTTATTGTACTAATTGAACTTTCTCACATTTGTTAGAATATGCGCTTTAATATCACTAATATAAAAGTGGTTGATTTGGGCTCAGAACTGTCCGGTTGTTATATGAGAACAAAAACAGTGTCTAATTGTTTAATTTCACAGTGTGAGCGTGTTGGTCACAGCTCAGTGCGGTGGTGTGTGTAAAAGTGTTTAGCATGCTCAGTGTCTTACTGCTGGTATTAAGCAAATGCTGTATGCTTATGGAAGCATGAACGGATTAGAGCGCCTCCAGTAACAGTGAAAAGACAAGATGTCGTCAAAGTCTGAAGCACTGATGAAGCTGATCTGTGTCTGCCGTCCACAGTCGTTCACTTGGTACGTTTGTAAACACATGCTGTTCTCAGTGCACGGTCCTATATCTACTAATCACAACTATTGATTTATTTGGTGTATACTTTTCAATATGTGTTCTTTGCAGCATCTGGCTCCGCCAATTGATTGGATCAACTCAAGAAAAATAACAGAAATCCCAGCATCGAGCTAAGAAAATTGCTCAAAAGCGCTGGAAAGAGCGCTAGAAATCCCTGGGTTTTTATTGCTCAAAATTACCATCCAAAGAGTTGAAGTACAGTACAGTAGGTGGTGGGTATGGTTAGTTTATAACGCTGAGTTTATTAACACATACTTACAAACCTGTATACTTTCTTTTCTCTTTTCTCAGCTAAATGTCTACCGTAATTATCATCAAGTATAAAAGTTTTGTTCCTTTAACCTCTTACTCCACATGTGCCTGTATAGGTACTTTTTATTTATTGTAAATTTGCTGATAAAATTCCAAATATTTCATATTCCATATTTATATGGAAGTCAAACTTCCAGAAATATGAAACATTAAATAAAAATGTGTGGTCACCCTGTTATTTAGAGCCGAATCATCCATTTGATGAGCTTTGACCTGTCAGAACTCAAAACTCCCGACTAAAATATAGTCAATAAATCATAAAAAAATGAAGAGGGATTTTTCATGCTCGTCTGGCGCTGTTTGCTTTATTACAAGATTTTAGAACATTTCTAGAAAAAATTCCCTTGGCTGTCGGTGAGGAAAACCCCACCTGAAAACCTAAAATGTTGTTCTTCTAGTAAGTAAGTAATCTTTATCTATATAGCGCCTTTCACAGACCAGAGTCACAAAGGGCTCTACACAAAGATGGGAGCGGGGTCGCCAAACAGAAGGCATGGGGAGAATATGCAAACTCCGCTCAGAAAGGCCTTGTTCTGACCGGAATTCAAACCCAGAACCTTCTCGCTGAGAAGTGAGAGTGCTGTCCACTCAGCCACTACAGTCAAATAGAATTTTTTTACAGAATTTTGGTGGCACCACATTTGAAATATACAGTATACATGTATTGCATTGATAAATTCAGCATGTATGATTCCCGTTGATATTTCCACAGCTTACTTTACTATTGCAACAGAGGGGGTTGGCACTTGTTTTTCTGTGTATTCCTAATAACCCACTTATTTTGTCTCTCTCAGTTTGTCTTAACAGCAGCCACATCTCACATGTTTTCTGTCTCTGCATGCCATCTCTCAGACAGAGGGCCATTTTAATTACCCCTTATTCCCCAGCCTCACAAGTGTAAATACCTTTTGTTTAATTCAGCCTGAAGTTCCAATTCAGTCATTAGCCCTAATCCTCCCAAACGCCACCTCTGCGAACGTGGCGCCTGCTGCAGGTCTTCCCCGTTACACTATGGATTCTCTGTCGCTGGGCTGTAGGGAGATCGAACTCTAATTAAGATTGTTAATGAAGATTTAATTTTCCACTTGAAATGAGCCACTGAACTTCAAGAGCATCTTGAGTGAGGAGCAGAGAGAGAGAAAGTGGAGCACTGGCCTAAAACTTATGATAGTTGTAAATCACTTGGGAGAAAGAAGTTGTTGTTCAGTTCTGGTTGAATTCCATGTCCACCTTTATGTGGTAGAGACAAGTTTGGATCTAAAGGCAACAAAGTGAATATGCATAAAACAAATAAGTTTACAATGTACTGTTTTTAATCATTGATAAATGTACAAATCAGATCTTACAGGTATGTAATTCAAACATTCAAAGAGTGTTCAATGACATGAAAGCAACAGACAAAGCCTGCAAACAATGAACAGAACAAGAACATAAAAATCCAGGTGTGTCCGAGGGGTCGATACACTGTTATGTTATAGTTGCATTTTCATTCTCCACCAGAAGAGTGTATAATGTTCTTCTCTCACCACAGGTGTTTTTGCTGTTCAGCTCCATGGCATTAACTATACCCTTTCAAAGCAAAGATTTTGATATTTGAAAGAACGTAATCACGTATTTCTAAAGTGCTGAGACACAGTAAGAATCTGACCCTTACTTCACTAGCTACATGTTTGGTTTAAAAACATTGCATTTTTGCTGTGCATACAACTGATACTTTTTTATACAATTTATTGCTTTTATCTCCCACAATTTAATGAGAATTTACCCCATACTTTTATGCTGCTCTGTTTTAAAATGTGTTTTTAGATTGCTCTTGTGAAGCACTTTGAATTGCCACAAATTGTTCTATACAAATAAATGATTGCTTGATTGATATATGGTTAGGTAAAGCCCTACACTGAAGGGCTGCTCTGCACATGTATGTGGGTGATATGTGAGAATGAAATTAGGACAGATTGGCCAATAAATCCTACTATAAATGTCTTTTCATGTACACAGTGAAAACACAGCCTTACTGGCTTGCTTCTCTCCACAATAGATAGTCATGTCAGATATTGACTTTACTGCCACTGATTATTTAAAAGACTAATAGCTTGTGGGAAGGAACATCTTATGACTCATGAGGTTTTTAACCTGATGCCTCTGATCGTCCTGCATCAGTGCTAATAGTGATTTCTCGGGGTGCTCCTGATGAGAGGAAAAGGATACTTCACACATGAACTGTACTGTGGAAGTCAAGTTAAGTCAATATCTCCCTTCACAACAATAACACATTCTGAGTGTGAGATGTAAGGACCACCGCAGCACACAGATTTAGTCACATGTTCAGTGTGGCCGTGTGTGCACGCCGTGTACCTCAGGCCAATCCTCATCCCACTCTTGTCGATGGTTCAGTTGTAGAACATATGCAGGATGTCCATAACGACCATGGAGCATCCCCCCAATGTTGCCGTAAACAACAGGCATCCCCTGGCCATTTGGCTGGAGCTGTCGAGATAATCAACATTTATGGACTTGCCTCGGCCAAAAGAGAAACGTCAGTTTGAAAGTAATAAAGACTTGTTGTTGCTGCATAGAATTCTTGGAGACAACATATTGATCAAAATGAAACTGAATCAGATGGTGATTTAATCGCAGAGGATTTTGGCCACTGATTAGCACTAACTTAGTAGTAGTAATTTATCAAAACTGTGGACGGTGGGGATGAATAAATGAATAATGCCACGTGGAGCCTCTTTGGGTGTCATGAAAAGCACTATACTATGCATTATCATTATGCATTATCGGAGATGCCAAAAAGTGTTATCCTACTCGTATTTTGGATTGATGACTCGTTGGGATAGGGATAAGACATGGTTAGGTCGAGGGGTACAGTTTGGGTTAAGGTTATCCTGAACTCTTGATTACTTGGTATTATCCGACACTGCTATTCCGAGCTCCCAAAACACTTCACTAACACTACTTTGCATTTATATATTTTTTGCTGATTAAAAGAGAGAACCACTTTTAATCAGCAATTCAGCTCTCAGCCCAAAGCATCAAAGAGTGACTCACAGGGCTCTTTCTTAGCAAAAAATTAAGTAATATGATAAAGAGAGCATGTTTTTGTCTGAATTTTACTTACTATGAGAAAACTTCCATCTTTTAACTTCTTCGCTTTTGACATACTTATGGTGCTATAAAAATATGTGTGTACTTGGTACGAACTGCTTCTATACATTGGCCCTCATATATGAAAATTGCACAGAAAAAACACATACATTTTGGGTGTAGATTCCAGATACACAAGATCCGACATGGGATTTATGAACGTGTGAGATCCACACAGATTCAAGAGTACGCACCTGCGCCTGTTTAATACATGACCAGCGTATTTATAAAAGTCACGCCTAGAAATATTGAGAAACCGCCTGTTTCACGCACCGTTTTTACAACTAGACCCACTGCAGCACTCATCTCTCTTGAACTTTAGAAGTAAATAAATAAATAATAAATGTATGAATGAATAAATGAATGACCTCTGTGGCACCTGCTGCGCACTTCCCAAGAGAGCTATACTGCCCGTGAGCCAGTTCCCACATAAGCGCGTTGTCATCCTATCTCTGTTATGCGGAGTACAGGGCAGTGGCTGAGACAGTTTTGAGCAAGATCAGGTGCATTTATGGGGCCTTATGCATAAGCATAGGGCAGACCCAGCGCAGGGTCTGCCACAGATTTACGGAGTGAGTAGGTCAAGTGTATTTGTATAGCGCCTTTCACAGACCAGGATCACAAAGCGCTTCATATTTTACAAAAACATACAGATGAAAATAATACACACAAGTCAGATTTAAAAATGAAGAAACAGAAGAGGGTTGCGTGTTTCCATTTGGCTAAACTGAATTTGCGCATCAGAAAAAGTCTGTGTGGGAATATGTTTATTGTTTTCCAAATCTTGAATTTCATGTGTGTTTTGGCGTGTTGTGAATAAGGTTGAAATGAGCGTACACATTTACACAACCTCCTGACCTGGCGTATATTCTGTGTGTAGCGCACGCTCATGTCCAGATTGATAAATGCCAAAAAGTGTATATTTTTCGCGCCTCATTTACACCCTGATTTGGCCGTACGCAAGTTTCATAAATTAGGGCCATTCAGTGCAAATATGCTGTAAAACCATTTAAAGGTAATGCCTGCAAATTTGTCAGCACTTTCATTTAATCTAGAAAATAATACATATTTGACCCTGTTGTACCATCAGAGGCCTCAGTTGTCTATCAAGGACTCGAATTATTGGCGTCCTATCAGGACTCTGTGGGGGCCGGTCTAACTGACGCTTGGTCTCTCCATCTTCATAGTTCGAAAAGTAACTAACCTTTACTTTACTTTCAAATCAGTTTGCATCATGGATCTTTTAGGTTTCAATCAGTTCAACAGGTCTGGTTTTCCCCAAGTGAAAGTGCTCCAGAGAAATTGATCCAGACCAAAAACCCTATAGATCATCAACATCATGCCACGACAACAATGGAAGACGCTGAACCGGTTCCGAACAGGTCAAGGTCGCTGCGCGACAAACCTTGTCCGTTGGGGTCAAGCCACTGACCCAACATGTAGCTGTGGTGCTCCGGAGACTATGGCACACATTGTGAACGACTGTCCACTGACTCATTTTACCGGTGGACTACCGGCCCTACACCTTGCTGAAGAAGATGCTGTTCTATGGCTAAGCACGCAAAGCAAACGCTAAAGAAAGAAAGAAGAAAGATCAACATCATACTGACCCATGCTAGTTGATTTGTTTTAACCTACCACTATTTTTAAGCAGTTGACAGTCATCCCAATCCCTATATTTTCCACCTTGTTCAACTTTCTTTTCCGTGAAACCACTCTTTAAACCTTGATGTAGTTGAAATGCAAATTTACTGGGAACGTACCAACCCCAAACACTGGCGCTTGAGCTCTCACGCTGTGTGCTATAGCCAGAGGGAAGCCGAGTGTCAGATAGGTTCAAACAGAATGGGGAATCTCAACGCCTCAGTTTTACACACACACACACACACATGCAGACACAAACTACTGCTTGTCCTGTGATGCAGCCTTACACAGCGCCCAGTCTCTCCCAGGTGGAGGCTAACTCTTTATCACCGGCTCAGACTATGATCAATTATGCATGCTGTAATTATTGACAGTGCGATGACAGTGCATGTCTCACCTCCACTGCTGCATTGCGGTGTTGATGCTTTGGGCTGCCTCGTAAGACTGCATGCTAATATTATGTTGATAGTGATGTTTGGCTGCAGATATCCGTTGTGGGTTTAAGCCGAGACTAGCAGCAGGAATAAAGAGTTTAAAGAGTTTTTTTTTTTTTTCTAAAGGTCCCTCTCTAAACAGTGAAAGTGTTGGTGGAAGGTTGCTCCATGGAGATGTCAATAGCGAACTATCTAAATGACGTCACTAAGACACGCCCCCGCCGCCTGTCAACTCCCGCCCACATGTTTCGGACAAACACTGCCGAAATGAATCAAATACCACTTGTCACTTTAGACGAAAATGATATACCAGGGGCAAAATTCCACCATCAAACCATCAGGGATCATAGTGTAGACCAATTATAACGTTGGCTTGAATGTCGTGGTCTTCCAGTAACTGGTAGACGGTTTGAATTGATAAAAAGGTAATGGTGAGGATTATGCTAACATTATCTAGTCATTTAAATTGCAATGTTAGCGCCTTCTTTGTTTGTTTTGCTGTGATTAACTTCCATTTATCAAGTTGTTTTTGCACTATCCACTTTGTAATTAGTTTGATCATTAGTTAGCTACAGTCAGCTGATATTATAATAAATCCATGATCACAACGGGTTACGCCACTACTGTCTCTGAGAGAAACTATCAGAGCTAGCCACACTCAGTAAACGCAAATGACAATCAATCAACACATTTAAATGTTAATGGGAGAATACATTATACACATTCATAACACAAGTGCACGGAGGTTTTCAGAATTAACTGTTCAGGTTTTCATGACAAAAATACTTTTTTAATGCGACTAAAGCGATCGCTTTTAGGTTAACTATTCTCGAGGTCGGCGTTACGTCACGAATCATGTGACCTGCGTAGCAACCAACCGCCGCCATGTTTGAAGGGTAAAACAAACCGAAGGCGAATCCAAAAGGTATCTATTTACATATGTTTTGCCGTGGATTATGTCAGTTATGGATACTAACGGACAACTTTGAATTATTGATGAATGATATCTGTGTATGCGAATGTATGTTGGTGGTGTAAACATTCAGGGCTTGCTTAGCTGGAGGCAGGAATCTAAATTCCTATCTATTTCCATTGTAGCTGTTGTCATAGTAACAATAAAGAAATGTCTAACTGTTGTTGGAAATATCTGATAAACCTTATTTTATTAACGCAAATGTCATTCCTCTTGTTCTTGCACCTTAAGCCACAACAGGACCACCTTTTTCAGTTGTAGTTTTACACTTATAATCGCCAGTTTTAGTTTACATTCACTCCATACATGTGAGATTAAACACTCATGTAAAGCGCTTTGTGACTAGCTACATGTCTGTGAAAGGCACTATATGAATACAGATCTTCTTCTTCTATTGCAGCATGTCATATCAGTATATTGACAGTCTCCTAGCGCCTGCATTGACCAGGTACCACTAGCCTGGTTTTACCATACCCTCATACTTGTTTCGTACAGAGGGTACATCCCGGGAAAAAAAGATTTGACCGGAGTTTACGGATGGCAAAGGCCAGGCTAAGGTACCACAGAAAGCTGTCGCTTGTAGGTTTACAATCTTGTCCCTATCGGCATCCAGCAGAGTCCTGGGAAAACAACCCAAAGGCATGGCCCAGGCTCGAGTATCCAGACATATACAATTACCTCATCAAGTCCCCTGGTATGAACACCATGTGTACATACCATGTGTCCTACACTTGTAGTAATATTTAAATACCCATCAAGCATCGATAACATTAACTATGTTATGACATTCAAAAGCATTCTGTTACAATGTGGCTGTAATGAGCTCAGTCTGTCAGTGGCACAGCTTGTACAGTGTAAGTGAGGGACACAGTTTTTTTCAAAAGCCAAAAAAGGCTAACTGCAGAAATTCCACTTATTCCCCACACAACTAGTGCATTTCATTGTTGCTTATCGGTGTAGAGCTGCCGACCATTATGCATAGCGATGTCATAACATAGCAACAGAAAACAGTGGCATGGCATTGGTATTATTTTGTTATTCTTTGATTTGCCCCTCAATGTGTCCATTCATTTGAGATTACATTTCTATTTAAATTTTAAAGTAAAATGGCATACCCTCTATTCACACTTTTTATGACCGGTTATTTTTTGCAATAACCAGTCATCAGATTACATTTTATTATATTATATATGTAGTGTCTAACGACAACAGCAAGACTTTAACATTTCTAATGAGAAATAGTTTATTAGACATTGTATAAGTAGAAATACTAAAAGACGTGAAGATTGACATGAAAACATTTGTATCATTTACTTGCAATTTGTCAGTGTTTTTGCTCTGGTCAATTGTCACTCTCCTAGATGTGATATGTTAATGTATAAAAATAAAATTATTTCCCTTTCTTCATTTTCTTTTGTTTCAGGTGTATTTAGTATTATGATGGTGGAGACCGAATCATTGCTGATTTTGTCAATGCCTAATTCCGTCTGCTGCAGGTCTTGCATTTCCATGCAGGGTGTTGACACTTCTTGTTGCAACTCTTCTGGGACACTTGTCTCCTCAAATTCCAGTTGCTTCTTCACCTTCCTTTCCTTTCGTGATACTAGAGTAGTGGATGGTGCTGAAAAAAATAGATAAAAGGTATATATTTTGCAAATGATCACAGAAATTTTAAGTCATGGCCTCATATTTATAATAATAATAATAATGCATCAGTTTTATGTAGTGCTTTTCTGGACACTCAAAGACGCTTAACATTGCACTATTCATTCACTCCATACTTGGTGGTGGTAAGCAACTATTATAGCCACAGCTGCCCTGGGGTAGACTGACTGAAGCGAGGCGACCAGTCTGCGCCATCGGCCCCTCCGACCACCACCAACCACTCACTCACTCGGCTTCCTGGTGTTACTAAACGGCAGTATATTTAGTATTGAGTTGGATTGGGACGATAAGTCATAATAGTCGACTATGACTAGAAAGCAGCGACCAGTAGACTAGTTTTGTACTATAAATACCATCTTACCAAGAATTTCCAGGCTAGGCATTATGTACAAAAATCTCCATGACTAGTTACTTTGTAGATGCAATGACTTTTTCATACAGGAGGTAATTTTGTTTTCAAGGAAAATACATTTGTTAGCAAAATCTGTATTTTTACACAGATTACCATTTTTGTAGCAGTTAACCTCCCAAGTACTACTTTTTCAAATTTGTCATTAGAAATCAACATGTATTTTTTATTTATGTATTTCATATGGGGGACAACATTCTATTTCACAAGGTGCTTGTATCAATTGTTGTACACAACCTCATTGCAATATGGAATCTTTTAATTCTTAACTGTGCATTGGAAATGCAGCTCATTATCTGCAGGTACGGTTTTACTGCAGTGTAAAATAAGAGCAATAAAACACAATTTGCTACTATATATATGTCTGCATAAACAAAATCGACTGCAATTTGTTAGTTTTAAATTTCAAGTGTTGTGTCAAACAAATTCAGATAATTTTTGGTCATTGATCTAGGAGCAAACTAGATGCATGTTGATCACACTACAGTTTGATGGTTTTTTTTTCTGTTAACGATAGGGTACTGTGGGTAGCAAACTTACCTTTTCTTTTCTGTGCTCTCTTGAAGCGATC
The DNA here is from genome assembly GCA_964034765.1 of Knipowitschia caucasica. Classification (NCBI taxonomy): domain Eukaryota; kingdom Metazoa; phylum Chordata; class Actinopteri; order Gobiiformes; family Gobiidae; genus Knipowitschia; species Knipowitschia caucasica. The sequence continues at coordinate 18,653,999 of OZ035836.1, read as the reverse complement.
AAGTGTGGTACTCTTAGTCAATTCCTTCAGCACTGCTTGCGGGAAAATGGACGGAGTGTAATCTGGGTATGCGGGGTTGTTGTTCTTCTTTCCTGTTCAAGGAGCAAAGTGACAAAATCTAAAGATTCCCACTGAGTAGCTCCAAGCCAGCTGGAGCCATTTCTCTCTCCTTTCTGGCTCAGTTGCCTCGCTAGGGATCATGTAAAAGGATAGGTCACTCCTTTTTACGCTGTTGTTGGTACAACCAACAATACAACAGTTTTTCGGCATGTTTTGTAACGCTCGTTTGTCTTTCGCTTCGTGTTGCTTAATGGCGGGCGCTGGTTTGTTTTACCCTTCGCCGCGTTGCTATGCGCGCGCAGTGCATTATGGGAGTCCAAGTTCCCGGATGTCCGACCTCGAGAATCCTCACTGTTACTCGCCTGCCACGGGAAAACCTTTGGGAACTATTTTCTTTGCACTCATTAAATAAACCTTTCGGCATGAGTAGTGAATGACGTTTATTTTGTGTGTTCAATTGGTACAAAGCCGTATAATAAGCAGACACAAAGTTGAAAAAAATCCCTCTCATCTTTCTTCAGGTGTGAGAATTGTATACTTTCTGGATTAGGACAAACAATACTAATATGGATTGATGGGGGTAAATGGTGTAAAGAGAAAGTTTGTGCTAACTACATTCAGAAGAGCTCAGACGGACCTGATACAGCGGTCCAGATCCAGTCCCAGCTAAACGTAGCTAGGACTGGATCTGGATGCTCCACAGTTGGTCCAGCGAAGTGTTTTGAAAAAACATGTGCCCTTTTTAACCTTTTCATGAGAGAAATTCTGCCGACCACAAGCACCCACCTGGTCTGATCTGGTCCTGGTCTGGTCCTGGTCTGGTCCGATGTTGTGGTTTAACGAACGGGTTGAATGTTACTTTCATATAGTCCTTTCCAGAGTATCTGAAATCGCTCCGACAAGCACCATAACTGCAGTGTTTTGTTGTCACCATGATTCAATGATTTATCCCAAATAAATACACACGCGTATGAGGAGAACACAGTAGAACTCAACGAGTCGTACACAATGTTTGTCCGAAACATGCGCGCATGCGCAGTCATCTGAGCTATTTTTAGCACATTTCGGAAACCGGACAGTGCCCTATGGCCCACAGCAGGGAAATACACATATCTGGATGTGAGGAGAAAAAATAAATATGTTATTTTTATAAGTTACAGTATAATTTTATCACAATCAACATAATCCTTTATTATTATTCACCAAAGAAGTAAATGCCATTTTTATTGTCACGCTTCATTTATTGAATCCTCTTGTCACCCACACAGGGCCTTTTAAGAGACTGAAGAATTGGGTGTGGGTGGTTGAAAATAAGGAAATAAAGGCAGAGCTGCATTAAATGAAAATTCACCAAGAAACAAAGGAGGTCTTCAAACGAATAAATGTGTCATGAAACACAAATGCTGTGTCTTATAACAGAATCTATTATGCATCTATAATATTGTACTATATAATATTTATTCACTATGGAAAGTTATTGTTCTAACTTGACAAACTGGGGTCAGCAAAGTAAATATTTGCCGTAGGTAAAGTTTCAAAATGATTAAGCACAATGTAACGGGTAATATTTTGACGAGGGTTATAAAGTGTTTTAAAGTTGTTAAATGTACAATTTGGTTTCAAGTGCAATGAGGTCTTGTTCACTTTTGATTTTTATTATAAGTCAAAGAAAGTCCTATAAAAACAGTATTACGCTTTTACAGACACATCCATTGATTAACAATTCAAAGCAACATAGAATAGGCTTTGAATGGTAAAAATGTATGTACAGTATGTCATCTTTATTTATATAGCACAGTGGTTCTCAAACTTTTTACACCAAGTACCACCTCAGAAAATACTTGCCTCTCCAAGTACCACCACAAATGACCAACACCACACAGTAGCGTAATAAGCCTATAAGTATTCATCAAAAACAAGGCAGAGGTTTCATTCCTAAAGAAGCTTTTGTTTATGCTGCTCCTTCTACATGGAACGTGTTGCAAAAAGACTGGAAATGATCTGACTTTATTTCAATGACTGCTTTCAGATCCAGATTGAGCTCCACTTTACCACTGATATAGCACATTTCATTGTCACACAAAGTATTTAACAATTTGGTGTAAAAGCGGACCCCCTGACCATCCCTATCTGTTCACACACTTGACATGTACTTTATATATATTTATTATCATTTATGGGCATTGGTCATCCCCTACTCTATGTAGAGACAATGATTTAGGGCTATTCAAAATACATTGATTTGAATTTAAATTTGACATGTTTGAGGTGGTAGAAAAAACCCCCGAAGCACCCGGAGGAAACCTACATGCAAACACAGGACGACTCAAACCTTGCATGAATCAGATTGCTGAAAACTAGCATCTTTACAAGTACCAGCTCCAAATAATCAACTGACATTTTCGTTTTGAAATGAGAGAGAAATCCTTCTGGCCCTTGAACTCGAAAAATTACACCAATGTATTAACGTGGCTTCTTCCCTGAGTATTGGAGATCCAGCACTTATCCATTCACACAGACAGTCCTGCGTAATGCGAGCGGCGTGAATATTAACTGCTAATATGCTCTCTCCTCCGGCCCTCCCCGTCTCTCCTGACTGGAGGCGGGTATTATCATCGTAATCAAGGCGAGACCCGGCTAACACGATCATTCTCTAAACCATCATGTAGAAATAATCCCCTCCTTCACATTTGATTATTCTAATAAATCTCTTTTAAACAGCCTTTCTGTCACATGGCAATAGGGAACATCTCCTCAATCCATCACACAAAGGTCGGACAAATGCAGGGCCATTGTGAGGATTAGCAAAAAGAGAACTTATTTTTTATAGCATGGTCTTTTCTCAGCTATTGCCTGGTTCAAAATGTCCTTTTCACGTTTACTTTCTTAGCCAGAGAGCAAACAGAGAGCTCTCCCTCAATGTCTAAGGGCATGATTGCTCCGTCTGTCCTCCATTACTGCTCTCACATCCCCCACCGGGCCGGATACTTCCAGACAAGGTGTTCCTTCATCTTACCCAAACCTGTGCGCACATACAAACAAGAGAGTCGGGAAATTTCAAGGGGCCAATTTGACAAGGCGCTCCCACCTCCTCACAACACGGTGCACAATGGTTTGTATGCACGGCGCATCTCGGCACATCTCTCGCTGGCTTTTTCACTCGCCCCAGTCCTCCCTGACTAAAAATGCAGCTGAAGTTTTGATGATCCAGAAATGTTGAAGGAAGAGGAAAATAAAGAAGTTTTGGAAATAGATGCTTTTTTATTCAAATTTACAAAAAAGAAAAGCAGAACAGAAATAAATACAGTGCACGCAATTGTGGAGTTGAATTGACACTGTGCCGAAGCAATGAGATCTAAAGGGGGAGCACAACCAATGGGAATGACTCGTTAGACTGGGGTTCAGTAGTCCATGTAAGAAAGTCAAAAAACATAATGAAAATATCCAAATATAGATCCTGTAGTAAAATATTAACTCAAGAGAAGTGGTTTTCTTATAGCTGGGGTATGACATTTTCAAACAACAAAAAATTGATAAATGTGCACTTGAATTTGTCCTCTGAATTTGACCCATCCTGATGCCACTAAGGCTTACATCAGTGGTCGCCATGGTACAGCGCCCGGGGACCCATCTCCAAATGTTGGTACTCGGCTTGGTCAGGACTACTTGAGCTGGAGGATTTTATCTATTGTGCATGTTTTTAGTTGTAGGGGAAACCGGAGCACCTGGAGGAAACCTACGCAGAACATGCAAACTCCACTCAGAATGACAGTTCCGACCGGGATTCGATCTTCGATCTTCTAATAATAACAATAATAGCAATAATATTAATAATACAATCCATATAACTATTTCCTCGCTATAACTATATATTTTTGGCGTCTGTCGCATGTTTCAGATCAGCTGAAGATCCGACAAAAAAGTTAAAAACTAGTTCACGCTGATTCAGCCCAAAGCGACTCACAGGGCTCTTTCTACGCAGGTAACACGTTCTCTGATAAAATAGACAGACTTCATGTTGTGGTCTGATTTGTTCACAACATTTTACCATTTCAAGATTTTCCATATTTGGACAAACATGTTTTATTCATTCATTCATTTTAAGTTGGGTACCGCCTCCAGCTTTCATTCAAACTTGAGGACAGGAGAAAATAAAAGAAGGCCATACACACAAAAACACAGACCTTCCCCATGGCATGTTGAAGCAAATAAAGGTAACATCAATAAATGATTCTATAATTGAAAATAAAAACAGTGTTAATATTTTGAGAGTAAGAAATAATGTAGTTTTAATGAAAGTATATGAGGATGGTTTTAGATGCATGCACTATGGCCAAGGCAGGAGGGGGGAGATGACTTTTCTCCCTAAAACAGTAAAGAATGTGTGGTCTGGGGAATGCAGACGTGATCCTATTTAAAACAACTTATACGGCTAATCATCCATTTGATTGGTCCAATTTTGTGGGCTCAGAACGAAGACAATCAGAGTGGTGCGCTTCAGTCTGTGAACTCCTTCAGACGAGTGAAATAAGAGAAATCAGTCAATTCTCAGCTGGATTTGAACTAATCAGCCGACAGAGCGCATAAGAAACTACAGCCAGATGATTATCCAGAGCCCATCAAGGCCGGATTAACTACAAAGAGTCATTTATAGGCTTTGCTAATTGTTATTTTAGTTTACTGGCTCCGTAAAGTGCTTATTCAGAGAGAAGAAATCAAAAAGTTGGCACATTTTATTTTTTACGCTACATTGGCAACTTGTTGTACATATTAAAGATGTATTCCAAGCTGTTACCTTTGGTCAAATCGTTTCTTTTCATTACCGACCAATGCTTTGTGTCACCCCTGTACAGTACATTATTTTGGCACATTAATCAATGGCAATGGAACACAATGAACAACGACAATAGATGAATAAATACAGACGTAAATTAACAAATAGGCATACATAATGTTCATGGTAAAAAGGATGAATAAATAGCGTGTATGTGAGAACTGTATAGATTTTGACGCTTAATGTTAATGTCGGGACCGTTTCAAAAGTTAGCATCAGTCATTTCCACTGAGTTGTGCACCCGGGTCCGTGTGCAGCAATACACTTTTCTATTACGGTTTGAACTATTGGTCCTATTCTTATCCAGGTGCTGTGGAGCAGGTCGAAGGCTCAGGAAACAGTGCATTGTGGGTCAGCAGCCTGGCGTCCCACCTCCAGTGTTTACATCATCAAACCGTGACAACAAGACTATGCACCAAACAGGCGTGTGATGGACTATGATGTCACTTATATTGCACTTTGACATATATATTTAATTATCTATATCATTTATGACTTTGCTATGATTTTATTTAAATATGCCCTTTTATTTCACTGAAACATCTCTCCAAAACAAAGCTATTTCTCAGGATTGTACAGGTGCACCTCATTAAACCATCAATATCATAAATGTATTTATTGTAGTCTTGTTAAAGGAGACACAGCAAACTATACACTAAACAATAATTAATATAACATTATCACATTATTCTCACTCATTTATTGATGTGCACCTGTATATCGACACACAGCAGGCATCTTACAGTATATCCTTATTCTGTGCACACTACTGTCCGGTGGGAGCTGCTCTCCACCGGCACCACTGCGTCTGCTCAGCCTGGTTCCTTGCTGGGACCGGTTCGCTCAGAGGCATCCTGTAACTAATATTGTGCAGAGGAAACTTTGGCCAGAGGCGTCATGTATAATTGAAACCTTTAGCTGTCCAACCAAAAACGGGAACAAGCCACAAACACATGTTGACCGTAAACAGCTCCAGGAGTCTGGTTCTTTATCAATTACTAATCTACAGTATACGTACAGTACACATCGTCTCCACAGTGCCGCTGTGTTTGTTTGGACATATTTTACACCATGTACGGGACTGTGCAAAAGTAATTCAGGGCTTTAAACATAACTTTTTTCCTCATCATGTAGAAAAAAATTAATGGACATAAAATAATATCAGGATAAATATAAGTCTGTAAAACCTCTGCCGTGGCACTGGTCAATGCACTGCCTGCAACTGTACACACGCCAGAGGATTCTTTCAATCAGCAGGAAAAGGGATCTGCTTTCACACTCATTTAAAGGAGAAGTTCTTGGCTATTTGCGGTCCTTCACTCTCGTCCTTTTACACGCCATGTTTCTGTCCCCATTTAAAGCAACCTTTGCACAGACCCACATGCTTGTGACGAATATGACGATATTTACATTGTTTTGTTTCTACATACAGTCAGTATGTTAACTCTTTTTGTTTCATTGACATCTTATAAAACAACTAGGCTTCATTGTCTAATATCGAATATCACACAGTAGAAAAAAAATGCGCTTTGCAGCTCAAAACTCTTTCTGACCGTTACCGTTTGTATGTATTCACATTTTTGGCCAGAATTGATTGCCGTAGCATCTTTTGTTTTACTGGTTTGAATTGCATGCCGGACATCTGCAGGAGAGTAGAACGATGTATAAAAAAATAGTAGGGACATCCTTAATAAAAAAACGTTATAGTCCCATAAAAGCACGGTCTTCTCCATAACATAAACAGAATATACAGTAGGTATTTTATCATTGTACAATCAGAGCCAGATGCTTTTGTGTCTTTGTGAACACAGGACAAACCCAAATAACGGCGAGGGAGGTGTGGATCATTCCCATAGCTTATTAAATTTCTCATAATGTTTCTTTTTTATCCTTGTGGGCTAAAAGGACGGGAGAATCTTTTTCAAAGTTTAAATGATTCATTATATTCATTTGTAATGAAGTAGTGAGAGAGCTGAATAATTCACTTTCCGTCCAGCGCTGCAGACGGAATAAGAAGAAACAGTTTTTGTACAATCATCTCACATCCTTCACTACAGTCTACGCCGTTCCTGTCATCTCCTGCTTGTGTTAAATGTTTACACTTAAGTTTTTCTCTCTGAACTAATGTTCCATCTCAGATATGATCACTCTTTAGAAAGTGGCTGCGTCGCTTCTTGTTTCACAGTATAATAGATGCGTGTTTGCCTCGTAAACATCCATACAGACGCTGAAACATTGCGTCTCTCTTGCTGTCTGCTGCCGTTTCTCAGGGCCGTACGTGAGAGTTGAATTAAAATCCAGTCTGGTGATGTTTGGGTTGTTTTTCTTTGTCCGAAACGTTTAACAAATTGTCAGTGCCCCGAGCAGAAGCAGCCTGTGCATTGTCTCAGTATCTGTGCTCAACCATATCAGCGTTTCAACACTTATTGCTTTAAATTACATCAATCACTCCCTCCCCTGCCCTCACACTCTGCGTCCTCCCCGGGCTCATTTTTCTCTGTCTCTTTTTATTACTTTGCCTCTTCATCTTTCTCTCCTCTAACTTCTGCTCACATAATTCTACCACGGCCTGCCTTTTCATCATCTCCTATTCCCTCCTTTTCCCACTATACCCCTTTGCCCCCCATTTGTTTTATATGTATCAGTCTTTCCCCTCGCCATTCCCCTCATTCTTCTCACAATCCTCTTTTGCATTTTCCAAACATTTCTCTTCCTTCTCTTTCTCTTTTTCTTTAAAAAGCTGGGAGAGTTTCTCAAACTGTGGACCCCACTCCTCCATACCAGCCCCCCAATCGTCTTTGTCGCCATCTTTGTCCCCGTCGCTTTCCAGTGAGCTCAGCGACCCAGCCCGCGACCCGCTGCCCTCCAAGCCGTACACCTGCACCGAGTCGTACGGCGGCTGCGAGGGGTCGAAAGTGACTTGGGCGAGGCGGAGGCGAAGGAATTCTCCGACTCGCAGGGCCAAAGATGGGCCACCGGGAGCCCCGCGAACTGCTTCTACACCGGGGGGAGCCCAGGCTGCGTTGAGTACTCCAGGATACCCCCCTCGAGGCAAAGGTAGAAGTTGAGGGCTCATATCTCTGCGTCCGACCACGTAACCCCCGATCCCAACACAGTCGCGCCAGTCTCCGATAAAACCTTCGGGAAATCCAGTAGGCGTCCCGCTGAGAGAAATACTGCCATTTCTTTCGCCTCGACCAATGACAAAGTTGCTTCCCATCTCCAGCCCGCCCCTCCCCCGTGTCCCAGGGTAGTCTCTCTGTCCGTCCAGACCCAACGTCCCGCCACCCGTGTCCGTCTCGCCGTGGATGGATCCCGAGCGCTTTGGCGACGTCCCGGATCGTGAGGCCCTCCTTCCCGCCAGTGGGAGCGTGGCCGAATCGCAGACCCAGCCCCCTGCGGCGCCGTGGCCCCCGTGTCCCATCATGGAACCGGAGCGCGTCATCACCAGGTTGTGCTCTCGCTGCGCGCTCTCCAACTGCGCCTGTGGGTAGGGGAGGTGAGTGGATTCCGATAGGACTTGGGGGTAGATCTATGGGTGTTAAGTTTGGGGGTAAAATGTGAACAACACATTTAAAGAATCATTTTTAGGATTTTCGGGAGATGTTTTGGTAAATGACACAAACAAGGGATGTGGAGAGAGGCAAATGGGAGATGTTAATTCAAGACTAGAATGAGCTAACACTGCACTGTGATGACGCAATGGACTGGACGTGAAAAAAAGATGAAACATTTCAAATTTTAAAAGGCCTAGATCAACCATTCCTGTCTTTCCCCATTGAAAAAAAACAATCTCAGTAAATGCTTTCTTAAGGCCCATATCATTATTAAACACACACTAATATTAGTCGGCCTACAATTTCAAAATCTCTGGCTTTCACTGCTCAGTCAAAACATTTTCACATTACTGTTGATTATACATGCCAGGTACAGTACTCTATATAAGTGCATAATGTCACCATTAATGAACTTGCACATAATTTGACAACATACAGTATCATATAGCATGATTGAGCAGGAAAAACTTCTTTAAAAACTTGTCAATGTATAAATGCCTATTGTTATAAAATATATACATATTTTTTGCTAGTACAATTTGATACCAAGAAAAACCATAGCTGGTTCGCCTCAAGGAAGCATCAAAACATAGACAATTATAAATGTTTTTAAATACATATAACATGGTGACACTACTAAGTCGAGCTACTTTAGTGCAAGTTATTACTGTGTGTCCCTGGGCTGAGACAGCAGCTCGCAGAAGCTGAGGACATAAAACTATATAGTATGTGTAATTGCAGCTAAAATGCTTTTGCGAGAGTCCAGGGCATTTGCTGTCAGCCTTTTAATCGGTTAGGCTTTATGACAGTGGAATCAGAGTATAATCCAGCTTTTGGCACAAAGGTGTCAGGTGTATGTAGCAGCTCTCTAATAATCGTTATGTTCTGTCACACCAGGATCTAGAGTCTTACCCAGTCCATGTCTTGGCCATTGAGCTTGTCCTCGCTCCCCTCGGTGCAGTTGCTGGCGGTGCCCCCTCCTCGATCATGACTGTCAGACGTTCTGGGCGTTCCTCCATCCGACGTGCTCACTCTGCTCTGAGGCGCCGTCCCGTCTCTGCTGCCGGTGCGACTCCCATTGCTCAACTCCGTGGAGGGGATGTAGACCGCGCCGGACCCCGTCGGCCCCACCATGGCTGCCTGATTCTGGATGACCAGGGAGTGATCTGGCTGGCCCCCAGGGTAACGATAGCCAAGCTCAGCCAGGCCAGGCTCAAAGGCCCCTCCAGGAGCCCCTCCAGGAGCCCGTCGCAGAACCGGCAGAGTGGCACTGCTGTAACAGAGGCGGCCGTAGAGAGGACCCCCAGGACCACTGTAAGGCTGCTCCAAGCCCTGGTTCTGAGCCCAACTGTATGTGCGGCCCTTTTCCACTGCACGTTGGGCGTAACGGCTGGAATAAACAAATCTGTATTACACTGTGCACTGGAGTAGATAAAAATACATCAACAACACGTTTCTACTTGTTTTTTCAGAGGTGTGCGTCACTCAACCACTGTTTTGTTTTTTTTTTTTTTTTTTTAAATTCTTTATTTGAATTGGGACAGTGCACATTAATCAACATGTGTTTTTTCAACATGTAAATGCGCCGGAGTTAGCCATATAGGCTAATTTTCATCCGTAGTCCCATGGCAGGTTGATGTCAAGATAGGTAGTATTTAAACTTAAACTACCGGATGAATTTTCAACAAACAAACCTTGTTTGGATTACACCCATGTTATACTTATTAAACATTGCGCGGAATGCATTAGAACACACATGTTGTTGTCAGCGTTAATCATCCAATAGTGGAGAAAGAGCACACAATGTAGATTGCTGTAAATGTTTCTTTATCTCTATCCTGAAAATCTTTCTAGCTTGATTGTAAATCTGATGCACTCAGGGAACACATCTATTTTTATACATAAGTCATCTTTAAAAACATATAAGGCCTATGCTCGACAGAAAACTTTGTATTTCTCAAACAGCTCGCACAAGTCAAATCCAAAATAGTCCAAATGTTTTATAGTTGAACAAAAACGCAGATTAACCTATTTTTGTGCTTAGAGTTCCTTCATAGTAAGGATACATGTTCCAAAGATCCATAGCAACTTTCTTATTAATGGAACAGCATTCTTGCTTAAAATATGTTTAAACTATTGATATTCATTGAAGTTCAACTAGTTTATTTTGCATATGAGGATTCCTGTCACTAATCTGATGCATGTGAACAGTTTTTTGTTTTTAATTAAGCGCTTGTCCTTTTGCCATTTGTTATGATGCTTTTGTACATTATAAATATAATCCCTGTTCTTCATTGATGAAACTTTTCCTCAGAGAAAAATGAATCCTTTTGGACAAACACTACTCACACATTCCTGCTGTCCAGAGTGCGATAACCTCTGGTGCGTGAGCTGTGGGGGGCGCTCTGGAGCGCAGCTATGTCAAAGGCTGCGGTGTCGGCTTCGCCTCCGCCCTCGTCGTCATAGGTGATAATGTTCTCCCTCACATCGTCCTCCTCCAGTGGAGACAGCGAGTCACGCTTCTGACGCCGCAGCGATAATGACAGGGCACTCACGGCTGGGGACGGGCGACAGAAAAAACACGACAGTCAGCCATGGAAGAGGAATTGGAAAAAGAATGATGAACAAGGGAGAAGGGGCACAAGTCGCAGGGGAAATAAGAGGAAGGAAGGCTTTGGAAGAGTGAGAAGGCAAGAGAGCAAGGGAGCTCGTTCAGGGAAGGAGGTGAGACAAAACGAATACTGACGAGGCCTCGGGTTAGAGCGTGTGTATCATATCAGCGGCTTGCATGTGGCCGATTGTTAATTGACTCTGAGCTGCAGCCAGGCAAATGGACCTTTTATTCTCGTAGGACTCTGCCTGCTGATCTCCAGAGCACAGCAGGTTTGACCCAGGGCAAGGGAGACTGGCCGAGCTCTTTGGAAAACAGCCTTTGATTTAATACATCTGAAAAGTGGATCATATTCTCACATATCAGGATGTAAGGGAATTTACTCACAGGTGTCACTGATGCATTCCAACCACTCTTATGAGAACTGTGACTTTAGTATTGCCCCAAAACATAGACAGGTGTAGTAAACTGTTCATTAGCAGTTTTGGACAATGTGCAAAGATGTAGTGTGGGTAATTTTGAGGATTTTGGTTTCAAATCCTCAAAGTTGTTTTTTTTAAGGATACATTGACAAAATACATTGAAAGTCATCAATTTTGGAAAATTTAAGAATATAAAATTGAAGACATTTACATTTTTAATATTGATGTCAGTGTAAATAACAAATCAAAGTAAAGTTTTCAAATAAAGTGAACAAGTTTTGATTGTCCAAAGACACAGCTTTAAAGCGGTGCTCATTTCCAGATGCAGAAATAACGTCCTTGTCACTTGAGAACTCATTTTCCAACTCCAGCAGAAGTCACTCGGTGTGATCACCTTCACGCCGTGTTGCGCTTCTTCCCTGATTGAACTAGTCTCCTCTGGAATGATAATGCCCTATCACCGAGGCATGAGTAGTGATCCACCAAACTGAATGGAAATGACAATGATGCTGGCGACAAGCCAGAGCCTTCTCAGCACCTGCACATTATCCAATTGAGCTTTGAGGATTTCTGCGCAGGTAGCACTGACATTTCATTATGCCCTATCCTAAATCGTGGAGCCCAACACTGAGGCAGAATTGTTATTTTAGCGGTGATTAGCACTGACCTTGGCAGAGGAGAGAACTGGGCCACAAAATGAAAAAGGCCGCTACCACAGAGCTGTGACTAAGGGCAATATTTACGCTGCTTCTTCCTTTATTTCCATATGCATATGAAGCATCGAGGGAAGCAGCCAAGTGTAAACAGCCCTAAACACTATATTTGCACATCTTTTTATTTGCAGATTAGCATTAAACTGCGACATCTCAGTGGTTTAACTACAGTACACATCCTAATCTAGGTAGTAGATGCTAATGGTAAATATGAATACGGCACTATCCAGTGAATACAAGCAGAAAATGTGAAACTTTGATTATTTTCAGAGAGATTATTTTAAAGATGTGTGTAAACAACTTGAGCTGCTTTAAGGTCTGAACAATCTAAACTCTGCAGTGCCAGTATGTACAATGAGAACAACTGCATCATTTTACTGCTTCTATTGTACCTGGTAATATTTTCTATTCCTCTGACCCTTGTCAAGAGACCCACCAGCAATTATGAGACAGCCAAAAGTGTGTACAGCAACATCTGCGGAGGGTTTACAAACATTTGACCCAAATAATCCCTGACAATATGTCCCGCAGACAGGAGCAGCTACATGGGACAAACGTGTTTACACATGATTTAATCCTGCAACAAAACTTGCGTATTTTGTGAGTGTTTACCCAGTAGTGTTGCCACACAGGCCAGGATAGCAAGCAGGGCGGCAGTGCTGAGTCCAGGTGAAGGCAGAGAGGACTGTTGAGGCAGACAGACAGCCTCTCTGTCCCAGTCTCCCTCGGTCTGCTTGTCCTTGTCCCCAGCTCTTGCCCCTCCCTTCAGGCAGGGACACACAGACACTGTGACCGTGCCGGTGCTGGTGAGGCCTGAGGTCCCGTCTCGCAGGACTAAAGGCACATACATCGTCAAAGTGGAGGACGCTGAGCGAGACAGAGGCACCAACTGGGAAACCAGCACCAGGCTCGCTGTAGGGCCTGTACAGGATGACATAGGAGAGTCAGTGCAATTTTAAACAGAAAACATCACTGCCTAAGAGAGCATGTTTCAATTGATTTGGCAGAGGGTCCACTTTCTAATTGGGACCATCAAACTATAATCTTTTTACAAATATCCCAAAGTTTGGTAATCGATTTATGTTGGATACAAGAAAGGAACTTCAGTAAGTTACAGAGAGAGATGATAGTCAGCCCGGCATAAGAATTCATGCATCCTTTTTTCATCTTTAGAGAGATTAAAATAGGTACATCACAATGGAAACAAGGCAGAGGACTCCACCAGAAAATATAACTTTAAGATACAATAAAAAGTGTACACTATTAAAGAGACCACTCAGCCCAAAGTCACAGGTGCACAGTGAGATTGTCAGGGCCTGAGAGTCGGTGCTCCTGGACTCCTGATAATAGGCTGCAGCTCATATTTATGGGGAAATTCAATCAACACCAATAGCCTGAAGAGGCCATAAAAGAAAATCAAAGTGATCTTCTGTGAACCATATCATTTTTTTATGTTTAAACTGTTGATGTGAGCCGCACAAATTCACTCTTTGTGGAATTTGATCAAACCTTTTGTCATTCATTTTATTCTGATTACACTCAAATCGTATTCAGACATATAATCATATACATACACATTGTACACACATATGATATATGACATACACATTTTACATTTCGCCATTGTGAGACTAAAAACATGTATCTTGTCTTATCTTTATAGGTCAAAAGGACAAAATCTAAACGGGCCAATTAAGATTTTGACATTGAAGAGCTGGTATTTTGGGGACAAGGATGTTGTTCGAACAATCCAATTGTGATTTAATCTATTTTGGAAGTTATCCTGTCAACATTATATCCTTGTTATGCATGTTAATCAATCATATTTTTGGGTTATTGAGGACACAAAGCAGTGACTAGATGAAAAACAACTTGAGAAAATGTTGAATATTTGAATCAATGTTAAACAAAAAATGTATCTTTGACATGTCGTATGTTCTGTTCTGTCCATTTGAGCATAAACTCTGGAAACAACAAATCGGGCTTGTTTTCTTTGTGGAAATGTGTTCAATAAGTATTCACAGTGAAGGACACAAGATGGATGTAGAGAATGTGAGAACAGTGTTTGTCTGAAGAAGAGGATAATAGTGCAAAATAATGGTGTGGAGATGGATGTACAGGGACATCCACACAGACAGAGGAGGAGGCATCACCGCACTGGGGCTGTATCCGAATGTCCACACTATACCCTATATAGTGCACTATATAGTGGTCACGCCATTTTGTAGGGGTGTCCGAATGTCCAGAGAGAAAAAGTAGTGCACTGGAATTTTCCCACAATGCATCTCGAAAATGTAGTGAGCAGCGATGGTCACTAGACGGAAGTAAAATGGCGGAGGCAGCGAGAGACGTGTTGGAACAGGAGCGGGACATGAGCTATAAATGTGAGTTTTTTGTAAAAACATTGTATACATGTATATTAGACAAATATTGATATTTTAATATACTTTTATTTATATATAAAATTATATTGATCCAATGACATGTGACAGGGGTGTGATGTGGGCCGCGGCTAAAAATAGTGTGCATGTGTCCGAATGGCCAACAGAATGAGTGCACTGACTCACTCACTCAGTCGCTATATAGTCCCGAACTATATAGTGACTGAGTGAATAGGGTATAGTGTGGACATTCGGATACAGCCTGGGAAAAGACTTATGAGAATCTTACAAACAATTGAATGCTGCATCTTGAATCTAACTTTGTAATCAGGGTCATGTCCACATCTAAAATCATCATATCAGATAATCTGAATCTGTTATTGGGATTTGAAAGTATATGTTGTCTGAAAGTCTGTGTACACAAAAGGCCTCAGACTTCTGTTATCCAAAAAATAATCCACACTTTCAGGTTTATTTATCCAGCGTTTGTGTGGATGAGCACCCCTTAACAAAGGAGGAAATCGATGTAAGATGTGCATAGAACATTGAACCCACAGTTTAGCTCCTGGATTGATAAATACACCCTTCTGAATCGAAGTCTGTGATCTGGAGACATGAACACTGTGATCTACCTCTGTAAAAGCTGGGGCCTCGTCTGTGAACATGGAAGAGAAGCAGCAGGAGACAGAGCCCATGTCTGCTTACTAATCGCGACTGTTTCTGTGCAAGTATGTGCCCAGTGCAAATAAATGTAATACAGTAGTACTTCTGTTTCTGTAATACACACATAGTACTGATATACACTAAAGTGAATGCACACTCACTCCCCTTGTGCATTTGCATTCTGCAATCAATCACATTTTTAAAAGCAATCACACATCCACAAATCAGCACACTATTTTTGGAACTACTGAATCAGTCAAACTGTCACAGAAAATGGACCGGCTGTTGAAATAATCAGACCCTTTGTACTTCGGTATGTTTCTTTCGACTCAAATTTACATCACAAACAAAGAATAAAGATTTAAAGATTTAAGAAGAGTCGAAGCAAAGGTTCTGCTATATATTTTTAGACATTTGAAATATATAAGACCCTATTTTCATGCTCTTTTGATAGAAAAACATTTCAAGAGGCCAAGATTTTTAAACAAACGTCTAAGTTTTAAAGACAAACAAAAACAATGCTCAAGGCATTTTCTGTCATTAATATTTAGTTTTATTTTCTGAGAACAACTTATGTGCATGCAACTGTTTCAATGCAAAACTTTGTCTGATATTCTAGACCTGGAGAAACATGATAGGATAACTATGACTTGTAAACCATGTTAGCACATACGGAACATTTGTTTGTGCTTAAGTTGAACAATTAGGCGCAGCAGAAAAGGACACATTAATTTGCCCTTGACGTAGTTTAGTTTAAGGATCATTCTGGTATTTTACATATAATATTTGTCACATGAACTTGCATAGTAATAGTAGTCGTGAACAAGAATGCTGACATTTTACAAAAAGACAGACTCCTGAATTTGTTTTGGTTGTTTTGTTTGACAGTATTACAACTCAATACTAGTAAGTAATCTTTGTTTATATCCCACATTTCACAGATCAAGGTCACACAAAGCACTTAACAATTATTATGCCACATGAATGCATACAGCTTTGACATGTGTATAAAAGAGTAGTCTTAAACAGCCTGGTTTAACTAAGTCTGATGCATTATAAAAGACAATAAAATGACTTTAAACAAAACGTGACAAGACCGTCAGTAGAAGCAGCGTTCCTGGGTGTGTATGCTCGTCCTTACCGCCACTGTCCCGGACGCTGAAGTTGAGGGCAGCTCTGGACTCTGGAGGGATGCTAAAATACACCGTACTGTCATTCCCTCCTTCATCTCGATCGATCGCCCGCAACACCTGCACCACCTGAAGCGCACAGGCCGAGACCAGAGACGAGAGCAGGAAATCAAAGCCTGAATAGAACACTTATACACAGAATGCTTTTAGCAACAACCATTAGCAAACGTCAGCAGGACTCAAAACAAGACCGACAATTAGCCACAAATGCACGGAATAAATAAAGTCAGATGCGCTTTTCCTTTCACAAATGCGAACGCCGCAGTGTGGGTTTCATATTAGCAGAGGCAGAAAGAGAACAGAATTACTCTAAAAATCTTCATAAGCTCATAAGCTGATGGGTAATTTCATCATAATGAAAAATGGTGATCATTACTATGCAAGGCGTTCTTTTCAGAGGCGCTTTGGAGACCCAGTATGAATGTGCAAATGAGGAGTTAGTCAGCTATGTTGCGTTGTGTTGTTCAAATATGTTTCGGCAAATGACATGCCATACTAAGATGACATTCAGAGATATGCACATTTGTATTTGCTCGGTAAACGTGCGAAAGAATACCCATCACAAAGGGACAAATCAACAAAACCACATCCTCGGTCGAGACAAAGACACTGAGTGAGCAATGAAAAAACAGCAAAAACAGCAGATGGGTCCAAATGGTGTTGATGTTGCCTACGCGGATGATGGAGCAGGAAGGGAGAGGCAAAGAAGCAACTGGGATTTTTTCATTTAAATAATTGTGATAGCATCAAGTAAGAGAACGACGTCTATAAAGCCAAGAATACAAATAAAGATGGCAGAACGCACAGAGAGGGAGACTTTGAGTGCGAGGCGGAAAGAGAGCGAAGAGGAGGCTACACTTTAATTACGATGTGAATTCTGTGGCACTCAGATAACAGCCCGTGGAGGATTCACCTGCCTCTGTGCTAAATGAGCACTCGGGAACGCATGCTGATATCTGCTGTATGTGAATAGCTTTGTGGTATTTACTCTAAGGGGATATAGAGGCCGCAATTCAACTGTGGGAAATACGCTGCATGTAAATATACAGGTGGACGATGAAGCTACGGGAGGGTCCACCACCTGTTCCAGAGTTATTTCTATATTGATGATAGCCCCAGGGGAACTTACAGGTCAGATCTGTCTCCAGACACCGCAAAAACATACGCTCAATGTTTTTATTACTTAACTCAAAAGAAGAAACAAATGTGTTGTTACAAATATCTTGCTCCACTCAAAATTATATTTTGGAATTCAAGTATCTACTGCATGTAATGAAAAGGCGTGGCGGAACATTCAGTATTTTAACATACACTTTATAGGAAACAAGGTCGACCCCCTAAAGAAGACATTTCTTGGCTTGATTTCCTTAAACTCCTTATAATCTGGTTTTGTTTGAGTTTCAATTACTATTTTTGTTCTCTTGGGTAGTTAAATCATTTACCTGCAGATACTGCTGTCTGCTTCTATTTTTGCAAGATGAGTACTTTGGAGGAAAACAGGGCTAAGGAAGGCCCATACAGAAAATTACCTTTCGTTCTTATACAGTATAGAGTGTTGAGGGGCGACAGTAGCTCAGTTGGTAGAGCATTGGCCGTAAGGCCAGAAGGTCGTGGGTTCAATTCCCACATCTGCACCTTCTCCATCGACTCCCACTGATGACTGCTGTCGTTGTGTCCTTGGGCAAGACACTTAACCCCACTTTGCCCAAAAGCCCCCACTGAAAGATCAAGGCTATGCTCACACTCAGAGAGCAGCCGTCCTCCTGTGGACTCACCACCTGCAGAGGATCAGTGAGGGGCTGGTGCTATGAGACTTGGGTGGCATCTCTGACTGCCACCCCCCTGACCCAGAAATGGATTAAAGGGTAGAAAATGGATGGATGGATGGATGGATGGAGTGTTGTTGCCTTACAAATGGAAATGATTAAGCAATTGAGTGGTGACTAACTTTACTTATATTATCAGGCTGGCAAAGCAGCATAAATGTGTATATTTGAAGACTCACGCATGAAAAAATGAAATGAAAAGATGCAAAATAAACAATAAAATATACAAATATTGATTTTATTTTACTTTCATGAAATGGCTGCATACACATATTTAAAAAATACATTATGTCTTACAACTTTACGGGGGGCACTGGACAACACAATGATTTTTTAAGACTCACCTGTCCCATCTTGGAGGAGTCACACATGGCTGTGGTGTACTGCCGGTCAAGTTCAGGTGCATTGTCATTCAGATCTAAGGTCTCTATGGCAACAAGGACCCGGGACACCTGGCTGGGATTGTCTAAAACAGATTGACAATTTACAGTCAAAAACATGAATCATCATCACTGCAATGGGGAAATAAAGCACATGGACACACTGCTGGACTCCGAGAGCACTCCACTCCATAATATCAACTCGATTGTTCTCCAGAGAGAGATCAAGCTTCTCCTGCCATCCAGAAACATTTGAGAACTCACACGAGTGTAAATGCACAGCAGCGAGTGTGGAGCCATTTGGCTCCCAGCTGAAGTGTTAATGCTTCTGTTGCTGTCAGTTTTTTGTCCAAATCAAACTGTTGTATTCCCAGCCAAAGGCTCAATACAGTTCAAGTATGCTTCTAAGGCAATGGAATGGAGTCAGTCTGCATGGAGCTTCACCAAGGCACTAAATGGATTGGCAAAGGGTCTCATGTACACCACTGAGCCGGATACACACTCTCACACATGGAGTTCTCCCAGTTGTAGTTGAAATGCATACAGCTCAACATCCAGTATTACATTCAGCAAGGCACAATCCAGACTCAACAGTAAAAGTCTCCCAATTACAATTACATGATGATCTTTAACCAAGTGGCTATTCTGAAAGTCTGTCTCCAAGAGTCTGGACAGAAAGAGGAATGAATGTATGATACATTATAATGATGACTCAAAATGGAGATCTATGGGGATTTTGATCTAAGGGAATTTTATTTCCTGAACCAGAAAGCTCCACCCACTTCGCAGCTCCATAGCAGGCTCTGGGTCTTGGACCCTCTCGTGATTGAAGTGGTATATTGTTTGATCTCATTGTGAGGTGCTACCTCAGAGTGTTAGGCATTATCAAGACTAATACTTGTTTGTAAAGTATCCATCTTTTTGTATCAGATGACAAAACATTGAGAATAGGTGTGATGTCCAGTCTGTTTCTTAAATACTTTGAAGTAGCAGTCTTGAGTACAACCTTTTGGCGACTGGACACACTCTGGATACCTTTAAACACGAGCCACACTTTGCTCTCTCACAGCCACACTGTAGTCGCACACAGGGTGACATCACCTTGGTCCCACAGTGAACAAGCTGAAAATGAGCTGCGGCTAATGCTATGCCACGGGTGAGCAGGCCTGCCCATGGCCATGGCAGCTCTCCTACTGAGCTTTATGTCAACACTGCTGCAGACAGTCAGTGTTTATTTGAGGGCGCTCATTATTCAAGACAGCAGCCTCCACATAGTCCGACCTGCCGCCAACCAGGAGCTCGCACTGGATTTTATCTAAAGATTAACTTGCAGGACACTGGACTTGGCAGGCGAACAACTTTTCTCCTCTTCACACAGTTTTATGTGAAGTAGTATGACAGTATTCTATGCCATGATATTTTTGACAGGAGATAGTGACGAGGAAGACTTTGAGAAATAATGTACTTCCTGTATAATTTGCACTGTCCTTTTCCCCTCTGGTTGTTGTACAAATGCAAGCATCTCACGACCTACAATTACAATTCTGAAAGTGATATACAGATGTAAGGATGCATGTATGGTTAGATGAATGAATAGCTTTTATTTACAGATAATCTGAAACAGAAGGGCTCACTCAGGCCAGGGGGGAGTTGGTTCTACTGAGAGAAATCCAAGAGACATACTCATAGAACAAAAAATTAACTGTTCGAGTTTTCCCCTGAAAACAACAGCCCTGTGCTTTCTTAATTTACACATTATCAAACCGTATCTAGTTGTTCATGTGTGGGAAAGAGTTGTTGTGATAAAAGCTCGGAAGTAGATTTAATCCTTTCTGTTCATTCCAAATATGCTCATTTAACTGCACACACATCTTAACAAACATTTTCTCCAGCGATGAAACCACCTAATTTGCCTGGAACACATTTAAAACAGGAAGGGTACAACAGTTTGCATGTATTCCTCGCGGAGTATTAAGTGCAGTCTGACAGCGGAGGTCACTAATGTGGGT
Organism: Knipowitschia caucasica; assembly: GCA_964034765.1. Lineage (NCBI taxonomy): Eukaryota > Metazoa > Chordata > Actinopteri > Gobiiformes > Gobiidae > Knipowitschia > Knipowitschia caucasica. Next base: position 18,633,353 of record OZ035836.1, on the reverse strand, counting down.
CAAATGTAGCTTCATTAGGGTGATGGTCTAATGTATTGTCAAAACAGCAGCATAATTAGCCATCACGTGTGTATTGCTGTAGTCTACTTTTAATAGACTGTAGACACAGCAATAGTGAAAACATCTTTTTGAAAAATAACCATTGAGAAATAGAGCAGCTTTTGAGATAACGGGATTAGTCCTTTTTGTAACACAAACAGCAGGGAGGCACACAATACACTGGATATTATTTCACACCGTTGTAACATTCAAAGCTAATTGAAATGGATAGATTGATAAAAAATCCAATCCAATCCAATCCACTTTATTTATATAGCACATTTCATAAACACGCAGTTTCCAAAGTGCTGTACAACATGCAAAAATGGCAACAAATAAATAAATACACACATTTAGATTTAAAAAAGGACCACACGACTTACGCAGTGTTAAAAGACAGAGAATAAAAGTGGGTCTTAAAGGAATAGTTCACCGTTTTTACATACTGACATATGTTCTTACCTTACCTTAGACTAGTTAATACGTACCTGTCTGGTCTTAGTCCGTGTGCTCTGTCATGCAAATGGAGCAAAAACGGGAGCACAACCGCAGCCTCCTCTGTATATTTTGTAGCACCAAAAGGTAGCTCCCGCTAGAAGCTACCAAACTCTTCCAAGTGTTCCCTATTAAATGTATATAGTTACGTGACGTGTTACACTGCAAAGTATAGTAACACAGAAATGTAACAGTCGATTTTCTCAGCGGATAAAACGGGTACTATATTGTGAGGCGTAGTAATCTGAGGGGCGCTACGTCCGCGCACTAACTTCTCTCCGGAGACTTCTCTCTCGCTCACTTCCGTCAATAGAAGCAGCGTGACTTGTAATACACACAGTAGCAGCGAGAGAGAAGTCTCCGGAGAGAAGTTAGTGCGCAGAGAAGTTAAGAGCGCTACGTCCGCGCACTAACTTCTCTCCGTACTACAAGTCACGCTGCTTCTATTGACGGAAGTGAGCGAGAGAGAAGTCTCCGGAGAGAAGTTAGTGCGCGGACGTAGCGCCCCTCAGATTACTACGCCTCACAATATAGTACCCGTTTTATCCGCTGAGAAAATCGACTGTTACATTTCTGTGTTACTATACTTTGCAGTGTAACACGTCACGTAACTATATACATTTAATAGGGAACACTTGGAAGAGTTTGGTAGCTTCTAGCGGGAGCTACCTTTTGGTGCTACAAAATATACAGAGGAGGCTGCGGTTGTGCTCCCGTTTTTGCTCCGTTTGCATGACAGAGCGCACGGACTAAGACCAGACAGGTACGTATTAACTAGTCTAAGGTAAGGTAAGAACATTTGTCAGTATTTAAAAACGGTGAACTATTCCTTTAAGACGAGACATAAAACATTCCAACGAGGGAGCTGTTTTGACATGAGGGTGCAGGGCGTTCCACAGCTTTGGTCCAGCCACAGAGAAGGCCCTGTCTCCCCGGGTTTTAAGTCTCGTCTTAGGTACCACGAGCTGGAGCTGGCCCTCGGACCTCAGCGAGGGCGGTTGGTAAATCTGGATGAGGTCCGAGATGTAAGGAGGGGCCAGTCCATTCAGAGCTTTAAAAACAAACAATAAGATCTTAAAATCAATTCTAAAAATAAATCAAGCTGCTATGAGGCATTATATGGCTGTAGTACAATTCTGTAATGATAATGACTTTCAAGTAAAGCCACATTTAACATCTGAACTTTGTGAAGCGCTTTGGGTGACCTTGGTCTGTAAAAATGCGCTACATAAATAAATAAAGATTACTTACATTTAGAAGAAGAAAGGGTTAATATAGTTCTGTCAATAATCAATATTGTTGTTGTGTATTATATTATATAGTATATTGTGTATTATATTGTGTAGTATGTAATGGCAGAAATTACTCATGAAAACAAGATAAAATATTGCTACAGCCGGTACTTCTCTAAAGGAGACATCTACATTAATTTTGGAAATTAAAATAGTAACTGCCCTTTACTTTGTACAGCTGTAAGCTCAAACTTGTTCCACTTTTCTGTGGAACTGTCAAATGTTTTGGAAGTGCTGAATTGCAAAAAAAATGACATTCTGCACTGTGGGACTATGAACTTTTGTGAAGAAAATTGTATAATATGTTTAACGTGCACCCTACTTCTCCCCACAAATAGAAATACAACACATCTTATGTGAACTTGCAAACAAAGGCAGAACTTTCTTTTATAAGTCTATGTACACTGTTTTATATTCACAGGGGATTTGTAAAACTATCTTCGATTTGCAGCTTGAATACTTTGTTTCCGCTTGAACCCTCCCCCTGAAAACAGATCCATCCTCTCATCAGATTACTCAGACGTTGTAGATCAATTGATTCCTGGGAACACTGTAACAAACCAACCAACAGCTCGGTCTCATGGCCCACTGGCTGCAGTGCTTAAGCCGCTTAAAGCTTTTTCTAATGCACCACAATATACAGTTTAAACCTCTTATGTCTCATGTGGGTGTGGGCCACTACAAAATGTCACCCTTTTGTCAAATAATAGTGTCAAGTGGAGACCGCTGACCTCTCTGGGTGGCGATGACTGTGATGTTGTGCCAGTGCTCGCGTTCCCGATCCAATTCCACCGCCGTAGTGATCAAGCCTGTGTCCGGAGTGATACGGAAAACTGCCTCCGAGTCTGACTGAGGATCAATGGAGAACCTAAAGAGTGCGAGACACAGATATTGAAATAATAAGTAGAGAGGAAAGTAAATAAGAAGAAGCCTGCAGAGTTGGCAAATGGGAGTGGAGTAAAGAAGGCAGCGAGGGCAAGTGTGTTAAGAAGTGATAAGCACATTGAATTCATATTCAAATGACCAAAGAATTAATATAGCAAGATTATCAGCAGAGATATGATCTCCTTTTGAAGTGCTGCTGATTATCAGTATATCCTCATAACAGTAGTGACTATCATTTCCAACCACACAAGCACTCCGAGCACTTTTAGAGTTAATGGGGTAATATTTCCTCTGTGACAAAGTGCATCCCCTCTCAAATGCACCTCACAACTCAATACATCATAGCTCCTGATTGTGAAGGTGAAGGTTCCCCCTGGAGAAAAGTAAAACTAAGCCAATGGAACTCCTGCCACCGTAAGGTGAAGAAGAAACTTCCAGTTTGTTCTGCTGAAATGATAATAAAGGACGCCTGATTGTTCCTGTGCTCACTGTCCTGAACAGCACTGCCATATTCACACCTTGTCATGGTCGACAGACCACACAGTTCCGGGTCAATGATAAGGAAGGAAAGGAATTTCCTTGATGCATTTAACATTTTAGGAAGGAGAGCTTTACTTGGACACTCCAAGTTTTTATTTGAAAACTTCAAACACATGTTTTCTCTTTGATGTACTTATTTTAGGATATCCTTGTCACTACCAAAGAGTAGTTTGTGTCGGCTCTGCCTCTTCCCCCATCATCCAAAAAAGAGAGAATAGGAGGGACAGAACGAAAAAAAGTAATTTGTACCTGATATTGTTGGTCAGTCCAGTGTCGGGGTCTATGGCGCTCACTCTGCCCACAGTGCAGGCGGGGGGGCAGTTCTCAGACACGTCCATCAGATATCTGGACCTGGAGAACTTTGGGGGCTCGTCTGCGTCCAGCACTGCCACACGCACTGTGGCCCGGTCCTTGAAGGCACCCAGACGCAGAAACCGAGGGTCCACAAAGGGGTTCATGACCTCCACTGAGAAAGAGTATGAGCTGCGGCTCTCGTAGTCCACAGGCTGCAGAGAGAAACAGACAGAAACTCAAATTCTGGACTTTTGAATGTGAATATGAACTGTACAAATTCCTTAACTGGAAAATTGACTAAACTCTATGGAACCATATAAAAGTGTGTAAATATTATATCTAAAAAATACATACAAGGTTCAACATTAATCTATCTATCTAAAAAAAAAAAAAAAAACAAGTGTACATTTCTCCTATGTGAGATAAATAAAGCAAATCTTATCTTATCTTGAATCTTGAATGAGCTCGTTTGTAACTTCTGGCCAAACAAACTCAACAGAAGAGAATTGAACATTACTGAAAAGATAATTATATCCATATAATGGTAAAAAATGACAAGTCATTTTATTATGGCTATTTAGTTGCAACCTCAGATAAATGTTGACATTTAGTTTCAAACATAGACTGAAGGATATACAAAAATGGACAACTCAAAAACATGGAAGTAGCAAGAGGCAAGAAAAATGCAAATGTACGACTTAGCTTGATATCTAATGATGTTTTGTGCTTTGGACCTGTTCCCATACTAATGACTGATAGATTAGATATCAAAGACAGCAGCTAAATTATGAACGACTTCCATCAAAAAATATTCCCACAGTCAGGAAGTGGCCACATTCATAATAAGCACGGTTTTCCTCCACAGTGCGCTCAGGGGAATATGGTGAGGAAGACTTTGAGGGGCACTGAGGCAGGCATGACGCTATGGAATGGGGTTTTTGTGAAGTGCGGATAAGACATTCATGAGGTGTTGATGTTGCCGCAAACCCAAAGAAATTCTTGATACTCGCCAAGTTGAAAGGATTGTGAAAGAAGAAGCCACATGTTTGAATATTGCTTTGACACAGCACATACTTGAAGTCCCCGACAACACGTTACAAGGCAGGGATGCACTGCCGCATGTCGTTGCTTTGGTGCAAGCTCATGTAAGATGTGTTGTACTGTGTGGATGCAGTGGTGCTCTATTGAAGTAATGCCCAGTTACTACAGAGAAAGAAACATACAATACCACATTCCTGAAATGTTGTGATTGGAATAGTATTTTAGGTTGTTGAAGTTGTTATGATGAAGTATGGTTTTGTGAGTTTAAGGAACAGAGCAGTATGGGAAAATATGTGTACACTTCACACGCCACATCACTAACAGAGTTCTGTTGACAACCTGTGGTCCTTCACAAATCAGAAACCTTTTCAGATAATTTTCTCTCTCTCTCTCTCTCTCTCTCTCATAACTGTCACATTTTGAGAATTTCCAAAGCCAGTTTCTGGTGAGTGGTTCTCTGACATAAGCGGTGCGGCCTGTGGGAGTCAGGGCGGCTCATTGGTATCCAGCTGATGCAGCTTAAAGAGGATCTGGAGCGGTGCAGCCCACCGCACATGTGTCTCCGTGCAAAATCAGAACACCACTCACCGTTTGGAGCTGCGCTCTAGGCACATGACTGTGGAGGAGTATGTGTGCATTAGGAGAAGCATTTCAACGTTCCATGAAGCAGGACTGGTATTCTCCTATCCATGCTGGGAGTAATAAGCCATGTGTCCAAATGCCAACACTGCATTTGCATAATCAAGTTTTTGTATACAGTATTGAAAACAAAAGTGAGGTATCATTTGTCTTGGTGGGGTAATGTAATGTTTAGCTATCACCATGGAGATTAAAACTCATCTGTGCATATGCTTGAGAGAAGGCAGGCAGATTTAATAAGGAAGAGTGTTTGGGCCCAGGTGATAGCTCATAAGTGTGGTGTTAAAAGCCATTTATACTTCTCCATCATGGGGTCGGAGGTACAATGCTACAGTATTTCCCCCCTGATCCCAGCACTGCCAGATGTGAGGAGCAATAAACATGTTCTTCTGAAGCACAGGGGCTGTCTGCACTCACTCACATTTAAAATTTTGCTTTAAATGAGGATTTTTATTTGACAAACTGGTATTCAGACACGCTTGTCTCTGGAAGAGGCAGAAAGGAGAGAGTGGACCTTGGGTCTTTGCTGCCCCACTCCCTGAATGTTTGTAGAGAACCGATCTCCAATCTTGCCGTCTCCTTCACCCTTTGATGGAGTGACGGACAGTAAAAAATTGTTCAGACGGAAAGGACGCAGAGGCTGTCAGCCCTCGCCGGCTAAACAGAGGGATCTGAATCTCTGTATAAGCAGCACTTTATGAGCTTCACTGAACAGAGGGCCATAATAAAACATCTCAAAACTTTTTACACGCTGTGGCATGTTCCATAAACTCGAGTTAATTTAGAAATAAAATTTTGTGTCTAGTTTGAAACTGCTTTTGTGCTGGGAGCACAGCAAAGTGGTTCCTTTGAGTCTACAGCGTTAGATGTTCAGTGTGTCCTTAAAGTAAGCATGACTGACAGAGTGAAGCATGTTGGAGTGACGATAAATAGGATCCCTGGCTATGGCAAGAATCGTCTGTCAGATTCAAACACAGGAAAATCATTCCGAGGATCCCAGCAGCAGTGGGAATATTGATATCCTTTTGCATTGCGTTTTCTGCTTCTTCTTTTTTATCTCTCCTTCCTCCATCTCCTTCCCTTGCAGCAGTAAACTGCTTTTACAGAAAATCAGCAGTTTTAGAAAAGCTGAAGCTTGATTAAAGATCATGCCAAGAAAAAGTGAATTGAGATACACAGGCAATGCTTCCAGTTGGGGGAATATTTTGTTAAGAAATAAGTAAGCAGTATCTATGTAGAGGAGCCATGTGTGGGGTGTGCAGTATGGATGAGGTGAGCTCTAACACAGTGGCCATTACAGACTGAGAGAGGAGGAGACCTGCCATCTCCACTGGCAACACCCACTCATCACAGCAGTGACACCCATGCACAGTCCATCAATGAGGGACAGCCACGACCACAAGCATGTGTAACTGCAGCCTTTGGCAAACGTAAACACTTCCCTCTCTGTCACACAGCCGCCATTTCCCCAGTAATTTAATGGTTTTCAATGTTTTACAGCGACATCAAATATACAAGTGCTGTTGACACAAAATCAATGTTTATAGCATCTAGCAATTCATTTTCCATCTCTTATTTGGGTCATTGGCATCGCGCAGGTGAACCATGTCATATATCTATTCCACCTTAATAAAAAACATAACAAGAAAACAAGTCTTTCTGTTTAATCAATCAAAAGAGTCAATGTGTTGCTACCAATGCTAATGTTCACATGCATTATTACTACCGCAGACCGCACATATTGGCCTAACTTTTACACTAACATATATGCATCTACCTATTTAACTGTTTGTAGAGGAGCGCACACTTTTGTCAGATTTAGGTATAGCATGAACTACAAAAATAAATAAATCAAGTGAACAAGTCCCATGTAAGGCGCAATATATATTTCTTTCTAATTCTTGCATGAAAATTATCTAAACGAGACATCTTTGCTTGTTGAAAGTCAAAAAAGGTATATACTGTAGGAGGATTTTCCCAAATCATAATACAGAACCGCCTTTTCCACTTATTGAACAAAAATCCCTGGTCTTATTTGACGAACACGTTTCACCCGAATGATTGACAATTGGGAGGATCAATAGTCTTGATGACTATTCGTGGCTTTCGTGGTAAATGATAACAAGATTGGGACATAAAAAATTGCCTCAATCAAGTCAAGATCACAAAACAATTCAATGTATTTTTGCATGTTGAAGTACTTTACAAAATTGTCAATTCACAAACAACAGATTAGAGGATCAAAAAATTAGAACACAAGAAATGCATGAGAGCCATTGGTCAATAGGAGTGTGACAATATATCGATTTTTCGATATATCGCATTAATTTCTCCCGCGATCGATTATTGATATGCATTTGCCAAGTATCGATTATTTTTTTCATTTTTTTTTTCACTTAACATATTTCTATTTTATGTATGCCATATATTGGCATATGGTATATTGCTGACCAATATATGGATAATCGTCATATCGTGATATAATCGTTATCGTGATATAATCGTTATCGTGAGCTTTGTATCGTGTATCATATTGTATCGTGAGGTACCCTTAGGTTCCCACCCCTATTGGTCAAGCAATGGTTGCATGTCCAAAAATGTCCAAACAGGTTCACATATTTGATGATTACAACCACAGCCAAAAACACTGATGCCAACATCACCAGAGCAGACAAGTAAATCTCCCTATCAGTTCGGTCTAAACTGCCCCTACCTCCACGTGTCCTTGTGGTCCTGGCTGTAGTCAAGACATCAGCCTTTCTCTCTTTCTCTACTCCTTTCCCCTCTCTCTTTTTCCACTCGTTCACTCTGTCTGTCCCCTCCGAGCAGATTAGCGCAATCTCTCCTCCGTGTGAGAAAACAAACACAGATAATCCCGAGCGCGCTGCTGGCGTGTGACCGAGGATTAGCCGAGCGTTTTAAGTGAGAGCATATGGAAATAATAACGGCAAAAAAACTGACACATGCGCATGCTAGCTGTCCCGCAGGTAAGAGGGGAAAATGAAAGCAGAGCAAATAGGAAGCTTACACTGCTCTCGGCATTCAGAGAAAACATCCCAAAACCTGATTTGTATTAATGATGTTATGACATGCCTGCTGTTGCGTTTAGTGATCCTATTTTCTATTATACGCAATTTTAGACGCGCAGCACCTTTGTAATGGGCTGTTGTCGTTTAGGAGGGTTTTCGAGGAGATGAATGAAGTACTGTCTTTAGAGTAATCATCCTTCTAATGCTGAATTAATACTAATACTGACAAGCCAAAGGGCAGAGGGAGGAGAGCATGACTCTCTTGTCAGAGATTATGTCTGGAGACATTTGTTGTTATTTATTTTAAAATTCACTCTAAACCAGAGGTGGGCAAACCCCGGCCCATGGACCAGATGTTTCTATGAGCCATTTGAACCCTCTTAAGTTTATATAGATTTTGTATAAAGACTATAAAATCCTTTCGTGCAGCAGGCAGAGCTCTGGAGCCGCACTCGCACTCCTTGCTCTCCCGCATTATTTCATATAATATTTATTGTATTACACATAATAATGTATTTTTGTTTAAAACATTTACGCTGAGAAAAACATTGGAAGTCAGGTCCAGAGCCCGCCAGCTTGCTGATTTTCCAATGTGGCCATCAGGAGGAAAAGTTTGCCTATTCCCGATCCTAATTTAAGAAAAATCTTGCGGATTATGTTAGAGTTTGTAAAGCTTAAAGAGAGAATCCAACCAAAAACAAACTGGAGATCTTTTAACCAACCCTGCTCCAAACCAAACTGGAGCCTGCTCTCCGCCTCCAGAAGCGTGTAGATCATGTACACATTCAGCCTCTGTTTTTAAAGCCCGGAGTATTGACTTTTCAGTGCATCATCTCCAAATACTGTGGGTCATTTATGTTTACAATTACATTCAAAATGAACTCCCTCAACATATAATAATCTTAATGTGTCTATTAAACCAAGTCGGAGTGGACATAATCCTGCTACAGCCCATACTTTCTATAAATCTATACTGTAATTTAAAATGTGCAATTTTTATCTTAAATTGTAGTCAGTAGACAAAATGTATTCTGCACACAATGTAAGATTATACTGCAGTAGACAAAGCATCTTTTACTGCCCCCAATGTGCACAACTGAAAGACCTCAAACAAACCAGTAGGGATTTATAATCATTGTTAGAATAAAACAAACCGTGAGCCAAATGAAAGACCATGAGCTTTGTCTCAGACCTTTACTCTGTGAACAAACTTCATGTGGCTTTTAAACTAACGTACTGTAATAAGATTTTATATATATTTACATTTCCAGGAACATTCAATATTCATTCCATAAAAGTGTTTATTTATATATCTTTGGCTCATGAGAGTTGAAAATAAAACACACAAATAACCTATAATAATAATAATAATAATAACAATAATAACAATAATAATAAAACATGCAGAGAACATGGTAGTGTCCAATGTGCATTAATCCCGTGATCTTGTGTTCAGAGAGATTTCTGGTTAAATAAACATGTTTGATTATCCAACAATTTTTGGATAGTTTAAATACAGTGTTGCTCTCTTCTACGGACAGAGAAGTTATAAGTTTAAGTATAGTTATAAGTATAAGCGTTTCGAGCCCACCGCCTGATAATAATAATAATAATATCCGGCATGTAAATAATATTAACTGTTCAGGCAAAATAAATTGTTGCCTGAAAATTGTATTTTCTGAAGCCCAATAGAATACAGGATGCATTTCTGTAACGCAATGCAATAGCGTAAACACAATTCTAACACAATTTTAAAGGTACATTTTGGATCAAACCAAAACCCTAGGTACATGAAGGAGAAGACTTTCAATCAATGGAGTAGAGATTCAGATCTTGCGTATCACATTCATTTGGTTTCATTTGTATTTAGCAATATTTCAAAGAAAATGTAAAGGAATGTTGGACTTCATTAAAATGATCTGCAGTGGAAGCACTTAAATACAACACTGCGTCATCTGCATAGAGATGAAATAAAGTCAAAGGAGAAGAAAAATAGAGATAACGTTGGGGATGATGTAAGTCACTGGAGGTGCATTAAATGGGACACATAAGAATGTGAAGGAAAGACTGAGGCGGCTGATGGTTGTGAGGCTGCAGTGGAGCAGAAGATGAAGAGGGTGAGGAGTGGAAGAGAAAGTGCTAGGGTGATGGAAGTATAACCAAAGTCAAACCAATTAAATCCTTTACAATAAACTTGGAAATTGATTCATAGTCAATATTAGTTCCTATTGTTAACATAGTTTTCTTGAGAATATATTTTACTAAAGTATTTCAACAACATCCATATCTTCATACCCTTGATCTGAGCCTGACATGAATCTTTGGAACCAAAACAACAACGGCGGTTAATGATCTGAAAAACAACAAATCTAGAAATTGGAAAGCCCTATCTTTGGTATTTTACGTTATCTTACTTTGGATGTTCAAAGCTTAACGCTTACATAACTGCTTCAGACGTGGAGAGCCGTGGAGAGAAAAGCAAAAACAAAACCATTTACACTCACCGGCCACTTTATTAGGTACACCTTGCTAGAAGCGGGTTGGACTGCTCAAACCATTCTGGCCATTCTCTGACCTCTGGCATCAACAAGGCATTTTCGCCCACCGAACTAGGCCCTAATAAGACAAAGGACTTACCCATAAGTACTAGTGATACCAGTAATTATATAGTATACCATGTACTTACCAGCAAGTACCTGGTACTTTCTGGTAAGTACCTGGTACTTGCTGTTAAGTACCTGGTACTTGCTGGTAAGTACCTGGTACTTTCTGGTAAGTACCTGGTACTTGCTGGTAAGTACCTGGTACTTGCTGGTAAGTACCTGGTACTTGCTGGTAAGTACATGGTATACTATATAATTACTGGTATCACTAGTACTTATGGGTAAGTCCGTTGTCTTATTATGGGCCAGTTCCTATGGTAAGTACCTGGTACTTACTGTATAATTACTGGTGTTATCACTGGTACTTATGTTAAAGTCCTTTGTCTTATTATGGGCCAGTCCCTATGGTAAGTACCTGGTACTTGCTGTTAAGTACCTGGTACTTGCTGTTAAGTACCTGGTACTTGCTGGTAAGTACCTGGTACTTGCTGGTAAGTACCTGGTACTTGGCTGGTAAGTACCTGGTAATGTGTAATTCTTGTTACTTGGGTTGGGTACCTAGTTCTTGCAGTGTTTCCCTTGTCCTTGAAACTTGTTTTGAAATATGCATTAAATGTATTTATACTGTCCTTTCTGTGCTACTTATTCCATATTAATAAAGACGTTTGTTTTACATAATGTTGTTTTATGTTTTATAGTCAAACAATCCTACAAATGACCTCTGTATGTATGTATGTAGAAGTACCACATTTACTACATAGGAATAATACTGTAGTGTCCTTGAATTACTAAGTTACAGCTGTATCTAGAATTATCACAATAAGTACCTAGAAGTACCACTGTAAGTACCACAATAAGTACCTCTAAGTACCACTGTAAGTACCTAGAAGTACCACTGTAAGTACCACAATAAGTACCTAGAAGTACCACTAGAAGTACCACTGTAAGTACCTAGAAGTACCTAGAAGTACCACTGTAAGTACCACTGTAAGTACCACTGTAAGTACCACTGTAAGTACCACCGTAAGTACCACCGTAAGTACCACCGTAAGTACCCCTGTAAGTACCACCGTAAGTACCACCGTAAGTACCACCGTAAGTACCACCGTAAGTACCACCGTAAGTACCACCGTAAGTACCACTGTAAGTACCACCGTAAGTACCTAGAAGTACCACTGTAAGTACCTAGAAGTACCACTGTAAGTACCACTGTAAGTACCACTGTAAGTACCACCGTAAGTACCACCGTAAGTACCACCGTAAGTACCCCTGTAAGTACCACCGTAAGTACCACCGTAAGTACCACCGTAAGTACCACCGTAAGTACCACCGTAAGTACCACCGTAAGTACCACCGTAAGTACCACCGTAAGTACCACCGTAAGTACCACCGTAAGTACCACTGTAAGTACCTAGAAGTACCACTGTAAGTACCTAGAAGTACCACTGTAAGTACCATGGACTTACCGGCCCGTAATGTAAAGTGTTACCCATTGAAGCTCTAAAACTCTGTTCCTGTCTCGTCTTCACCATCGACAATAAAACATATCTTCTGTCTGCGATCACAGACCAGTCTGCATCTTGTCTTATTTTCAACAAGGTGTTTACAAGTATGCAGACAGTAAGTAACAAGTACCTTCATCCTCCATCAGCTTGTTGCCAAACCTATAGATTTATCCGTGTTTGATTAGTCAGTATCTGAGCCAACATGGGGGATGGCAGTCAATCTGTGACGTGGCCTTTCTGACAGATGTGATTTAGCTCTGCAACAGCACTCCAGATGAAGCTGCTAATCAGATTGTCGCACCACGCTACAAACATGCTAACTACGTGACGAGACAGGATCAGGATCAAGCTAACGACATCATCAGTCATGGTAATAACACGCCTCACTTTCTCAATGCCCTTCTGCCTCCGCTGCCTTTTTAGAAATGCGGAAAATACATAACGAAAGGGAAGAAAATCCATTTTAGCATTTGCACCTCGATTCTTTGCAGACGTGAGACACATTAATCAGGGTCAAATCGGATCAGTCTAACTTAAAAGGGAAATGAAAATCAAAAGGTTAAAATGGAAATGAGAAAGTAGCATTGTGATGATGTAAACTTGGGATGGTGGACGAAGAGATTGACTTGAATATTGATAAGGTTATGATAATTTGTGGGAAAGGAACTGAATGACAGACAGGTGCGTGGAGGTGGTGTATCTGGGGTGGCTTTGTGCCGGAGGGAGCTTCAGTGTTTGGCATCTGCCGCAACCGCTCTGAATTTTTTATACGAGTGACGCTGCGATACGTCTCGTCCATGTTCCTCCGGGAGTAGCCTTTCATTAACCATCCCTTGACCCGAGCAGCAGAAGCACTGCTCGAGGAAGTCTGCAAGAAATAAAAGTCTAAATTGTTTTGAGAAACACAAAGAAAAAAAAGTGAATACCCAGGAATTTATGGAGGCTTGAAAAATAGGTGTTGTTGGGATGAATCTTGGGTAATGGAGTTTTGATGGATGAGCTGTATCTCGGGGATATAATGGCTCGGATTGGAAATGACCGGACACCTATTGATATCCGACCTTGGGTAACAGCATCTGTGCTTTTTACCTTCAAAGTATTTATTTCTAACCACTTTAGCTGTTTAATACTGATATTACATTTCCGTCTTCATATATGTGCTGCCCTCATGAGACCAAACCACAAAGGATCTTCTGAAATCAAATTCTTCCTATGATCTCCTGCAGCTGAAAAATCCTGGTGGGCCCTGCTTTAAAAGACTGCAATTAGCTGAGGTAAAATGATAATGTTTTCGTCTTTAGCGTCCCATCGGTAAACATTGCCTTTAGGATCAATTAACCAGCGGCTAATGAGCAAAGTGGGGGTCTCGCTTTTCGATATTGCGCTATTGTTCATTGGCCAGTTTTAATTAATGGGTTTGGAAGTAAAAATCGCAAAAGTTTTAATTGTTTTTCCGTTTTGGAGGCGGGCATGTAGATAGAGAGAGGAATGGAGGGAGGGGTGTTGTGAGATCACAGTGTTAATTATAAAGTGGATGAGGATTTAGAGTTTTAATTAAAGAGGAATTTGATGCGACCAACAGAATGAAGTTCATTTGCGTCTCCTATTTCTAAATCTGCCACCTCCTTCATCTGTTTTGGAGCTCGCGCTATTCATCTGCACACTTTGTCTTTTGCTGGGTGCTATCTGCCAGGATTAGGGACTTTGAGAGCACTGCAAATAGTGAGGATCATGCCTGGGAGAGGTAGAGGGAGGACAAGTGTATAAAGCATGGTCTCTCCTTCGGATTCTAGATTGAATTTGAGAACTTGAGTTAAAATGTGGTGTTCTTGGGTTTTATTGACTCCTTGTTCTCTCCTTCTACACACCCCCTACATCTTGTTGTCTGCCCAGCTTTAGATTGTTTTGGTAGCGGCAATAAATTAGGCTGAAGCGATTAGTGCAGTGTGAAACGTGATTACATAGTTATAGCATTGCTGATTTGTCATACAGATGCCCTCTACCAGCTCCACTTGGGTAGGTTATGCCTTCAAACTCAAGTCTACCACACACGCAGGCCCCCAGTAGACATTGCAGGTTAATTGGCTTGATTGTGGATATAGCTCCCAACATACCGCAGGGAACGCAAACCTGCAAGTCCATTTGTTGTTGCGTTTGCTGTAAGCAATCAGCCTCATCCATGCCGACACAAATAGACTGTTTGTCATCAGCCTGCCTGTAAACAAGGGGGTGTATAACAGGCCCAGCTGGAGCACTGATGACGAGGTATGCATTGGGTTTCTGATTTCAGTTATGTTTGTATTTTAGGTTGATGATTAGGTTGTTTAAATTTAGCCTAGAACATTAGTGTCAGAAGATGGGAGAATTTGAATGCCATCTGGCTAAAGCTGTGACTATAAGCAGAAGGTTTTAAACAGTATCATTAAAGTGTTTTTTCCAAATAACTAAGAAGTGACTTCATAACATTAGTACATACCCTTTTCCATCAAGCAGGTGCCAGTTCTGATTTCAGAACCAGTTGTTTTGTTTTCCACTCAAAAAATGCTGGAATTTGGTGATGAAAAGTGGCCCTGACTTGGCCCCCGTTCAGTAAATGGGAACCAAACACAAACATTGTATTTAATCCTATGCTGGGCATACCCTCTGTTTTTCGGCCCAATTTGTTTCCCCAGAATTTTGTCGCTCAACTATTTTAAGACTTTACTGAACTCTGTGTCCTCTGTGCGTCTAACTCGTACTGTACAGTGTGCTGCGTTACGAGGTGTGATTGTCACCTTACAATGAACTCTGCTGATCGTGTGACTGTGGGAACATCCAACATGTTTGATATTTGTTGTGAGTTGTAGGGTCAGAGTGATGCTTCTGCGCTGTCAAAGCTGTGCATACGCTGTAAAATACAACTGCAGAATGCAGTGCGGATTTGGAGCAGAGCTGGAGGCTATGGGAAGACACAGCCCTCTGGACTAATCACTGCGGTGCACATATGTGATGTTTCTGGAGTGTACATGAGCAGCACACACACCTCTGATTCCTCCGCTGACTCACACAGAACTCAATGGGCTCTCATCTCGTACAGAAACCGTACAGTGTGAGCAGCTGAACCTACTGTGTCGTCACTGCCCATTTCCTCTCAACTGCAACTCACTTGCAAAATATGAGATTGAGGACAATGTTGCACATCTGAAAATCAAAAATATGTCCATCCATCCATTTTCTTCCCCTTAATCTATTTCTGGCTCGTGGGGGTGGCAGTCAGAGCTGCACCCAGTACACATAGCACCAGCCCCTCACTGATCCTCCTGCAGGTGGTGAGTCCACAGGATCCTTGATCTTTCAGTGGGGGCTTCAGGCAAAGTGGGGTTAAGTGTCTTTCCCAAGGTCACAACGACAGCAGACATCAGTGGGAGTTGTGAAGTAGGTCTCGTGGTGGCACAAAGGCCAATGCTCTACCAACTGAAGCCATGTTGCCCCTTCAAAAATATGTATTCTTCAAAATGTAGCTTGCTGACATCACCTTTAATTTGATATGGAATATGACGGAATAAGTTTGAAAGATGAAACTCTATATTCATTTAGAGGTTTATGAAGATGTCAATAAAAATAGAAAGACAATAATAAAGACGGTAGGAGTGTAAAGTGAAGGAACAGAAAAAAAGGGCCATACTGCTCCAATATTAGACATGTACTGATTGTGAGCAGATGAATCAGAAGTTGCATATACAGCACTGCAGCGGCGCTAGTATTTTTAGGAGCCTTCTCATCAGTCAGAAATCACACAGAGGGAATAATAAGTAGTGAAACGGCTGACCTCCTGTTGTTCCGCCCGTGTAACTGTGATTACGCCAATCACTGTCATCAGCATTCCCGTAGATTAACGTCATTTCTCATGCTTTGCGGAGTGCATATTAAGGACTGTATGGCATCGGAAAACTGTATCATCAAAGCCAACTTCAGCTACTGAAATACCCAAGCACTCTGTATTATTCAAATCCACCAATGATTAAGAATACTATCTATTAGAATCCAAATTATGAAATATAGTTTTACAGGATGGAGATCTCATCATTTTACGTTTTGTAATGTATAATTTAGAAAAGCCGTGTAAATTAAGGAGGTTATGATTACTCATAGACTGTATATTAGGAGTGGTCTGACTGAGGGCTGATGTCACCCATAGTATCTGCCAGATGCAGAAGAAGCGGATTTGAACATAAGCAAGCTGGAGCCAAATTCTTTATATGGACGTTTATTTTGAAGGTATTAGCTTAACGCTGCAACAAGGGGCAGACGTGTTGCTAACAGAGTTGCTAAAGAAAGCTGGAGTTACTGTAACTCCACAAATGAAGGCATCT
The DNA here is from genome assembly GCA_964034765.1 of Knipowitschia caucasica. Lineage (NCBI taxonomy): Eukaryota > Metazoa > Chordata > Actinopteri > Gobiiformes > Gobiidae > Knipowitschia > Knipowitschia caucasica. The sequence goes on along the minus strand of OZ035836.1, from coordinate 18,616,639 downwards.
GATTGTTAAATCCATATTCATCTGTATTTACAAAGATAATACCAACATTATACCAAGCCTATGATCCAGGCAACACAGGATCACATGCTGAACTAAACCACAAATTTTCTAACTGCTAATTTACACAGGAGGCGTCACAGCACGTACGCGTTATACGCGCAGCAGACGCGCATAATTTTTTTCCATGGAAACCTATAATGATATTTACACTTCTAGCGTTATACGCGCGTATGACTGCGCCTAATTTAGGATGGTTGTCTAATTTTCTGCGCGCACCAATGCGTCTCCCATTGAAATCACATGTAAAACATGATTTTTCTAGTGGTCCTTGGCTCTAGATCACATCTACACACACACAGCACTTGTATCTAAACATTAGCAGGAGGACTGGCAGGTCTTACAGTGATTCTGGACATTGTTTTTTTTCTCTTTCATAAAGTCTTGCGTCTGGCCAAATCAGCACACAGAGACCATGAAGACAAACACATGCATGTGATTTGTGTTGCTCTGCATCAGTCCTCTGGCCCGTACTGTCCTCTACACTGCTCCATAAACTACACAGGGAGAGCATCAGAAGCCGCGGACCTGTGCGCACGGCCAGTGTAGATACACCCAAATAATATTACGCGCACATGCGCACAGTCAACGCGCAGGTGCTGTTAACGCCCACTGTGTGTATTCCCTGTAAGACCAACATGACACAAACGGTTACTGAGCGAGAGGAGTTTACTTTACAATGTAAGTCATTAGGACCCAGAGCGAGTTGGAGCAAAACTTCGCCCAAGAGCACTTCCCTTTTAGGCTTCATAGGGCCAGTGAGTTTACATTGTTCATCTATATACAGTCTATGCGATTACCTAATGTCAACCTTCTAACCTTGGCACATTTCATTATACGTGCGTGTGCTTTCCCTGGTTTATCCTCTCTTACTAATCTTCACATTTCCCCTCCGAATGCCTAATGCCTTTTGTAGCCTTTATCTGATTCCTGATTCTGAGCTCCTACGTGCTCCTTTGCTCGACTCAAGGTTAGTGTTTTAGTTAGTATTGATCTACAGAAGGAGCATGTATTGCATAATATGGATAATTTTGGCATGGTTTTTCAAACTGAAACCCCAAAGGAAAGCTTTTAATGAAAACACATTTATCTGATTTATGGGAACATATGCTGTTACAGTGAGATTAGAACACGCTAATAAGATTAGTCCTATATTTGTGCAACAAAAAAGCACAACATCCCTAGCGAATGGCCTGCATAAATGTGTGGGTTATAATGTATTCACTGTGCCCTTCTTTCTTCAATGAAAAACATCTCACCGTCTTTCTACAAATCTGCTCACTCTGACTTTTTCTTGCCTTGTGTTTTTTGCTCCTAAAGCCTCACTCAAAAAAGGCTTTTCATTCATCATGATTAAAGGAGCCCGATAATGAGAAAAACTGGAATTAATATTCATTTGTCCCTCTCAATCCGCTGGGACGTGAATATGTAAATGTGTGTACTCTAGTGTAGCCCCAGAAGTCTGTCTATAAGTCCCAAAAAGTATGTTTCAAAGTCAAAGTACCAGTGTTTACCACAATGGGATTTCGTGTGATGAATTCCATTAGCAAGGGGATGTGCTATGATTGATGTAATAATATGTGAAAAGAAGCATACTTCAGGTGAGAAAGTAGGAGAAAAAGGAATCCAACCACAAGGAACACAAGCTGCATTGTCTCTCATACTGTTGTGCATGTGTATTTTGCACTGGTTATTTGTATTGTAACTATTTATTAGAAGTAGAGATCTATCGAGCTTGTACACAGTTCAGTTTCAGAGACTGCATGCACAGGGGATGTTATTTTCCTAATTTGTAGTGAAAGGGTCTCACTAATGAAGTGGAGGAGGCTTTTATGTCCCCTGTGACACTGATGCAATTTGGAGGAAAAAAACAGCATGTTTAGATATCTAAAAAGAGATTTTGATTATGACTTGCCTAGAGCTGTGTACTTCTTATTATGATCTTTCTACTAAAATGCCATGGTGTATTATGGGTCTACTTCGAAGATTCGGCTATTCTAAGTCGCTAAACCTAGGCTTGCATGTATGGTTGGCTTCTGACATACTGTTTTTGGTCAATGATCCTGTGGACTCAGTCCCGCTGTTTGGAGCAGGTTAGATGATCAGTGGTTTCTTCGGTGAGAGCGCAGTCTGGAGAACTCCAGGTTTGCATATGTTTGAAATGAGCTGTAATGTGTTTAAAGTGCACTTTAAGAGCTGGAACAGTGCCTCATGTTCTAGCACTGGCTCTTTCAAAAACCACACATGACAAACCACATTCACAACATTTCTTTAAGGAATAAACAGAAATTGCAGCATGCTGCAGAAAAATGTATGATAGAAAATGCATAAATTTTCCCCCAATCCGTTCAATTATTGTATATTAGTACATTTGTGTGTGTTTGTATCCTTTTATTGTCCCACGGTGTTAGATAGATAGATAAATACTTTATTGATCCCCCATAGGAGAAATTCAGGATTGCATCACAGGTTTCAGAACTTTAGGAGCACATAAACAAACAAAAAGATAAGTGTAGAATAACTCTTAACTTAAATTATAAAATAAAATTGTTATTGTTACCTTAAAGAAACAAAGTAAACGTACACACTCAACAATCAAGTAATATTCATGAGTAAGTCATTATCTTTGTAGGTTCTATTGTTTTGGGGCGGCAGTAGCTCAGTTGGTAGAGCATTGGCCTGGGCCTGAAGGTCGTGTGTTTGAGCCCACCACAAGACCCACTTCACGACTCCCACTGATGACTACTGTCGTTGTGTCCTTGGGTCTTGCCCACTTACAGTAACCCCACTTTGCCTGAAGCCCCCACTGAAAGATCTCAGCTCCTGTGGACTCACCACCTGCAGGGGGATCAGTGAGGGGCTGGTGCTCTGTGTACTGGGTGCAGTTGTGACTGACACCCCCACCAACCCAGAAATGGATAGATGGATGGGTTCCATTGTTTAATCAATCCTGACCCACAGTATTTAGAATCCTCTACACCTCCTAAGCAAACAGCACAACACTTCCTTCACTCATCTGTAACGGCATCAACCGAAGCAAATCCTGTTTTTTTCTGCCTCTAAAATTTTAAGCAAATCCAGCCTCTTCCACCACATCAGCATTAAAGCCTAAATCAAACCCTGAGAGATGCTGCGCACGTCGCCTCCCCACGGGTCACACTATTCTGCTTGATCTGGGAAAAATACAGCTTTGGTCAAATATAGTACAACCTTACAGCAGATACACTCTCTAAACCAGGGGTTCCCAAAGTTTTTAGCCCGCGACCCCCATCATAAATGCCCTGCTAACCCGCGAACCCTTTCTGCTGTTACTTTATGCGGTTCATCCCCGCGGCTTCTCTTTCCAAAGTTACTGTCAGTAAAGGCATAAACCGGCCACCCGCTTTTAACGTGCGGACCTCTTTACCTTTGACTCCGAAAAGCCGGGCCTCTTTAACGCGCTGTTCTACCGCTGTCCTCCCTCCCTCCGCTGCCCTCTCTCCCTCCTTTGCCCTCTCTCCCTCTCTTCGCACCATCAGCCTGACCCCTGATACAAGTGACTTTTCTCCCCCTCTGGGTTTTTCTGTTGTGGATATTAACCACGTTTCATTTTAAAGCAGGTATTATTTATTTGTAGCCTCCAAACACCTTTAGTTTTAGCAAACAACAGCAGGACACGCTTTGTCGCTGCGCATGATGTGAGCTGTGTTACGTGAGGATTTGTATTGACGCTGCAATGACTGGGACAAAATGACTAACGTTATTAAAATATATTATAGTCTCCAAACACAATTTAACAAGTAGTCCTTTTGAATCAAATCAAATGCTAAATAAATATTTAAGGGCTTTATATTTGCTCAAAAAAAAAAAATCTTTTTTGTTTGTTTGTGTGGAAATCATCTTGCGACCCCCCCAGGGGTTCCCGCGACCCCCCGGGGGGTCGGGACCCCCACTTTGGGAACCACTGCTCTAAACGACGTCAACTAAAAGTACCACTATTCCGGACTTTTTCTTTACATTCTGGGCTTGCGTCTATGTGTGTCTTTTGATTCAAACTTTAATGAACCTTCTCTGGTGAGGGCACTCAGGGTTAATGTAAACATACATTCTCAAGGATTAATTTAGGGAAGTGAGCTGTTTGGAGAGTGAGAAAGATGCACAAAAAGAAGGTCAGTCTTAATGGGAAGACAAATTGCAAGACCTTTCTGCCGTTTTTGACAGGGCAAGGCTAAACGAGTAGACAAACAGAGCAAGGAGTCTGGATTATGCTAATATCAGCAGATGAGGCAACGACTCGTGGAGGTAGTACAAAGCAAAATGGGGGAAAAAACAGAAAAGAAATGCATGTGTAAGAGACAGATGAGGCGGAGGAGAGAACTAATTTTCAGTTCACTCCGGAGTGAAGATTAAATTAGATTACCGGGATGGGATGGAGGGAATAAGACGAAGCGATAATTTGCAGCACAGGCCACCAAAAAGATCTCTGAATGTGTAATGCCCAGTAAAATAGTGGGGGAGAGTAGGGGAAGATTATGTAAGAAAAAAAAAAAGTAGTCCATTAAAAGACAGTAAAGCGGTCAGTAGAAAGGAGCTGATAAGGACTGGAGCAAATCAGGCTCAGAAGGTCCTAATAGCAATGATCTGCACCAGTGTCAGTGTACTTCATATTAGAGGCCATTTCCAGCTCTTTTCTGTAATACATATAGAGTAATCGTGCACAGACAAAATCCAGGTCATCTCTACAGTCTCATGCTCGACTTTCCCACAGGGATTCTTCCTTTAGTACTGTGGGAGTCTGGATATATATTTTACTTTCTCTTCTTACAACAACCTCTTTTCTGCCCTCATTTATTTATTGACGCACGAAAAATGGTTAAACTGAACACAGCGCGACATAGAAGACGAGGCTAAGAATAAATGTGGACGTAAAGTAGCACGTGTGTACCAGTAGAGGGTTTGAATATAGCAGAAGATACAGAGGCTGGTGCAGAAGGTTCCGAGGGAGACAGTGGGGAGAGAGGCCGGGCGCTGCAGTGGCAGACTCAATCCGTCATGCAGGATTACGGTGTAAGCTTCTCCACGGCCATAGATGTGGCTTTATGAGAGAAACAGAGAGCTTTTCTGAGCGCGTCGGCCCTTTGCTCTCGGGCGTCATAACAGAGACAGAGGTGCAGGACTTGGAGGGTCCCCTGTGGTCCGCACTGTCTGAACCCTGCCGCGGGTCTTCAGCCCTTCGACTCACCTCTCTGAAACCTCAGCCGCCAGGGGCAACACAGCACCTTTGGGACAGGTGACCTTGGGATCACACTGGGGTCTATCTCTGTGCTTCTAAAACGGTTGTGTATGCCACATGTTCTGCGTGTTAGAAGGACGCGGTGGAACCAAGAGTTTTACAAAAGTGTTGAAAAGGATAATACAGTATGAACGTCCTTTATTCATCCCACAGTGAAATGTTGTTTTGCACATCAAAGTCAGTGGGAATCAAGAGCTCACAAAAATAAGCTGTAAATGCTTTGTTAGTTTTAAAATGTTCAATAATCTTTAGATTCATTATTAACCTATACATTCTTGCTCATCAGTTACTTTAAAAATATAAGCACTCTCACTATTGAAAAAATAGTGAACGTACAGGGAAGCATGGGTTCAGACCAATATTCACAGTGATTTTATACAGTACATCAAAAACTGCTTAATAATTTAGTAAAGGTTGTCAAGTATTTCCGTCAATGATCAGGACATTACCTAAATTCTGTACATTTCTCCCCGATACACTGCATGCAGAGCTTTGAGGAATATATTGATGAACACCCTTTGTTTCAAGGGCACGTTCGAGACATGTTTGTTTGAAAAGTCAACGCTATAACAGATTCTGCCCGGTGCATAGTGTCTGCCAGCGCAAAGCAGTTTTCAATTCCACATGCTTTATCCTCTGTGACCCTGGTGGCCCTGGACTATAACCTGCTGCAGATAGAGTGACTTAAACATGCCCCAATCTGATCCTGCTCACGGCCCAGCCAGAACATAAACAAAGCCCCTAAGTGACCCAAATAGGAAGAGACAAAAGCGAAATGAACCTAAAATTGGGTGGCATCATGAGAATTATGGACTGTCAGTTACAGCAGCAGGAGGGAACCGAGAAAAAGCTTTCACACAGCACCAGCTCTGCAGACATGACGTTTAGACTTAACATACAGGTTCATACAACAGTTCAGGAACAGGTCAGGAACAGTTCAGGAACAGCTCAGGAATGACCGTAAGGAATTTTAAGTATTCATATAGTAAGTTTGTGTAAGGCCTCAGTCGTACAGGGATTAGTCAAAGCAAAGGAAGGTTTCTCACCCATCATCTGTACTTCTTAGCAAGTTTTCCCGACGTTTCGTCCTCAACCTGGGGACTTCTTCAGGGAATGAATTCTCGGACCGCGCGTTGGAGATTTATAACCTATGGGTGTGGTAAGCCACACCCTAATCCTGATACTAACTCGTAAACAATCTACGGTCTGCTTGATGTAGAAGGGGAGCAGGTCTAACGACCCTGCTGAGGCTAACGACCCTAACTCCTTAGCATGTCACAGACCTATTGTCTGCTGGGATGCTCAAGTGGAGTGCAGGTTTCACCCCTCCTAACTCATTAGCATGTCACTGACCTTGTCCCAAGTTAGGGCGTTGTTTTTAGGATGTCGTCATAGATGCGAGGCAAAACAAATCTTAACCCTCCTCCTCTGTTAAGAGAAGGTTTCTGTTTACTCACAAAAATAGCTTCTTTCACCCCTCTCTCAAACCAATTCTTCTCCCGAGCCAGAATTTTAACCTCTGTGTCATCCACCGTGTGGTTGGAGGCCTTGAGGTGGAGATGAACAGCCGACTGTGGCCCACTAGAGTTTTCTCTACGATGTTGGTAAAGTCGTTTCTGTAGAGTTTGTTTGGTTTCTCCAATATAGTGGTCAGTGCACTCCTCTTCACTACATTTAATTGAATACACCACATTGCTCTGTTTGTGTCTGGGTGTTTTGTCTTTGGGATGCACTAATTTCTGTCTTAACGTGTTGAAAGGTTTGAAATACACAGGGATTTTGTGTTGCCTAAAGATTCTTTGTAGTTTCTCTGAAACTCCCGCCACATACGGTAAGGACACCCCTCTCCTCCTACTTTCTTCTGTCTGTTGGACTGTGTCTCTGGCCTTTCTCGTCCTTTGGGCTTTAGTAAAAGACCACTTGGGGTAGCCACATCTGGAAAGTGCTCTCTGAACATGTTTGGTTTCTCTGTTCTTTCCCTCCGAGCTCGTGGGGACCTGGTGGGCTCTGTGTTGAAGCGTTCTAATGACCCCGAGTTTGTGTTGTAGCGGATGATTTGAATCAAAAGCCAAGTACTGGTCAGTGTGAGTGGACTTTCTGAAGACCTCAGTCTCTAATTGTCCGTTCTCCAGTATGATGACCTTACAATCTAGAAAGGCGAGTTCACTCTCCTTAGAATCCTCGCGAGTGAAATTTATAAAAGGGTCCACCGAGTTAATGTGTGCTGAAAATGGTTCCACTTCCTGTTTCTTTAACTTAACCCATGTATCGTCTACATATCGAAACCAATGGCTTGGCGCTGTCCCTTGGTAAGAGCCCAGGGCTTGTTCCTCCAGTTTCTCCATATACAGATTGGCCACTATAGGAGAGACTGGGGAGCCCATCGCACAGCCATGAATCTGTCTAAAGAAGGTGCCTCTAAATTGGAAATACGTGGTGTTAAGACACATTTCAAGTATTTCACAGATGTGGTCAGCTGTTAGTTTCGTTCTCTCCCCTAGTGTGGCGTCTTTCTGTAGGCTTTCTCTTACAGCCTCCACCGCCTCTGTAATAGGGACCGACGTAAAAAGCGATGTCACATCAAACGATGTTTGACACAGATGAGACAATGGTCTCGTTTGATGTGACATCGCTTTTTACGTCGGTCCCTATTACAGAGGCGGTGGAGGCTGTAAGAGAAAGCCTACAGAAAGACGCCACACTAGGGGAGAGAACGAAACTAACAGCTGACCACATCTGTGAAATACTTGAAATGTGTCTTAACACCACGTATTTCCAATTTAGAGGCACCTTCTTTAGACAGATTCATGGCTGTGCGATGGGCTCCCCAGTCTCTCCTATAGTGGCCAATCTGTATATGGAGAAACTGGAGGAACAAGCCCTGGGCTCTTACCAAGGGACAGCGCCAAGCCATTGGTTTCGATATGTAGACGATACATGGGTTAAGTTAAAGAAACAGGAAGTGGAACCATTTTCAGCACACATTAACTCGGTGGACCCTTTTATAAATTTCACTCGCGAGGATGCTAAGGAGAGTGAACTCCCTTTCTAGATTGTAAGGTCATCATACTGGAGAACGGACAATTAGAGACTGAGGTCTTCAGAAAGTCCACTCACACTGACCAGTACTTGGCTTTTGATTCAAATCATCCGCTACAACACAAACTCGGGGTCATTAGAACGCTTCAACACAGAGCCCACCAGGTCCCCACGAGCTCGGAGGGAAAGAACAGAGAAACCAAACATGTTCAGAGAGCACTTTCCAGATGTGGCTACCCCAAGTGGTCTTTTACTAAAGCCCAAAGGACGAGAAAGGCCAGAGACACAGTCCAACAGACAGAAGAAAGTAGGAGGAGAGGGGTGTCCTTACCGTATGTGGCGGGAGTTTCAGAGAAACTACAAAGAATCTTTAGGCAACACAAAATCCCTGTGTATTTCAAACCTTTCAACACGTTAAGACAGAAATTAGTGCATCCCAAAGACAAAACACCCAGACACAAACAGAGCAATGTGGTGTATTCAATTAAATGTAGTGAAGAGGAGTGCACTGACCACTATATTGGAGAAACCAAACAAACTCTACAGAAACGACTTTACCAACATCGTAGAGAAAACTCTAGTGGGCCACAGTCGGCTGTTCATCTCCACCTCAAGGCCTCCAACCACACGGTGGATGACACAGAGGTTAAAATTCTGGCTCGGGAGAAGAATTGGTTTGAGAGAGGGGTGAAAGAAGCTATTTTTGTGAGGAAACCGAAACCTTCTCTTAACAGAGGAGGAGGGTTAAGATTTGTTTTGCCTCGCATCTATGACGACATCCTAAAAACAACGCCCTAACTTGGGACAAGGTCAGTGACATGCTAATGAGTTAGGAGGGGTGAGACCTGCACTCCACTTGATGATCCCAGCAGACAATAGGTCTGTGACATGCTAAGGAGTTAGGGTCGGTAGCCTCAGCAGGGTCGTTAGACCTGCTCCCTTCTACATCAAGCAGACCTGAGATTGTTTACGAGTTAGTATCAGGGTTAGGGTGTGGCTTACCACACCCATAGGTTATAAATCTCCAACGCGCGGTCCGAGAATTCATTCCCTGAAGAAGTCCCCAGGTTGAGGACGAAACGTCGGGAAAACTTGCTAAGAAGTACAGATGATGGGTGAGAAACCTTCCTTTGCTTATTCATATAGTACTTTCACCGACAGTAGCTCAGTTGGTAGAGCATTGCCCTTTGGGTGGCATCTCTGACTGCCACCCCCCTGACCCAGAAATGGATTAAAGGGTAGAAAATGGATGGATGGATGGAGGATCTCAAAGCACTTACCTACAGTACAGTATTTGGTCATCATTATTCATTTATTGTTTATCCCAGCTACATATTTCAATCTGGAGGGACTCTAACAGAGGGATCAGTTATTTTTTTAGAGTTTGATATCGGTTGACATTTAGTCTGACACTACATAAATGAACACACTGAAGACAATCTTTGCAAGATTATGTTTGTGGCATAATGTACGAGAAATGTGGTTAAGAATTGGCGCTTAGACTTAGGCAGAGCACGATGATGCAGAGGGAGAAATGGAAATAGGGATTATAAAATGAAAACCCTGGGGCCTAGAGCTGGTCCGGCCGACGAGGCCGTGATAGGGAGGAGGAGGGTTGCTGCGAATGAAAGCTTCTGCTTGAATGAGAGCTTTCTACAGGATTTATTCACCACCACTCATTCATTCACTCAGAAAATTCAAACTTATTGTTTATAATTATGGATATATACCTAAACAGACAAAGGCACAACAGCCTGTGCAGCTCAAGAGGTGAGAACTTGAACTGGACCCTGCATGGTCCACAATAAAGCTCCACAAGCCAAAGAATACCTTTAGTTGTGTAAAGACCGTGTTCTCTTACTATGAATGTGGCATTGAAGGGATATTAATTACATGAATCAAGTCTAAAATGGTTGTTATTATGACAATGCTACTTTTGTGACTTTTGATTTGCCTATTCAGTAGTCTATTACATTTCTATTAGCACTTAGTACACACAAGTCATATTATCAATAGTCTAAACTGTGAACAACCAGAGAGAAAACACTTATATACAGAAGAGTATTGATTTCACCAGACAGCTCTCCGCTGGCTCTTCCCTGTTGTTTTCTTCTTTTGTCTGCCTGAATGGCAGATAAACATGAAAGTAATCCTTTAATGAAAATTGAAGTGTGAATTGTACAGATTAAGCTGCACTAGTGAGGGTCATTTCTCACTTTTGTTTGTTGGCATTATCCTTGGTGTCTATTTAAGTGCTATTTACTCCCAGGCAATTCATTATGGATTATCAGCGCCACCTTGAGCGTGTTGTGTTTATTCATCTCTCAAACGGCCTCGTGTTCACCCCCAAGTGTCCTTTCCTTTAGACTCTGGTCCAGTCTCTACTCGAGTCCAAAAAGCATGGCCTTGAAAGGTAACCAGGAGAGGTGAAGAGGAACAGCCTCATAATCTCATCTTCAGGCACTCTGCTGTAATGTGTTGGTCTTTTGAATCTTCTTATTGAACTGATTATTGACACTTTCCAGGTCACATCTGAGAAAGATGGCAAACATAACTCCTGGCTGGGTTAAAAGTCAGCAAAAACCATAATCGACAAAACCATAGTGACGAGAAGGTGGCGCCAGATTTTTATGATTGATGCAATTTACAATGCTGTATGTGTTTTAGAAGTATGGCACCATAAATAAAACAACTTTTCTCCAGTAATAAGAAAACAAAAAAGGTAAAACACGTGAATTAAGAAATGAGAATGAGAATATCCTTTTGCATTATAGTTAAGCAGATTTGTTGATGGAACAAGCAAAACAAGGAAATGTCCAACTGTTATCTAAATATAGCTAAAAAAACTTGTTTCTTAATTCAAAGTAATTGTACATGTAGTATTATATCCCATCCCAAATATCGTCTGATATTGTGTGCAGTTTAATATCAGTGTGTCTTCTCCTAAGAAATATCTCCTGAAATGTCAGAGCCTGTGTTGAAAGGATCAGATGGCTTTTTGATGTTCTCTTGGGCCCAGGTGGAAGAGTGCGAGAGAGATGGTCTTGATAGGCATCAGGTGTAATTTCCCTAACAGCTTTGGCAGCAGATGACTCACTATTATGAAGAGATGGCCTACACTCCAAACACAGACAGCTATAGAGGATGACCTTTGGATGCTTGAAGATCAATGGAGCATATCTTCCCTTTCATTTTCTTGAACAAACAAGAGTAAGGATCATGAGGTTCATCCCATACTCTGGAGTTGGCTTTGTGTGGGAGGTAGCTACTTTTCAGCGCTGCTCCAACTCTCATCTCTAAATAATAAAGCCTTTTAGATGTTCAGTACAATAGGATTAAATGATCCATGACTTATAATAGGATTTTTGAGTCTTTCTTACCTGTGTTCAATATTTTGACTGTATGGCCTGCTAGACTGTCTGTAATACAGTGCATGAATACAATACAATACAATCGTCTTATTTGGGCGTCAAAATCCTGAAAATCCTAAACATCAAGATAGGGCTTGAGATATTGATCTTAACCTAAACTGTTATAAAACATAACACATGCATGTTTATCCACAGATATCAACAGTTAACGTGGCAGCAACAGTGCAGGGAGAGGAGTGAGAACTGAGTATGGGAGAAAGGGAGGCTCTCTTTTTGTTCTTTTCCTCTATTGTTGCATATAAATAAACAATTTAAAAAGTTTCACAGCAAGAAGGTCATGAGTTCGATCTTATGTTGGCCCAGGCCTTTGCCGCTTTCTGCCTGTGTTTGGTTCGGTTTCCTCCGGGTGCTCCAGTTTCCCCCACCACCCAAAACATGTTTCCCACAGCATCAGTATATTATGACATGTGGATTATATATTTTTATCTTTCTTTTAATTTACTGTGATTATTTAGGATTTTAATGCCTCTTGTGACTGTTTATATCTTGTTTTGTTCAGCACTTTGAGTTGCCTTGTGTATGAATTGTGCTATACAAATAAACTTGCCTTGCTTTGCCTTACCTTACCTGCTGCGGCTTGAGGACATTTGACAATGATGCACTTTCAATTCTGGTAGAAAGTTGCCCCAATAATTTAACTTTGAATTGAACTACTGGAATACAGTGACCTTTCTAATTGTTGATTTATTTGATGAAGAAAGCCTTTTTGTACTAATTAGCCACTGATAACCTTTAAAAAGCTTATTAGCATACGCAGTTGAATATTACTAGACAAATAAATCCTCAACCTTGTTAAACTGGGGCTGAATTGTGTTAATGCTTGGGGATATTTCAACTGCTTGGTCAATTACAGTCCAATATGATCCTTTGGCCACAGTTAATTAGGGAAATTAGATGAGCTGTGTTCCAATTCATGTCAGAGTTGGAGTAAAAATACAATATGTGGAGCGCTTTGCCTGTGAGGGGACCATTAGAGCGTTTTAAATACGTTTGACCTTCCTAGAATCTGCGCCTTTTCCGTGGCTTTCTCAAAATAAATGATAGATGCTGCAATGTAAAAAATGTGTTTACAGTGGTTTATTTGCTGATGTGTTATTGCAGAAACTGAGCACAGCTAAAGGTCAAATCATTACAAATATATTTCAAAATGCCCCTGGTTTTGTTGTTTTGTTATTAGCCACTCAACATACAAAAGGAATGATCAAAACATTAATTTGCTTTGGTATCACTGTCCAAAAGGAATAATGTGATAATTGTATTGTTGTATGAGAAGTGTAATTTACATTTTATCATGCTACCCGCTTTCAATATAAAGTCTTCATTCCTGGTATTTCAAGCAGCCATAAACCATGTGGTATCACACTGAGCTGCTTGACATGTTGCCAAAGCAGTAAAATATGGGCCACAAATGTTGTCCCTGTGCTGACCTGCTGGCACATCTCCTGCCATTGACGCTCTGTCGTCAACATTTATTTGATCTTTATGGGAACTCTCACAGTTTATACACTGTCGCTGTGAGGTCCAACACAAAAATAATGTATTTGATTATGTCATCACTTTGTAGTTAATGCATGTATTGCTTCTTATTTTGTTTTTTAATGTGCATTATTTTATGGATGGAGTGGAAACAGTTATTTTTTTAACAATGTTCCATTATTTCCCAAAATGCTGTTCGGTGCCAACAAACGCCTTCACTATTTTAAGCACAGCCCTTGACATCTTGTTGTGTTCATTAGGAACTTGAAGCAGATTGATACAAAGATTGATATGAAGGAAATTACACTTTTTAGATTCAGGAATTATACTTTTATTAATGTTTGTTTGCAATATTGTATTTTCTAATTTTGAAAGTAATTTACCGATGATAAATTATTGAGAAAACTATTTTTTGAACCAAAATTGGAATCTTCTGACCAGGTCCAACTCTACTGTGACTGACCGTGTCAATCACGTGGACATGGATTCATGGATTTTCTGCAATGTTATTGGCTCTTTTATGTTACTGTCTTTTTATTTGAAGTTGTAGCTTTGTCTATGGTCTATTCACTGTCTCTTTTACACAGTGCAAGAACAACTTTCCTAAGTTGTAGGAGGGCCATCTTAGTTAACCAGAGCAGTGGTTTGTGCTTTGGATATGCAAGTGATATAAAGAGGATATACTTCTCTCCGAAAAGACAAATGTTGAAAGAAAAGTCTTGAAGATCTTGAGCTTTCTGCTCTTTCATTGTTGATTTATAATTGGAAATACGTGCAACAGGTGTTCTACTGTTCGGGGATTGACCTGGTCCTAACATTCAACAGTGTGGCATGCAAGTTAATTAACAAAACTACCATTGTTATTTTTTATTATATTAAAAAAACACCCAATGCATATATATGACAGAACAATGCTTTGTTGTTCACTGCACAAACGTGGGCTTTCACAGGACTTGAAGTTTTTCTCCAGGGAGAAGGTAACACTTGCTTGTCACGGCGTATCAGGCTTTGGAGATGGAGCGTGGGGACAAAGGCTTCGTGTTGGATGTTCTCACACAAATTCAAGAAAGTGCTTTTTCTTTTTACTGCCTCACACCTTGACACGCCTGCTTTTATGTGGATGGGTTCAAGGTGAGGCCGGAGCAGCTCTGCACTTAAACACAGACAGACCTGCTCTCTCTGCTAACAGATCTAGGTAACTCTGCTTTTTTAAAATCCCAGCCTTCACATGCCTCCTTACTCTCTGGAGAGCGTGTCTTTGTTACTGCCTAAAGAGGCGGAAGAAACACTCCAAATCTGTTAAAGGGCAGTTACATTTATAAACCACTTACTTGTACTTTGACTTACTTTGCCTCAAATTTGTCAAGCTTTTTTGTTCAGCACTTGTGAGCTGGGTATGAAGTTCTATACAAATCATCATGCATTAAGTAAGTAAGTAAGTAAGTTTTTATTTATTTATTTATTTATATATATATACCGCCTTTTCACTGCAGATCTGAGTCTCAAAGCGGTTTACAATTGTTAATTTTTGGGCACTTGTCTCACTCCACACAGAGATGGGAGCGGGGTCGCCAGTACAGGAGGCGCATGCCAGAACTATTGGACATATTTTTAGTGGTAGGGGAAACCGGAGTACCCGGAGGAAACCTACGCAGACACGGGGAGAACATGCAAACTCCACTCAGAAAGGCCCTGGTCCGACCGGGATTCGAACCCAGGACCTTCTTGCTGAGAGGCGAGAGTGCTATCCACTCAGCCACCGTGCCGCCCATTGCATTGATGCATTGATTTACATAGACCTCTACATCTATATGCACCAACACAAATACACAAATATTTACATCTACATCCATACATATACACAAATACACACACACAGACATCTACATACAGTATAGTTGTTTAAGTTCTCGCCCTGTCTGGAGATGAGAATCTTGATTCAGTGCATATAGTATTCAGAATGTCTACATAATCCTCTCCTATGGCACTTTTTTCTCTTGCAGGGTAGTTCTGTGCTAATGCTATAGGGGCTGTGTACATTTACATAGTGCAAGCTTACTTTCAATAAATATATTCATCATCCAACTATTAGTCCTTTAAGCAAGTCTTGCTTAAAAATGCTCTTGTTTCGAGGAGGGGTCCAATATCCCGTTCTACACATTTAAACCTATATAGATATTTAATGTGATGTCTGTGAATAACCATCACCAGGGAGGATTTCCTGGAGGAGAATAGTTAGACCAGAGGTAAGTAGCCTCAGCTGTCTATCAAGGATTTGACTCCATCTTTAACATTTGAAAAGTAACCAACCTTCACTTTAATTTAATAAATTATATGTTTTTTTGACAATGTATTTTGTAGTTTAATAGGGTGCGGGAGTTGCGGGGTGGTTCTCTGTGGGTGTATCCAAAACAAGTTTTCGGTTTTTAATTATTTTTTATTTCTAAATGTGTATATATATTTCTGCATTTTATGTTTTTTTATGCATTTATTTTTCTCGCTGTCTGTTCAGCACTTTGGCAAGCCTAGGCTGTTTTAAATGTGCTCTACAATAAAGATTTGATTGTATCCAGGCAGATTGCACAAAAACTACTGGACGGACAAAGCTGGTTTGGATATTTTTATTTCATCTGAAGGCCGAAGTTACTGGATCGTGGCAGATGCTGATTGGAGTGTCCAATTGTCCTCCATGGTATAAAATCAACATGCACACAGCAACATTTTGATTGTGTCTTTGAGCCTGTACACAACCCTTTTTCTTCACTGAAATTTGGTGTCTATAGATGTGAGGATAGAAAGGCCTCACAAAATGTTGGGGACAATCCGTGGTGTTGGCAGGGTCTGCGTTCTCAGAGTGCATGTTCTACTATTCACCATTTATTTCTCAATGTTTTGCCATTTTGATTTTAAAAATAAAAATAAAAATCTGGGAACAGATTTTTATATAGGTTTTTGTATAATTTATGTTTAAAAGCACTTCGGTATTATGTGTATATATATTTTTGTACATTGTTACTCCATACATTATTCTTTTGAATTTGAGTATAGTCTTGCTCTTACAGTAAGTATGTCCCTTGGAGCTTGGGGTTTTTCTTCCCACCCTGACAGTCGTGGTGAGCAGAGAGGCATATGGAGTGGTCATGTTTTATGCGTGCCTTCATGAATGTGGACACAGTACAGCGGTGTTAGCTCTCGCGGCGCTGCTCCATGTATGCGTATAGAGCAAAATAAGAGTTTTTTTCTCCTCACTGTTTTGTCAGCACAGAATGAAGCGGCACGCGCGTATGTGTGCCTTGACTGTACTGGGAAAAAAATGTGTGGGTGTTTTTCTGCACAATCCTCCTCTACCTCTGTGCCACAAGTTAAAATGAAGTTTTGACAACAACATTGACGGGAAGAATGCTGTTTTAATTAAAATTCAGAGTGCAGATAAAGTTTGTGACATCCTTTACAGATGATTGAGAAGACCAATGAAGTAACACGATTTAAACTAAAGGGTGTGGTGGGAGTCGTAACACAAAATTAATCTAATAATTTATTGATCTAATTAAACAAACAGAGTGAATTTGCTGCAGGTTTATTGAACTAAAAGAAAAAGACAGCCCAAGTAACTATGCTCTTGTGAAATCTTCTCCGTATATATGGGTTATTACACAATCCTAATTAGCGAGCAAGGATTCCCCTAAGCCACACCAAGCGCACTATGATCTCTATTTGCCGCTTGAATCCATAGCAGCATATGTAAAAGTTACGGGTGAAATCCTCAAGTCAATGTTCTCTGTTTCTCGCGGATGAAAACAACAATTTGGCCACATTACATGATACAAAGGTTTAATGAGGATATATATATACGCACTCTAGCACTCTTCAAGCACAACACGTAATTATGTTCACTTACTGTTTTACAGGCCCCAGCTCTGGGGTAATGACACAACAATAGCTTCTCCCTAAAGATATTTCTACACGATACAATAGAGGCTGAAGACGTTGCTCAATATCTTGCTGAAAAAGGGGAAGGGATTGTTGCCTTGAGAGAATGAAGAAAGAGGTTGAAAGAAAGTTTTGTTTTATTACTGTGAGTCCTTCTAGAAATAGTAATTGTGACAGTGGAAGGGAAATGTTTATACATTTGTTTGCAGCTGGTCTGTTGATATTCTACCCTGCATACTGCCACCTGCCCCAAGCTTGTTAACAAGGCGCCTGTGGCCATGATTGCCTGGCCATCAAATTCCCAACCGATAAGTTCCTCCGGGAAAGAGAGAGGATGTGGCTTTGTCATTGACTTCACCTCAATCGTCCTCCCCCCTGTGCTGTATGTTTGAGATAACGCCAGACCCAAACATCCCATATTATCACCTTTGCCGCGTTTATAGACACGTCTTTTTCACTGAAGAAGTCGGGTATTTTCAGCGCTGCAGCTTCATATAGCTACTCCTAATACCTTGTCCAGAGCATTTTATCGCACAATGACTAGATTTATACGTTCAATTATAGTGCTGTAGGCTGTCATCGGTGCAGTAGTAGGAGAGACACCTGTCATTTCCAATGTTAGAGGAGGGAATGGATGATTGATTGAAGTCTAAGGGTGCATGCTGGGTTAGGGGCAAAGTGACAGGTCTGTGATTGACACAGATGGCAAAACCAAGGATAGTTCCAAGAAACAACAAGAACAAGATGGTAAAACAAAAGGGGGTTAGATAGGAAGAAATTTATGACGACAGTTAGGACCAAAGATGGAGACAGGTGGTGAGTGGGAGAGGTGGCAAAACCATGGAAGATCGCTTATCGTTTCTATGTCCAGGCGGAAGAGATAGAATGCTGCTTTGACTGTGAAGAAAAGAGAGGGAGGGGAAAAGGGTGATAAGTATTCCACGTGGAACAGCCCAACTTCAGTCATGCCCCAGTGAATGTGCTGACAAGGTCTGCCTGTGTCTCCCAGGAGCAAGTGTCATACAAGCGGTCCAACCACACCACACTGCTCTGCTTAACCCCAAAGGCACCAGTTCCACAAAATACATTCACTTTTAATACAGTCTGAAATTTTTCAGTGTCGTTTCTATGAAATGTAAAATTCATGCAAACTGCGGGCTTCCTTAATGTATTGCCCTTGTTCTGTGGTTTATTGTCATTCTTATAAAAGCAACCAAGCTTTGTTTTAGCACAAATCGAGGCAGCCACTTTCTTTTTTTAGTCTTTCATTCATCTGGAAGGACAGAACTGCCATACTATTGCAAAACACTAAATTACTATTTTGTTTTAAGTGTCAGCGTGACATATTTATTCTGCATGCTTATTTGGACATACATATTGTTCAGGCTTTAATACAGGTTATTTCATGATGATGGGCAGCCAGGTATAATCTTATATTTGTGCATTGAACCATCTAGAATTGCAACATCATTTCAGTCAAGTCATATAAATGGTGGATGGCTGCAGGGTCCCCACAGCAACTCATCTGTCTCATAGAGATATGAGAAAAGCTCTCAATCGCTCAAGGCACTGTGTTTAACAAAGTGGATTCCCATCTCTGGACTGACACTATGACTAACTGATCAAAGCCTGATATTAATCCAACTAATTAATCCTGCATCAATGTTATAAGAAGCTACATTTTAATTAAATAACTGGCAGCATAGTCAAAAATCCTCAACAGCCTTTTCTGTTAATAAATGCTGAGAGCGCTCTGCAATAATGTTATCTCCATCGCTTTTGTAGTTAATAACTACATCCCGTTGCAGTTTTCACTCTTGTCATTATATGGCTGAAAATGTGTTCTGATTTTCTATTTTTTCTATCCGATTGTTTATAAGTTTTAATATAATATAGTTACAAAGATCATTTGAATTAGACACAGATTTATTATGGCAGCAATAGTGCACTTGCATGGAAGAGGACTACTTTTAAGCACTTATTTCACAGCCAGGCTTTAAAAGCTATAATTTTCATGATCAAAAAAATAGTTGCTTTTTAACACTTCTATCTCGGCCTTTTTGTTCTCTATGGAGTTTAGGAACTTCAAGCCACAATAGAAAATCCTTCTCATGCAAGCTCTTTAATATTCACATTTTTATTTAAAAGGATTTTCATTTCAACATTTCTTTTGACAAGTCAAGTAGCCCAATTCACTCGTATCTTTGTCGGTGAAGTAGTTGAGCACATTGTCTCATCACAGAGAACACTTTGTGTTCATATAAGTTCATATAACTTCTTAAATGCATTGTGGTCTGAAAGTTAGGTACCCCTGCTTTTATGTGAATGCTTTTCTTTGTACAAAAGTGATACAAAGCCCCTTTTGGCTCTCTTGTCTGTAAGTTCTTGTACCTGCCACACTTTTAATTACCGCCTCACAATGATTAAAGTTTTAACTCAATTATCTCTATCTGTTCTCCCAGGGTCTGTCAGCCTCCGTGGGATGGATCGAGGGTGAAGTAGTGGCACGGAGAAGACGCTTGCCGAGATCCAGGGAGATATATAAGGGAGCAAGCAAAAAATACGACGTGACTGACACCTGCCCTCCAGCAAAGTGTGAAGGGCATAGAGAGAGCGAGGGAAAAGAGAACGAAAACAGAGAATAATGAAGACAACCGGAAAACAGGACCTGCTACACTGCAAATATCCCTCAAATTAAAACTCATCTTGTCCTTGGTCAACATGATTACAATAAGTCTGTTCTTATTGGTCTCGCTGTGCTTGTGGGAGGGCCTTTTGTGCGGCGCCATGTCTGCTAAGATTGCCCGGAGGAGAGGTGTCGGCGGATCTCATGTGGTTAAGCTAGGGGATAGCCGATCCGCAGACCAATGGGATTCGAGCGTGGAGGCGTCGCGTGTGGTGACGCTGAAAAGCCTGGTTAGCCGTGAGCAGAGCGAGGAAACGGTATCCTATGTCAAACTGTTGCAAAGTCATGCTGCGTCATCTGACAAGGACAAGCAACTTTTTAAGCCAAAGCGCGAGGTTGACTGGCACATGTTAGCGGCTAGCAAAGAAGTGTCCCAGGAGGTACACTGGTTGAGAAATAATACAAAGAGTTTAGACGCAAAATCATCAAGGCAAGAGAAAACATATACAATCCATCATAAGCAAGATGTCCACTCCAATAAAACAAGATTTAAAACAAGTGTAAGAACAAGAAGTAGGCCAGATCTGAGTGCAAGAACCACAGGTGTGCCAGGGAAGGCTTTCAGTACAGATTCTAATCGAAAGATTAATTTGACTGGGAGCTATGAGGTTTTGAAACTGCTGTCTAAAGAGAACTTAGTGCGGATTGTCAATTCCCAAATGCAGAGCGTTCCGAGCTTGAGTTTTCCTAGCAAGGGCAGTAGAAGCAGGAAACGAGATTTGATTGACGTTAATCACGAACTGTCAGAGGCCCAGAAGCCGCAAAGACAAGATATAGCTGTCACTCAAACTCATAGTGGACTTGATAATCAGACTGCATTTCCCTATGCGAGCCCGCAGCCCACTCCACTGGATCATAATCGGGGGCAAAGTGTAGAGACACATGTTAATCCATTTAGCAATCGGGGCAATTTGGACGACTCTGCTGGTAGTGACAGCAGGAGCAAACACCTCGTCAGTTCAGCTCAGATTGAGGTCAAGAGCCTCAAGAAAGGAGTAATGATCGACCAAACCGAGCCACCATTTACATCGACAAAGCATCTCCCGCAGTTTGTCCCCTCTGAAACAAACGCTCCGTCTGTGCTGACAATGCAACCCCAGGGACCGCGGCCAGGGAACAGAGCAGCCGATTCCCACCGAGACCCATTAGCAGAGTCACTTCACTTCGCAGAACTCAACACGGCTCAATATCCCGAAGATGAAGACGGCAAGCTTGTCAACAGCAGTGGCAGCAGTCATGTCTTGAGGCTGCATCCCTCTACCCCCAACAACCGCAATAGCAAAGAGGCCAAAACGGCAGAGAGTCAGATTCAGGAAAATGGTGCTGGCTTGGTGTTCGAAGAGCTGGAGGAAGAAGAGGGGATTCTAGCTGGTGCCTCAGAGGGGAAGGCTGCCCGGTCCCGGAGCAGGAGGAGCTGGATCTGGAATCAGTTCTTTGTGATCGAGGAGTACGCCGGGCCTGAACCTGTTCTCATCGGACGGGTAAGGAAGAGCTCACTTCATTTATGATTTACCAAGGTTGTGAATGGAGTATGAATGTTTAATGAATATTTAAGGAGGTGTGACTTACATGGCCTGTTCAGGTTCTAAGGTCATTCCCGTTTGTCTTCCTGAGCAAGAATCAAGATTTTTTTTCAATCTTTTAAAATTGTTTTTACAAGACTGGAAACAAGAGGGGAGCAGAGATTGAAATGTACAAGGATTACATATTTTTCTTTGCATATAGATACACCAATTGGTCTTTCTTACAGCTCTATTATTTATGAGCCTTTTCAAATAAACAAGAGTGTAGAGGAATGACAGAAAACCCTGGGGGGCATCCAAACTACAGACTCATCCACAATGCCAACTTGATATCTATGTGTTTATGCTCCAACAACCAAGCAATACTTTATTCTCTTTTATTTGTGATAGAATTGCAATCACTATTGATTTATCCCTTTATGAGCACTGCTGTGCCTTCCAGGTAGCCGTAAAACCTTCAATTAATCAATGGTGTGCCGAGGCACAACACAGCCTCTATCCCAAACGCCCGAGGGTCCCATCATGATCACTCCCAATCTGTGCCCACTGATGGGAATTGACACATGGAGAAGAATTAATGCCTCTACTTTTTCCTCTTATATTGATGTTTACCTGAAGGCAGAAAGCAAAAGTCGAGTCTGTCCTCATTTTCCTGTAGGTCACACCTGTCAACTTGGCATGGTCAGAGAACCGCAAGGTCCCTGATAATACCATTTCAATCTAGCTGATTTACACTCTGTTTGACAGGATTTATATCACTGCTTGTCCATGTGCACTACACAGGGAAGCTTGTATTGGTCTGATGGGAAATTTACTAGAATCATTGAGCAGACATAGCCCTCTCTTGTATAGGCAGATGAGATAGAACGAGGTCATGTTGGCCGGTCAGGTCTGCCTCTTTGTCCAGTCATCCACCAAATGATCTCGGTCTCAATTGCAGGAAGAGCCAACCATGTCTCTAAGCGCAGATGCCATAGATGAGTTTATATATACCCCTGTGTGACCAGTTTGCAGAGTAAATGAATAGTAATGATACCCATGTGAATGCTGCAGGCTGTTGGAAGCCACATTGATAGTGTGTGCGTATTTGGCTCATATCTACAGTTTAGAGTGGCATCTTGGCTGAGAAAACCACAGAGAAATTACTTATGCACTTTGTTTACATATATTATGTACTGTGAATTGTATAGTCAAAGGAAAACGTTTTTACCTTCATGTCAATCATTAGTACAGCTAAAAGCAATGGTAATTGCTTGGTATAATGTACATTTTAGGGCTGTCAAACCATTAAAATGTTTAATGAAGTTAATTACAACTTACAGTTAAATAATCGTAATTAATCGCATTTTGAAACCGTCGGAAAAATTATGCCATATTTTTCAGTAAATGGTTGTTTGAATTGAAATTAAAATGACAACATAGTGTGCATACAGTATGTACTGAATTTGTTTATTCTTATTATTTTTAAACCTAAATTCCCAGAGGGCCTACCAGCTCTGTCGCCATCTTACAAGACAATAAATCCACATAAAAGGGCATTGACATTATTTACATTCTTTCTTTCTGTAGTAGACACAGGCTACAACTATTGTTTGTTACAGAGATGAGATTTGTACATTTCAAAACAGTCTGAAAGGCAAAATGTGCAAATTAGGTACCTCAGCTTTAATTTAGCAAGTTTAGTTGCGCTTCGGTATGAGACACGGACCCTTGCTGAGGCTCCATAGTTCAACCCTAACCCAAGTCCCCCGTGGTCACGTTCATATTCTTTTTAAACCTGAATTCCCAGAGGGCCTACCTGCTCTGTCGCCATCTTACACACGCATGTCTGCGGCATCCTGAGTGTTTCTAATGGGATGCGTCAAATGCGTTGATTTTTTCAACGCAATTAATGAAAAAAATAATCAACGTGCGTTAACGCAATAATTTTGACAGCCCTAGAAAATGTGTATTATGTTTAGACATGTATAGAAATGTATGGAAACATATGCATAGTAAGTACAGTAGTATAAACCACTGTTCTATACCAACAAGTTATTGTAATTTTTTTTGTTTTGTGTTTTGCACCTATTGCACTTTAATCAGATGGGGTTTTATGATTTACCATGGAGTTTTCTGTTTGCACCTTAAGTTTCCGGCCACTGAAAGGTACAGAAGCAGAGCGTGCAGATGGCACCACGTGTAAAGCCATTATTGCCAATCTGCTGTGTCAAGCAGGTATTTATGCCAGCACATTGTATGGCACTGAAGGAGGGAGCAGAGCCAGGCAGGACACACACAAGCCCTTATCATAGTGCCGACTGTTGGACTATGTCCAGTTTGTTTTTGTGGCTGTGGGTGGAGAGAGGCCTGTGATTAGTCCCCTACTGTATTAAACAGTGACAGCACACATCAATAATGCTCTTATACATCTTAATACGCTTATGAATGTTTAATCTCCTGTTCAGTTTTACGGACTATAGGAACAAATAAAATGTTTCTATCGGCAATGCTGTGTTTTTGGGATCAGGACCTCATTGTTCTTTCAAAAGATTGTTATACCTTTGCAAGTTTGTCCATTGAATAAAATTGAATAGGCATGTCTTAACAACAACAAAATAAAAACTCAAACTCTTACAATGTCATGAACTAAATTTGGTGCTAATTTATTTTTTCATTTGGTATACAAAATGTTTCGTGTGAGAATGTTTTTCGTAGAACTTGCATAACTAACTGTCCAAAATCCACATCCTCTGAATCATCACTTGTGCCTGTGACTCACTTTCTCCTCTCAGACGCCAGTAACATGCTCGCATTCAAGTTTGCGCATGCTAATCTTAAGGTGTGATTTTTGTGTTTTACAAAAGGCCTTTTTCAAAAATCCTTGCTTTTCTCTGATTCACGCTGTGTTGTGTGATCTCGTTTTGGGTTTGGGATAAATCTGCGTCAAAAGCTCCAAACATGAGCCAAAACTGTAATCTGTGATGTCAATGGGAGACAAAGGCTCTTCAGCACTGCCAGCTCTTTGGATACTGGAGCACAGAGAGAATATTTTCAGTCTTTAATCTCAAATTATTTTTGATTTCTTTATCCATTAATTGTAAGAAAAATTAATTAATCCCTTAGGTTAAGAATGACTGGTAATTCCGATTCTAGCCATTTAAACTGGCACTCTTGAATAACACCCTCAAAATTGTCTCAATAAATGTGGCCAGGTTTACATGCATTTTGGTAAAAAAAACATTCTACCTACCATGTACAGTGAGTGAGTCAGTGTAATTGCAGATCTTTCTGCCGGTCTATACACTGTATTACGCAATTTTGTATGCATGGGAAGCACGGTCAGCTCAGCCTGACGCTCTATTTACTGCCTTTCAACATTTTGCTTGTAAATACTGTACCTTTGACTGTTATGGGGCAAAAATTGTACTGTGCTGCAAAACCAGGCTCCATACCTAGTTTTGGCAGCTGTAACAACACCTACGTAAATATTAAAAAGTTGATTCCATTTGTACATGCTGTTGCAGTACATACATTCGCCTCATCAATATACAGTATAATATGCAGACTTCAAAACACTTGACAAAAGAAGCGTCTTATAGGCAGAGAGGCAAAATATGCAGGTGAAAGGAAGGCTTCGCCATGAGGACCATCTCTGAGCCCTCATGAGCGGCTTCACGGAGGATCTGGAGAAGAAGACAAAAGATGCAGCACCAACAGATTATGGACTCATTATGTGGCAAAGGTACACAGATGATTTACTGGAAATAGCAAAAAAAGAACAAATACAAGGACTGATCTATCATCTGTACACAAAAGAAGGCACAGAAAACATCTAATTCACACACGAAGAAGAAAGCACCAATACAATCACTTTTCTGTCCGTAGTACGAACACTATTTTAACAGAACAAAGTCAAAGAAGACACATTCACATCTATTCAATTCATATCAATAATTTGACAAGCCCCTAATCCATAGTTATAGTTTTTCTTGGCAGACTTTGCAAAGTTGTTGATTCGCCAACACAGATCAGAGAAAACACAAACACAGCATATGCCACGATAAAAAACACATTGAGCCATTAGTCCATAAGGGGCTGATTACCAATGTCCATAAATGATCAATAGATTAGATCATCTTCTCTCCTTAGACCCTCCTGCATTGCCAAGTAACTACTAGAAAACAGTGCCTCAGGGTGCAGAACAAGGACCGAGTGTTGCAGAATGAGGTGGCTCCCAGGCAGAGAGGAGGTGCCATTATGAAGTATCACAACTCGTCAATAAAAAGCCAAACAGGACAGTATTTCACTACGACTGTATATCAGATATTATAAACAAACCAGTGGTATATAGAAAACTCTGACAACATCCATCCAAAAACATAATTTAGAACCAAAGAAAAATTGTAATGTCATCTTCAAAGTACCAGGCATGTCATGCAATAAAACATACATCGGGGAAAGAGACAGGCATACAAAACAAACACAAACCAGATCAAGAGCAATTGACCATCTCCGACCGTTGTGAAAGAGAACCACTATTTGTTTGGGATACAGTTAATGTCATAAGGGCTGAGGGTAGATCAAAGAGGCAATAGAAATACAGAAATGTGCTCCTGGGACAATAAACCAAGACAAGGGGGCTTTTTTACTCTCACACACCTGGTATTCGGTCCTGAAGAAGGACTGTGGATGGTGCTTTTTCCCCATTCACGTGTAGTATGATGGTGGAATAGTTGTCAATCCTTTTCAGAGTAACCTGAAGATTTGTTTATAACTGGGGTGAATAAATAAAGCAATGCAAAGGGGTATATACTGCGGTAATGGAGCCTCTTTCAAATCTATTCAAGAAAGGATCATTTTGATTGTATTTCTATCAGTACTGTAACTGTGAGAATGGCCCACGGAGCAGGAGAGGAATTTTTTCATTCTTTCCTCCTTGATGTCTGTATTTGCTGCGACTTTTTGTGAGTGTGTGAATAGATTTGTGGATCACAGACCTTTTTTTTGTAGACCAAGGTAAAGTGCTTGTCTGTTTCAGTCTTCACCTCTCCATCAATCTTCTTTTTAATTGTGCGCGTCGGCTCCGGCACTTGAAGTCACTCATTGCTGTTGTTACTATTTTTTACTTCACACTATGTCTGTTGAGTGATAATTGTGAATTTAATTGCTTCTGTCACATGCACTGTAATGAGCTTTCATTGCGGTGGCTAGTACAAAAAAATCTGAGCAATGGATAATTACATGTATACTGTATGTCTTGCTTATTAACTTTCCTGTCCCGTTGTCTTTTGAAATACAAACATTTTCAGCCGGTTTCTCAGGTATAACAACCATCTATGTATAATTATAGATGCAGCTTTCTTTGAGTTTCTCTCAACAGAAATACTAAAATGGTTTTACCAGCGCTGCTTAAGCAGAAGTGTATTAGCTCTGTGCAAACATAGGTCAATACACACAGTGAATAATAAATCATTGCTTTAATAATACATTTTAGCCGATATCCTGAACTCTTCTGGTTCAAGTTCTGACAGACCTTTTTGAACATTTTAGATGTATATGTTTAGTTGTTACTGGTCATCTATTCACTTATTAATCAAGTCACACCTCAGAGTGCTAACTGAGGTTGTATCATGCTTAAAATATGCCTTCACTTCTTGAATGAATGAACACAATGTCAATGTAGATTGTTGCATGATTGCCAGTGTCTCACTGGAGCCTTTTCACCTGGATATTCAGTGAAGAGCACAGATCAGTTGAAAATATGCACATTTAATCTACAGAGCAACAGGAGAGAGACCGAGGCTATCATCATCATTTGCATAACATTATCATGAGCCAGGGCATAAATAATTGAGTGAAATGTGTGCATATTACACGATTAGTACTATTGCCTTTAGTCATACAAGACTCTTATTACATCATAGTGTGAATATAAAACACACACACACACACACACACACACACACACACACACACACACACACACACACACACACACGTATGTAACAAGTCTAATTAGATGCTTTCATCGTCTGACGCCAACAGAGCAGAACAATTCCCTGAGCGGGGTACACTTAACTTTCTGACTGTTATTCTTGATTATTCATCGTTGATAATAATACCTTTTGTTATGTTATAATAAAATAAACTGGGGAAAAGTTGAAATAGTATAATTAGCATTATTTTTGACAATTATTTTATATTATTTTATATATAATACTGTAGTTCTTTAACCCGCTGCGTTCGATGGTGCAGCCTGTGAACCGAGTTTGTGACCTGATCAAAGTCACAACAGCCAGGATGGTGTTGTGTGCAGCATTTTGCAGTTCTCTATTCAGAACAAATACCTCTCGCTGGCCCTTTTGATGCACAAAAACTGTAAAATCAGCTCTGCAAAAATTGTGCAACTGCCCTGGTGCACATGCGTTCAAAAAAAAAATCTTCTGCTTTCCCTCCCATTACCATCAAATAGTCAAAACCAAAGACTCTGAAGGCCAACAGGGATTCTTAAAAAAAGAGTTTGTTTTTATCCAACTCATATTTGCGGAGAGGAGCGCAAACAGCTGAAAAACTAGTCCCTGTTTGACCACGGTCTGCCACTCACTGTATTTTTTTTTTTTTCCACGTTTCATTCAAACTATCATCATTTATCTAATTGCAACTGTAACATTTCTCAAGTGGTTCTTCAGAAACCATTGCACACAAAGAGTCATTATTTAACTTAATCAGCTTTTACCTTCACCTCTCTGAATTGCTTGTATTGTTGAATAGTAGAAGATAAAAAGTGTCTGCAGAGGCATGATTGTACAGTTACAAAACTTATCAATTCTAGTAGAAATATGAAAGATCTTTACACTCAATAAATGAATGAAAAACTTAATCCAGTTACAACGGAAAGAGTCGAGCTCGATGGCGGACATTGTTGTTATTGCAAAATAGTGATGTTGTCCATCACTAGTAGTTCAGGTGCACACAGGATGAAGATCCAGAAATGCAAAAAGATGAGACAAAGCATGGAGAGCAGGCAAAAGCAATGAGAATGGCACAATGTGTACCATTCTCATTGCTAGCTAGACATTTTTTTCAAACCAGTAAAATACTCATTGAATTTCCGGAAAAGCACTATATATATAAAACAATTTTCATTTGGATTTATTTTTGTATAACCCTGATTCCGAACAACAGGTGTGTCTCTGAGGATTTTACAAAGTTGCCAGTTCACCAACAACTAATATGGAGCAATGCAATATTTTGTTGTTTGAAAACCCTTTTTTACAAAATGTCAGTGTTTGCATTGCTTGGAATATGAAGTAAAAGCCTTTAGAGGACGTAAAAGCCTGTGACTGTCGCTAATGGCTCCACTTTTGCACATGGGTGAAACGGAAAGGCACAAAATATGAGGAAAGTGCGGGAAAAGGTTAATCTGCAACCACTGGAAAAAGTGCAGAGCCAGTCAAGGAAAGGACTAAGAGATCACACACATTTCTTCACGCTGACCCTGATCTCGGTAAGGGCCCAAAGGGGAGAGTCGCATCACAAAAGGAAGAGAAGAAGTACTGGCATTGAAACGTCAAGGGATGAAAATCGCTGCGAAAGTAAGGAGATAGTTGGAAAATGGAAAGCACAGTTAAATACCATTTTATTGGATGTCCCTTGTGGAGACTGCTTCAGCGCGAGCGGCTAAAGAATCACAGAGCAAAATAATAGATAGGGAGAAGACTATGAGGAGAAGTGACTGCGCACGCGGTCTATTAAAGATGGAATTCAAAGAAGACAAAAAAATCTAGGCAGCCTTTAAAGAATCTTTTTCCAGTCTTTTTTTTATTTTATTTTTATCTCTGGATAGTGTCGAACAAATCAGCAAAGTAAGCCTGTGAATTTAAAGGATATTGTTCACACAGGTTTAAGAAGAAAGTTTGTCGTGTAAAGAAACAGGAAGCTCTTTGACTACATGCAGTAAAAGATCAGGCACAAGTTTAATCACCTTTAACATTCTTCCATCAGAGCCACAGCGGTATCTTCTTTCACGTGTGAACATTTTCACACAAGCAGCTCTCGGTTCACAGTTTGTGCCACTTATGACTGAAATGTATAACATTTACCAAACATTGGCATGTTGGTTAATCAAAGTCAATTATTTTCTTAGGTTGTGTTTCTACTAATCAACAGTGTGGACAAATATACTGTAAAATTGAGCTTTCGTTTGAATCAAATTTGTTTCTGACTCCTGATCAGGATTATTATGCAGACAGCACGTGGAGTGAATATAAAGGACTGCATCATGAAATGGATCTGGAAATATTTAAATAAGTAACATGATTGTATTGCAGGAAATATAGTGTTTGGTTTCAATTACACAAGAATAAGAGGTTTACTGCTTCAATATTTCAATTTCCTGAAAGACTTTCTGATTCCATCTTCTAAAAATACATTTGTATTTTTAAGGCTGCAACAACAAATCGCTAAAATCGATAAAAATGTATTAATAAAAGTGTTGACAACGGAAAAAGTCGGAATCCCGCCAATAGACTATTTTCTATTTATATAGCAAAAAGAAAAAACCTTGGCCATGTTGTTATGTTAAACATTGTGAATTTTGGGGTGGATACCAATCGGTGCATCCCTAAAAGATACTGCACTTTACTTTTAAAAAAGCCAATATTTGTATGTTTTTTGTGTTGGTCCCATAGACTGTATATAATAACGGACAGAGTCACGCCTATCTCCGCTGTTCATAGGAGTTGGCCATGGAAAGTGCTTTCATGGAGCAATCCAAGATGGCCGCGAGTGGTCCTGCCCACAAGAAAATTGTGAAAAAACGCATCTGCGCATGTGTCAGACGGCGCAGCTCCATTCATTTGAACGAGAGATTTAAAAAATTCACAGTGAGTAAACTAGAGTGGACCAAAAAATTCACCCCCCTCAGCATTGACACACATGTGTAACGGAGCTTTGGGCCAAGAGCCAACTTTTGGTCCATCCTGTAAAGACGTTTTTGAGAGGTCTGCCAATGCTATATGTTAGCATTGGCTAATTCTTCTTCTGGGTCCACCCCCATCGGCCCGGGGTGGTATTGTAGCATGTCAGCGCACGTCATTTTGGCCACTTTTGAGCTGGGACCCTCCCCCACTGGTTGGTCCATGGCCACGTTTTTGAATAAAGGGATGGAAATTAAAAGTGTATGTTTAAAAATCTGATTAATCTAAGAAATAATCGACAGATTAGCCCTACAAATTAGTCATAGGCTTAAGTTAAGTTATACTTTATTCCTCCCATTGGGAATTTTGTCCCCTGCATTTGAATCTTCATTGCCAGAAATAATTGGAAGATATCTCTGCTTTTCACTCAATTTATAACGATTTATAACAATCCAAATCTCGAGGTATCTTTCTTGGCTCAAATGCTGCGTTTACAGGTCTAAGTTAACTCTTCGGGGGCTAACCATGTCAGAAGGTGCAGGATGCGGTGCAGACGGTGCAGAGCGGCTGTGCAGGAGTCATGATTATGCATAGCCCTGTGTGAGCTGTGCGCCCGTGACCTTGAGCTAATATTTATGCATTGGCCCGGGCCGTGGCCTCCCCCGTCCCCCGTGGAGCCCTCTGAGTCAGAGAGCAGAGGGCAAGTGTGCGAAAGGCAAGAGGAACGCTGTGAGGTGACACATCTTTAGCAGTCACACTGGAATACATGAGTGCACATTTAGCCCCTGTTGGCAGCACCATATCTGCAGCACGTCAGGAATGTTTTGGAGCTCCCTGTTTTCATCATGGCTTCTACAAATGCCATTATAACTAACTGATTGTATTGTCTGCTCAATTCAGACCATTCAGTGTGTGATAATGACCATTTAATTACGCTCCATGACTAACACATTATTCGCTTCTTTGTTTCACAGAATACTTTATAATTAGATGCAATACACGGCATCATAGTAACGTTTCCAAGGAGTTTTTTTGACAATAGTTGGAGTGCAAACCACTTTTTTAATAACTCCAATGTTGTCCAATGTATTGGTCCATGGAATCTATGTTTGCGTATTTGCACATCATAAATCAGTTTGCTCCAATGTTAACGGGTACTAATCTCTGTTGCACACACACAAACTTTGGTTATTATACACTTATTATGGTAAATATGATCAAAACAAAATAAACACGAACCAGTGTGCATATGTACTGTGTGAGTGTGAGTTACACGCTCCTCTCTCCGCCGCCAAATTGTAACAGGCAAAACAGCAAAACAATGAGAGTCATGAAATAGCATAGCAAGCTCTGTCATGGTGAACATCTCTAATAAGACGCTGCATACATGTACATGCTCCCCCCACTGCTCCAAACAAACAGCAGTGACACGCTACTATGTATTGCATATGCCCACGCGCGGTAGATTCCATATGCGCATGTGGAAAAAGCAAAACGATTTAACAGTGAGGGTGAGAGTAAGGGACTTGAACCCTGGAGCAAGAGCTGCCCTTCAGGAGCAGACCTACCATCAGGAATAGTTTAACAAATACAAACGAGAGGACGAGCCTCTTTAAGCTCACAGGATGAGCAGCTCTTAGGTCTGCACAGTACATTAGATTTTTAATGGGCTAAATTTCGATAACTTAGTATCACGAATAACCACACATAAATATGACCATATTTACTTTTCATCAGTCAATTTTATTTCATCAATTTCCAGCCCTACAGTAAAATATGACTAGAGAGTGTAGAGGAAACTTTAGTTTGGTTGCATAAGATAAAAGTAAACATATGTATTGACCTATTATCAGCAAGTTTTGTATCGAGCTCATAAGGTCATGAAGGTGACAGAAGTAGCCATTGCTCTAACTTTAAGAAGAATATAATGATGGTATAAAAAACCTACAGTCAAATAATAGAAGTAAACAGTCCCATCTAAATCAGCTGACACTTGACTCCAATCTCTTCTGAGAGTTCTTAATGTTCGCAGTTTCCAGCACCGCAGGCAAAACGCCAGATCGCCACTGTTATTGCTCCGACATGCAATCGCCCTTTGGTCCGAGAGGTGTCTCTGCCCGCAGGCCAAACTAAGAAGTAAATATGAGTGAGAAAAGGAATGTTATGGTTTATTCACTGTGCTCTGAGAATATATCAAACCTGAAAGCCGTACCTGATTTTCCAACTGCAAAAACTGGGACTCCATGTTAGAAATGTCTTGCTCTCAGAAATGTTATTTCTTAAGTTAAAGATACATTCCTCAACTGTCCTGGTGGTTGGCATGCTTTTTTTTCTTTTTGTTCTTATTTTTACAGTTGGTCATTAAACGATCCTTTTATTTTGGAAACAAGTGTATGACTTCACTCGTCGCTGTTAAGAGCTATATTAACAGGCATTACAGTGGCTAGCGCTTGTGCATCACAGTTTGCATGTTCTGCCCGTGCATAGATTTCCTCCTGCCTCTAAACACATGTACAATAGGTCTGAGTGTAATGACTGTGTGAATGGATGGATGGTGAATGTTCTGCGTCACACTTCTATCGCTCTCTGTGGAGAGAACGGTAAATATGAATTTTAGTGCTGTCCAACGATTAAAATATTTAATCGCGATTAATCGCATGAATTTCATAGTTAACTCGCGATTAATCGCAAATTAGTCACACATTTGCGTGCTGTGTGCAATTGCTTTTTTTATTGAAAACAATGTGTAGTGTTATATTACACACTAACATTTGATGCAAAATCATCAATAAATGGATGACAAAATAAATAATTGGTAACAAAAAGCCCCTTCAATGTGTGTGTGTGGGTGTGTGTGTGTATGTGTGGGTATAGACCATAGACTGTATAGAAACATCATGGTGTCATTATGATGATGATAAACAATCTGTAAATATTTTGTAAATTTGTTCATGTAAATACTCTATGCTGTTTCTCTGTTTACCTTCGGTATATCTATGACTGTATACTGTTTGCTTGTATTGCCTTTTTTATTAACCCCTCCCCCCATCTCCCACTTCATGTCCCTCCCCTCCTATGTGCCCTTCTGGGTTTCTTCTTTGGCCCCCTGTATCTCCAACTACATATTGTTTGTAATCTCTGTCTACAATGTATCTGAACTAGTCCTTTTCTTTGTTTCTATGTGTTTGTCTGCTTTTTTTTTTTTTTTATCGCGCGATAAAAAAAATGACGGCGTTAATATTGATTTGCGTTAACGCGTTAATAACGCGCTATTTTGGACAGCCCTAATGAATTTATATGATTTGCTTACCATGTCTGTGGAGAGGCGAGTCTTCTCACTGAATAAAACCTCTGTTTGTTAAGCACTAAAATCAGAATCAGAATCATTTGTATTGCCACGTAAGTAACAGGAAGTCACAGACTTGGAAATTGCTTTGGTAAAGAATAGAGAAGGCATAATAATAATAAATAAAAAAATCAGCAACACCTTTAAGGCAAAACATGTTTGTGTTTCAACCAATTTCAGTGACCGGGACATTATTATTACTTCACTGTCACAGGATTTTCACACAAAAAAGTCAATGGGGAACACCACCTTTGCTCAGCTAGTATTTTCTCCATCCGAAGTCACACATCTTTGTTACAAGTTTACAATAGTTCCAATATTTGATGTTATTATGAAGACAGCATGTTCCAGCCTGATGTTTTTTTGTCCATTATTCCTATTCCTATATGAATAAAAGCATAAAAAGCATGTCCACTGCAGCAGCTACAATGACTGGGGGCATTGCAGTGTTGGGGTGGGGTCAGGGTATAGTGAAAGAACCTCCAGGCCGTCTCAGGACACAGACCAGAGGAGGAGGCAGAAATGTAGGGAAACTCGAGGAGAAAACAGAGTAAAGGAGGCACAGCATGTTCTGATTCAGCCAAGCAGCAGTCATTTTATAGAGTTAATGTCATAGTTATTGCCATCTCTCGAGTTAGGTATTTGCGTGTGAAAAAGAAAGAATCCTAAAAGAATGATATATATACTGTATATATAGATTTTTCTGCTGCCCTTATGATTTAATGAGTATTTATGTAAACACTGAAATAACCATGAGATGCTGAGAGATACTGTAAAACATTTTTCTTATTAGAATTTAGCATGATAACGATTGGGATGTGTCTCCGACACAGAACAATAATGGCTGTGTTTACATGGATGTCACAAAACTCAGATGAATATCCAGGTCCAATTAGAAATCAGGTTTGCAAAAAGCATAAACACTTTTAGCATTGTGCCACATGGAGAATTCTTGTGATACTGGGTTGAAGTCCAAACCACTGGGAGAACAGGCCAATCACTGAGCAGCTTTGTATGTGGGGGCGGGTTGTACGCCATGGTAACCCGACTAAGATGTTGACAGCAAGTATCAGAATTATTTTTGTTGCCGTTTTAGGTAACAGGAATTCACAAACTAGGAATTTGTAACAATCAATCAATCAATCAATCAATCAATCAATCCTTTGTTATCTCACAGATGGAGAAATTCTGTTCGATGAATAAACATCAAGGCCGGCTGCGGAAAACATATCCTTATGCTCCTTATGACAGTTATTCAACAGCAGAGAGCAAAACAACATATACTTCAACAAACATTCTAGGAGAAACACAGTGCATGCAGATCTTTTTAAGGGGACATGTTATAAATAGTATAATAAAAGCATTATAAAATATTTTTTCTAAAATCAATTCTATCTTTTGTATACACAGATTGGACATAGAGTATGTTGTTACTGCTGCTAGTGAGCAAAATGAGAGAGGTGTAGTTAAAAAAATAAAAACATAAGCACACATTAACACCTACTCTTGTATATATGTTAAATATTATCCATCTGGATAAAAAAAAAATCTGCCTTTAAATATTCTATTAAAGGTGTATTGTCTAACATTTCTCATGCTACCTGCGTGTTGCCATCTTTTTTGTTGTGGTTGAAAACGTTCAATAAGAGTTAAATTAACCAATTACAAAAAGCTGACTCTCCTTCATAGAAGTTGAATGCACCAATCAAACTTCTGAAAATTGGCCCCATATTCCTTTAATAGTGTAATGACTATGGCAGTGACGTGCAGTGAGGTTTGTGACTGGGGAGGCACTGACTTTGAAAGTCAGATTTACAATTGTTATAAAATGGTATTAACTCGGCAATGCAATCACGTCCACAAATGTAATATAAGAATAAGAGAACCAGCAACTTTTAATAATCCCACAGCAAATCGAGCTGCTGACTTCCCACTCCGCATCAAACATCTTTAAGAAGCACAGGTGCGAGAGATGCAAAGAGGGAGGGACGGGAGAAGGGAGAGACGCAAGGTTGGAGAGAGACACGAGCAGAGAGAGACACGAGGAGAGAGAGACACGAGGAGAGAGAGATGGGAGTAAAAAACGACACAGTGTACCTATAATGTAAACACGGAGGGTTGTCAGTCAGTGTAATAGATTACCATTTCATAACACTCACCTTCACATCCCCTCACTCCTCCACACTGGGTATCCACTGGTAAAAGCCATTCTTCTGGCATACGCTGGCATATATGTGGGCGATTTGCCCTTTAAATGTATACAGCAGAGAGCCTCCAATGGCCTTTTCCAAACCTGTGTCCTACAGCTACAAATATGGTGCTGAAGTCCACACAGCATGAGAGTGGATCACCAGAGCAATAAAACACGTACACAGTCTACACCCTCTCTCTGGAATCAGCTGATTATGATAATCAAAAGAAGGATTTGCATACTTGGAGGCTAACAGCGCAGTTTTGTCCTGAATAATACACACTAGAGTGAAGGAGGGGGGCATTGTGGTGTGATGTATTAAACTTCATCTGTGGCAGAACGGAAAAGTCTAATAATGATGAATAAGAGATGAAGGCCACACAAAGTGCCCTCTGGAGACAGCTGGGATTACATCAAACAGGAACAGAGCCGCATGTTCAGGCCACAACTGGATCAAGACGACATTAACCAATGTCAATCCTGGATCATCAGGTTGTGTGCATTCAAACTGCAAAATCTTTTATTTTTATTTGTCACTATTGTTTGCTCTGGCGATAAACTGTAATTGTGGAATTTGTGGTGCTCTGGTTTTCTCCAACAGTTGGAACGTTTCTCATGAGATGTCCATTAGAGACACCTCTACCCTGCGATCACAAATATCAGATTACAGTTGACTTCCAATTAGAAACAGAAGAATTTAATTTTTCTGTGAGTGGTCGACCTAGCCTGGTCGTACCACACCATAGTACAAATTACATTTCGTACTAAGGTCTGGAGGTGCTCCATTGAGCTCCGTGAACAGGTGGAAGGGGTTAATTCCTTTTGCAGATTGAAACGATTGGATCTGAGTTTACCGTGACGTAGTGCGCCCGAGTCATTTAGCATTTAGCCTAGCCATCTCCTTTGCCGCTAACGGAGCCCGTGGGGAGTAGCGCCACAATCTTGACCAGCGATTATATTTGCTAAACATTCCTCTTGCTCCGGCTTCAATTTCTTGATAGAACCAGACCGGATTACTTTACTATCGCATTCTTTGCTATTGCCAAACTACAACCTGCCCGTTCGGCGCAAACTCTTGACGTCACCGGCACCGACCTACAACACCCGCCTTCCGCACTCTCTGAGTAGCCGGTCGAAATACGACCGATTGTATTCGCTTACACAGGGACCAGACCCAGACGTTACATGCAGTGAAATGATGATTGAGCGGAGTGTACGGATGGCTACGGCCAGGCTATGGTCGACCCAGTGATCAGTGAGAAATGACCCACTGAAAACATAATGCAGTAAATGCACGTGGCAATCTGCTGCTGCACATGTCTCACCCTGAGCTATCTACTCCTCACACAGTTCACACATTAGAGCTGAACCTGAACCTGGACTCAGGTCTTGATCAGGTCTAAACCAGGTCTAAACCAGGTCTAAACCAGGTCTAAACCAGGTGACACGACTGAATAGGCATTTCTTTATTTTGTTTTGTGATTGCTCGCATGTTCTGCAAAGAACAATAATATAAAGGCCTAATATGATTTCAGATATAATATATCATGGAATAGTTTTAAATCATATTTGCCCGGTAAGTAAGAAATCTTATTATACAGCGTCTTCCACAGACCAGAGTCACAAAGCGCTTTACAATTGTTGTGGTCATTTGTCTCTCACTCTACAGAGAGAAGGGAGCGAAGTCGCTTGTACAGGAGGCGCATGCCAGACCTATTGTACATGTTTTTAGTGGTAGGGGAAACCAGAGCACCCGGAGGAAACCTACAAAGACACAGGAGAACGTGCAAACTCTCTCAGAAAGTCCCCGTTTTTGACCGGAATTTGAACCAGGGACCTTCTAGCTGAGAAGTGTGAGTGCTATCTACTCAGCCACCATGACGCCCATATTAGGCCTATATTATACTTTGCAGAACATGCATGATAAATAAATACCTATGATACAATGTTGGTGGGTCACAGCGCAAACCTTGAGGTTCCTGTCATGTGGGTCCCAGGGAGAGTTGAGAAGTACTGCACTAAACCATGTAGTACACGCTTAGTGTACTACAATAATAATAAGTATAATAACAATATATCACACTTTTGTTACTTACTCCTAAATAACACACACAGTTCCACAGCCATAATCCTGTGAGAATAGTCCTGATTGAAAGTGGAGATGTGTTTCTGAAGTTGTCGCAGTACAAAGGTTGAAACTTGAATGTGCACAATCGCTCCTCTGAGGACGCTGCATTTCTTCTTCTTGCAACGCAGGGGTTTGTGTTTGAACTTTATATTAGAAGGGTTTTGCTCTGTATGTCTGCTCTGATTACATGGGTAAGCCTTCTCTCTTAGCAGTTAGGGCCTTTATAAAGAGCTCTTAAATAGGCAGGAAGAAGAATATGATTGCCTCTTAAAAGTGTCAAGGGGTTGTTAAAAAATATTTAAAAAATATAGAATGGTAGATATAACACTGAAGATACAATTTGATTTAAGTTAAAAAGGATTTGGCTTGTGACAATGTAAAGCTAATTCACCTCTGTATTTTATGATCATCAACAAATGTAATGTTTCGAAATAATGTTTTTGATTGATTATTGCATTTTAGAAATTCTGTTTTCTGTGCAAAATGCTCTGTAGGATTATATGTCAGGTTTATTCTTTCAGTCAGGCTTGGCTTTATGTGATGTGTGGGGTTTGAGATTTCCCACTTCCTGTTGCTTCAGAATGTGTTTCTTCTGAACTTTTTGACTGAGCGTCTTGGGAAAAGACTCCTTAAACTTGTGTTCAACAACTTTTCCTGTCAGAGCATTTATCTTCCTCAGTATTCATCACAGAGGATGACTTACCAAAGCATTTGGTATTGCAGTGCTAAAAGATATTACCTCATGTGATGATGTAGGTGTAAAAACAGTGCTTTGTCTTCTTGCCAATGCCAGTCAGTCAGTCAATGTAAAGAGCACTTTTTAAACATGTGTCAAATGCACTTCCCAGCTATATTCAACTAAACAACCCACTTTTTGTATCATGTATTATTTTTTTTCTAGTCAAATTCAGTGCTGTGTCAAGCAAGGTTTTTTTACACAATGTTTTTGACGCATTTTGAAAAGCTGTGTCAACAGTGGGATAACAGTGGGAAGGGTAGTTGTGTTTGAATCAGCATCACCTTTTTTCTATTGTGGTGTAAATCCAAGTCTATATGTGGTATTGTTAAAACGCATTATCGGTATGTTCCTTCCAAATTAATCACCAAAACCAAATAAACCATAAAATAAAGAATGCACATCCTTGGACCATCACGAGCCGTATCCAAAAGCTCACGTTGATCGAAAAATCTATCAGCCTGGTAAATTCACATTTAGCATTTTAGACAATGGGGGAATACAGTCTATGTAAACTCCAATTAGTTATGTTCTGTTACCCACAACATAACCAATTGAATATGGGTCACTGCATCTCCAAGTGACCCCTATTCAGCATTACCATGTGACTGGCACATGATAATGCTGCTTAATTTCTCCTAGAGGGAATAAATAAAGTATCTGTTTAATCTCAGATGACCAGATTTTGATCACCAAAAATCAGGACACCAAGGAGAGTAACCCATGCTATGGTTGGAATTTCTTTTAATTAACTTTGCATCTCACAGTTTGTCAGTCACACAAGCTGATAAAACCTTTCTAAGACAGTGTAAAAGTGCTTTCATGGCTTCAATGTGCTGTATGGGGGCCCCAATCCTCAGCTTCTTCCTGAGCTCCGCTCCTGCTCACAGCAGAGCTCACTCTGGACATTAAATATGATTCCTATAGATACATTTGTGGAAAGAAACAATGATGCTGAAATTTGCGCTGTTAAAACTACAGACCCTTTTGTTTTTCCAGCTGGGGACTATTGCCCATCTGCAAAAAGGAAACACTGTCTTAATACTAAGGCGGTTTTACACCCCACATTGTTACCTGAGTCTTTGATTTTGGCGGATTGACAGTAATAGGACTCCCTCCAAGGCAATGTAAGAATCCCAGACATTTTCGAGTGGTATATATATATATATATATATCCTGAATTTCTCCTATGGGGGATCAATAAAGTATACATATATATATATATATATATATATATATATATATATATATATATATATATATATAGTAAATATATATATATATAAAGTAAAGTAAAAGTATATTTCAGGCTTTAGCAGTGTATATCTGGGTTTATTTGGTTTTGTATTTGTTCCTCTTGTCATGAGGAGTGATACTTCTCGTCTCCTTGTGGCTGGACTCAAGCTTCTCTTGGCTTCTCCTCCGTTGTGCAAAGCGGACAGAGAGCTAAGGCATGACTGAGAATAAGTGTGAGTGTCTGTTTCTGTGACCTGGAGAGAGAACTGGACATCTGAACCCAATCCAAGAGGTTAAAACAGTTCTAAGAGCACCACATACCCAGGCCAAGAGCTTCAAGGAGACCAATAATTAAAGACAACAGTGTCTCAGGATTGTGATGTGATGAACTCTATCAGCATGTTTGTTTTCTGCTCCATCTGGAAACACTCGCCACAGATGGACACAGTTCAGAGTCCAGGGCAACATGTGGCGCTGCTCTGTTATCTCCATATTTCTGTGCTCTTCCTGAGGAAGGACTTACTCTTCCTCATTGGTCCATCATAGGTAGTTGTTGCATGTGATTGCTCTAGGGTTTGCATTAAATATAACCCATTTGTAATGCAAATGTGTGGTACACAAAAAAAGCAGAGCCATGAAACATGACAAGGTGCATACAATTGAACCATCGATTGAAACGAATCATTAACAGGGAACTATCCTTGCATAAAAGGCCAACTTTATTTTTTCCTTATAACGAATTGTTTCCCAACGTCCAGCAGTTCAATACATTATAAGACTTTAAAAGGTCAGGGAAAACGTAAAACCGCTGATTAAATGACGTTATCAAGGTCAACAAAGTTAAGTGAATAAAGCATTCAAGGGGGACAATCTGTCATCCAAATCTCCACCTTCCTTTGAGCTTAGAACCACCAAAGATTTATTTAATTTAGACAGAAAAGAGGTTCATTGGGTTTAAGGCAGGGTTCGGCAAATTTAAACATTATATTTATTGGATCAGTACAATATTTGGTTTCACTCTGATTACAACTAAATGTGACTTTTTAAACACGACCAACATATTTAGAGTAAAATAATAAAATATTTTCATTATTTGCATTGTTTTACTGTGCATATGGATTATTAACACTGAACAATTTAAACATAAGGCTGGGCAAATGCGAGTGGCTCCTCCAAAACCATCAGGTGCCTCAAGATATGTCAGCTGATTTTTATGAGAGCCAGATGCTGTCGTCAATGAAGCCAGGTTGTTTGTGAAAATTATCTTTCAAATGAGCTGAACATGTTAAGTGCTACTGTGTATTGTTGCCACTGATCGAGTTTGTTGGATGAGGCTGATGCATTGGCCTGACTCACTGGTCAACCTCTTATTGGTACAAGAATATTAACACCTTGTAAACAACCGTAAACTATTTCCATGTCAGCTTCAAAACATGCCCTCTGTTCATGTTTATCTGAACTCTATCTCAAATTCATTCTACTGCTATATTCCCCTGGTGATTCTTCTAAGATCTCTGTGAATTTGGCTGCGCTGCTGCAAATCGATTGGCTGACCCCCTCACCCTGGCCCTGCTGGATCCTGACTGATATAAAAGAACTGGCTAACTCCCAGCTCCCTGTATTTCCTCCCTTCAAGTTTGGAGCGGTCTGTTGGATTGGTCTTGGGAGTCTTTTGAAGCTGCCACACAGCAGATGAAGTACTTTCCCGTTTCCTTGTAGTGCCGATTGGGGGATAGTCCAAAACATGTTCTCGTACTGAAGAAGGCTTGATTTTTTTAAGAGTCAAAGGTAGACACTTGTGTTAAAACCTGCAGTGGTCTGGGTTTACCTCGATGTCTTTTTGTACCTGTTATTACAGTGTTAAATTTCAACATAAAGTTAGGATACTTCACAAACAAAAACAGCT
This sequence comes from Knipowitschia caucasica, assembly GCA_964034765.1. Lineage (NCBI taxonomy): Eukaryota > Metazoa > Chordata > Actinopteri > Gobiiformes > Gobiidae > Knipowitschia > Knipowitschia caucasica. Next base: position 18,574,782 of record OZ035836.1, on the reverse strand, counting down.
GATTTGTTTTTGGATGATCTGTCTGTATCCAGGGATTGTTATTAAAGGCCCTCTACCTTTAATAACTCCCTGTGCTTTTCTAGAAGGTCATGTTTTGACTTAATGTAAAAATTCTATTAAAACACTGCTCTTTAACTTGAAACGACCCCATTACTTGCTCTGTTGAAAAGCACACTCTCAAATGAATTAGTTAATTGGAAAAATGTCCACACTAGAATTCATGGTATACTGGAGGACTGGTAGATATACTGTAACTTCAGTCTAGTGTGTGTGCAGGTTTGTGTGTGGGTGTGTGTGTGCAGGTGTGTGTGTGTGTGTGCGTGTGTATGTCAGCAGGGGAAATCCACTCATCTCTCATATTGAATGTGTGATGATGGCTGTACTACACTAATCTGTTAAAAGCTGTTGCATCTAATTTTCAAAACTATAGAGGTGTCCCTCATCCCAGATCCTCCAAGTAAAGGCTTCTAGTATCAGGATTTCCAAGACTGTTACAGCGTATGCATTTGTAGCTGGTGATTTTCAAATTTAGAAAAAATAAAACTAAAACAAACTCTACACCTCCCCATGCTGTAGCATGAGAGAAAAGGCAGGTTGATGGTATTATTAACTCTTGATACTTTCACAATATATTTTCTACTGGAGATTCTAAAACATGACCCACAGTAACAGTAAGTTAATAGTAAATACTATCATAAAAATTTGGAATGGCCAACGATAATACTATTTTCTAATACGCCTTCAAAAATCTTGTTTGTGTTTGTGATCATGATATTAAAATTGTGCATTCGTAGTTTGGCAAGACGCTGTATACAGTATATATTGCTTGTATTGTGTATTCAATGTTTTCGTTGTCCCAACTTTTTAAGATAGAGAGTATGGTCTAAGAGACACATGCTGAATTGGCAGTTGAAGAAATAGACCCGTTCATTAGCCTAATGTATGACTGTGGGAAAAAACACTTTTCATAGAGTATTTTCATGATTTATTAATGTGAAAGTGTGTGTGTGGTGTTATTCCACTGATTTAGTGGTTGGCACCGAGTGCTTTTCCTCATCGTTTGGTGATTTATGATGATTGCAAAAATGTGAAATTGAGTATAAGAGTATAAGCGTATTACCTTATGATAATATAAGTAATTGAAGAGATTTAAGACTTTGGAAAAGCCAAGAGGGCATTCATATTGTGAGAGAGAAAATAGATGTGGTCCCCAAGATAAGCAGAGGTGACACATTGGTAAATATGGATTTTGTGCCCTCTGCCTTCTTATTGTTTTCTTCTTGAATTATTAGATGACATATCTGAGGATATGAGGTGTAGGTGTTATGAGATTTCATATTATTTAGGTAAAACAGTTTGAAAAATTATATTGTGTTTGAATCTCTGCATGACAGGTGGTTGGGAAATATGCCAAACCTCTGCCTATGAAAAATCCATAAAGTGCTTATTCCCTTCATCCGTCCTCTTAATCTTGAGAGGGGGCAGATATGAGTAAAAAGTCTCTCTTAAATGAATTTGGTTCCCGTGGTTGGGGCCGTTGTATTGCAGAAGGAGCCGCAGCGCTGCTTTCAATCAGCCTGGGCTTCATTAGGACACTCGTTAAGTCCTCTCACTGAGCCCCATGGCTCTTACCACTTTGATTGTTAATGGCTTTTGGTTAATGAGAGTATGGAACCCAGCTCTCCAGGTGGTCCTGACCAGCCTGTTGGGTCAATTGGCCCCGGATGATCTCCAGGCCGAGATGTGAGGGAAGAGCGAAGAATGTAAACACTTGAGGTGGATGTCTTCATCTGCAAAGTTGATTAAAGTGAACTTTGAGACAAGAACACCTACCCATTTTCAAATCTTGGTAAGGGGCCGAGATTGAATTACATCTGAAAAGCAGTGGGTAGTGAATGTACTAATACAACTGGAACTGTTATCCATTTTTTTCATGTTTGTCAAAACAGAAAACAAAGGGCAGGAAGGTCTTGATGATGCTATCAGGACCTTCTGGCACAAACGGATGGATGGATGGAGCGATAAACAACTCCATGTTAGATTGTGTGACATTAAAAGATCAATCGTTGTATATATCCTGGTGCCCTGTAAAGCTCTTTGAATGACATCAGCAGTGTATCCTAAAGCTCTGATAGAATTAACCTTATAGCATGTTTTTTAAAGGGTCAATTAAACCAAAAAGAACAGATTTTGTGTGCGTAGGATAATCATTTGGAATTCTAGGTTGGGATGTAGTATATAAAATAGTCCAATTGATTGATATGCAAACGACTACACTCAAGGGCATTGGACTATGTTAAAGCCATTATGCGTTTCTTACGGCTAAACCCTGAGGGATAAGGAAAATCTAAAGTTGGTGTTCAATTCAAGGAAAGCAGAAAACTGTACTTAGCTCTACAGCTATTTAGAATTAAATGCTCTAATAAATGCTTTCATTAACATGCAAATGAAAGTTGTGCCTCCAAAGCAGTTTAAGACATTTTGCTTGGAGCTGACCACAGCCACTTTGCTTATGTAAATGTAAGGCTTATAAGGCCTCTGTTATTTGGAGAGTTCTTGTGGCATGTTTCCAACATTATTTTATATGAATCCTACATGTAGTCTACTTTAAATACTTTTCTCGCCTTGGAGGTATAGTGGGTCTGTTTGTGGTGAACAACTGATTTTATTTAGTAGGTGATCAGAATCACCCATGATCATGATCCAGAAGCATCCCTTTAGGCAGAGGTCTGCACTCCACTGGTGCTCTCTCTTAATTAGATGTATCTTGATTTTTTTTGTTTGTTAATGTTTACTCTATTTTATCTTCCGACATGTTAGAAGAGTAAATAATTATGGATGTTTTTCTCATTGAAAATAACCTTTTGAACTTCAGATTATTTACCCCCTGGATGTCCTATTATTTTCCCTTTTGAAAAATAAAGTAAAGTAATATTCCTCTCCACTATCCATTCTCATTTCATTATAGCAAATGTACTTAGCTGTTGCCATGCAACAATGCTCCCTCAGTTAAAGGCACCCCAGTTTCTAGTCGCAATGTCACATTTGTTTCAAGCGGGGCTAATTTAGGAGTCTTTTTTGGGGGACTCTATTGCCATTCGCTTCACGTCAGTGTGGGGTAATGAGATTGAATCTTGATGCGGTGAATGCGCCCGCTGCAGTCTCCTGTCTGAGGACACTGAGTCTCTGATATTAGCCCTCCCTGCATGAGAGGACACGGAGCGCTCTGCTACTCCGCTGTCCCACCAGGCACTCATCCAATAAGACTCGACATAGACCTGGATCGATAAAGCATGTCCCAGCCTCCTGCACCCTCTGCTCTCCCTCATACACACCTATTAGTTACGGAATAATTGATTGGCCCGCTGTTCGTTGTACCTGTGATTTTGTCCTTTCATTATAACACCACCCGCAGTTTATGCAGGCAGGCAAATGACTTCTCATATTTGACTGCTGAAAAGTGAAAGGCTTTGGAGTGAGGTGAGGACCATGTGTTCTCGACATAATGGAGATTAGAAAGATCACACTTCGTAGCACTAACGCTTCAGGAACAGCCAGTCACAATGAGAGAAAGTGTGTGAGGCGATGAGGCATTGTGCGTTCTTCTTTTGTGTGTTTTCTGTTTAAATTCATTATGTTCTGGCTGCACGAGGAGGATAATCTGCTTGTTTTGTCTCCACAGCTCATCTCAAAGCACATATCTAACCATGCTTTCTGTTGTTTGCTCTCCTCTCTCTATGTTTCTCTGCGCTTTCCTCGTCCCGTCGGCTGTGGTCCCTGCTCCATTGCTTCCACAGTTGCACACCGACATGGACAGGAATGATGGACGCACTAAATATGTGCTGAGAGGCGAGGGGGCGGGCTCTGTCTTTGTGATTGACGAGAAGACGGGCAACATCCACGTGACCAAACCGCTGGACCGAGAGGAGAAGGACGAGTACCGCCTCATCGCCACGGCAACGGACAGACAGACGGAGCGCCCCCTGGAGCCCTCGTCCCAGTTCATCATCCGGGTGCAGGACATCAACGACAACCCGCCACTCTTTGATCAGGGCCCTTACATCGCCACGGTACCCGAGATGGAAAATATAGGTGAGACATAAGTCGGTCGCATGAATTAAACATGAGGAATTGTCTTTGAGCAGTGGCAACAAACTCAGATGACAGAACGGAATATATGCCTCTAGATTAAGATCAAGAAATCCTTTATTTGTCCCACAGTGGGGAAATTTCAGTGTTGCATCACCAGTTACAGAACAGTAGGAATGAGTAGCACAAGATAAATGAACAATAACAGCTCCATACTAAATAGAATAAAATAAAACACATCTAACTAAGAAGTAAAAATAAATTCTTTATCTTTAGCAAAATGAGATTTTATACATGTTTCTTCTTCTTTTGTATAGTTTAAACGTACATGTCATAATTATGCAGTTTCCAAAGGGTTGCATGGAAAGGCAGAAACACAAGGATAAGATATAATACCATTTGATTTTTACAATACCCATGTTGTGTTGAGGTTATAAATATTTCATACCTTGCAAGTGAAAGCCTGATCCCGGCAGACCTTAAAAGCTAAGCAGGACAGGGCCTGGCTATTTCTGTGAAGGGAGACCTCGGGAAACATGAGGTGTCACTGTCCGGGGGCTGCGGATCTAAAGTTCCCAAGGGTCATTGTTTCCCTCACCTATATACGTGGGTTTGTGTGTGTATAAATTATTGGTAGACTACAGTAGTACTTTGAAAACCAATGCTTTGTTCTCATTCAACTCACAGAAATGAAAAAGGCCACTTCCAGTAAAACATATTCTAAAATTCGTACATGATAAAAAGTTAAAAGGGAAACTATTGAACTAGCCATTAAAAAGGTTCTAGTTTTGTGGTGCACCCCGAGTATAAGCTTAAATGAACTCCTCACAGCCATCTGCCTTCTGAGTTGACTCAAAGCAGTGACTGAGCTGTTCCCTGATCTCTGCGGAGAGCAACACGGACCCTCTGTTGTCACAGTTTGACCAAGTAACCTTTACACACAACTCCACAGGAAGCTGCACAATGCAACATTCATGAACACAAGCCCAGGCCTGTATCACTGAAGCAATCACTGTTACAATATCTTTGGACAACAATGTGCCTTCAGTGAGAGCTGTGTCTACTGTCTAGTCCTCTAATCAGACTCAAGTACCAGCAGCAGTCAGCCCTGTCAGAGCCCCATGATGAATGCCCTGCTCATGTACTGCTTTACTTTCTATTGCACAGGGACACATTGTCTGCAAACACAATGAGAAATATTCTTTTTTTCAATATTTAAGATGATACAATGTGAAGGCTGTGCCACAAAGACACGCAAAGACCTGATCCACACAAGAAATATAATGGCTAAATAATACCATAATTTATTACTATTTCATAATTTTGACCCAACAAAAGATAAATGTGGGTCGACAGTAGCTCAGTTGCTAGAGCATTTGGGCCTGAAGGTTTTGAGTTCGAGTCCACCATTAGACTTCACAACTCCCATGTCAGCTGTCATTGTGTCCTTGGGCAAGACACTTAACTTGGGTAAGACTTGAAGCCTGAAGCCCCCGCTGAAAGATCAAGGCTCCTGTGGACTCACCACCTGCAGGAGGATCAGTGAGGGGCTGGTGCTCTGTGTACTGGGTGCAGCTCTGACTGCCACCCACCCGACCCATTTCTGGGTCGGGTGGGTGTCTACATAGAGTAAACTTTGCAAATATCTGGTCACTTTTATGTCTTTTATTTTAAAGTAGCCTAGCGATACCCTTCTGTGTGCACTCAAATCATTTCCAACAGCCAAAAACCCTGGCCAAAAGGACACACTATTTGACAAACAGAGGTTTGAATTTATTGGAATTTATTGTTGGGTCTAATTCTGAAACAATATTGTGTTTCATAGACTGAAGTACTTTCTGCTGCAATAACTTGTAGTAGTTGTAACTCTTTCAATTAAACAATCATATTAACTTATTCAAGTTCATGAATTTAAAATGCTTTTGGATTGGATTACTTTGTCTTTCCATTGCACATGTAGTAAATGCTACAGTCTGAACTTTGTTCACCAAAATATGTTACATTTTGTACTGTAATGCAACTTAAATTCTTATTTTGATTCTTATTATTCCATGTCTTATTCCAAGTGTTTTTCTCTCTGATTAAATGCTTACCATCAGATAACTGCAGCTTTTTGCACTAAAACGTGAAAGCTGCATATTATGGACTTGTGTATTTTGACAGCTCCAGCACCTCAGCCATCACATTCTCGCCTGTTACTGCCTGGATGCCTTTCGCACTCAATTACCATTTTGTGCACAGACTTTTTAGGCGAAATGAATTTTTAAATGGCGGTAAAATCCTACTGGGCTCTGAGTGCTTTTTTCTGCTATTATACACAAACATTGATGTCAAACCCATGCTGCAGTTATTTACAGGGTAATCGGGGATAGACTCAAATATCAAAACATCCAATTCAAAGCCTCCATTTTCACACTTTTAGATCCACTCTTCTCCAGAACACCAGCAGTTTGGCAGATACTTTTGCCATTTTGTTTGATAGATTTTTTAAAGATCTTGGTGCAACATTTAAGTGACAACAATCCTACCTTCCTCTAAATCTCTATATGTATCACGAAGTAAGGACGATATATGTGACTGTTTTTGATGTCAATGGTATTTACTGAAATAGAACCCCTGGTGGACCAAATTTGGCCCTGTGGGTGGGGGTTCTATATCAGCTCACAAGGGGCTGCTGACTTTTGTCATTATTTTCAGTACAAAGACTGAATGACAGGAGCACACATCACTTTTTTAAAAAGGGGTGATAATTGACACTAACTAGACATAGATGTGTTTGCAGATTAACTTTTTCCCTGAAAAACATTGTTGGCAAAGTGTGGGTTCTCAAATGTTTTCCCTCTTTAACCTTAATTTCACTTGATGATCATGTTCATTCGATTCACTTAGGGGACAATATTTTAGATTACACCTACATCTGTTCCAGATAATCAGAGCACAAGTGGAGTACTTTTATTGATTAGAAAAAGAATGATGGCCATAATAAGCATGAATATGATTTCTCATATTAGAGAATGAGGCTTTCATTTTATTTTGTCATGTGAAATTTAGCTGGTAGCTAGAGTTTGTACTGTTTCTAGCATCAGTACTAGTACTAGTAATCAGTACTGACATGTGTAGTTACATGTGTCACCAGCAGGAAGATTCTGACAGCAAAAGTTGGACTGTTATTGGAATGACTTTATTAGACCACAAAGAGAGTAATTATAGACGGCCCACGTAAATATTATGATCTAAAACAAAAACAAATCAACACTCTGTTGAATACCACAACCGCATAATGATGCGTGTCCATATTGTTTGTTATTAAAGAAACTATACCTGATCTATTATCTAATGAGTTCATCAAAATGCCTAAATCTGTGGTTTAATTGAAAACTTGAGCTCATTGATTCAACTTTTGTATAAATTCAGGCCATAAAAAGTTCTGAGTAGAAACTTTGCGTGATGTTAGTTCTCCTCCATTTGCAGAACAAGGAGCGGCGCTGTTGCGAACAGGCCACGCCTCCTCTAGCGTCTGCAGCGCAGGTAAACAGAAACATACTGTAGCTGCTGAGAGTAGCTATACCTGCTCTGCAGACACAGAAGAAACAGCCCAAAAGGCACAAAGGTGAAGAGGAGAAGAGGGAACTAAAGCAAATAAAGATCAAATAAGAAATCAAGCCCCGGTGAATATATGTAGCTTACATTGTATCCTCTGGAGAGACCTGTGGGAGCGGGACTGCCTCGGACGGGAAACTAGCAGTAATCTTTCAGTTATTCTACTGTATATTTTGATAGCAGTTCTTTGCTTGTGTACCATTTCATCAGTGATTGTTGTACAGCTTACAAGAAGTTGTGCTATTGCTAATGTTTGCATACGTACAGTATCAGATTGCTAATAAAACTAGATGGCTCTGTGGGAGGAGAGCGTAGAGGAGAATAGGAGGCTTACTCCAAATGAGAAGCCTGTGAGCGAGTTGGGGGGGCGGTGCTAAACATTCAAATTGAAAAAAAAAAACCACCTTGAAACGGGGTAGTAAGTAGTAAGTAAGTAAGTAAGTAAGTTTTTATTTATATACCGCCTTTTCACTGCAGATCTGAGTCTCAAAGCGGTTTACAATTGTTAATTATGGGCACTTGTCTCTCACTCCACACAGAGATGGGAGCGGGGTCGCCAGTACAGGAGGCACATGCCAGAACTATTGGACATATTTTTAGTGGTAGGGGAAACCGGAGTACCCGAGGAAACCTACGTAGACACGGGGAGAACATGCAAACTCCACTCAGAAAGGCCCTGGTCCGGCCGGGATTTGAACCCAGGACCTTCTTGCTGAGAGGCGAGAGTGCTATCCACTCAGCCACCGTGCCGCCCACCTATAGCTCGGGTAGCTCCTTTAAGACCAGGACAGCATTGAACTGAGCTGAGTCCTGGCCTGGTGTCCGTTTCACATACATAAGTGAACTCCTGGATTCCTGGATGCACACTCACAAAAAGAATATCATATAGAAAATCGCTCATAGTCAAGGACATGTCCTGTCTTCAATAAGGAAACCTGCTGCACAAAGGCTTCATATTGTTACTTAACTGTGGGGCATTTGTCATCTGCAAATGCTTGGAATTTCTTACACTGACATTTACCATCTTACATCTTATCAAACTGTATTAAGTGCATGGAAAATTACATTAAATCATACAATTATGTTGCAAGCCTTGATTTAATAATTTCTGTATAATTTATCCACCGTGTCCATTTCTAGCTTGGACTATTTCCTCTGAGGTAGCCAAAGCCAATAAATAAATAAGCGTATAGGCATCTAATTTATTTCAAGATTAATATTATTTTCCTATTAATGTGTCTTATGAGCCGACTGCGGATTCTTTATCGCTTCATCCATTTTCTAAGAAAGATTCCAAAATGTTTCCTCCTCATCATTTAAGCCTCAGGGCTGGATCATGTAGTCGACCACATCCAAATAAAATAAAAATAAAATCATCAAAATGAAATACTAATGGTTTCAAAATGTTGTTTCTATACAGTGGTTCCTCTTTTATTGTGAGGGTTATGTTATAAAAAAATAACCATGATATATAAAATAAATAATACTGCGAAACAGCAACTGTTTCTTTTAGTAAGGCAGTAAAACCAAACTCTGTACACTTTTCTAACCACCTGAACGCACAACTGCTGAAGTGTGACCGCTGAGATATCGAACCTGTTCGTTATAGGTCTGAGTGCAGCTGTAGCTGTCAAAAGCCATGCATGCACTGTGAAATACAGCTGCAGAGGACCGGACTCAGGGCTACTGGAAGGTGAACCGCTTTATAGTGAGGTACACGTGTATTCTATTTTATTTAATAAATAGAGCGCCTTAAGAGACGACCTCATGTGTGGAGGTTATATTGTTATTGTGTCAGTGGAGGACATGATGCAGAGCACCCCTCTTCGGGTCATTAACAAAAGTGTGGCTTTAAAACAGGGGAGTCAGTGTCTCTGAGTGGAACCTGATCTCTGCCTGCAGGGAGGTATATGACTTCAAGCGGCGGCTGGTCACAGAGTGGTTGGCACTCTCGCTTCTCAGCAACAAGGTCCTGAGTTTGATTTCACTTCCAGATGGGGCCTTTCAGAGTTGAGTTTGCATATTCTCACTGGGTCTGCATAGATTTCCTCCAGATGATCTGGCTTCCCCAACCACTACTAATGTAAAAAGAAAATGATGTAGATGATTAGAAAAAGGCAGTCAGAGCTGCACCCAGTACACAGAGCACCAGCCCCTCACTGATCCTCCTGCAGGTGGTGAGTCCACAGGAGCCTTGATCTTTCAGCAGGGGCTTCAGGCAAAGTGGAGTTAAGTGTCTTGCCCAAGGACTCAACGACAGTAGTCATCAGTGGGAGTCGTGATGTAGGTCTTGTGGTGGGCTCAAACCCATGACCTCCAGGCTTCAAGGCCAATGCTCTACCAACTGAGCCACTGTATATACCGTTCCCAAAAAAAAAATCATATTGTGCACTCTAAATACTTGAATTAAACTTAGGGGCTCTGTAGGCCTTTAACATATTTCCAAGAAGATGCACAAACACTTTGATTGCTGTTAATTAATGAATAATTCTGCTTTTGGATCTTTGGTTTCATTGCCAAAGTGTTAGTGCTTTTTTATCCATAATATCATTTTTTCTGCTCTGTCAAACAAAACATCCAAATCTATTATCCTTGAGATGAACCATCCACACAAAAGCTAAAAAGGATCAGATAAGAATAAGATGTGAAATTAGTGACAAACAACAAATATATTCCAAGGTCATTGGAAAAAGCCAATGCCGCTTCAAAATACTTTCTTTCCCGCATTATTTATAAACATGTTAAGAAGAAAAATAGTAAGTCTTATGTTTGTTTCTTGACGATGTATAAAAAGACCATACCGTCCGTCCCAAGTAGACTGTGAGACGAGCACAGAATAAGTGCCTCAGGAGCAGACAGAGTCCTGCTCTAATGTCACCAGGACAATAACTGTGTAACATTGAAATTCTGCACACGGCTGCGAGTGCCTCAGAAACAGACTGTGTGGACAAAAAGTGTTCTAATCTCTTTCTAAACTGTTCTGTGTCCTTCGAAAAGAGTCAATGTTCTGACTTGTACTTTGCTTTTTGAAATCAAACACAATTCTCCCGGACAAAAGAAAGACACTACATTGACACTACAATGAAGTTTATATTTTGGCCTCTTTAGCTGACAAGTGTTTATATTGATCGTCAAATACAATTCTATTACGGACACATGTCAGCAGGTCTTGTGCGAAACTTGTAGAAGTTTTAAGCAAAAACCATGCAAAGCTTTACTGTTTTAATGATCCTGTGTGCTTAGCATTTTACTTCCCCCAGCAGTTTACTTCCCTCTGCCTTTATAGCTTGCTGCGGGCGTTGCATTTGAGATTCCAATGAGATTTATTCAGAGTATATTTTGTGAGTCACATTTTTTGTCTGATATACGTTGCTTCCACACATGAATTATGTTTTCAGGTTCAGGGCATTCACTTCTGATCCACATTGTGTCATGTCCCATTATTTATTAATAATTGTTTTACCCAACTGATAGATATTATTTAAAGCCGTTTAGAAATATGTTTCTACAAATAAAAAATGTAATGTGTTAAAAAAATGATTGTTTATTCCACTGTCAATCTTTATGCTCAGCGCTCACTTTTTTCCGCGTTAGTGCCTTGCCAGCCGCACATGCGCAGTGGGTCGCCAAGTCCTGTTAGCAGCTATCGTCGGCCGTTTGTGATGACAACAGAAATAGAACCATTTCAAAAAAGCGTCTGTGTGGGTCGCTGAGAAGATGTGAAAGACAGAATACCGGCATAACGCTAGGTGAAAGACAGGAGAGGATCAAAAGAAAAGAGGTGGGAGAGATGGGACTTCTGGTGAAATCTCACTTAATACCTTTAATTCAATGCAATTCAATTCAAGTTATTCTTGTATAGCCCTAAATCTCAACAGTAGTTATTTCTGACTTCATAAAACCGTCGAATTCGCCAACACAGATCAGAAAATCAATCCATTCAAACACATAAAATAAAACAGAAAACACATTGGTTTTGGTCCATAAGGGGCAGATAAGTGTTGACCAATGTCCTTACATGGATCATCACCACTAATATGAAATAATTTTGTAAATTATTTGAGACCAGGTCAACAAACAGCACATTTTAAATTGCTGTGATAATGGGTACTGAAGAGGAAAAAATACATACAAATAATTTGGTATATTGGAAAAATGGCTCTTCCACTTTTTCCCTTGACAGGTCACATGAACAGCAGTCTAAGCAGAGACTTGGGGCGATGTGTAAAAAACACCTCCATGCACTCTCAAACATGCTTTTGTTTTGCTTTTCCTTAATTACATAAGGCTTTGTTTGGTTTTAAACATGTGACAATATCAGCGTTTATCCTACTGAGACGATGCCACTGCATTCAAACAGTACAGAACACTGAAAAACTCCTTGAATCAAAGAAGTAAAAATAACACATGTAGCAGATCGCATCATTTGTTAGTATAACATTTACCCATATACCAAAGGTCTGGCATGCACCTCCTGTGTAAGCTCCATCTCTGTGTGGAGAGAGAGGACTCATGCCCGCAACTATTGTAAAGTGCTTTGTGACTCTGGTCTGTGAAAGACGTTATGTACATAAAGATGAGAAAGATTAAAGATTAAAGCTTTTTTTAGTTTAATTGGCCTACAGGGACAATATTATACACTATATCTTATTTTACCTCTCCCTGCTTTGTGTTGTAAGTGAGTGAGTGAGTGTGAGTATGACTGTGTGTATGTGTAGGTGTGTGCGTGTGTATAGGTGTGTGTGTGTATTTTGTGTTAAAATAAAATAAATAAAAAATAAAATAATTGATGATGATGAATAGAGTTTTTCAATACTAAAGTGTGCACAAAGTATGTCTTCCTTTCATCCTCTCAGCCTCCTCATGAGAACCACTCACTTCTCAGATTGCATTGTTCAGTCAATCACGGATCCAATATTTATTTGACAACTCAATATTTACTTGCCTGGCCTGCCAGACACTCCTCCTTTCTGTTCAAAAGAAGAACCGTCTGGACACCTCTTCCTAGCCTATCATTTCACGATTTTACCCACATCGGTCCAATCACGCACCGAGAGGCGGGACTTCCTTTCACCTTTGAGTTTCTAATAACTCCTCGTATCTTTAAGTTTTTGTTACAAAATCGACAGCAGTCGTTTACATTTGCACTAGCTGACATGCCGCCATCCCTTGTTTTGTGTTTACTGAAACGGCTTGGGTGCCGCTAGTTGCTGCGTCATATCCTGTGTGCATCTAATTGGTTGATGCAGTCTGTCAACCACGCCCACCGGGAATTCGCTGAGATCAAGCTCGTTCCCAGACTATATGTCTTTGAAAAAGCATATCGTTTGGCAGGCCAGGCAAATATTTACAAGGCTTAGCAGGACCTGCGGCTGATGCTACTGCACTAATGCCGTGTGTCGCGCTCCTCTTACATGATACGTTTAAGGCCGAGGTGACAGAGGGAGGGCTAATCTGCCGCAATGACACACTGATGCGAGATGCGCTGGAGCCCTGCCAGTCCCACATCTTGTTCGAAGCAGCGCTAGTTTTTACTGACTGCGTGTAAACACCTCGCCAGATGTGTTTCCTCGCTTGGGGAGACTGACTCACATTCAAAGTTTAACCTTGAGCATAAATATTGAAAGCTGAGAGGTATAAACTACGGCACAATTGTTATTCTCCGGTCCCTAGAGCAGAGGCATCTTCGAGTCAGAACAGGCGCTCCAGATGGGTGCGTTACCTGCGTGACTATTTGATCTTTGTGGATTGGGCCTGCTGTATATGTCTGGCGGGCTGCATATAAACATATTTACCAGCTCTTTGCACTTGTTGCATCAACCTCAGAGACAAGTCGCTTCAGCCAGAAGTCTTATGATGTTTTCTGACAGCAGTGAAAGCTAATATCTATCCATGTGAGTGAGCTGCATGCGCAAAATAATTTTCATGTCATTTGATCAGATAAAAGTTCTTAAAATGAGAGACAGCCCCTGCACACACAAACAAAACATTGACATTTATTAGAGAAGGTTCTTCTCTATGCAATTATGATTATTTGATTATTATTATTTATAGCAAAAATCTAGATGTTGCTTAACAAATTAGGCATGAACCAAATAGATATAAAAGAGGACATTTAGTGATACTACACAGTTACAAGATACATACAGAGATAATTGAAAATAAACCACACACACACACACTCTTACTCAAAGGCTCTGGAGAGAGAGAGACTCTTGGCCTCAGCATACGCGGTGTTATCAGAGAGAGAGAGAGAGTCCACACACCGAGAGCCGACAGTGAACGACCTCCTCATTTATATCAGCCGTGATGTCACCCCCATGTCTCACTCGATTGGTCAGTCAGAGATCATCCAGGACAAAGCAGTGAAAGCAGGACATCAAAAGAAAACTCATATTGACACCTTCTCAATTTAGCATTTTGATAATCTGCGTACCCTACAAATAATGTTCCGTTGGAGCAGGCTTTTTGGCACAGGTTAAAGTAACATGCTTCTAGCTAATGTGATCTAGGGCTCCATATGTTCTTTGAATCTGTTTAAAGTCAGCACAATTTTTTGATAAATGTTGACATAAGATACTCATACAGACTGAGGATGTCAGATATCGCTGTGTGTGATCTGATTGTGTGCACAGATAAAAGAGATACAGATACCATTTAACAATCTTCTTTAAACATATCACGTTAGCTTTTAAATAATGATACTAATAACTATATGTTTTTCTATTATCTATTTGAATAAACTCATGGTTAGTTAAGTTTAGTTTATTGTTAGTCACATACACATTACATAAACTGGAATTCTTATGTTCTTCCAGCAGATGTTCATAATTTGGAACAGACAAAAATACAGAAATACAGAAACAGAAGGCGCGTCCAGAAAGACAGCAGCGTTTACTGTACCTTAAAGTTCAAAACGAATTAGAAATGGGCTTTATTCTTGTTTTGTGTTATCCTTCCAAGTTAGCCGTTATCATAAATGGTTTAAATCTCGTTGGTGACATGTGTTCTTTCAAGCTCTGACTGGAGAATTACAATGCAGCACACAGTAGAACTCATAATTACACATTCCACATGCTTGTAAACGTCAATCACATTTCTTTCTCTGAATGCCACTTCTAATTGAACTTCATGGGGAAATCTTTTATTCTGTAATTAAAACATGTCTTTGTTATTTTTTTTCAATGAACTGCAATCTGTCTAATCTCTGCCATGTGCTGTTTTCAGTTCCCCCCTTCTTTAAATGAAATTGAGAGGCAGAAAATTACTTTTACATGGTGTGAATAAAAATAAAAGTCAAAATTTTCAATATAGTTATAGTAGTAGTTTAAACAATCAAACGTATGTTGTAACTGCTTTGGGAGCTTTCACTGTAAAACACGCTGCATCACATCAGCATTATCAGCATAATTAAATTGTCAGATCACAATTTTAGCATATATTTGTGAAAGACCACCTCAAAGTGGTACAAAAGATAAG
Organism: Knipowitschia caucasica; assembly: GCA_964034765.1. NCBI lineage: Eukaryota > Metazoa > Chordata > Actinopteri > Gobiiformes > Gobiidae > Knipowitschia > Knipowitschia caucasica. The sequence continues at coordinate 18,559,614 of OZ035836.1, read as the reverse complement.
ATAAGAGATCCTTTAATCGTCCCAGAGTGGGGAAATTTCAATGTTGCAGCGCACATACAGGACAGTTAAGAGCACACAGGGAGCACAAAAAATATTCAACATAAGTAGGAGTAGCTATTTTTCTTAACTATCTGTAAATGCTTAAAAAAAAATATTATATATATAGATGTATATAGATGTAGTGCAGAGTTAAATACATTACAAATGGCAGGATAATAAGTAGATAAGTAAAGTGAAGTTGCAGTATGGCACATTGAACACAATTTTAGTATTTACTTATTTACAGATTACTTATTTACAGGCTCAACAGTTCTCATTATACAGTCTGACAGCAGTAGGAAGGAAAGACCTACGGAACCTCTCTGTAAAGCAGAGCCCTTTTCTCTGTGTGCAAGCCTTTGCCTTTAGACGTTTCCTATAACTGGTCAAATGTCATTGGAGGTTTGATAGTAGAATATTGGTCTGCTAACAGCTTCATGAATTCCACAAAACCCACCAGAAAATTCTGTAGTAAGTAATCTATATTTATAGAGCGCCTTTCAAAGACCAGAGTCACAAAGCGCTTTACAATTGTTATTTTTGGGCATTTGTCCTCTCACTTCACACAGAGATGGGTGCGGGGTCGCCAGTACAGGAGGCGCATGCCAGAACTATTGTACATGTTTTTAGAGGTAGGGGAAACCGGAGCACCCAGAGGAAACCTATGCAGACACAGGGAGAACATGAAAACTCCACTCAGAAAGACCCTGTTCCGACCAGGATTCGAACCCAGGACCTCCTTGCTGAGAAGCGAAAGTGCTATCCACCAAGCCACCAAGCTGTGCCAAAATTCAGGGACGAAGTTAGACCTTTAAAGTAAAGTCAGGTTATAGATCTCCTGTGAAAAGCGGAAAACTTTGCATCCGACTCTGTGACAGAAGCGTAAAAGCAGGCTCTGCACACAGATTATCCAATTCTGAAGAGGAAGAAAACAACTCTTGCACACAGCACTTGCATATACCAGTCTTTCTTATTCACAGATGAGCAACGTTTCGGCCGTGGGGTGTGGACCACTGAAACGTTGCTCATCTGTAAATATAAACCTCTGGTGAATGCAAGTACTGTGTGCAAGAGTTGTTTTCTTCCTTTTCAAGGTTATACATCTCCCACATTTTGAACACAGTGCACAGTTAAATCCATAATTCGCAAAACTCAAACACTACACAGATCACAGAGGCAGAAGAGGCCCATCGTAACTGGAGGAGCAGCAGACATGCACAGCTCACCTATAGGCATCTAAGGGGCAAATATTAAGTTGATGGAAAAGTGGATGAAGCAAAATACAGGATGATCTTGGAAGGAAAGCAGTTGTTATTGTACAAGAAATAGTAAAAAAAAAAAAAAAATTCAAATGCCCCTGTCAAAGTCCAGACCTAAATCCTATCAAAAACCAAAAAACATCTCCAGATGACAGTAGATACACATCCAAAAAACTTGCTTTTATTTTATCACTCATGCAGCAGTTGTCACTTTGATTTGTTTGTCTACAACGTTGTGGTGGTCTTGCACACACAAAAATAAATGTTTTTGTGACGTGACAAAATGTGGAAAAGTGAATTGTGAATCCCTCATTTGTGTCTGGATGAACAGCTGTGTTTAGACCCTGGAACAGTGGTACCTCTCGAGATGAATATTTATGGACATTAATCAATCAAAATCAACAACAAACAGGAAATATTATGATTACATTCCCCCTTATTGTTGATTCAAGCCAATGCCACTCCCAACCCTGTTCATGTGACTCAAACGCCCATAACCTTTAGTGGAAACCTTTAACTCGAACTAAATTTAGCGACATGTGAATGCACAATGAAGAAACATGTTTACTGTTTCTGTTTTCCAGCCGATATTTCAGTCAAATTGAAGCCTGACTAGGTGTATTGGCATTTGAAGGCTTTTGAGGGGCACTGGTGGGGGGTATTGGAAAAGACAGACGGTCCAATGGAGAAGCAGGGGAAATGGAGACAGAGATGAAGAGAAGTGAGGAGAGGTGGAAGTGTGGGAATAGAGAGCTGGCTTGATTCTAGTATTTGTCACAGCGTCACCAGGAGATTGGAAAGGGAGTGGGGACAAGCCAGTTCTCATAAGCTTTCTCATTTATCATCCTTCAAATTCATATTCTGAGAAACAGTTTGATGAGATTGATTCTTTTTCTTTCACAATGAACATATGATACTTTGTTACAGATAAATACTGTGACAAACATGTATATCTCGAGTATATTATTTACACAATAAAAGTGGAACTCTACATGATCAAAAAAGGAAGGAGCAAAAATGAGCACACAACCTAATAAGACAACATTGGCTTCAGTGTAATTTCCTTCTGCTCAATTCTTATTGTAGAAAATAACAAAAAATATCTCTCTGATATGGACAATGGTGATATGGTGATAAGTACTGGTGCCCAAAATATATTGTGCTGTCCATCATTTATGCAACAAGCATTTTTCCTTATTCCTATAGACTTTAAATGCTCTCTGTTCGCTTTTATTTATAAATAAGTAATAATATATATTCTCTATAGTTCAATATGAAGTGAAATTTATGTAACATACATGTGGGCAGCTACTGTACTGTAAAGAGCTTCTTTAAGCGTTGAAATAAATGGATACAACATACAGTAATAATGAACTAGCTGTATCTGTTAGATATGGTCTATTATCCATTGCTGGTGAACAATGTAAAAATAAGCATTCGTCATAGTTTGTGATTTAAAAACATATTCAATAGATCATTCTTTTAGGAAACTGCTTAAATGGCGGTGGTGAGCTACTGGTAGCTCCTGAGCACGTAGCTGGAGACCCTCTGTCAATGGCAGATTCAAATACAATATGACATGTTTTATTCTCGGTTGGCTCTCTCTGTCATCTACACCTTCCGTCTCGTCTCACGCTGAACCTTCTCCCCACAGGCACCTCTATAATCCAGGTGACAGCGACAGATGCTGATGACCCGACTTATGGGAACAGTGCCAAGCTGGTGTACACGCTGGTGCAGGGGCAGCAGTTCTTCTCGGTGGATCCTCAAACAGGTAACTGCGTGTGCGTGTGCGTGTGTGTGTGCGTGTGCGTGTGTGTGTGCGTGTGCGTGTGCGTGTACGTGTGCGTGTGCGTGTGCGTGTGTGTGTGTGTGTGTGTGTGTGTGTGCGTGTGCATGTGAGTTATGGCAGCCATTACTTCTGGCTCTGGTTTGACGGTGAGCAGATGTCCTCATGCAAATATGCACACGCTGATTGAGAGCAAACACGGTCAAGATCTCAGGACCAAACATACAGTAAAACTCAAACATCCACAAGATGTCGAGTTCTAGGTTGTTGGCCGTAAAATGTATTTATGTGATGCCATTCCTTGTACAGTAAATGATTATCAACCAAGGTGCCCTACACCATTTTAGTTTCATGCCTATGATAGAGATAGAATGAAGTATATGACGCTTCATGGGGTTATCTGTCCAGCCGATATGTGACGATGGTCAAGGGTGCAAGACATGGAGTAGGAGGGGGACAAACATGACGAAAGCTTCAATAAATCCGGTCTGCGTAGTGGATGAAGAGGCCCATCACTTACAAATAAACACTGAGGAATAGCCTTGTTTTTTACCCACCCTCAAAAAAGAGCTGCAGGGCATTATTTATCATCTAAAAACAAATTAAAATCTGATCCTAACCGTTAAATGGTTTCTCTACTGTTAAACGATCAGTGGCTACAATATTCTCTCATACGGCGCACCAGCTGCAAGAAGTATCCGTTAGTCCCACAGTGGCAGGGTCAGTGCATCTCTCTCCACACATTTATAAATAGAAGAATTCTATTGACACATTGCAGCCTTAGGAGCATTGGAAGAGATTGAAGAAACATTTTTATAGTCATGGCTTTAAAAAGGTCAACGACTGTTACTCTAACCATTTAAATGTGACAATAGTAGAAATATACCTTTTGTATGAATCTACTACGCAAACATGCACTTTCCCTAACCCTCACAATAAATGTCCTCGTTCAACACGCAACTTTAATACTGGAGTGAGAAAGATTCTATTTTGATGTTGATGTTGATGCTCCAGAAGCCAAAAGTCTATCTGTGGAATGATTTAGAGCCACACAAATGGTTTTCAATTCATTTGGAGGTAAATTGTATTAGATCTGATATTCTTGATATTTTGCAGGCTGGTCAAGATCGCATCTAAATCACAATTTAGTTGACACTTAGATGATCGGTAACAGATTTGCAGCATTCTTTTGTCTGTTTTTAATGTATTAAATGCCATATCTAAAACAAAACAAAGAAATCTCATAATAGTAAATGTTTGGGGACACTTATTTTGTTGTCATTGAATGGTTTCAGTTGAGGCAGGGCTGGTAAATCCGAAGCTGCTTGTCCATGATAATTAAATTTTTCAGAGTAAAAGTCTTGTGATGTTTAAACGTGTTGAGTTTTCATTAAAATGGTTAATCCCAATATGGATTAACATGCAAGCGAGTGGTTTAATTATAAAAGGCAGAGTCTTTCGTTCTGCAAAGTTGACACCACTTGTTTCCCCTGGTCTTGTTCATTCCACTATGAGATGGCACAAATGTATTCATGCTGCCAGCGTGGAAAAGAGCAGGAACTAATAAAAAATACAGACACAGACACAGCAGTCTAATATTATTATTTCTGGTGGAAGTTGAAAGCCAAAAGACGTGTTCAAAGAAAGATGTCAGCGCAGTTTTGTGGCCTATATTACACTGAGCCGATTACTGAAGGCACACAGGGACTGCATATTCCTGTGTTCTGGATGTTACCACCCAAGGCCACCAACACCAAACAAGCAGAAATGAGTGAAACAAGTCAATCTTCTTTTAAATGTTGTATGATTGGAGAATCATAAAGGGCAATCATATGTGGATTGATCTGTAGATGTCTGCTGCACAAAGACTGAGGTTGGGTGAAGCTGCAAAAAGTTGTTTTATTCTCTGTGTGGGCGAAAGTGATTCGAATGCACCCACCAGGGTTAAGAGAAGCGCTACTCGTGCTGTGCCTGTTGAATGTTAATGTTTGATAATTGATTCGTCTGACGTGTTCTGAAGATGGCTGTCTTAGGATGAAATTCAAAGTAGAAAATGTCAAACTTATTCCACTCATTGAGCTTTAACTGTGGCATTGATCAACGTTTTCTGCTTCAATCGCTCCTGTCTTCCTTTTTGATAATATTCAAATGAACAGGAGTGGTGACATGGTATCTCAAAACAGTTATTAAGCTTTTATTTTATTCATTTTCGTTCTTGATTCTTAAAGCAACGTTATAATGTTTCTTATTTTAAATGACATCAACATCTTTCATAAGTGTCCCCAGATAATAGGTCAAAATGTACAAATCATTTGACCTTTTCTGAACAAAAGTTTAAAGTGGAGTTATTCTTGATTAAAAGTACAATGGACATGATTTCCAAGCTTATTATCCAATCAAAGAGTCTGAGTCTCTCATTGCGAGTTTTTAAGTGAAATTGCTGGTCATCTTTCTTTTTGCACCTCACAAAAATTCAACCAGATAAAAAAAGAGTACAATAAGTTGTCAAAAGTAACTAACAAAATAACTAAAAGCAGAATTTTGGGTTTTCAATATTGTGTTAACTATTATTGAGGCGTCTACAGTCCACACACACTTTGAATGTATGAGCTGCTAATATGTGATAAATTCCGTATCATTTCAACGGCAGAAAACATAAATATGAGAATCCAACACCGCACACAACATACTGTCCCTTTAATTATCTACTTAATCTTATGTCATTTTTAATAATGTGGACAATCACCAAGTCACACTGGACTGTTCTATATTTGGAGTGTTGTACCATGGGACCAAGTCCTTTGCAAAAGAGAAAGTGATCCATGGTGAAAGAAGTCATGCAATGCCTTTAAATGTCACGTTCTGATTTATTCCTCCCATTTTCTCATATGACACCTATAGAATATGGAATAAGCCCATTTCCAACCTTTAATGGAGGTATGCTTTCTGTATATTTTATTGATTAAAAAAATGACTCATTACCTCCAGCATAAGATCACTTTATAGATTAAAAAGGCAGTCATTTTTTATGTCTTGCTTCCACTTTCAATCCCCAAGCAAACAAGACCCAGAGACTGAACATAAGTACTATTTCTGGAAATGTATCTTCAGAATGTGATCACATTTGCATCAATATCAATAGTATAGTTATAGTTTAATTTTCTAAATCAAATGCAGATGGTCTTCAATGTGTTGAAATCATATTCTTACTGCAGTTTCAACAAGCAGATTTTATAAGTACACAAAAGCATGTATGTGCAATTAGCCCGCTGTTTTGTAGGCAGGATAAGTGACAGAGGTACTAGAGCACACAAAGTGCTACTATTAAATATGACTACTTACTACTGGTTGTGAAGCGACTGGGATGAGGATCAGCACCATAGACTGTATATATTAATGGACAGAGTCACGCCTATCTCCGCCGTTCTAACTAATGGGCCAAAAAATGTGCTCTACTGGAGCAATCCAAAACCACCGCGAGTGGTCCCGCCCTCAAGAAAATGGTGAAAAAACGCATCTGCGCATGTGTCAGACGGCGCAGCTCCATTCATTTGAACGAGAGACTTCACAAATTCACAGCAAGTAAACTAGAGTGGACCAAAAAAATTCACTCCCCTCAGCATTGACACACATGTGGAACGGAGCTTTGGGCCAAGAGCCAACTTTTGGTCCATCCTGTAAAGATGTTTTTGAGAGGTCTGCCAACGCTATATGTTAGCATTGGCTAATTCTTTTTCTGGGTCCACCCCCATCGGCCCGGGGTGGTATTGCAAGCATGTCAGCGCACGTCATTTTTGCCACTTTTGAGCTGGGACCTGCCCCCACTGGTCAGCACCTCCAAATCTGAGGCCATGGTGCTCGCCCGGAAAAAAGTGCCTTGCTCTCCCCAGGTGGATGGAGAGGTCCTTCCTCAAGTGGAGGAGGCGAAGTATCTTGGGTTCTTGTTCACGAGTGAGGGAAGGATGGAGCGTTGTGGTGAAGAGAGCTGAATCAAAAGGCAATGCTCTCGACCCACCGGTCTAACTTAGTTCCCTCCCTCACCTAAGGTCATGAGCTTTGGGCAATGGACGAGATCAGAGATGTACGCACCGAAATGAGCTTCCTCCGCAGAGTGGCTGGGTGTTCCCTCAGCTGTGGAGCTGCATGCGGCTCCTCAGTGCACCTAGAGTGGCTCCAGGAATTTTTTTCAAAAATGTTTGACAATGGAGTGTTTATATTTTATTTCTAGTTTTAATGTGGTTTCTGTTGGATGAAAAACATTCTTACCGTTATTTAATGCTGTAAAATGTGCATAAAAAATATTCAATTTCAACATATCCTGTGACGCGGCCCCGCGCCAAGTGCCCGCTGTTGTAATCAAACCGGCGTGTGCCACATGAGTCTTAATGGATCCCAAAGCTAAAAAGAGATAGTCGATAAGAACCTAGAATTCAAGGAAGAATGGACTGAAACATTTGCTATCATTGCCAATGAGGAAGGACTGCTTCATGTTTACTTTGTAATGACAAGTTTTGTTTTAACGCAAGGAACAAAACCGCGCAAAACATTGTTTGCTGAAAGATTCATTCATCAAAATATCCGAGCACCTATTTTCAGACTTCAAAAACCTCAACAAAGACATGAAAGAAAGGGCCATTGAAGGATGTTAATTCAGCTCCAGCGAACTCCAGCCTGTGACGTGATCAATATGAACAGACAGTGCAGGTATGTGAACTCTGAGCCAAAAAGCAGATTTATTTACTGTATTTCTACAATTGCATGAATGCAACAAAATGGAAGGTAAACTTAAAGCAGAGGAGTCACGTGGTGCGTCATTATCCCCGGGGACTGCAGTGAAAATACACATTTGATAATCATGAATTAATATTATGTATTTGGAGCCTGTACTGGGGGCGACAGTAGCTCAGTTGGTAGAGCATTGGCCAATGCTCAACGTGTCAAGGTGTTCCCACTTTGACACCTTCTCCACCGACTCCCACTGATGTCTGCTGTCGTTTTGTCCTTGGGCAAGACACTTAACCCCACTTTGCCCAAAAAGCCCCCGCTGAAAGATCAAGGCTATGCTCACACTTACAGAGCAGCCGTTCTCCTGTGGACTCACCACCTGCAGAGGATCAGTGAGGGGCTGGTGCTATGAGACTTGGGTGGCATCTCTGACTGCCAACCCCTCGACCCAGAAATGAATTAAGGGAAAGAAAATGGATGGATGGATGGATGGAGCCTGTACTAAGACATTTTGATAGTAGGCTAAAAGAGGTAAAACAGCTTACAGCCTGTGTTGCCTTCATATAAGCCTTATACAGGACTGTGATTATTTTGCGGCTAAAGACAGATCTTTTGAAAAAAAATGGTCAAATATGCTTCTTTGAATCTTTTGAGTTGCCAACCCCTGTCTTAGAGAGTGCGAGGAGTTCAGACACACGGGAGGAGCTCAGAGTAAAGCTGCTGCTTCTCTTCATTGAGAGGTGCCAGTTGAGGTGGCTTGGGCATCTGTTCCGGAATCCCTCTGGAAACCTCCATGGGAGGTGTCCCAATGGGAGGAGAACCCGGGAAAGACCAGGACACGTTGGAGGTACTGTCTCTCAGCTGACTTGGGAACGCCTTGGGATTCCCCCGGATGAGCTGGAAGAAGTATGTGTTGATAGGGAGGTCTTGTTGTCTCTGCTGCCGCCGTGACCGGCGGAAGAAAACGGATGGATGGATGGACACTACTAATACACACAATGTGTTCTTGACAATAACACAAGATTCAAACAAATGGAGGCATTTAAGACTGCATTTGATCTGTTACCACCAGTCGACAAGTCGCTGATCCAACTCATCACACAAAAGTTGTTAATTATTCTTGATGATTAAGAAAGGTAACCAGGGTAACCAGTTAACCCACTATATCACTTAGGGTACACACATCAATATTTAACAGTATTTTAAATCAGAGCGTGTTATTGAGTGTCTGTACTGTATGTCTGTGCTGCGACAGTTATGTTCTGTCACCATCAGACTGAGTGAGTCACAAATGTCAGAGAGCTGTCATTCCCAGCCGTCATGTCCAGCACAGTCAGACAGCTGCCTTTGACATTGTCCGATACATTTGAGAAAATAGTTTTCAGAGCCAAGAAGGGTCATAAGAGAGTCCTATCTTTCAAAACAGACTGAACACTGTATGTAACCCCTCTTTGAAAAGCAATAAGACCTCAGAAAAGAACTCAATTAACATGAATGAGGGCAAGAGCATCCCAACATTCTTTTTGTTTTTGATAAAGCAGTAAACTTTGAGACCTTTCTTATGTTAAATAATTACATTTTTAGTTTATAATGAGTATACCTGCCCTTTATGCCTGTTTAAACCTTTCAAAATGAAAAGCCTTACAGGTGCAAAGAGGTGGTGTCTTTATCATGGCCTCATCTGAGCCTTTCTTGTTCTTTGTATTATTTTGCGAAGAGGTCTGGCTCCAATCCCAGTGCCCAGGCAGTTTTTATTCCAAAGAGCTGCGCAGGCCAGGCATTGTGTATCTAAGGGGGTACGCTGTGTGGTAATCACAAAGTCATAAATATGGAGCAACTGTTCCTTTAGCTTCTCACAGATATATGATATCATTGGGTGCCATTTTTTCTTGTCTGTTATTCTAACACAATTCCTGTTCATTAGGTATTCTGAGGACTGCAGTCCCGGACATGGACCGGGAGAGGCAGGACACGTACCTGGTGATCCTGCAGGCCAAGGATATGGGCGGCCACCTTGGGGGTCTCTCAGGGACCACCACTGTCACCGTGAAACTCACAGACGTGAACGACAGTCCCCCACGTTTCACACAGAGTAAGACCCATCTACAACTTATTACAGTTGTTGGTTTAAAAGTCTTTTTGTGTGTTTTTGAAACATTATTATCACAATTTTGTTATTACTGTTTTCTGAAATACTATTGCCTTTTGAATGCTTTGAGTTCTTTATTTTATTTTATTGCAACGTTTGTGGATTTTCAGCTCCTCTAATCTGTGTTTGCAGAGCTGCATTGCTAATCAATGTGTTTTATCTTCTGCTTTGGGCATTGCGGCCTCTTGTTTGCGTTTGAATACATCAATAATAACAAGGTTTAGAGAGTTAATGGAATCAGCATGAGAGCGTGCTGTCTTATAACACTTGCACACGTAGAAATTTAGATTTTTCTCAATAATTTACCTATTATTGTAATTATCATTGTAATTTACTTACTAAATCTCACACCATAGACATTTGGATGTCTGCTCTTCTTTGTTATCTTTATAAGTCTTCCAGATCATGGCTTATAAACCTGGCTGCCTTATTAATAGCATACATCGTGTTTGTTGTGCTCCTTGAGGCACTGGGAACTTTGACCCCAACTCCTCTCAGGGTCTCATCAGCAGATGGCTCATCCAATAATAATGGAGAAAATATATCTCCTGGAACGTGGCAACCAGGCCCAGGTAATAGCCTTTATTATTGTGATTTGTAGGTTCATATTATTGACGATGTATATTCTATTCTTTTATTAAAGCCCCAGTTTCTGTGGATATATTGTGAATGATACTGAATTATCACTTCTTTAGTGTAGGTGTGTCTAAACATTTAGATCATTTTAGGCACGTTTTTTGTGCAAGTGGTTGAAATATTACAATTTTATTACATTGCCAAAAAATATGTAAATGTCCCACGTCTTTAGCAAGTTGTGGTGAGATAAAATATCTTACAATGTTTTTCCCAATAGTATAATTTCCAATATCTCAAACTAGATGCCCCTTCACACATTTTAAACCATAAATCCTCGGTTGACGACTGGGTTGGCCCTGCCGGCCATGGCGTGCTGTAAAACAAAAGTGTAAATACATAAAGATAACATTCAACAGATGGTCATAAAGTGATGTGGTGTAAATACTTGTTTGGTTTGAGAGTTTTTTCCCCCAGTGGGAACAGGGAAGCAAGTGAAAGATAATTTGTCCTTATAACAAAGCCGGTAAAACATGCAGTGGCGGAACATTTGTTGAAATCACACCAATATGAATGAAGGTGTGAGAGCAGATGGATAAAAAGCTGTGAATTTGTCTCTATAAACCCGAGATTGCAGGTAATGATGAGCCATGGCACAGAGTTTGTTGGTTACGTTGAGATTCCATCAAAGCAGTTTGGGATTGAGATGCTGCAGGGCTTCTTGGGGCAAAATGGACTGTTTCTGATGTTTCTGAGTGATAAGGGCCACATCCAGCAAAAGGCTGCTTTGAAAACGATTTAAGTAAACCAGATCATGCTGCTTTTAATATCTACCTAGTTTGCAGCTTACCCCTGAATCTTCCAAACCCTGCTTAATCCTGCCATCTTCTTGCATTTTGTCAATATTCCATCTTCCTCTTTGGGTCTTGCAGGACAACTTATACAACTTTAAGATTGTGAATTATGTATGTCCATTTACAATAACATGATACCATAGCAAAATCATTTTTTTTTTTTTTCTACTTGAACACAAATATTCAAAGAAATACAAACATAACCTAGACCATACAAACAGGCCACCTACTGTAGTAATTCACTAGATAGAATTCTTTCTTCAACCTGTGTTGTTCTGGGGTGAGGCTGATGTCGTATCCCTTTAATGGATTCCTCAACTGTTTGGTGAATCACTTTTTGAGTAACTATATCTACTTGAAGCAAGCTTGGAACTGAAATCTCCCTCATTGGGGCATCTCACTTGGATTTAGACACTTTTATCGTCAAACTGAATCTACACCATTTACTAAAGGCCTATAATTAAAACTAGGGCATTCAACAAAAAAAATAATGTATTTGTATTATTTGCACTCCTCAATCTTAGAAAATAAAAAATGCTTTCATTGCTTTCATCAAGGAAAGCAATGCCTGACTGATGTAAAGCCATAAGCATAATTGCGAACTCTACGAATGCCTGCTTTTAAACAGAAAGTTAAATTATATGGAATGTTCATGTTGCGCTTTGGAAGAGGATACAAAGGAACAAGAACGATCATCTACAACGTTTTTCATATACAGTAGCTGCATATCCAACAAATCACATGCATATCCCATTCCCTGCTGTTCAATAGGCTTTTACACTTCTTTTCTTCACTTGGCTTTTACTCTTGTCTCTGTGAGAGCGCTATCACTCCACCTTTCATCCCTATTATGCTCCAGAGCTTTCAAAAAGACACCCTGAAACTAAGCCAGCCCTGCTCAGTCCAAGGTCAGAAGCCTGTGTTCCTTGTGCCTTTTACCAGGCGGAAAGGATTACACGAAAGTCACACCAAGGGCCGCTGTACATACACACAGAAGCAAAATATCAAGTCCAGCATTGTGTCCTTGTATTTCAGTACATTTAAGAAATACAATTCCAGGAACTAAAGTGGGTTTGTGGTGTGTGATTTGAATGCTGTCAGGGGGTTTTCAAACGCCCGAAGGAGGCAGTTCACAGCATGGAAACTAGGCTACCGCACATTTTGGAGTTGTTTTTTGGTGCATAAAACAAAAAGTGGGATATTTTCATTGGCAAACACAAAGAGCTGTAACCACTTTTTTCCTGTGGGCCTCATTATCAAATGTGTTCATGGAGTGCCAAATATTGTATCTGGACGCTAAGTAGTATTTTAACTGAGATGTTATGCCACTTTTCATTATTTCACATCCATGTTTAAACTTGGACTTTGTTTATTGATTTGTGATCAATATCTGTTTTCATACAATTCGGCTGCAGCGGTAAGAGCTCCTTTCAGTACGTACAGCAGGTCCTTGGATCAATACTGGGACCTTTTTGAGTGGAGTTTGCATGTTCCCTCTGTGTCTTTGTAGGTTTCCTCCAAGACAAAGAAAGTTTATTTGTATAGCACAGGGTTTGAAATGCATGTGTCTGAGGGTGAAAGCGTGAGACTTTTACCTCCTATTCCCTTTTTAAATCCTGTTTGTATTAGTTTGACATTAGATATACAGTGTTTAATCCTCATTTCAAATAAGGACCGTTGAGCAAGAACTATTATTTTGCTGGTGTGTGTTTTTAGCTAACCGATTCTCCTCTCTCGAAGTTTACATAGAAATACCTCAATAGTACACATGACTTGATGAATAATACTATTCTTTATTGTTTTCCATTTTAATTAATTAATTCATGTAATGAAAGAAATAACATGCACATCAATTACTCTAGTAAGAATCTTGTTCGTATAAAATGTATCTTGCAAACCGTTGTACTTGCAATAGAAAATATTGGATAAGCTAGTTTCGGCGTTGAACCTGAGATGAGAATCAGGAAGCTATCTGGAATAGGGTGGCACAAAGGGTGTCAAGTCACCACACCATACTACAGCTACATATGAAAAAAAATAAAAATAAATCCCCCCTGTCCTCTGTTTGGCTTTCTGGAGAGCTGATATTAGCTGTTCTCAATCACATCTGTTATTGTACAATTCTGATTTCTTCATTGAGAATTTTTCCCTGCAGAAACTCAATGAAGTCCAATAGAGAAGTATCCATCTCGCTCTAGCTCCCGTTCACTTCCATTGAAACGTAAACTGTCACTGTCTGTTTCACACTCACAATCTTGGGTTTAAACTCTTGTGGCTTAGCTCTTTCTGTGATCCTGGTGTTTTTATTTCGATATTGCTTTCCTAAATCCTCTAAGCCCTACCCTCTATATCCCCAAACAACTGACCCATCAGGTCCCCAAATTCGGCTTTTGCTAACGACTATCGCAAGCCGGTAAATACTTGTGTCGCCCCTGATTGGCTCCTGGTTGTTATCCTGTTGCTACCCACACATTTTCATATATTTGGCTCCAGATTCCTGCTCCAATAGTCAGTTTATATTCTGTTTCTCCCAAAAAACACTGTCATAGTTAAGGTTTATTTCCTCTTTTGTTTTGTCATTTGTCTACTTCCTGTTGTGTGATTACCTGCCCTGCCCTCATGTGTTTCACCTTTGTCTCTTTAGTCTTGTGTATTTATAAAACTATGTGATTTTCCAAGATCTATGCTTTCCTCAGCTGGTCTCGTTTCCTTTGTACCCCCATCTGGTTTACATATATCGTTGTTGTTATTGAATGTAGAATGAAAAAGTTCCTCACAACACAAATTAAATATATTAATTTAACTAATACATCTTTCTTCCTGTAGTTTGCCTTTGATTTCACTTCCTTGTCACACTGATATTTATGGAAAGGCAACTTTTGGTATTTTCGGAGAGAAATTTGTTGTCTGAAAGTATTATTGAGAAAATAAGGTAAAAATGTGCTTTTTCTTTCTTCCCATCTTGCTCCGAAATGTAAGAAGGCACTCAGATAACGAAAAATGCGCTAACGGGGGGCTTGCTATTATCATCTAATTTTGCTTCAACTCATTGCATGATTAGGCACGTCATTATGGCTGTGTGCGCGCAGAAAAGACACGCACTAGTAATTGTGTGAAAGCTAACAAGGATGTTCACTTTCAAATCTCAATTTATCAACTTCCTGTTACCATGCTGGAGGATAAGCAAAGTGCACTGGTTTAGATGTCGGCTATTATTTGTATTCCGCTGGGAAATTAAACAAAAGTGTGGTTTTCACAGCTGCATCTCTCGCCTTTGTAGTCTGTATATGGCCATCGAGGTGTTGTTGTGAAAATCCTCTTCAGACATGTTGTTCCATGTTTACTGTAGCTGAATAATTTATGCCTTTTGTGTATGGCACAGCTGAATCCTCACAGGAATAGAATGAAAAAACACCCAGTTGCATCGCCTAAAGAACCTGACCACTTTATGAAGAAGGTGATACAATTTACTAACAAGAAGCGCAGACTGAGACGTGAGGCAAATTATTTTCTTTATGTGGTGCTAGCTCCCTTGATGCAGAATGCATTAACCTTGCCCTTCTGTATCCACTGCAGAAATGTAACTTTGTGTTTCAGCAATTTTCACACTTATCCTGTACTGCACGCCCAGTTTTTAAGGTACAGCTTACTCTTTACCTGGAAATAACGATGACCTAGTTCTTGTTTCCATCAGGTGTCATCATTTAATCCTGAATAGACTCCTTGGGTTGCTCAAGCTAAAAAAAGTATATAGGATTATGTAGGGCAAACTGGTGGGTTCACAAGTTACTGGTAATGTTTTTCTAGGAGCAATGATTGTGATGATTTATGGGGTTAATATAGGTGATGACAGGTTTTGCTTAATACAAGGACAATACACAGGCTTTAGTGAGAACATAAACTGGACTGCAGCTTGCACAAAGCAGTTGATCCTGCTTGAGGTTTGAATACTGGCAGAACATTTAGACATACAGTATACTGTACTTTGAAACCATAGACTGTAAATAGTTGTGTCACACTCACCATGTTGGGCTTGCAGGAGAAACTGCAGCTTGCTTAAGCAATCATGTTAGCAACATATCTCCCCCTGCTACGGCACAAAGCAAACCCCAGTAGAACAAATGCCTGTATAATGAAATTGGCTCCAGCTAGCTCATGTTTGAATCAGCTTCTTCCACATTTGGCAAACACTGTGAGGGACATCAGCATCGGATAGTCCCATATTCATAATATGTATATAATTGAAATAAAAAATATAGTTGGTCAAATTATTGAGAATGAATGGTTTCATACAGCTTTAGAATTGCAATATTATATGCAGTTGTTTGTTTAGTCAGAGTACAACCGGGGACCTCTTTATTTTGTTTCTGATGTATTGACTCAATACTTGCAATGATCGATCTGTGCTGATCATGATTGGGCTGATCACCACAAAAATCACATGATCACATATAAAGACTCCTGCTCAGTGAAGCTCATATATCAAACATTGCTCCTGTTTCGCAAAAAAAGGAGTAAATAAACCTTTTCAGTCATTTATCAGTGTACATAAGCTGACAGCTTCACTGTGTGTGTTTTTATATGAGAAAGTTACGAGTTACCAGCAGCCCAGTGTTTCTTAATACGTTTTTCCTTCCTTACATGAGCCGCGTGTGCCTTGTGTTTATACAGTGGAGCTTCTGTTTATATGGACTTGTGATACCAAGATCAAAGTGAAGCTAAAATGTCTCTAGAAATATATATTTTTTTAAAGGTGACTTTCTTTCAGATATATCTAAGTTGATCTTTTAGAGTATCTTGCTTCGAGAATGAATAATGTAATGTGAAGCGTCTTTGCATGTTCAAAGAAATGCTATGTAAAATCAATGCATTAACATTATTATTATCATTACTTATGCATCAATATGCTACATGTGGCTGCTCAGTTTAGGGCTTTAATCAGATTGAGTGTTCTTTAAAAATACTGCTTACTGTGGAAACAGACAAGCTTATTTAAAGAACTTCAGATAAGCTCACCATATCCCGCTCCCTTTAAATTCATCCCATTTTCCTCCCATAAAATTCCTTGAATGTCTTTTTAGCATAATGGCTTTCCTGTTTTTCATTACAGTTGCAATGGACTGGGGCTTGTTTTGTGCGGTTTTATCTGACTCACACACAGTTGTGTCCTGTAGCATGTGAGCTCCAGCCTCCATTAACTCAAAGCTGATACAGACCTAATAGGACTGTGTCTCCCTCTGGACGCTCATCTCTAATGTGCTGCTGTCAAAATGAAAGTCCAGAGAGCTTTGAAGGATGAGACATGCTTAATATTTTAATCAACTTGTTTGCTGTAATTATTTCCTCTCTATGATTTAAGTTGCATCATGAAAGCTATTATACATGCAACATGAATAATTGCCCCAAAGCATATTTCAGAAGGGTGCGCCAGTCAACACAACCGGACCTACTTTCAGATATTAAAGTACTGCTTAATCAAAGCTGGTGCAAAGGGAATGCAATGGGTAGCGTAAGGATGCAATATATGCAATGTCCGCCATTCATAAGCATTTATTTACCGTTAAATGGTCTCATTTAACGGTAAATAAGTGATTAGCGTGCATTTGTGATTAGCGTGCATTTGTATCGATTAGCGTGCATTTGTATCGATGACAAGGACCTAATTATAGAAAGGAGAAAAATAATTAATGATGAGTCCAAATCAGATCTGAAACTTCCAACAACTAGAGCCCCTAAACTTTCCTTGGTGCTAGCAGCAAAATGGTAATAAAAGCTGATCTTGTGGCTCCTACAGTTAGAGTAATGGGAATCACGTCAGACTAAAAAGAGGTCAGTCAACCTGCTTATCGCTGTCTTAGACAGCCAACTGCCCCTGCCAGTCCTCAGCTGTAGGTTCCATGACCACAGCCAGACTAGTGTAACCAGCCCTGAATCAAGAGTTGAGAGGAGCGGCTGTGTTCAAGCTGAAACCACTGACTGGAAAACATGTTGAGATAACAAACTCAAAAACACACATAAAGCGACCCAAAACCATATATACAAACACGCTGAGCCGAGAGTCCATGCGGTAGAGGCAGCATGAGAGGCACAGAAGGACTCCCGTACTTCTCTGTCCAAGTGTCGCTTACGCACTTATATTCTGTGAATGTGAAAACGCCATTGAGCAGTCACATGCTCCTTTCAATGCCCGCTTCCCAAGAATGACTTGAATTCTGAAATAATGGGCCTGTGTGTGTGGCCACCGAATGAGTCGCTTTCTAAAAAAAGTGTGTATATAGATCACTTTGATGCTAACCCACGGACAAATGTAAAGACACTTCTATGTGGCAAATGGAGCATATGCTTGAACTGTAGTGCAAAGGGGCACGTTTATGTAATCCGACAGATGTATTCAAACAGAAACTGCTCTGTTGCTCAAATCAGATATGCTCCACTGGTCTGAAGTGTCCACCAACCTCCTTGTCTGTAACATACTGACCTGAGTATGGTGTTTACTACATGACCTTCGCTCCTTCTGCACTAGGATCAACAGTTGTCAAGAAAAAAAATACATATATTCATTAGTTTGTATCCTTAAATTTTTCTCTATTAACCTTTTGCCTTCATATACATCATGAAGTCTAGTTAGAATCATTTGAGAGTCATTTTTAGAAGCAGATTCCATTTCCACAATCTTTCTGTTTAATCCAAGGAAACTCCTGTGAAATCCTTAGTACATCCTAATCATCACGTTTTCTATTGGGACCTTGAAACCCATTATGCTATCAGTAAGTGAAATGTCAGTCTTAATACGCCCCTTTTTGGGAAATGTCAGCTTGTGAAATGCGATGTGCCTCTTTCCTGCACCGTCTAAGTGGCTCTTGCACACGGCCCATACCAGTAGAGAGCGATGAGATGCCAGGGGGTTCAACGTTAACTGAAAAGCGTCACTTCGTTCGCCTCGTGCACACTCACCATGGGACTCATAAGTTGTGTGCTGTAGAAAACTTCCATCTCTGGCTGAGAGAAATGTTAAAACAAAATCCGAATAGTGCACAGACGGAGACGCAGGTGTTGTCCGCCATTTTTATGTGCTTTTGCAAACAACCTTGGCTCGCCACATAAAAACGCTGAGGGGGCCATCACTCTCCCAGCGGTTTGATGGATGCTGAGATAGACGGCCTGACAGATGACTACATAGGTAGCACCGATAACATCAGTGTCATTTTATGCACGGAGGAGATGAGACTTTGTGGTGCTGATAGAGGCAGGAGAGAGAGTGGGGAATCATCATAAATAGGACTAATTTACATCTATGGGACAAAGGAGGCTACGGTGGGGTGAATGTGGAGGTTTGAACCAGTGGGGGTGGGTCCCGGCTCAAAAAAGTCCATGAGCACGTGTGCTTACATGCTTGCAATCTCAATCCTATCCTGTGGGGGTGTACCCGGAAAGAGAATTACCCAATGCTTTTGTATGCCACCTTATTTCCTCTCAAAAATGGCTTTAAAGGATGGTCCAAAAGTTGGCTCTTTTTTTTGACTATCCTATTTTAGCCACTGTGGACTTTTGAATACATTTGTGGCGGATGATTGGGGCTAGTGCTGGCTAACGCATGCGCAAATGCGTTTTCTCACATTTTGAAAAAGTCCACTGAAGGAAAAAGTGGTGGCACATTCATTTCAACGGCGGAGATAGGCGTAACTTCGTCTGTTAATATTTACAGTCTATGGTTCATGAGTTTTGGTGCCGTCTCTGTGTACCCGGCAGAGAAGCTTTTCATGGGCAAATAAAATGTCTATCATACATACATTATTAGTAAACGCAAATCACACTTTTTAATGTTTACTTATGGCAATAGATCTTCACACATGAATCAATGCATTTCTGCAGCGCTCTGTAATGTTATTGCATCACGTTCCTAAACAAACAAAAACACGTGCAGTGAGGATGTGGTATGTATTGATCCTGAACAACATGAATGAGTACCCTATATTTTTCCATATTCATACATTACTAGTATAAGCGTATCACTGTTTGATGTGTCATGCACCAGCGCCTCCAAACAGACTGGTTTTCACACCTCAATTGGGGCGCATGAGTTAACATGCATTAATCAATCAAATTAAATTGGAGTAGATTCTTTGTTCACTCGTGCTTTGTAAACTCACTCAGTGAAGCATTTTAAAGGTATCAGGGGAAAATCAGGACGCACAACAGTTCTTCAAAAAGGTTCTGGGAGTGTCAGAGGGCTCCTCTTTGGGCAGCATGAAGCCTATTTTAGAGGGCAACAAGGGAGAACTCACTAATGCTACGTAAGATCGAGCTCCTCTCTCAGGGTCTCTGCCCTCAACTGGAATGGTGGAAACTGGGGCAACAGTGGCTCAGAGAATTGGCTTTAGGGCCGGAAGGTCGTGGGTTCAAACCCACCACAAGACCTACTTCACAACTCCCATTGATGTCTGCTGTCGTTGAGTCCTTGGGCAAGACACTTAACCCCACTTTGCCTGAAGCCCCTGCTGGAAGATTAAAGCTCCTGTGGACTCACCACCTGCAGGAGGATCAGTGAGGGGCTGGTGCTCTGTGGACTGGGTGCAGCTCTGACTGCCACCCCCCTGACCCAGAAATGGATTAAGGGGAAGAGAATGGATGGATGGATGACATTTATACTGCCTACTTGTTGGTGCAAAACATATTGTCTCTCTATGGACCTTGTAGATCTGGATGTATCTCGTACTTGAGATGGAAAAGTTTAAAGTGATAGTCTGTAACTCTAAATGAATTACACATTTTAAGAATTGTATTAAATTGACCTCCTGGCCTTAAATGTTGATATAAAATAAGTCATTCTATGAATTCTAATATTACGGGTAAGTCCCGCCTTCCCTTCTCTTAGCTTTAGCTCAAAATCCACGATGCCCTCCAGTTTAGCCAGTCAAGTGATGCCAAGGGCTGTCAATCATCAGCGCTCATGCTCGTAGCTGCGCGCATGCTCAGTTGTTTGTTTTCAGATTTGTCCTATAATGTTCAATCAATGTTAATAGCTACTTCCGGGTTTACAGCAATCGCTTTTTTTGTGCATTGACATTATTTTTGTCATGAAAACATTTACAAATAATTCATGTGTATTAATAATGTTTGTGTATAATGTGTTCTCTGATTAACATTTATGTGTTGATTGATTGTTACGGAAACGTAGGCGTAGACCAATCAGAAAAGAAGGAGGAGGGAGCTTGGGTCCTTTTTTTCAAATCATGTACCTCTCTCTCTTTTTTCTGACAAACTCCAGACAATCACTTTAACAATATTGTGGAAGATTCCTTTGAAGTTACAGATGAACTTTAGACTTTACCGCCTTAGTCATTGAAAGAACATTGGGCCTCATTCACGAACGGTTCTTAGGAACAGATGTGTACGTAAATCCTACTTACGCGGTTTTTACGAAGAAAGTGGCATTCACGAATATTTCTCGTAACCAGAATTTCTCTTGGGCAAGTACAAATCCTACGAGTCCTCAGGAGCACTCGTACGCATTCAGTGCCGACATGTTCACACGCCGGGGTTGTCCTCTTTGGTGAAGTTGAATAAAAATACAACATTCCAGTGATATGTCCGTCATATCGATGTATGTATTTATTTATTTGTAGTAATCTTTATTAGTAATCTTTATTTATATACCGCCTTTTTCACTGCAGATCTGGCCTACTTTTTAATTCATTTTGAAATGAAATGTGCCAACGCTTTATCAAATACATTGGAATTCTTGCCGTGTATTAGTGACCCCTTCCTATTTATAGGGGGCATTTCTTTATCCACGGGCCACAGAACAACGGCATATATACTGCTGCTGCAGGAGGTTACTGGGTCCGCGCTGAGTCTCTGCGCTGGTCTCTCCTATGGATCTATACGGGTCTGCACTGGTCTCTCCCATGGATCTATACGGGTCTGCACTGGTCTCTCCCATGGATCTATACTGGTCTGCACTGGTCTCTCCCATGGATCTAGACGGGTCTGCACTGGTCTCTCCCATATACGGGTCTGCACTGGTCTCTCTCCATACGGGTCCGTGCTGCATGCTCCTGGATCCATACGGGTCCGCGCTGGTCTCTCAAGTCTGGTCTATGCAGTCTATCTTCGGTCCGCGCTGGTCTCTGCGCACCGGTCTCTCCAGTCAGGTCACTCCAGTCAGGTCACTCCAGTCTATGCGGTCTCTCCTATAGGTCCGCGCTGGTTTCTGTGTGCTGGTCACTCCAGTCTCTCCTCGGGTCTGCATTGGTCTCAGCGCTGGTCCGCGCTGGATCTCCTCCCAGGGTCCAAAATATTTTGAGATTAATCTCAAAACATTTTGAGATTCATCTTTAAAATAATACATAATATATTTTTAAATTAAGCTCATAACATTTTGAGATTAATCTCATCATATTCTTAGATTAATCTCATAATTTTGCTAGTTCGACTTTATTATCATAATATTTCGACTTTTAAGTCAACATTTTATAACTTTATTCTCAGTCTGGTGAAAGAAGAAAAAAGGGTGAATCTTTTGCTCCGTGGCCTGTTGCTTTAGGCCTGTTGCTGTTTCCTCTGCCGTCTGCTCACGGCCCTGCAGTCCCTTATATGGGCATTAGTGGGCGGTTACTTATGCTAAGTACCTATGCTAATGAAGCACCTGGCACGCGCGCTGTACTTACGAGGAAATGGGATTCATCAATCTGAGAGAACAGCTGCGAACAATTCAGCGCCTTACGAGTGCGTTGATGAATCCCACGTGGGGACTTCTTAGAAATCTACTTAAGGATAACTTGAGAAGAAAGTTGAGTAGTTTCTTACGAAGTTATTCGTGAATGAGGCCCACTGTTCATTGAAAATGTATGATACATTTGTCAAAGAAGTGCGACAGAAGAAGAGAACAGAAAAGCTGTGGTTGCACAAAGAACACATGTGGGTGAACACAAGAAAACGTTGCGGGGGTGGGGAGGAAACAAGAAGTCATAGGTATAATTGGGATATTATGTTCTTTGGAGAGAATGAGACCTGCAAACGCAACACATGACAGAGAAGAGCAGAAACCACAAAGAAGACAGAGTGGTAGAGCTATTTTAGCCTTCACCCTTTTCAGCTTATAATGGAACCCTATTGTACACCGTCTGCTGTTCTGAGCTCTGTTTCACAACGCACTAACAATGCACTCAGACCGGACCTGCAACAGTCTGTGTATTGGGTCACATACAGAATGTCTTTTTGTAGTATATTAAATTACTGAATGCAAACTTACCCCATTGTTTGAGTAATTCATTAGACATTCAAATCTCATTCATCATGCATTTGTTCCTTGGCATTCTTGGCAATTAAACCCAAATGACTTACACTCATAGTTATAACTTTGTCCTCAGTCCAAAATCACTGAAAGTAAAAGGCGGCCTTTATGTTTTGTGTTGATTTTTGATTTATCTAGGCTAAAAGTGGTCCAAGAAAGATTGTAAGAGAAAGTTTTTGCAATTATGCATAGTTGGTAAACTGATGAATGCATCTCAAAGTTGCTGCTCATTCAGTGGATGGTTTGACCGGCATGTACCTGTAGACTGGAACAAGTAGACTGGGGACTTCTGCACACTGAACAGAAGGCTCTGAGATCCTACAGAGCTACAAAATTGAGCACACAGACCTCACCTTGAACAAACATCCAAGATCTGCTCCTGGTGTAAATCACTCCTTGTACACTTCTTCAGCTGGATACATCTGCAGATAGCCCTGTATCTTTTCATGGTTTTACCTACTTCACCCATCGCGTGTGTGTGTGTGTAGGTGTGTGTTGGTGTCTATGTACGCGCATGTGTGTATACTTGATAATGTATATGGTTTTGAGTGGGTCTATGGAGCGGTGGGGTTAATGGGTGAGAATATGGGATTATTTTTAACTAAACTGTAGATTTTCTTAATGAAATTTAAGCCTACTAATGTTTCATTCCTAGGGCGACAGTAGCTCAGTTGGTAGAGCATTGGCCTAAAGGCCAGAAGGTCGTGGGTTCAATCCCACCTCTGCAACTTCTCCACCGACTCCCACCGATGACTGCTGTCGTTGTGTCCTTGGGCAAGACACTTAACCCCACTTTGCCCAAAGCCCCCACTGAAAGATCAAGGCTATGCTCACACTCAGAGAGCAGCCGTCCTCCTGTGGACTCACCACCTGCACAGGGTCAGTGAGGGGCTGGTGCTATGAGACTTGGGTGGCACCCCCCTGACCCAGAAATGGATTAAAGGGTAGAAAATGGATGGATGGATGGATGTTTCATTCCAACAAAATGTGAATAAAGAATTCATTACTAAATCATGAATCGAACCAAATTCGAGCCAGATCACTGGTCAATGGTCGCTGTAAAAGTAGATCTTGTTTTGAAAAAGTGTGGGCACCCCTGATCTACATCATTAGACTGTGAATCATAAAAACAAAAGCCTTCTATTTGCATTAGTTATGCTTTATTATCAACACTATCCCACTCTCCCCACGCCCAGATCCCTTGTGTCCCACTCACTCTCCCTCCCATCTGCTTCTTCTTAAAACACCCTCAGTGCACAATCATTCTCAGTCAGTGTGGCAGAAAGTGTCTCTGCTGAGAATTCCCACTTGTCGAGCCATCCACGGAAAACTGTAGAAAGCATTGTTAATAATGAACATTTGTGTTGTAAGCCGCCATGCAATCATTTCCATTCTGGGAGTCCATAACTATCAGCACAGCAGTTACAGCCTATACTTAAATTATGAATAATGCATTTAATTTTAATGTGCAAAATAATGCAAATAGAGTACAAGGAAAGTGCTGCAAGATGTCTTCTTTACAATGACTGTCTATGGTTCTTTTACGCAGAATTAGGACAGAATAAAAGAAAGAGTTATAACACAAGAACCCAACCGTTGTCTGAATTGTACATCATTTCTAGTTGGAGCTTGTTAAGCAGTTCAATTACATTCAATGTCCCCTCAGTAGGACACCGATAATGAATAGACTTCAATGCTATGACTAATGCACATTTGTGGCCTGGTAATTATCTCATTAGTGGTGAGGAAGCTGCCTAGCTACTCCAACATGGCTGCCCATCATTCTCACCTTTTTCCTTTTATGATGATGTTACAATACAATATAATACAAGGAAAAGAGTCCTAAATGTATCGTTGGGCCAAACGTAGGATATGACTGTGATATCTGATGCATTTAATGTCAGTGCTAAACTCTATTCTACTGCGCCTTGTAACTTTCCCTGGCTCAGTGAGGAAATGTTTTGTCCATACTATCTTGATATTTTTCCTCCCAGTTAAAATATAAGTGTGAAGTCTTCAGTAGAGTTGGGCATGTAACATAGGATAGGAACCGTTAGGGACTTCTTATCGGTAAATTATGCTGAGTTATTTGTATTCGCTTGTACTCGAGTTACTTATTTAGATGCTGTGATCCAAGACTTATTATGTTTATTCATTATAGGAATTTCACAATTGTACTTAATGGGATACTTGCTCATAATGTGTCTTTTTCAGAGTTTTTATTAGTAGAGGAAAAGGGTTGATCTGGTCACAAACCTAACACAAAAGATATGTCCCCCGTGAAAAAAGCTAATATTTAGCCTTTTCACTTCTGCCCCAGAATTGTATTTTTTTTCATGTGAAAGTATGCAGACCATTGAAGAAACCTGCCACTGGCTATATGTAATGAATGAATACTGCATACTGCACATTGGTATTATTTGGACATCTATAATTTAGAGCGTATTTGATTAATTTTTTCTCCTTTTTCTGTTCTGCGAAAAAGTCTATCAGCTCTAAGGTACACACTGCACTGATGCATGAAAAGCCTCTTTGTAAAATGGCTCCTCATATCAGAACGCACAATTAGGTCTTTGCCAGTGCGGCGGTTTGAGATTGGAGTCAGTGGAGGCACACAGGAGAAGTGCTTGCTATGGGCTACTGTGTGGGCAAGAGGACAACCCACTATTGTGTGTTGTGCATATATGTGAGTGTGTGTGTGTGTGTGGAGTGTGTGGTGTGGGTGTTGTGTGCCTGTGTCCAGCGGCCGTGCCAGATTCAAGCAAAGGGTTGGATAACCTTCAGGCTCTTTGCTCTCTTTCAGTCTTCCTGGGTCTTTCTAGTTCATAGAAACTCGCTCTAGGGAAAAGAGATGGCGCTTACGTTTCTCAAAGGATTTTTTTTTTTTTCGGCCACAAGTATTTTACCACACAAATACAAATATATCAGCAATAAAGTATAATGAAACCATTTAACATATACAAAATAAATGTAGAAAATGAAATGAAATAAAAAATGCTGCTGTCCATATTTAATGTGTGTATTTTACATGATTAAAAACGAGGATAAGGAATAAAGCCCTGTTTCCACCAGCCCTTCTCTACTCTCGTTTCTATTCGTTTCTACTCTACCCCATTGGGAGCATTATCACCAACGCTGTTCAACTGTTACCTGCTACTTTTTGAGTACCTGCTTGTCTCTGGTGTTCTAAAGCCCTGTGTCCACCAGCCCTACTCGGCCCTATACTCTGCTCTACTCTGCCTGGCTCTACTCTACCTGCTTGCATTTCCATTACACTTTAGTATCTGGTATTGTATCCTAGCAGCTGACAGACAAGATATCACTATCCCTGGTAATTCCATGGGAACCATAGCTTAAGCCAGGGGTTCCCAAAGTGTTTAGCCTGCAACCCCCATGATTAATGCCCCATGAACCCCCACCTCCCCCACTCCAACTCAACAGCTATTACCGGCGCATGAAATGTAAAGCGTTTATTTGTTCTCTGGTCCACACTCTCCTCCTCTCTCCTCCATAGACTACACAGAGACAGAATCAGCAGCTGAATCCCTGTGCGCTCTGCCCGGTGTGTACACTGAGGCGGGTCGCGAGCCTCTGCTGAGGACTGGCTCGCGTCACTCTGCTACTGTGTGGTGTGTACGAGCCATAAGCCGATTTCAAGTGATGGGCTTGGCGGGCTCCCCCTTAGCAGAGGTGGAGGGCCTTTCTTGCTGCTTGCCCTCACTGTTCTCCGCTGCCCTCTCGGATGTTCCCTCCGCCACAGTCTTCACCATCAACCGTCCTCACCTCTGGCACATGTGACTTTTCTCCCCCTCAGAATTTTTCTGTTGTGTGTATTAACCAGGTTTAGTTGTAAAGCAAGTATTATTTGTTTTTAGCCTCCAAACACCTTTAGCTTTAGCAAACAACAGCAGGGCACGTTTTGTCGCTGTGCGTGATGTAAGAAACGTAACTATATTATGATTGACACTGTCCTAATCTCGTAATGTCTGAGACAGAATTAAAAATTCTATTAAAATATATAAACTTTTTATCAGACTCTTCTCCAAACACAATTTAAAAAGTAGTCATACTGAATCAAATCAATTGCAACAAAAATATTCAAGGGCTATGTTTTTTTTCCACTTTATTTTTAATGGAAATCATCCCGCAACCCCCTGGGGGGTTGAGACCAAGCCCCGGCGATCCAAGATGGCGCCCTATTCAAATGAATGGTTGTGCTCAGTGGCGCTTTGTGACGGCATGGGGGCTGAAAG
This sequence comes from Knipowitschia caucasica, assembly GCA_964034765.1. Classification (NCBI taxonomy): domain Eukaryota; kingdom Metazoa; phylum Chordata; class Actinopteri; order Gobiiformes; family Gobiidae; genus Knipowitschia; species Knipowitschia caucasica. Next base: position 18,532,677 of record OZ035836.1, on the reverse strand, counting down.
ATTAGCGGAAGTTGCCTGAAACTCGCAAAGATCTATGGGAAACTCGCCTGTATTTGGGCATCGTCTGGTCCTCCCGGTTCTGCGCAGTGGATGATCTCCCATAATGCGTTGCGCCAAACACGCGTGTGTGGGTCTCACACCAGGTCTCACGCACGTGCACAGAGGGGCTCGGCCGCGCTCTGACCAATCAGAGCAGTTCATCAGAGCGGGAGTTAGAGCGAGAGCCAGACGGGCAGAGTTTGTGGCACTAAAATGTGGATTTAAACAAAACCGAAGGATTTAAGAAGAAAAAAAGTTCAGGATGACAAGGGATACTAAAATCCCCACAAAATCCGACCTTTATTAAAGCTGTAGGTTCTCTGTCAGCTGAGGTTGAGCTGTTTTAATATGCATTGAGTTCTATGGGAAAAATGTCTGGGTAGCCCACGTGAATTTAGTCTGGTTCAGTCTGCAGTACCGCGAGAATCCCCTGAGCACGTGAGTTATTCAGCTACAAGCTAGTAATATCCTATCCAGTTAATATAATAGATCCATGGTTGAGACCCCCACTTTGGGAGCCACTGACTTAAGCCATGGTTACAGTAGCACAAGCTCGGCCTGGTTAAAACCTGACCAAAGCTGGTACTAGTTAAACAGGGTAGAGTAGAGCCGAGTTGAGCAGAGTAGGGCCAAGTAGGACTGGTGGACACTACTGTTTGAAATGTATTTGTTATATGTTGCATAATGTCATGTTTCTGTCCAGAATTGAAATACATAAATGAATAGATAACATACATTCTGACCATAGCCCTGTCATACACTCTAATCTTCAGGGAGAACATTATTGTCTAAATAGTGCAGTTGTTTTCACCATATTTTCATAACTGCAAAAAGGAGAACAATTCCTCTCTGATCCACTGGTTTCTAGCTCTAATCCTTTTGGTACATTGCTAGCTGTACATGCAACTATAGCATACTCTATATTTAGAAGAACATGAGCACAGATTTAGACTAATGAATGTTCATTTAATCAGCTGGCAGCCAAAAGTGTCATATACAGTCTATTGACTCAATGGGCTCTTTCTTGCGATGGACAACGGTCTTTGTTGAAAGTTTTATATTTTGACACCCACAATTGCATTTCCTTTACATTTTGAGTTTTCATTTTAGACTTGCCAAACAATTGCGCAAACATGTTACATAACCACAGTATTTCCCTCCATGTGCACGAGAACTCCATTCTCTGTTTTGCCAAGCAGCCAAAGCAGACTATATGTAGCGAGATTTACTGTTCTGTAATCGTCTAGTACAATAGAAGGCTTCAATAGACATGCGGCACTGGAGAATTCTAGATCCTCTTACATTCTCCACACTCCCTTCTTCAACTTTCCAGCCACCACAGCAAAAAATAAAATAAAATAGGAAAACGTTATTGAATTCCAGAAAGGGAAGTCTATTTCTGTTTCTACCCCATTGTAGAAGTGAAAATTAGGAGAATCCATCACCAGTTCTATAAGGCAATGCCAGGTTCTTTTCTCATACCTCTAACAGACATGGGTGCAAAGAGTCTGTCCTGACAATTTCCTATTTATTCTTACTTTTTCATCTGGCCCGGCGGTACACCTCCTTGCACAGAATAATAGAAGTTAAAACCATTCCCCTTCTTCGCCAAGCCATCAGTGAGCCGTGGCGAGCTCCGATTTCCATGTTAATAGGAACCCTCCCCGGCTCTGTCTATATCTCTCTTTCTCATCACTTCATCATTGTCTACTTTGCGTTTTATGCTTACCAACCTTTACGGGCGTCTTCCCTGGCCATTGTGTCCTGCCACGTTACCTCTCACCCTGTCACCCTGTTTTCTTCTACCTCTTTGCCTCATCTCTCTCTTCTCTCTTGTCTAGTTTGATGAATGGACTCGCTGGACTGTGAGAGGCACATCCTCACTGGGGTGTGGTGGGCCATTGCGAGCTGCTTCAAATCAGCGTCTCCAGTGTTTGTTTGTTCATTTTTTACCATAGCCCCCATCTCGCTTTGCTATACACAAGTGCAAATCCGGTTTAGCCTGTCAAAATGCATCTATAGCAGCAAGCGAAAATGTTGAGAGTCCTTTCTTTATCCGCAGCCTTTATCCCAGGCTGGAAAATCTGAAGCTTCTTTTGACATCTTATTACTTTGTTTATTGAACACTGTTACCAATGTTACACTGTGGTAGATACTTTTTCCTCTAAGTGCCCACAGATAATCAATCAATCAGACAAGAGAGACAGCGGTTCACAAGCTAGTAAACTGTTCAAGGAAGCTGATATTTGTCTTGTGAAGACAGGGTTGTTGACGATTGTTGGGGTTGGGGTAAGTTTGTAAAACTTTTTCCCACATTCACTCATTCAAGATGTCACTTCCATGCATAACACAATCAGATTTATATTTATTTTGTATTTATACATTTATACATACATGTTTTTCACTCACTCAACACAAGACTATATGGAACAAGCTGGTTGAAAAGTAATACAAAAAAGGCCCAAACCCTCTCTGACCCAACACTCCTCCAAATACTTATCCAGTTTTTTTCCCCATGTTTTTAAGTCATTCGTTAATCTGTTCGAAAAAGTAGCACATTTTAAATATTTCCTTTTCGTCTGTAATTACGGTGAGCCTCCCTATACGTTTTAGTCTGAAGAAAGTGATGATGATCTATGATGATTGCAATCACTTTCTCTTCATGCCATGTTCTCTAAAGTATAGAGACGTTATTAAGGTGCTTAAAGACATAAATAATGGGGATACAAAAAATCTTCCAAAGTCCTTGCACATTTGACCTAAACATAAGTTCATCATGCGTTCACACCGATCCACACAATGATACAAAACTTTTAATTAATACCAGCCCATAATAAGACAAAGTAAATGACACAGGACCATGCAGAACTGTTGCATCCACTTTAAACATTGTTCACATTGTGCCCTTGATCATCAACTTGTAAATCCTATTCGTTATTCCCGGCCTCTACATCACTGCACTGTTGTCCACTCCACAGTGAACAGCCGTGACCTTGCTCCCCGTGTGGGACCTCACGCACAGCTGGATGGGAGCCAGGCATGTCATCTCTGGGGGATATGCTAAGCAGCTCCATCCAGTGCACAGTCTGTCAGGCGAACGACTCTGGGTAAACGGCTCCTCCACAGGGGTGCACAATGAATCTGCTCAGCCCCTCCACCTCATCCCTTATACATTAGAAGTGGCAAGGCCGAAAGCCAGCGCTATCTCAAAGCTGGCGCACTCACATAAATCACACACATGCAGGTTTGACATTTGGTGTAAACAGACTATCATTGTGCAAGTCTATAAATGGTTGAAGTCAACTTTTCAGACTCCTTGTTTTGAGTAATTTTGGTTCTCATACTAGTTTGAATCGTCCCTTTAAAACATGGCTCTGCTCCTGTCAGCAGAGCTATGACAAATGCCTGCTCAATCCAGGGTTTGTGCTGTTTTATTTTTAGATGGCGCACATAATAATCCAGTTGGTTTTGTTTCGTTTTGGCTTTTCATCTGTTCATGTCCTCTTTTTGTTCTCAACAAAGGCTCTCTAAATGTGCACTCACAAATGATATGCCCTTGAGGGTAGAATTAAATGGCCTGCCTTTTAAAAAAAGTGCTTGTTAAGAATTCATACACTAGATATATTTTGTATATGATTGGACATGATGTAATGGCACCCTTATGTAAGTTTGTTTTCTTGTTCCTACTGTTGCTATTATAGTTGGGTCTATACTTGTTATACATATTTTTCATGTCGGGCTGAGTGATCTGGGAAGACAATGAAACATTAATTTGTCAGTCCATCTAGTATAAAAACTATATTTCCTTTGACACTTATTTATTGAGGCAAAACATTTTTTTAACTCCCAGTAAGGCATTGTTGCGTTATTGTACATTTAATACAGTTCGTAAGTGAGGGCTAGGACTGGATGAAATATTGAACAAAAAATATAGTCATTGCGATAACAGCAAGTGCAATATGCATATTGTGATGTTGTGCGCTAAGTTTCGGGTTAATCATATGTGAAAAACAAGCATTTCTTTCATGCATATGCTTGTTTTTACTTTAACTAATCACACACAAGCTAAACGTGCACACCCCTGAAAGTGCTACTGTCATTGGTCAGATGGAGCACACTAATTCATGAGGCTTTTTGAGGGCAAAAAGGAAACAGGTAAAAAACATTGCAGTTCCGAAATGTGGGAGTTGGCTTCAGGAGAGACGTCAGAAGTAGTTGCAAAGAGGAAAAAACAAGGACAAAGTGTCGCGCCCCCACCTTTTTCACTAGTCTTTACTGCCTCTTGCTCCTCCCTGTGTGTGTGTGTGTGTGTGTGTGTGTGTGTGTGTGTGTGTGTGTGTGGACATGGGTGGAGTCTGGAGCTGCTCACCTGCTCTCTCTTCAATCAAGCAGCCTAAATCTAGCCAGCTCTCCAGACAGACTCTGCCAGATTGTTACGTCTTAATCACGGTGATTTTTCAGTCGGCTACATTTTGGTACTGCTGATACTTACCTTTTCTGAATACTCACTGACCTTTTGTCTCCTGTGTTCCTAGCTCCTGGGCTAGGACTAGTGGCAGCCATTCCTCATCTCCTCTGGAACTACGCAATAAACCTTACACTTTTTGTACTTCTGTTTTAGTCTGTTTTTTGGGTCCTATCGCCAAGCCCTAACACAAAGATTGTTTATAGAAAACACAAAACAGTATCACTGAACAAAAACAATCAGAATCAGAATCAGAATCAGAATCATTTTTATTGCCAACGTAAGTAACGGGAGGTCACAGACTTGGAAATTGCTTTGGCTCAGTGCAACAGTCAAAAAGAGATAATAAAAATAAGAATAAAAAACACTTCTAAAGAATAAATTTAAATTTAAAATAGAGTTACAGTTACTATTTACAATATACAAGTGCACATGGTGCACACAATGTAAGGTGACAGCAGTACAGTGAAGTAAAGTGACGTATGATGGGCAGTAAAGTGACTTTATAAAGGGCGGGGGGACAGGTTAAGAAGTGTTCAAGAGTCCAACAGCAGAGGGGAAGAAACTGTTCTTGTGGCGGGAGGTTCTAGTCCTGATGGACCGCAGCCTCCTGCCTGAGGGGAGTGGTTGGAATAGTCCATGTGCAGGGTGAGAGGGGTCGGCTGTGATACGACCAGCCCGGCCTCGAGCTCGGGCGACGTACAGGTCCTGCAGCGATGGAAGGCTGCGGCCGATCACTTCCTCTGCAGAGCGCACAATGCGCTGTAGTCTCTGTTTGTCCCTGACTGTGGCTCCAGCGAACCACACGGTGATGGAGGAGGTGAGGATGGACTCGATGATGGCCGTGTAGAACTGCACCAACATCTGTGCAGGCAGCTTGGCTTTCCTGAGCTGCCGCAGGAAGTACATCCTCTGCTGGGCCTTCTTGATGAGGGAGCTGATGGTCGGCTCCCACTTGAGGTCCTGGGTGATGGTGGTGCCCAGGAAACGGAAGGACTCCACAGAGGTGATGGGGGAGTCCATCACGGAGGGTGGGGGCGGGGGGACAGTGCTCTTCCTGAAGTCCACAATCATCTCCACTGTCTTCTGGGCGTTCAGCTCCAGGTTGTTACCACTGCACCAGGACACCAGCCGGTCCACCTCCCTCCTGTAGGCGGACTCATCGTTGTTGGAGATGAGTCCAATGAGGGTGGTGTCGTCCGCGAACTTGATCAGCTTCACGGAGTCGTGGCTGGAGGTGCAGTGGTTGGTGTACAGGGAGAAGAGCAGGGGAGAAAGAACACAGCCCTGTGGGGCTCCTGTATTTATAATCCGAGAGTCCGAGACATTCTTCCCCAGACGCACTCGCTGCTTCCTGTCCGTCAGGAAGTCAGTGATCCACCTGCAGGTGGAATCGGGCACGTTGAGCTGGGAGAGCTTGTCCTGGAGCAGGGATGGCAGGATTGTGTTGAAGGCAGAGCTGAAGTCCACGAACAGGACCCTGGCGTAGGTCCCCGGGGAGTCCAGGTGCTGTAGGATGTGGTGGAGGGCCAGGTTAATGGCGTCGTCTACAGATCTGTTGGCTCTGTAGGCGAACTGCAGGGGGTCCAGGAGGGGGGAGGTGAGGGACTTGAGATGGGAGAGAACCAGGCGTTCAAATGACTTCATGACGACAGACGTAAGTGCTACAGGTCTGTAGTCATTGAGTCCTGTGATCCTGGGCTTCTTCGGGACAGGGACAATGATGGAGGATTTGAAGCAGGCCGGGACATGGCAGGACTGCAGAGAGGTGTTGAAAATGTCCGTGAACACAGGAGTAAGCTCACTGGCGCAGTGTCTCAGAGTGGCCGGAGACACGTGGTCCGGGCCAGGAGCTTTGCGGGGGTGCAGCCTCAGGAAGAGTTGTTTAATCTCTTTAGCGGCTATTGTTAGGCTGGGGGCAGGGCTGATGGGTGGGTCGTTAGAGTAGTGGGGGGTGGGGGAGGGAGAGGTGTCAGGGGCAGCATCAAAGCGACTGAAAAATAAGTTCAGATCGTCAGCTAGCTTGTGGTCGTCAGCACAGGGGGGGGCTTTGGGTTTGTAGTTGGTGATCTCCCGTAGGCCCCTCCAGACAGAAGCAGTATCGTTGTTACCAAACTGCTCCTGTAGTCGTTCTCTGTGCAGCAATCCTTGCAGGTAAAGAGTAACAAAGACAGTAACTAATTTATTTAGCAAGAATGATCTTATTTACACCCCGGCTGTGACTGACACCACAATGTACATGTATTTAACCTTCAATACTAAGAAAGTTCTTTAAATTTAGAAACAAATGTTGTATGCCTTTAATGAAAATATAATTTCTTCAGGGGAAAAAGAAATGTTTCCAATATAGTGCAGCTCTGGTGAGAAACTAAATAATGAACCCTGGATGCTGATCTGTCGTGGGATTTGTACAAATGTCAACATGAAATTATAACCTCCTCTTGTCGACATACAGTAATTACTCTTTAAGTTTGAGGTAAAAATCCTTCCTCAAATCTTTGTCTAGTATTCTTCTCCCTGAGCTGACAGATGCCACTGTACACCTGCTCTGAGGCTGTTGTTCGTGATGTGTAGATGGCTCCCGCGTGGTTTTGGAAACTTGTAACGGCAGCGCCTGCAATTACGGCTTCAACCCTCCCAGGATCATCTGGTTACAGTGTGTGAATGTGAGCGCCCTGCTTTGCATAGAAACACAGCGCGCTTCAGATTTCTGCCGGAGATAAGTGTATTTAGTGATTGCAATGACAACTGTGTTCATATTCTGTGTAATGTGCATTCAGAATCTGAAACTGTTATCGCTTTGAATATGTTAATCAACCGCAATACAACTCAGTAATTTTCCCAATTAGCTTCAATTTTGCTCAGAACAATACCATTTGACAAGCCCCTTCATTTAAAAGAGAAGCGTGACAAAGCAGACGCCGCTCCCTTAATATTTAATTTGTTTGTTTTCAGACTTCAGTCACCTCTGGCTCCATATTTTCCTACTCCAATCATTTCCAGTTGATTCAGTGGTGTCTTTGAACCGCTGCGCTATCACCTTGTATTAATTAAACTTGGCTGTTTCTGAAATAGCAAAAAAAAGTTATTGCAGAGTATTAATATCAATGATTATGCTGATAAATCAAACAATTAGGTGCTTGGCAATAATTGGCAATGGTTTTTGCTGGTTTAAATGGGTTCCTCTGAGCCAATGAGAGATGGGGGGAGGCAAATCAAAGCATGAACTAATTAAAATGGAGCTTGCTAATACCAGTGTTGCTTTTATCCCCTTATTTTTCTATCCCCTCTGTTTCTGTGGCTCTGTTTTAATATTTCATCTAAAGTTCACTGCTTTCTGCTTCAATAGACAGCAAAATCACTGCTGGCAACAAGGATAGCAGTCACATTTGGCACAATGAGAGTTTTAGCCTCTTCGTCGTCTGACTCATCCCCTGCTTGTGTCAGTCTTGAAGGTGAAAGCCAAAGTCAAACCCTTTCTTTTGTTGTTCAGTGTATACAAACAGAAAAAAAAACTGTTTTCCTCTCATCATTTGTCAGAGCCAACAGGTATCAGTCTTGATACACAGACTCTGTAAGCAGCCAGTTCTCTGGAAGCTGTAGCGCACCACATCCTGACTCTAACCTTGAGTCTTGACGCTCACATTTGATTTGAGGGGAAATGCATCAACGCTTTTGAGAATGTGACACCTGTAGATTATTCAATGCAGGTTTTTTTTTTTTTTTTTTACCTGAGATTCCCCCTGCAAAAAAGTGTATCTGAAAGTCTGGCAGTGGTGGCTGGCAGAAGCGATGTACCTTTGGGCACTTGTGTGATATCTCCCTGTTCCATAGGGACGGGTACTGTGTTATCACTATCAATTCTTACATGTATCCTGATCTGCTTTACATAAAAAAACCCTGCCATTTTGTCTGATCGTTTTCTTGGTTTCTTGCTTTTTTGTGGTCTGTTTTGCCCTAAATCCAAAAAGGATTCTTAGCTGGTTGTAAAGACTGTAGTTGAAATGTTATTGTCAACTACCACAAGAAGCTCAGTCAAAAACAGCATGATCATAGATTAAATCTGAAAATCTGCTGTTGTGAGTTGGACTGATTTGTCTTTACTTTACACTGGTATAGTAGCTGTCTTTGATCATCGAGAACACATTGTTTCGAGCTCTTTGCACTCAGGGGCACAGCAGCCTTATGCTCCAGTGGACTTCTACCCCAACTAATGGACTAATGGACACAATCACTGGCACAGCCTGCAATTTCTATTACATGTAGCTTTCGCTTGGAGCCAGGTAATGGCTAATGGTCTGAACTTTGAACAAGTTAAGCAGCAGATAGAACAAAGCTATACACAGCTTTGCCAGTAAAAAGCACATACTTTTATTATTAACCACATTACTTGTAGTTGGGCACATCAAGTCATCACTGCTCTATTTTTGGTCGATATGGTTCCAGATTTAGTGTAAAGGTTTTAAACAAAACAGAAACATGTTAAGGTCATATGATGATATATGTTAACGTGAAAATTCTAACTGACTCAATCTACGTAAAGTGTTCGATGATAAACCTGGAGAAACCCACGATTATTTTTGACTGGCTGTTGCTACTTCATCAAAAACGCTTTGTAAGACTTGCATGTGCCTCAAAGTTAATATACAAGTTTTCATTTCAAATGTGTTAAAGGGTTTGGGAGAGCCACGATATACAAATACACAGATTTGTAGATTCCTTCATGCTTCTATAATAAGAACAAATACTACCACTGCATATAATACTTGATCCTACTTTCATGGTGGTTTGTCTTTTGTCTGTGTTCCTTCCCACAAGATTGTATCATCGTATCATAGTGTCTAGGGTTAGGGTCTCTTAACACTTCCCAACATCAGGTTTGTAAGAGACTCTTCTTGTACTTCTGATCACATGTGCAAAGTACATTTTGTCTATTTTCTCTCACATCACATTTTCAGTTTTTTGGAATGCACTTTGGTCCACGTTTGTTCTCTAAAAGTGCCTCCCTGCTGCTGCTTTTATCCTTTTTCCTTTTTCTATTGTCTCTGTCCTTTTATGACCCATGCTCTTCAGTTTTGAGATGAAAGCAAACCCAATATATTACGTTTTCTGTGCAATAGTTTCTTTGTTTGCAGGTCTGGTGAAATCACATCCTTGTTTAATGTTTTTACCTGGAAACGTATTTTGTGTTTACTATTTGGACTGAAGAACATTTTTTAATTTCATTATTTATGATTCAGGCTGTAGCTTGAAACTCCAAGATGCTTTGATCTTTCCTCTCTATTTTAACAAGGAGCTTTATGAGCTACATGACTAAATGTGGGGCTAATGTGGTTACATTAATTTAATCATCATTTAAGATGAACATATCCAAAATCAGCTGTCTGTTTTGTTTATCATAAAAACAAATACAAAACAGAGACAAAATCAGATGACTTTATCATTTTCTGATTAGTACACTCTTACAGGCTAAAATCAGAACAAACAATAAACAGAATATAAATGTACTCAAACCCCATTTACCTGGGTGCAAAGAGCAAACACTATTTACTGTATGAATGATATAAGTATTGCACAACTACAGACCTACCAAGACAGGGCTGTGTTCCCGAACAGCTTGCACATGGACAACACTAATCATAGATTCTAACAACATGGGGACATGTTTAGACAATTGTTGGTCAAGAACTTGAACACACATCCTCATTCAAACTAGAAGTAGAAGAAAATACTGGTCCTCTCTTTGAACTCTGTTGGCCCATCCCGGCAGCAGCCAGGGGTTCTTCTGTGTGAGTGGAGCTCAGTCGAAGAGCAGGGGCCTTTCCATTCGTTTCCTGGCACAATTAAGAGCCAGCCAGCGGGGCACTGCTGTATTCGTCAGATGGGAATCATTCACCCACTGTGCTCCTACTGTGCTCTCCAAGCCACTCTAATGGACTCACCTGGACCAACCAAAGGACTGGGCAAAACTGGGCCATTCTCCACTCCAGTAGTCTGTGAATTGCATTGTGACTCAATGTACAGAAATAGCCAGTGTTCTTCGCTGTTTCTTTCTTTCTCACTTTCACCAAGATTTCTATATCCCTTGAGACCCTGCTTCTCTCTGTAATCCGAAACAGGTGGAAATGATGTATCGCTGGTGGTGCCAGCTGTGTTGATAATGACAAAGTACACTTGACGTTACACTTGGGGCGGAATGGGTCTCTGAAATCTTTTTATATACAGTGCCTAGCGGAAGTGACAATACAGCTTGAACTTTTGCACATTTTATCATGTTACAACCACAGACAACAACATTTTATCAAGGATTTTTTAGTGAAAAACCACAACAAAGTAACTAGAAAAAATTAGACAAACTATGGTCTTACAACGTTTATTTGCATGAGAAAATCAAACACTAGCTCCCAACTCTTCTGTAGGTGTAAAATGGTGGGGATCAATAGAAATCTAAGCCCCTGACTTGTAAATAACTTTATAATTTGCTGTCTCATTAGCAACGGCCCTGTTTATGTCCAACTTGTCTTCATTTTCAGCCTTCTGTTGCTTGTGTCGCTCCCAGATGGTGCCGATGGTAGACATGCCACATAAAATGCCATTTAGTGTTGATTCAGTAGCACATACACTGTCCCTCTTAGTGGGCGCCATGGCACACGCTGATGAGAGGTATCGAGCTGGGGAAAGGAGGGCTCTTCGTCATGGAGAATAAAACTAACTATCAAGGGCCAAATCAATGTGGGCAGGTAAGACTAACACTGCTATTAAAAGCTTGTTCACACGATGTGGTTGGCAATGGATGTCAAATGATAAATGGATTTCGATCCTTGTTTTCCATACAAACAACTATTGATGATAATAGTGCCTGTTGTCGTAAACATCATATTTATTCTACTCTGAGCAGAAATGTCATTGTGAAGTGGTTTGTTTGACAAGCACTCAAACTATTTGATTGATTGAAATACATAAAGGCATATATTTGTATGGGCCAGGGCATTGTTACCTTTTGATTCCATTGAATGTCTTTTACATTGATCAGGTTTATTTAACAATCAGTTAATTTGGCTCTTATATATATATATATATATATATATATATATATATATATATATATATATATATATATATATATATATATATATATATATATATATATATATATATATAAAGATAATAACAGTTTTTATTTTTTGATCAAAAGTGAAATTCTGCTCTTAATGACTAAAAGTATTTTTCTTATAAAAACAATAAGTGTTACGTGTACATTTTGACCTCTATTTTAACTGTGATCATCGTGCACTATGCGGGACATCAGAACACTATTGAATCTCAACAGAATCTAATCTAATCACACGTTATACATTACAGAAGTTGTATTTGTATTATCAAATACAAATTCATGTTTTTCCTAAATGAAAAAAAAAAAAAAAGTGAAACATGCAAACAAAGAAGTGGATAAATATTAAGTTAGGCTGTATCAATGCAAAAAAATCACTCTTTGTGATAAATTATATTTTTTACTTGTTGCATTTGTATATAACCAAAATGAATAGGTTTAACCAAACTAAACGTGGAATGAAAGAAAAAATGGCTTTAACAAATGACAAATATGTATTTATAAGTTTACACAGAGTATAACTTTTTCAGTATTAGTCAGTGCAGAACTTCTGCCTGATGTGGATTAAAGCATTAATCCCTTCTTGACATTGAGAGCGTTTATAAAGGCCGATATTTTCACAACATTGTCACAATCTAACGCTTGACTGAAAAAACCGAAAGGTGAAGCACAAAAACTAGGAGGAGCGGAAATGATGAATCCACCATGTAGCGCTGCTGCAGTCCCCTCAATGAATGACCACAGTCTAAAATACTCCCATACAGATTGCAAAATGTTGGGTCTCATGGAGTACCTTGTTTGGATAAAAGCCAGCATTTAAAAGACACTTTCAGGATAGACACAAATGGTTTAGGTTAGGGGTGTTCTCGAGCCTCAAAGGGCCAAATGGCTGCAGGTTTGCATTCCAATCAAGCAGGAGCACCAGATTCCACACACTTTTTCTCAAGTGAATCTCGTCTGAACCTGAAGACTTGATGAAATGGATGGAGTCTGTTTTGCCCCTACAGTACTTGATTGGAATTTTAAAAAGCCAACCAAACCCTGGTTTGGGTTATAGTGGTTATACGTGTGTATATATATATATATATATATATATATATATATATATATATATATACATATCTATACATACAGTATATATACAGTATATATATATATATGTATATAGGGCTATACAGTAAGTACATTCAAATGAGACCATTATAGTGCATTGGAACAGTGGGGGACCCTCCTGAAGCCTGTCACCCAAAAACCTGCTTTAAATGGCTCTGAAAGCTCAGAGCAGCTGACAGGAAGTAAACGTGGCAAAGTAAAAATAGGAGTTTGTAAAGAGCTGCCTGAGCTGCTAACAGTAATGGGACCAATAAGAGCCCCTTTACAAGCATAGGGCCTGCAGAAAGCCTCACAGCAGCCACACTTCCATGCTAACATGCAACATAGGGCACCAAAAGATGTGTAATTCTGAGAAACAAATAGTCCTTTAAATGTCTGTTGTTGTTGATATGTAAACTCCTGTAAGATTTGATTCATCAAGAGATGTAACAGAAAAAGTATTTTGTTTGTGAGGTGTCAGTATAAAGACTATCTCAAATAATAAACTGCAAACACAGCTCAGAAAGGACAGAAACCCGTTAAAAGGTGAGGTCAAAATGTCAAGTGAACCATGTTTCTTTTGCAATAATATTTTTTCATCCAGGACTTCGCAAAGGAATTTTCATCGAGATAGAATTTCCGAGTGTTAAAGTTCAATTTGATCTTTTAAAAGTTTACACTTTACAGCAATTACCCTGTGAATGGCTGTGGGTGTGGAATCAGCCTGTTCCTGACTTTAAAGAGTCTTATTATATAATGCGTCTGCTACATATGTTCTGTGCATTGTTGTACATTGTGGGTTTCAAAAAGAACACATTTTGACCTTTACAAACTTTGTAACTATTCTTAAAATAAATTTCTATCATACATACATTTTTAAGTAGAAGCAAGTAAATACTCGGCAAATGTAATCACTAGGGCTGTCAAAATTATCGCGTTAACTCACGTTAATTACATTTTTCATTAACGCGTAAAAAAAAAATGTACGCATTAATGCACGTCCGAATGACCCGCCCATTTATCCATAATATCACTCAGAATGCTGCGTGTGAGATGGCATCAGAGCAGGTAGGCCCTCTGGGGATTCATGTTTTAAAAGAATACGCGTGTGACCGCGGGAAAGTTGTTTGCTGTGAACTGAAGTCCGCCTCCTCCGCGGCCGCTCTGACTGTGAGCCGCTCACAACAACACGGCTGTGAGCGGCCGTGAGTGAGTGGCGCCGCGGTAACATGGTCATATAAGACCAAACACGCCACAGAACTATTGTCTGCATGTTGTGTTCGTGTCTTTACAACCTGTGCGTAACCTGTGCGCGCAAATACAGCGCAGGAGTATCCCTGTCTCCTCCTGAAACTAAACTAAACTGAAACGCTGAATTAAAGCTGGGGAATGTAAATTTCCCCCTGTCATTAACAGCTCATGTTGGTTTTGCCCAAAAGCAAACAGATTTAAGTACATTTGGTATGAATGACAATGTGTCATTATATTTGATAATCTCATTTAACTTCAATTGGAGTGGATTTGAAATAGAATGTTAAAAATGCGATTAATCATGAGTTAACTCACCATTTCTGTGCGATTAATCAACTAAAAAATTGTAATCGTTTGACAGCCCTAGTAATCACATTACATCATGTTTATTTATTACATTTTATTTTCATTTAGAAAGATTTATTGTTTAGCAGATTGACCCCGGCAGTGCCACTTGCAGAGGGGAGATTATTACTGCTGAGAATGATCGCAGATGCCCTGGGGTCAAGCACTGGTGGTGGCTAGAAGCATGGTGCGAAGAGGGCGTAGGCGGAGCAGGAGCCAGGGCAGGAGCTTGAGCAGGAGCCAGAGCCGGAGCTCGAAGTAGGAAGTGGAAGTGGTGGTTTTTATAATGCCCGCTTTGCTGTTAGGAGGTTGGCAAGGGAGTTGGCCGAGCTGTGTCATTGGCTGAGGCTCAAGAGGCTGGCCCTGGATGGGGTGAGAACTAAGCTTCATTTCTGTGGCGCTCTTAAAGGATGATCCGTTAAGTTTTGTTTTTGCTTCACAAAAGAAAAAACAACCATTGATCCTGAACAGCATGAGAAAGTTGCCTGTCCATGTCCAAATACATACATTTCTGATAAAAGCCAGGCTTTTCCCTATACACTCAAATGCATCACTGTCCAATGACTCATTCCAATCCAATTAAAAGTTCGATTTTGGTTTCATCTGCCCAGAGAAAACCTTTCTTCCACATGTTTGGTTTGGGTTAGGGTTAGATTTTTATGGAATCTTTGAGCCATGGCTTTCTTCTTGCACTCTTCCATAAAGGCCAGATTTGTGCCAGTGCACGAATGATTGTGGGACTATGACAGATCTCCCACTCAGCTGTAGGTATCGGCAGTTCATTCCAGAGTGATCATGGGTCTCTTGGCTCGCATCTATGATCAGTCGTCTCCTGGTTTGAGATGAAAGTTGGGAGGGACGGCGGGTCTGGTAGATTTGCGTGGGTCTAATACTACTTCCATTTCACTATAATTGCTAGCACAGTGCCCCCCTTGTGTGTGTAAAGCTTGGGAATTTTTTGTATCCATTGTCCCCGGTTAATCTACTAGGCCGAGACCTTATGTGCAGACTCAATTAAAAATAGATAAATAAAAGGAGGCACCGGTCCCAAAAGTTAACTACCACTGGAAATTGACACCAAACCCTGAGATTGCTAAGTTATTAGCCACAACAAGTGGATAGTGACGCCCGCACAAAATTTGGAGGTCAACCACGCGAACGACCTAAGCTGCTCTCTCCGGTCGTTCCCAGACAATAACTTGGAGTTTGAAAATTCATGCAGTGTAGGGAAGATAGGCTAACGGAGTACGTTTATTGAGATAGGCACCACTATCTGTGCTACTTAATGAGTAACAAAAACATTTTTATCGTGAAACAAAGGTGAAGTATTAAAGTTTGAGACTAATTTACATTTTTAATGAATCCGACCTGGCTTTATTGAAAAAGAAAAAAATAAGGAAAATAAACATTTTTTTAGGTGACAAGAGCTCATTAGAGATATAGGGGACACAATCTGTGATAAGCCCGAAGTATAGACCACGTGGTAAACACTAAAGTTGGAAATGGATCCTTTTAGGAAAACTCTTTTAAAGCTCTGCAGGCTCTGAAAGTTGCAACAATAAGAAATAGCTCATGAGACAATTGGAATTGGACATGGAAAAATATAACAAAGTTAAAAGTACAGGCCTTCTGTGTTGTTATATGTTTGTGTGTGTTATATGTTTTGTGTATGTTATATGTTTGTGTGTCATGTCAAAGTACACCACGCTGACCTTAACAAACTCTGGACCAATGCTAACGTGGGGATCGGCCTGTGATGTGACTGTGATATGAGTGTGATGTGTGAAATAAGGAGTGAAATGAGGAATGCTGAACGGAATCATGGAATAACAAATGTGTCTGTAATGTTTTAATGTGATCATGGAATAATTCTTTTTGTCAACAGCATACGGTGTAAGTACTAGAGATTCAAAGATAACGACCTTTATTGAACAGGTGTAAAAGTGAGAGTACTCTGGGATGAGTACTCTGAGAAAAGTACTCTGCGGAAAGTACTCGGAGATGAAATACCTCGCTGAAGATATTGGGAGTCCCTCCCTCTGCTGTTTGCCCTGACAGTGATTCGGTCCAACCGCAGTGAGCGGTCATTGGGCGGAGGACAACTTTGGTTTGTAAACTCACATTTAGGGGAGTATAAAATTAGAAACATACATTTTGTTGTTCTGTATTTGGCTACAGCCTCCGCCCTGATGCCACACACCACCTGTCAATGCAGTTATGTTTTGCCCAATTGGGAAAAAGATTGACAAGCGAAAGTGGGCATTTTTTGTGTTCTAATATTTCTTTTTCAGATGAGAGATAAACTACCCCTGCTTCAGGGATGACAGTAGTATGGATCATGAGGAAATGAGCCTCTACCTTGGCACCAAAGCCCACAATATGAATTGAGGACGATCCGGGAGAAAAGCAACTGGAGATGAACGGAACAGTCGAGCAGAGGGCCTCTCGCCTTTCTGCGGCTCGTTGGCTGGGGTACAACACGGTGCTCTTTGAACTACGGTGAAGGAATGCACACAGCTGAACTCCTCCTCGCTGCTGCCCACGCCAGAGGAAGGGGAGGAACACTGCTGTATCGCCACAATAGAACAGAGATGCACTCCCAGGCCAGACCTGAAAGAGGTGCCTCTGACTAATCCTGACTTGATTTTTTTTATATACAGACGGAGCCGCGTCACGTGACAACACTGGGAAGAACCGAGTCGGCTATGCTGTGTGTTCTGATTTTGATACTATAGACTCTGGTAGTTTGCCCCACTACCACTCAGCACAAACCGCTGAGCTGGTCGCGCCCACCGGGGCTTGTGAGCTGGCAGCGGGCAAAACTGTTAACCTATTCTGTGATACGCGCTATGGTTTCTCTGTGGTGCACGACTGGAAAGCACTGTGGAAACACCGCAATTTTATGAAATCTGATGGTAAACCAATTCTTAATTCCACACAGGTTGAACGTCTGCTGAAAGCTGTAATGTTGCCCTTAGAGATCGCTGTATGCAAATGCCAGGCCCACACTAATGCCACTGATCCCATCTCTGCAGGGAATCGGCGCGCGGACAAGGCAGCGGCATACGCACCTCTACACACACACACACACACACTACCTCACTCAAGATGTTGATATTTTCTACTCCAGCAGAGACGCTGCTGTGGGAGGGGAATGGGGCTCAACGACGGCATGGTGTGTGTGGCTGGGACCAGACAGCAAACCGTGCCTACCACGGCATTTCTTCAGACAGTTTGCAATTTTAGCACATGGTCGAGACCATGCCTCAAAAGGAGGGATGATGTGTGATTTAATCACACAAAATTGGTATACAAAGGGGTTTACGGCATTTGCACAGAGATTCAGCCAAACATGCGCTATATGCCCCGCGCACAACCCAGGTAAGTCCCAAAAGTATCCAACAGGCTGCTCATCCTCCGCCCCTGCGCCCATTTCAACATGTCCAAAGGGACTTTGTTGAACTCACACCATGCCAAGGTAAGTAATACTGTCTTGTTCTGGCGGATCTCTGGTCCAAATGGACTGAAGTATTTGCAGGCATACACGCCACAAGCAACGCGGTGGTGAAAGCTCTGCTCACAAAAATTGTGCCCCGAGAAAAAATCTCTAGTGACACTGGCAGTCACTTTGTAGCAAAAGTCATTGAGGAAGTGGGTGAATTTCTGGGCATTGATCCCCCTGGCCCGGAGGCGCGTGCGAGCGAGAGAATGGCACTCAAAGCTCTGCCGCTAGCCCTCATGTACATGCGCATGAGAGTCCCATTCGAAATCCTCTGTGCCAGACCACCCAACTTGGGCGAGGGACCCCCGAACAGAGATCTGCCAAGCACCTCTTTGTGTGATGACGACATGCTGTCCTATTGTAAGGAAATTAATGCACTTTTGTCCTCTATTTCTGCCCAGGTCAGGAGCGCCCTGCCACAGGCTGCGCAGGCGACTGGGTCCTGGTGAAGGAAACGAGACAAAAGCACTGGCGGTCCAAGCGCTGGCTCGGCCCATTCCTCGCCCTCCTGGTGACGGACACTGCCGTTAAGGTCGCGGAGAGGACAACTTGGATCCACGCCAACCACTGTCGTGCGGTGCTGCCACTGAGGGCCATAGACGAGGACACCGAGGGCGCGGACGGACCAGGCCCATCCGCGGCTCCCTACGATGAAGAAGTCGGCCGGCGTGCGGCCACCGTCGGTGAAGCAGGCCAACAACAACACCCAGAGAATCCCAGCGTTCCCGAGGCGACCCCCCTTTTGCCCAACTCCCCAGCCCCCGGATCCCAAGGCTTGGGAGCCATGAAGGCCCTGAGCGCTCTGCTCAGCTGCAGCAAGTATGCAGAGCTGCTGCCCATTCCAAAGATTTCTCCAGAGCTTGTTCCCTCTGGCCATAATGCAGATTTGAGCTCTGCTGGAGTGCCCCCCTGGTGTCTCGTCTCCCGTGTGTCCGGAGGAGGTGGAGATGAGGGCTGCTCTACAGTTCCTGATGAGGCACATGGTGAAGCGTGCTGTCATGAGGTCTCCCATCAAATGAGCTTTGGGCCTGGCCGATCTGGAGCGTGCTCAAGCCATGGTCTCCACACCCCAAACCCCGAGCACTCTGCCCAACCGAGTGCTGAGGCCAAGGCTTCAACGCAATTAGAGTCTTGCCGCTCCAAGACCAAACATCGCCATGACCACTAACGCTCCACACACGCTCATAGGGAGCGGTGCCACTGACTGCGAGACGGCACTGCTCGTGAGTATTCCCGCGGAAAAGACTACCGAACGTAGACCGGCATGGGCCCTTGGACTGTTATGCTGGCCACACTGACACTACTTTCCGTGCTGACCGTGTTTATTATGTTAATATTGCCTTCTCTTATCGCTGTCCGGATCCATTGTGTTATTATAATGTGCTCTTTCTTTTATTGACAAGCATGTGTCTTTTCTTGTCCACTTTGGACAGCAATAATTTAAGTGCTTCAAGCTTGAAGGTGGTGTGATTACGATGCCTCTGGTATTTAACTGATTAATGCAAAAATGGTTTTGAATTATCAAAAGAGGGGAGTGTGGTGACAGTTTTTGGAGTAATTACATTAAAACCAGCCGCAGCAAATACACGGACGTCAAAGGCCTTTTATCAATGCAGACGACCTTCTGACGCCATGCTGAGCTTTGTGAAGGTCCCTGCTGTCTGTCACACCCTTGTGTCTTTCCGTCTTGCATCTGTATGACCTGCATTTCCACCATTGTCTGTCTGTTCACACCCCATGCCACTGCCACCACAGGGGATAGCGCCGGCGCTTCCTGTGCGCCTCCTCACCGGTGGCCCCCTCCGCTCCGTTGTGGGCGTGACTATCTTTGGTGTGTGTCTTGTATACAGGAAGCTCGGGGCTCTGGCCCCCAGAGCTGGGACATGCTGCTTTTGGAGTGTATGTGCTGGCTCTCCGCACTGTGCGTTAACAATAAACTTACGCTTTTGATCAGACAAAGGACCTTTGAGTTTTCTCCTTCATGGGGTATATAATTCTATAACAGTACTTACAGTGGTACTTCTAGGTACTTCTAGGTACTTACAGTGGTACTTCTAGTGGTACTTCTAGGTACTTATTGTGGTACTTACAGTGGTACTTCTAGGTACTTACAGTGGTACTTAGAGGTACTTATTGTGGTACTTACAGTGGTACTTCTAGGTACTTATTGTGATAATTCTAGATACAGCTGTAACTTAGTAATTCAAGGACACTACAGTATTATTCCTATGTAGTAAATGTGGTACTTCTACATACATACATACAGAGGTCATTTGTAGGATTGTTTGACTATAAAACATAAAACAACATTATGTAAAACAAACGTCTTTATTAATATGGAATAAGTAGCACAGAAAGAACAGTATAAATACATGTAATGCATATTTCAAAACAAGTTTCAAGGACAAGGGAAACACTGCAAGAACTAGGTACCCAACCCAAGTAACAAGAATTACACATTACCAGGTACTTACCAGCCAAGTACCAGGTACTTACCAGCAAGTACCAGGTACTTAACAGCAAGTACCAGGTACTTAACAGCAAGTACCAGGTACTTACCATAGGGACTGGCCCATAATAAGACAAAGGACTTTAACATAAGTACCAGTGATAACACCAGTAATTATACAGTAAGTACCAGGTACTTACCATAGGGACTGGCCCATAATAAGACAAAGGACTTTAACATAAGTACCAGTGATAACACCAGTAATTATATAGTAAGTACCAGGTACTTACCATAGGGACTGGCCCATAATAAGACAAAGGACTTTAACATAAGTACCAGTGATAACACCAGTAATTATATAGTAAGTACCAGGTACTTACCATAGGAACTGGCCCATAATAAGACAAAGGACTTACCCATAAGTACTAGTGATACCAGTAATTATATAGTATACCATGTACTTACCAGCAAGTACCATGTACTTACCAGCAAGTACCAGGTACTTACCATAGGGACTGGCCCATAATAAGACAAAGGACTTTAACATAAGTACCAGTGATAACACCAGTAATTATACAGTAAGTACCAGGTACTTACCATAGGGACTGGCCCATAATAAGACAAAGGACTTTAACATAAGTACCAGTGATAACACCAGTAATTATATAGTAAGTACCAGGTACTTACCATAGGAACTGGCCCATAATAAGACAAAGGACTTACCCATAAGTACTAGTGATACCAGTAATTATATAGTATACCATGTACTTACCAGCAAGTACCATGTACTTACCAGCAAGTACCAGGTACTTACCATAGGGACTGGCCCATAATAAGACAAAGGACTTTAACATAAGTACCAGTGATAACACCAGTAATTATACAGTAAGTACCAGGTACTTACCATAGGGACTGGCCCATAATAAGACAAAGGACTTTAACATAAGTACCAGTGATAACACCAGTAATTATATAGTAAGTACCAGGTACTTACCATAGGAACTGGCCCATAATAAGACAAAGGACTTACCCATAAGTACTAGTGATACCAGTAATTATATAGTATACCATGTACTTACCAGCAAGTACCTGGTACTTGCTGGTAAGTACCTGGTACTTGCTGTTAAGTACCTGGTACTTGCTGGTAAGTACCTGGTACTTGCTGGTAAGTACCTGGTACTTGCTGGTAAGTACCTGGTACTTGCTGGTAAGTACATGGTATACTATATAATTACTGGTATCACTAGTACAGGGGTGCTCACACTTTTTCAGCATGCGAGCTACTTATAAAAGGATCAAGTCAAAATGATCTACCTACTACAAAAATGCAAATCATATATTTATTTCAAAAAATATTCGTTATACCTACAATGTATGTTTATGTACATGCAAAACCGCATGAGCCAATTTAGCACAACACAACACAATTACCTATGTACATTTTTTGTCATTACCCGAGTTTACTCTGATGACTTGCACTGAATTGAATCGGCCAGGGATGCATAGTCCGGAAAATTGGTGGTAACTCGCTGACAAGTTTGTCGTGGTTTAGCTTTCCTGCACTGAGCGCGGTTGTTTGCGCATGTGCAGTCACCTAAGTGTCAGTAAAACATTACTGAGTAAAACACAGATGTAATTTTACTGTGGTGCCATGTCCATGTGCCATGCCTGGTTTTTTTTAAATCCAAATATTTCCCCTCCTCAGTTTATAAAATAATTTGCATCCACACATCTGCGTTATCAATCACATTCGTAACATTCCAAACATGTGCGTCTCTTACGTCCTGTCCTGCGTTGGGGAAAAACACAGAAGTGGGCGGAGCTTTGATGCAGATGCCGGTAACGGCACTTTTACAGTCATAGAAGACTAAAGACGTATGTTTACAAGCACTGACCCCGTCCTCAGCCCTGATTTAGTCCTGGTTTAGTCCTGGTTTAGTCCTGGTTTAGTCCTGGTTTGGTTGTTTTCGAGCGTGAGTCCCCGCGATCACTTTGCTGCTCTCTGATGTGGAGCGAGGATGTTTGCTGCTGCGAGCATCTCACAGCGGACAATTTTTAAGGTCGTATGATCCATGCTTCAGTGATCAGAAGAATTTAAGGGGGTACTGTGGCGTGCGAGAACGCAAAACTCCGGTTATCTCTGTCTACACACAAATGCATTAACGGAGTTTTCAAAAATCTCCACTTTGCCCGGAGTTTTTTGTATATATTCGTTTAGAATGTGTAATTTTTTCATTTATTTAATGCGATCTACCAATACTACCTTTGCGATCGACTGGTAGATCGCGATCGACGTATTGAGCACCCCTGCACTAGTACTTATGGGTAAGTCCTTTGTCTTATTATGGGCCAGTTTCTATGGTAAGTACCTGGTACTTACTATATAATTACTGGTGTTATCACTGGTACTTATGTTAAAGTCCTTTGTCTTATTATGGGCCAGTCCCTATGGTAAGTACCTGGTACTTACTGTATAATTACTGGTGTTATCACTGGTACTTATGTTAAAGTCCTTTGTCTTATTATGGGCCAGTCCCTATGGTAAGTACCTGGTACTTGCTGGTAAGTACATGGTACTTGCTGGTAAGTACATGGTATACTATATAATTACTGGTATCACTAGTACTTATGGGTAAGTCCTTTGTCTTATTATGGGCCAGTTCCTATGGTAAGTACCTGGTACTTACTATATATAAGTACTGGTGTTATCACTGGTACTTATGTTAAAGTCCTTTGTCTTATTATGGGCCAGTCCCTATGGTAAGTACCTGGTACTTACTGTATAATTACTGGTGTTATCACTGGTACTTATGTTAAAGTCCTTTGTCTTATTATGGGCCAGTCCCTATGGTAAGTACCTGGTACTTGCTGTTAAGTACCTGGTACTTGCTGTTAAGTACCTGGTACTTGCTGGTAAGTACCTGGTACTTGCTGGTAAGTACCTGGTACTTGGCTGGTAAGTACCTGGTAATGTGTAATTCTTGTTACTTGGGTTGGGTACCTAGTTCTTGCAGTGTTTCCCTTGTCCTTGAAACTTGTTTTGAAATATGCATTAAATGTATTTATACTGTCCTTTCTGTGCTACTTATTCCATATTAATAAAGACGTTTGTTTTACATAATGTTGTTTTATGTTTTATAGTCAAACAATCCTACAAATGACCTCTGTATGTATGTATGTAGAAGTACCACATTTACTAGATAGGAATAATACTGTAGTGTCCTTGAATTACTAAGTTACAGCTGTATCTAGAATTATCACAATAAGTACCTAGAAGTACCACTGTAAGTACCACAATAAGTACCTCTAAGTACCACTGTAAGTACCTAGAAGTACCACTGTAAGTACCACAATAAGTACCTAGAAGTACCACTAGAAGTACCACTGTAAGTACCTAGAAGTACCTAGAAGTACCACTGTAAGTACCACTGTAAGTACCACTGTAAGTACCACTGTAAGTACCACCGTAAGTACCACCGTAAGTACCACCGTAAGTACCCCTGTAAGTACCACCGTAAGTACCACCGTAAGTACCACCGTAAGTACCACCGTAAGTACCACCGTAAGTACCACCGTAAGTACCACCGTAAGTACCACTGTAAGTACCTAGAAGTACCACTGTAAGTACCTAGAAGTACCACTGTAAGTACCACTGTAAGTACCACTGTAAGTACCACCGTAAGTACCACCGTAAGTACCACCGTAAGTACCCCTGTAAGTACCACCGTAAGTACCACCGTAAGTACCACCGTAAGTACCACCGTAAGTACCACCGTAAGTACCTAGAAGTACCACTGTAAGTACCTAGAAGTACCACTGTAAGTACCATGGACTTACCGGCCCGTAATGTAAAGTGTTACCGTTCTTAGAGTGATTGCTTCAAAGCCTTGATACAATTGAAGTCGTGGTCCTGACCCAAACCCAAACTGCTCAAGTGGTTGGCCTGTATTATGTAAGATGGACAGAGTAGCATAGGTAAAGAATCGATGAGGCAAGGAATACCAGAGTGAATAATTAGCAGAAGGAAGTCTTTATGTTGAACATAGTGGACACAGACATCAGGCTTGGACAGTGCAGGCGACCTGTTTCTCTATTCTTTTGCAGAAGCTCCTTGTACACTCTTTGCAAACACCAGGGAGAACTTAGGAGACTTATTTTTTTTTGCTTTTTTCATTTTTCACAGTCCATCCTATGCACATGTGTGATAATAATTTGGGTGTACATCATTCAACACTCAAAACTTGTCAAATTACAGCCATTTAGGTGATGTCACCTCATGTGAAACGCTTGGATCTGTGCTCTTCCGCCCGCACGATGACGTAGCATCACGCTTTGAGGTAAACAAGAGCTAACTGTACAGCAATCGCTGTTACAGTCGTTTCACACCTGAGAATTAAAATTTTCCAACTATGGCAACCTGTCACATAGAGCCCTTTGTCCTCGAAGAATCAGAACCTATATATTTAGTTCACAGTGACACACGGCGAGTTAGTTTCATTGTACTCACAGACCGAGGCTCCTGTTAGCATCTTTACTGTTGGGAATAACACCATGTTTCCAGATCGGCTTTTGAGTATGTCCCATTTCAAGGTAACCATAGTTCTGTGGCGTCACCGTCACTCGCAAAAAGAGATCTGCGAGTTTCGTTGCCAATTTCAGACTCGTGGATACAAGGCAGATCAAACAAAGTCGATCCCCATTCTCAACTCTGGGCATGTGTATGAAGGCCAAATAGCACTGTAATCATGTTCTAACCAGAGTTTAAACCTTTAATAATGTCCTTTTGGAGAAACCAGCACTTGTCTTTGTCAATATGTTGTAAGTAGATGTGCAGTAATGATAATAATATAGCATCTGGTGCAAAAATTGTACCTGTAATTCTAATACAATTCTGTCAGCTTCTATGGGAACAGTTAAAACAATACCTTAGTAAAATTTTACAGTAAAAAATATCATAGCAAATGAAACAACGTTATCATGAAAACCAAAAAGATAGGTTCATAAGACAGGTTTGTGAAGAAGCAAGCCCACTCACAGTAAAGACACATGTTTTAATGCATTTCTCTGTATAAACACAACCAAATAAAATAATCATTACATTCTTTTATTAGCCTTTCTTTTGGCTAAATAATCGATACAAATCACCCAATGCCCCTTCTACCACTGGGTAAATCATGCAAGTATATTAATAAAAACCATCTTCTTTGTCAGAGAATGATTTATTTCTTGTGGTCATCTTCCCCTCTGCCTTCCCCATCTCCAACAGAAGCTTGTCAATTATTTATTAATGTACCCAGTCTATAAAAATGCCCTAATTGTCAACGCTTTTCCCTCACGCTCGCTGCACCATAAGTAGTTCCTTCCGAGCTTCATCCTTTTACACTTTCCGCTTCATTTAATTGCACTATTTCTCCATGAATTACCAAGTACCTGTCTTGTCTCTGGATTCTCACCTGACCAGTCCATTTTCCCTTAACCCTTTGTTAGAACGAGCATCCACATAACCATTCAACCCTTTTCATTCAATTATAGCCAGTACTATTTTGACTAAAGTAATGAATATATAACACATCTTACAGACGACCCTTCTTTCAATTTTTGGCAATCTAAGAAAATGACCTTTATTTACAGTTTCTGGACTAATGGCTACTTTTATCAAGTTCTTTGAACACCTACATAATAATGCGGCCAAAGTCTGTACTTCCCTAGGATGCAGGAACAGGTTTGGACACCGCTCCAACAGCTGTTGATCTCCAGTACTATATATATATCGATGCTTTTTAATAACATGTATTTATATCAAGTTACAATGTAATCTAAATTCTATTTGAGGGTGGAGCCATCTAGTTCACATCCTTAAACTAGTTTTAGGGAATGGCAGGGATGGACGCGAAGATTTCAAAATGCTGCACAAATGAAGAACAGGAGAGATGGAAATATCTAGGCCAATGTTGAACTTGTGAGTAATTGCTTATTAAAGGCACTATCATGTATCATTATGTCAACAGTATAATGATATACTAACCTGAACATCAACACACGTTTAAATTGTGCAAAAACCTTTGTAAGAAGCAGCTGTCCGTCACAAAAATAGCTGCTCAATGATATATTATTACATATGTCAGTTGTGAATTCTAATATATATAATTGCCAATTACTTTCAATGCAGTGCCTCAGTTTCTCCCAACAGTTTTACGTGTGAAGAACAGTTATATAAGCCTTGGTGAGTGTGTATGTTTTATGGGGACAAAACATTCTTGAAGAATCCCTCCCACATGTCAACCTCGTCATGCCAGTTTAAACTTCTGTTCTGGCCAACGAATATATACAAAAAATAAATTAAAAACAGCAGATAATGTGTAAAAGAAAAACAAAGACTTTGGCAAAAAAAAGAAAAAGAAAAACAAAAGTCAATACTGGTTGGTGTGTGTCGAGTGGCACAACAAAGCTAGAGGCTGTGAAAGGATTATTATGTGCACAAAAGCGTGTATGGGGGTGGATGGGTGCTTGTGTCCGCTCTGTGTGGTGGAAAGAGGGAAATGATGCTGTTGATCTTGGACCAGGGGAGAGAAGGCAGCTTCAGGCAGTTTGCATGGAGAATCCGGGACACACACTGACATCAATGTAATTGGTGGAAACTAGCTCAGTTAGCGACTCCGTATCCGCTGTCTTACATTGCAGATTTCTTTGCTCTTCCCCATCTTACTTCATCAAAGTTTACTTGTTCTGTGTCTAATTGCCTTCTTGTCGTAAGAAAAAAAACAACACTCTGATACTCTTCAGACGAGCCAGTCTACAACCCGCATGACAAGATATGTAGTAAAATTATTATAACTTTAATTTGACCTTGACCTACTCTGCTTGTAGAATTTCTGTTAGATCTAAAACACTGATTTAGCTGTAATGCTTTCGTGCTGTATATAGATAGGGAATAGGGAAGTGGTCAGGGACAAAGTTGTTCTGGCTCCAATCAACTTACATTGAAACGTAGCACACACTTACCATTTTGGGCTTTATGTATACGTGGTTCGGGGCTGAACCACTCTATGATCTTGGTTATATTGATATATCTTTGTAACTCCAGATATAAGGCATAAGGACTGACCAATCAGATGCCTTCATTCACAGGCAGGGCTGGACTGGCCATCGGGCGTACCGGGCAATGCCAGAAGGGCCGATGCCCATATTTGGGCCGGTCTGTTTGCCTCATACAAAAAAGATGTTTGTGAAAAGTGTAAATCCGTTGAGAACTGTTTGAGGGGAGCGCGCGTGTCCGCGGGGCACCTGCTGTATGTACTGGAACGGGATTCCACCACCTCAGCGGCCGCAGTGTTCCCGCATCCAGCGGCTCTGAGCTGGACGCGGGAACCACTCACCGGGAACCGCTCACAACACAACACGGTGAGCGCGTAGCCGCAACGTGACCATATACCCAAGACCATAAACGTGCACAGGACCATGCGTGTCTTTGCGTAATTTGTGCACCCAATAAATACACCGCTGCAGGAAACAGTCCGCGTCTCCCCTCTCCTCTCTAAGTGCGACTAAATTAAAGCTCGGGTGCCTAAATTTTCCATTGCATTAAAAGTTCATGTTTGAGCCCAAAAGTAAAATGTTGTGAAAAAATTAAACAGATTTAGAGCCAGCCAATGGCTGACATTATGCATTTCAGACTTTTTTGACCAATTCTCATCCCTGTAACAAACAACAGTGTTGTCTGCGTCCACCTCCCTCACTCTGAGACATGTTTATTACTCTCTTGTAATGTAGACTATTGCACTTTATTTTTTTGTTGAAACTGTAGACATCCTGATCCTCTACAGCAGGGGTGTCAAACTCATTTTGGTCCGGGGGCCACATACAACCTAATCTGATCTCAAGTGGGCCGGACCAGGAGATGCTCTACAAAAATATCCAAAAACGGTACAAAGTCCAACTTTTTGTGCACATAAACACATTTATTTAAAACTTCCTTTAAAACCCTATCCTTTAATACTCAGTTTTTTGTTACAAACTTAAATGTAACAGTGAGTTTTCCATAGTGCAAATAATGTAATGTATTTACAATATTACATAGAAAATGGTATTTCACAATATGTATATTAATATTTGTATGTTAGCTTTGTTTTAAGGCTCAATACAGAGAAAACTTGCTCACAAATGTAAAGTAGGTAGACAGAAAAAAGCACTTTAACACAGCACCTCAGCTTAACCATCTTCAGTGTGGTAAGGTCCATGGTTATGTTATTATCACAGAGAAAGCATCAAACTGAACATGATTCACTTGAAATGAATAAAACAACTTCCATAACGTGATCCATTCTTAACGACTGCAGCAGTGTCTCTGTGTAAAATACAGTCAAATGTCCAAAAATCATCACCTCCATTTGCAGCTTTGTCACTACACCTGTTTTTACCATCGGTACCCGTCCACACTGTCCAACACACCAGCAACAACAGCAGAACCAGCAGCAGCAGCGCTCAAAACTCCTCTGATAGTTTCAGTAACACCACAAATGAATATGTGACATCAGTAACATCAGTCTCTTATCAATGGCAACATGTTGGTAAAAGCGAGTGGTTTCTCAGACCATGTCTGCAGCCTGTGAGAGTTTTAACAAACTCTCTCTCACTGTGCGGCTGCGATGCTAATGCTAATGTTGTTAGCACAGGTAGCTTCCCTTTACAGCAGCAGAACTAACCTCTCGCTCTGGGCACAAACAGACTGCTGTGTCTTCAGGGCCAGACAGGTTTATCTTCTGTTTTCTCAATTCTCCGCTCAAAGTGCCGTATTTTTCGCCGAGTCTTGTAGTTTAAGATGTTATTCCTCCAGCACCGCTCAAGGTGGAGCCACTACAGACGCACTGGACTCACCCCTGAGCGGCGCTGCGGCGTCGCGGAGCCTCGCGTCGCGGAGCGGCTTTTTAAAATGTATTATTATTATATTTTTACATAAATGAGCCGCGGGCCGTGTCAAATCTCTTGGCGGGCCGGTTCCGGCCCGCGGGCCGTATGAATGACACCCCTGCTCTACAGTATGCTTCCACATACTGTATAAACCAGGGGTCGGCAACCTTTAGTGCTCCTCCAGTGGCTCCTGGAGCCTTTTCAAAAATGTCTGAAAATGGAGTGGGAGGGCTATATTTTATTCCTAGTTTGAATGTGGTTTCTGTGGTAGGAAAAACATTCCTAACGTATTTCAATGCTGTAAAAATGTGTATAAGTAATATTCAATTTCAACATTTCTGTCAACGTAGTGAGTCATATCCTGTGGCGCGGCCCCGCGGCAGACGGCCGCTGCTGTAAACAAACCGGCGTGTGCGCACGGATCCCAAAGATAAAAAGAGAAAGAGTCGATAATAAGACTGGACTAAGAACAAGACTGAACATTTGCTTTCAGTCAATGAGGAAGGACTGCTTCATGTTTGCGATGTAATAGGAAGTTTTGTTGCAACACGAGGAACAATGAAGCACTAAATACCGTTCACAGGGATTACGTGAAGGATTCTTTCATACAAAATCCGGAGCACCTTTTTCAGACTTCAAAAACCTCCACAAAGACTGAGCTCCAGCAAACCTCAGCCTGTGACGTGATCGATATGAGTGGACAGTGCAGGTGTGTGACCTTTGAGCCAAAAAGCAGATTTATTTACTGTATTTCTACAGTTGCATGAAGGCAAAAAATGGAAAAAAAAAAAAAAAAAAATGGCATGGAAGTCAAAGTTAAAGCAGAGTCATTCTCTCCAGGACACGCTGCAGTGAAAACACACATTTGACAATCATGAATGCTAATCATGTATTTGTAGCCTTTACTTGGTCATTTAGATAATAGGCTAATGTAGCTAATGTAGCTACATTGTGTAACCTTCATATAAGCTTTATACAAGGCTGTTATTTTTTTGCGGCTCCAGACAGATGTTTTTAGTATTTTTTGTCAAATATGGCTCTTTGAACCTTTTGAGTTGCCGATCCCTGGTATAAACAAACTGTAAAAAACGTGACAAAAACATGCCTGGGCCGGTAAGAAGGAAAAAATGCCCGGGCCGTTTTTTTGTCCCAGTCCAGCCCTGTTCACAGGGGAAATTCCAGCTTGCCTTAGCAACCATTTTAGCAAAACATCTGCCCCTGTTACGGCACGAAAAGGCTGCTGTCGGAACTAATGCCCTTATAAGGAAATTGGCACCTGTTAGCTTATAATCAAAACGGCTACTTCAGCAAAATCAATATCCAGGGATTTAAGATCAATCTCTTAATATTTAACTCAGCACTTGGACATTTAGAGAGTGTGTGGCTCTTATGTGCACAGAAGGGCAAGAAATAAAGTAGTATTTATGTGGAAAAGCTTGAAATGTATCTGGGTTTGTAGTGAAAGAGCAAGTCAGCAGCACCCTCTTGACTCACTAACTGTGGGCAATCAGACAGCTTCATTTCTCACTGGGAAAGGTGTTAAGCTCCTTCACTCCCATCCCGTCACTCATGATAAATAGTTGTGAACTGAGCCGAAGCGCTGGACTCCAAACATTTCCACATCCTCTACAACTTTCTGTGCCGGCAATCTGTGAAAACTCCGCCATATTGGACACGGGTTCGTGGAGCAGAGGTGGCGAGGGTTAATCCCTGCACTAAAGTGGACACGCTGCCATCTACATTCAATTACCCCTGAATAACACAACCGTTCAAGCTCTCCTGTCAGCGACGACACTATTTAATCTTAATTTTGTGCAAAGAGCGTGTCCTCTGCTCTCAAAGATTCCTAAATGTATTTCCTCATGTTTCATAAACAGTTGACGCTTTCTGGATCCATGCAGATTGATGGAAAAGGACAGCTTGTTAATATCTGAAGCAGCAAAACTCACGCTGTGGAGAGAGTTGCAGCGTTTTGGATGTTGCTCTCCTGCGGGTGTTCACAAACATATGAGGATTAAATTGAATGTGCCTCTTTACTTGAGTGTGTGCGTATACATTTGCACTTGTCTGCTAGTTCTTTTAAAACAAATACACACAACAGAAGAGAGTGTTTGAGAGCTGTTTCTCTCAGGAAAAGTGATAGGCCCTTGTGGAAGCTGGAACAAGCCCAGAGTTATAAATACTCTGAAGGAAATATATCCCCATATACAGCACCAATACAGAGGCAAGTAAAACAGTTCACCGCTTACATTTATTGCCAAACGTCTGTCCTGTTGTTTATGACGCCCAGAAGCTCAAGAAGTTCTTTGAAGCTATGAGAAAACTAAATTGGCCTATATGTGGCAATTCATATCTGACCAAATGATGAATGTCTTTATTAACATTGTGTAAGACAGCATTTAAAGTCATGATAGCTGTTATAGATTCATTCATGAGCTATTTCTGAATGTGCATGCGCCACTTTTTTGTAATTCCCTACTTCACATTCATACGATTCCATACATCAGGCTGAAAGCTGCCCACTATATACTCACAGGCCCCACTGTTGGCCACTCAGCAGCTTCATAGCAGCATTAGTCATTCCAATCTCCAATGGGTTTTCATCCACCATGGCCATCTCCATTTCAAAAACCATCTAGTTCACATTCAAAACTTGTGAGGTGGTCATACATCAAGTAGTGGCAAAGGCTCATTGGGCCACTCGTGTACTGCTGTATCCCAGCGTTGCGAAGCATCACAACGGCCGTGCAGTTAATAGGAAAAGCCGCTCTCTATTCGGGGGCATGATTAAAATGTGGTGTGCTGTGTTTTGGTGATAAAGACTTGGGTGAGATGAAGAGATAGGGAAAGCAATGGCCTGCGGTTCCGGCATGCTGGGATCCAATCCAGAGCCCAGAGGGAGTCTTCAGTCCACGCAGGTGCCTCTGTGCTCAAATTGAGACTCAAAGACACCATTAGTTATCGTATGGGTGACAATAGAAATCTTAGTCAAAGGGAAGATGAATGCATATGTTTGAGCTTCATTTGGAAATAAGAATATTTAACTAACCCATAGAATTTGAATACATATTTTAAATTCAGGTAACGAAGCTTGAGCTGAATTCTTTCCATGTCTTCTATTTTATTGAAAAGTAAATTTTTGAAAAACTGGACTCATTGTAATTCTGTGCAGATGCTCATGAGGTTCAATTTGTCGGTGTCCTTTAATGCCATGGCCTTTGTGTCAAAAGTCTGTGTCAGTGGAAAGTTAGTGCAATAGTACTCCAGTAAAATCATAGAACTTTTTTCTTTACGCCTGAAAATTCATACAGAGACTGGGCTAACCTGACTGCAGGCTTATGAGATGCAACATTGACTTGAGGTGCACATTATTACGCATTAAGGTGCCTTATGTTTGAAAAAAATGATATAGATTTTTATAGACAATGCGTTGTTGGAGACTGGTATAGATTTAACCTATACCTATACAGGGACGACACTCTGAGCTGCAGAGTAGAACCGCCTGTGACACAAACGCAGAATTTCCCAGCACTGGGGGCATGAAAAAGGAAATCTTCGCTTTCCCCTCTGAGATCCCTGGCTGCCGCTCCTCCACACTCTCGCACACGACTAATGAATATTTATACTGTTCACACTGCCTGATCGCAGCTCTGCCATTTCACTGAGCTGGTGATACTCTAAATGCATATGTGAGAACAAAGACCAAGTGACATTGAGTCGCTAATGGGGTAATGAGTGTACTTTTGAGTTTTTAGGGGGCTTTTCTGACACTTGGAGCAGCCTGGAGGGTGGGTTCTGGCATGCTCACCTGGCCTTTCTTCTAACCTTGAGGGGGGGCTTAAGCTCGCCTTTTTTACCATGCCTCATATCACCTCGAGCTGAGCTTTACCCCTGGATAAAGCAGCTATCCTTCCCTCCACCACCCCCTTCGGCTCCCCTATGGCCAGCTAGGCTCCACGCAGGGTCCAAGGGCAGCGCGCTTAAGGGACCCAATCAGGAAAAGGCAGAGGTGTCTCCCGTGGGTGCACAGTGGAAAGTGAGCTGGAGCCAGAGGGGCGTATGGCTGCTTCACCGCAGGAGCTGGGACACACACACGCATCTTCCTCCTCTTCAAGCACCTAGCAATCAGCAGCACACCTCAGCCACTATTGTCAATATAAACCCGGCTTCTTTTTTCACTGCAAGTTTGTTCATGGGCACTGAGCTGAGCACAAGAGTGTGTAATTATCGGCGCCAGAATGAGCAGTCTGATTGCACCATAATGTTTGGGTGGCAATAGTTGGAGCAATATGGAACAACAGGAGGTGAACCTTGTTCCCATCCCTGAGAAACGAGACACAAAATGTAGGTCTTGTATGCCGCTGTATCACATTTGGTATTCAACCGCTAGACTCTCTCATTTACTGGTTCACAACTTTGTATTGTATGCTGATCATTGCTTAAAAATATGTTTAAGAAGAAACGATAGTCCGTTATTTGTCCCGCAGTGGGAAACGTTCAATGTCATCGTTGTGCACATTAAAGCAGAATAAAAGAAGGAAATAAGAGCCCTCAGTGATAATTAAGAAAATAATAGAATAAGATCAAATAAAATAAAAATCTGGAGCTATAATTGCACTTGGTTTGACGATAGTACTCTAGTGGAGTATACATTGTCCTTTAGCAGCAGAGAATATGACTAGAATAATCAATAGTGAATAGTGAATTATCAGAACAGAAATATCAGATGAATGGATATGTAATAATGTAGTAGTAGTAAGTAAGTAATCTTTATTTATATACCACCTTTTCACTGCAGATCTGAGTCTCAAAGCGGTTTACAATTGTTATTTTTGGGCATTAGTCTGTCACTCCACACAGAGATGGGAGCAGGGTCACCAGTACAGGAGGCGCATGCCAGACCCATTGTACATATTTTTAGTGGTAGGGGAAACCGGAGTACCCGGAGGAAACCTACGCAGACACGGGGAGAACATGCAAACTCCTCTCAGAAAGGCCCTGGTCCAACCGGGATTCAAACCCTGGACCTTCTTGCTGAGAGGCGAGAGTGCTATCCACTCAGCCACCGTGCCGCCCAATGTAGTAATATAATAGTAATAATAACAACAGGTTAAGTGGCTAGTGACTAGTAAGCGACTGGTGAATTATCAGAACAAGTGAGCGGCACGTGTATAGACTCCGCAGTTCGATAATAACTAGAAAATGTATTGTAGCTTTTGAGATTTACAAAACTTAAAGCTGCACTAACTCACTTTGTGAAATGTTCGAATGTGAGCGCTGGCCTCGCTCTTTCTGCTCGCCCTCCCCTCACTCATGAACCTATCGCGTCAGCCTGTTCTCACATGCTAAATGTTTACGGAGCTCACGTCTCACAATAAGGATCGCACCTTTGAACGTGGCGTGACCATAGAATGATAGAACCAGGAAGCGCGGGAACGAGACTTTCTTTTGAATGGTTGTTTTGCTGTGTAAGCAGTAACTGGTAACAAAGACATGGGAAGTTTCAGGTTAGCCTCTGCCGCTTGTTCACCTCAGTTGTCTGTGCTAATGAGAGACCTGTGGCTTTTCTCCAGAAAGTGGGAGCCAGTGGTCCGCTGTGATTGGTCACAATCTGGCCCCGAAACAAATTCTCTTCCTAGTTGCCCGAAAACTCGATCTAAAATAAAAAGACACGCCAGCACAAATCCGCTCTACTTTTTCTTCAAAAGGACGTATATCCCAATGCATTGCTTGGATATGGATTTTATTTTTGTAATGAATACAAAAATAAAGTGAGGTAATGCAGCTTTAAGAGGTTTTTTCTCTTTTTTATCCAAAAACACAACTATTGATAAAACCAGCAGTATTCAAAGTAAAACACTCATTTCCCATTTCCTGTCTCAAGAGACATGCGGTGGTATAGAAATTGAAAAGTATGTGCACCTGGCGTGTAGAGTTCAACCCGAGACCCGCGCAATAGTGCTCCACGCTGCTCTCTCCATTCACCATCGATCTGAGGCTCTGAGACTCAGCCAAAGAGCTATCAACCTTTTAAAGTGTCACTTTCAGGGGGAAATAGATTGGCTCAGTGGAAGGAGGGTAGAGTGAGGGGGTGAGATATCTGAGGACGAACAACCACCGTAATCAAATCACTGCCATCAGGAGCTCATCATTCACGACTAAACAGCTCTATTCACTATATTACAGGCCATGACAGTGTGTATTGTGTGTAAATCAGCACATTAGGTATCTTTGTGTTTGCCTTTCCGTTGTGAGCTGCCAATAAACTGCGAGCATAAATCTTGGCACAATGGTGATAAGTGCAGCAATTACATGATAATGGAATATTTGTCTAGTGTGAGATATTTTGTAAATTAGGGAAAGCTTCAAAATTGTGTTTTGTCATGAAATGTGACACCTAATTCATATTAGGAATATAAAGAGTGGTCTAATTATGGATTGAGGTGGTTCTGAATTTTAATCAAATTGTTGTATATTTTAGAGTGTCTAGTATCAGATGACATGACTATAAACAAAGGACCTTAGTTTCAACAGTAACACTAAAGCCTTCTGTGTGAAATGTTATGTTTCCCCCTGTGCATGGGTGGGCTTCCTCCAGGTGCTCTTGAACTATTATTAAGTATTCAACAACCTCTGAAGTGATATAAATACAAGGAATTATTATATTTATTGTTTGCTACAATCTGTCCAACCTTTTCCTGTTACATGTGGGGCTACGTGTGCCCCAGGGCAGCTGTGGCTACTGTGGCAGTTTATTGCCACTGTGTTTGGAGTGAATGAATAATGACATGTGAAGTGCCTTTGAGAATACAAATAGCACATTTATAAAACCAATGCATTATGATATCTTCTTGACGATACATTTGTAAAACGAACCTTCAGTCATAGTAATTGCTGTGTAACCGTAGGTATACTTAATAGATTCCTCATGAGGACTATTTGGCCCATCTTTCAGTGCAGCTGGCAGGAGAACAGGGCCCATCTCCCTCTTCAGCCAGTCTCCATCAGAACCACCTCATGAGCTGAAGGACTTTTGAAGCAATTTTGGTTAAACCTAAGCATGTCATCAACACTATACAAGGCAGTGTTTTTCCTCTTGAATGTATTGCTTATCCGAAGGACGATGCTGCTAGTACCAGCTACTGATTGGACTGTCTTCTGACTGTAAGACGACCTAAGACACCCGCATAATCTTCTCCAGGGATTTTTTTCATGATGCATGTTTTCGAGAAATGAAGACAAGGCAGTGGCGACTGCACCCGTAACAAGTCCCTTCAGATTGAGGAGACAAAGCTTTTTACACAAATAACACAACCCTTTTTTGTTGGCGAGCCATGTTCCCACTTTGACAATCATCATCACGCTAAAACCAATGTTCTCTTACATTGAAAAGTCCTGGATTCAGAAAGATTTGGAAAGCTGCCCATAACTTTTAGAGTCACTGACAAACCTACAGACAAATAAGCACTGATGAAAACAAACTTCCTGGGCAAAGGTAAAAAGCATGAACTCAGGCTTTCAATCAACATAGGGTTAGGGTTTGAGTCATTGTTCATGGATACATTTTCTTCGCATTTAATATTATTCATGTCAAAACGGCTTTACAGAACACATTGAGAATTATAAATCTATCTATATCTTCCTATCTTCATAAATGTTACACAAGCGCTTGGACAGAATTATGAAAAGTTTACTGCCATACCTTCACTCGTTCTCCCTCCTCCTCAGATTAAAGGCCTTGAGCGATTTTAAAGGGTGAAAAGTAACATCAGCAAGAGCATATACAGAAGCAATTAAGTGAAAATCATGTCATCGTAAAGTGGTGCTTGTACCTCTATCATAAGAACCAGCTGCAATGCATAAAGACGAGGCACAGCAGCCAACAAGCGAACAGGAAGTCTTCAAATGTGAAGGGGGAAAAGGCTGCCAGAAACTTTGAGAGAAACAGCTGATTTAAGTGGATCTATAAGAAGAGGTAGCAGCAAGACTATGTTAGAATATAGAATTAACATGCATGTGGGTGTTTTGCTTGTACCCCTATCCCACAACTTTGATGCTTTATGCCTTTGAATGTTGAAAAACTGAATTATTCAAAAGATTCAATGTCTATATAGGAAGCCTCATTTCTGAATGCATTATGTTCTCTGTGAGTTGACCTGAGCTAAGACCTGTCCTTCTGTTTCAGCTTCGCACGCCTTTGCTTTCGCCACAACAAAGTCTGCAAGCATTTCCAAGTTTATTTAATTTTGAATTTTAATTTGGAGTGAAACTTTTTCTCCGGTGGTAGGTCTTGTTTGTGTATTATGCTTCAAATGAATTTCAATTTAAAATCAGAACAACTTTGTCATTTCTATGTTTAATTTGAAAATACAGCATTCAAAAGAGAGCTCACTCACTCATTATTTTAGTTTATACACATGTTTCGAACTGATTATTATACGGAGGGCTCAAAAAGAGTTCACAGAAGCAAACATTTTATATGAGCCTACCCCATTAAAGGACACATTTGTCCTTTTATAAACAGACTTGCTGAGATCTATTGAGAGTGCCATACTAAAACTTGAACTGATATTTATTTCATGCATAATAATTGGAAAATGTTGAAATTATTATTAAAAGGGTACACATCTGTCAGATGGATAAGAGTTTCTATAGAACAATTCACATAAATTACTTCTTTATTTGAAGTGAGTTGACGTACGAGCCCAACCAATGTATACACAAAGCACCATTGACACAAATAACAACATTAAAATTTTAATTTGAGCATTGCAATGATATTATTTTTCCAGACAATTTTCATATTATTCTCTGATTATGGCTATTTCTGGTAAAGCTTTTCAAAAAGTAAGAGTTGAAACATTGTGATGCAAGCTGAAGTCCCTCTGGCCACGGGCATACAGGAGCATCTATCTTGGAAAAACGCCACAAGCAGGGTGGACTGTACTCTATGAAAAGTCTATTTCTCTTGAGGTGAGACAGAAATCCAAAGACCTGACAAGACAAGTCAAAGGGATCCAGTGCCTTCAGGCAGCAGAAAAAAGAAGATGAGGGTGCAGAAGATGAAGAACGAGGAGAGGAAGAATATTCCTGGTGGAGCGGCAAAGTGACGCTGTACAAGATGAAATGCAAACTGAGAGGAACATTTTTGATGGTGTGCGAAAAATGCAAAATGTACGTAGAAAAACACTCTCTGTTAAAGTGGAGGGTGTTTGTGATGGTCTTAAAGTCAAAGCGGACAGTGGAGACCGGGGATGTGATTTAAACATGCACAGACCAAAGTAAATGTGACTTTGAGATTTACTGCCATGGGAATCCAACCAATCCAGAGCGACAGAGAGGCCGGCCTCGCTGCATGTTAAGTCTTGCATGTGCACAGGGCTCAAATGTGCAGAATGCTTAAAGACCAAGCCGCTGAAGAGAAAGAGATGGTGGCGCCGATCCACGATGCTATCTGGGAACAAGGAGATGTGTGTGACACAATCTCAAATTGGAAATCGCTGTTTCAATCTCGCCTCACTCTGTGGCTACCCGCTCAGCTGATAACAAGAGTGGCCTAATTCTATAAAAATACCCTGTGAGTGCTACGGTGTCTGAGAAGGAAGAGAAGAAAGAGGCTCAGTGACTGTTGAAAGTCCAAAGATGACCTAAAAGTGCTTGCTCAAGGAGAGAGCTTGTGCTGTATGTCTGTATCTCTTTGCCGCATCTGCCCATCATCTCTGTGAACTCCTCCATCTATCTAACTACCCATCTGTCTATTTATCGCTGCGCCCATCTGCCAGCTCTTATCACTCCCTACAGGTTACTGTTCTCATTCAGGACAGAGCTCTCCTCAACTTTATTTCTTCTATACTCACGCATCAACCATTACGCCTCACGAGCTAACCTTGCAGCTAGCGATTTTCATTTAATCTCACTTTGAAACTGGAGCTTTTTGTTTTTCAGGCTCTGAAGGAGGAATTATGTGCTGCGTTAATCACAAATCAGAAACCAATCGTGAGCACTTAGAAGAATTTGTTAAAAAGGCAGTGTTATTCAAGCCTATACGTACGAGTCATTGACTTTTGAGTACCCATACCAATACTATGTCCCAAACCGATACTTCTATAATACAATTAAAATCAAAGAAACAGATTCAAGATGGGTTTTTTAAAGTAATAAATTATATGCACTTGGGACATTAGTGCAACAGTGAATGTAAAAGTTAAAAAAGAAAAATGGCAATAGCAATTCACCATAGATGATGCATAGTAAAATTGGTTTGAATAAATACATTTGATTTAATTTTATGACTGAGCCACGCTCAGACTGGATCATGCGTTGCGTCGGCTTTCAATACAAAGTCAATGGTGACGCGTGTTTGACCGTCACAACGCACGGACCTCTCGGCACGCACGAACGGACTGTTCAATAATGACGCACGGACTTGGCGGGAAAGTGAAAAGGGAGGAGCAGGAGCGAAAAATCAACGCCCACAGGAGATGGATTCTGCTCATCCTTTCCTTGGGACGTTTGTGCGACAACCAATCAGAGAACAGCAAAGTGGTCACAGGGACATTAGCGGACTGAGCGAGCAGACTGAAAATACTTGTAAACAGCCAAAACAGGACCCACACCAGACTTCACCAGAACTCAAACCAGGGTTGACCTTATGCAACTGCTTCGAGTGTGTTCGCCGATGCGGAAATTCCATTTAATAATATAAAAAACCGTATGCCGCACCTCCGTGAACACATACTACTGTTATATAAAGCCCGTGGAATGTCTGTGAAGAAAGACACGCTGCAAAGCTGCATATTGGAGAAGATCTGTACACAAGAAGCCGCTAGCATAGGTCTGTTAGCATTAGAGCCGGCCGGCTACTTCCGGTACTTCCGGCTCGCGTCAGGACGTTCTGGTGTGAAGTCCTCTGCGTCTGAAAACTATAGAATGCGCGTCTGGTGAGCGGAGCTTCCGCGTTTCAGCGTTGGCGGTCTGAAAGCCCCATTAGAGTGTCAAAATGCATGTGCGTCTCGGAATGCACGCACGGACTGCTCCGTAGAAACGCACGGACTGCTCCGTAGAAACGCACGGACTGCTCCGTAGAGACGCATGGACTGCTCCGTAGAGACGCACGGACTGCTCCGTAGAAACGCACGGACTGCTCCGTAGAGACGCACGGACTGCTCCGTAGAGACGCATGGACTGTACGGCAAAGTGGAAGGGGAGGTGCAGGAGCGGAAAATCGACGCACGCAGGAGATAAATATTGCTGAGCGTTTCCTCAGACATTCGTGCAGTGACCAATTAGAGAGCCG
This sequence comes from Knipowitschia caucasica, assembly GCA_964034765.1. NCBI lineage: Eukaryota > Metazoa > Chordata > Actinopteri > Gobiiformes > Gobiidae > Knipowitschia > Knipowitschia caucasica. The sequence continues at coordinate 18,492,220 of OZ035836.1, read as the reverse complement.
CAAAGTGATCACAGGGACATTAGCGGACTGAACATACGCGTAAACAGCCAAAACAGGAGCTACACCAGGACTAAACCAGGGTTGACAATGGGGGACACAGTGCTTGTGAACATACGCGTTTTCATGCTCCCGTGATTTTATGCAACTGCTTCAAGTGTGTTCGCCAATGCGGAAGTACCGTTTAATAATAAAATAAACTTATTGCGCACCTCCGTGAAGACATACTACTGTTATATAAAGTCTCTGGAAGGTCTCTGAACACAGAAACACTGCAGAGCTACCTTATTGGAGATGAACTTTACACAAAAAGCCGGTAGCTTAACTCTGTTAGCATCAAAGTCCGCCCGCTACCTCCGCCACCTCCGGTGCTGGCCAGGACTGCGTCTGAAAACTAGAAAATGCGTCTGGTGAGCGAGGCTTCAGCGTTCCAGCACTGGCGGTCTAAAAGCACCATAAGACTTTATCATTATATGCAAAGTGAAGTTCCTAACGTTCCTTCTCAGCAGCTGTGGACCACAGACCACAGACCACAGTCTACAGACTGTGGTCCACAGCTGCTGAGCTCCATGTGTTTCGTCGTTTCTTCCGCGTATTTCGCTCCACATTTCCATACACTTTTGCCATTACATTCTCGGTAAACTCTACAGTCGCACTAATGAAAATCATTATTCCCCTTAAAATATCCACTTTTCCTCCTCTCTGACTGGGCAGGCACCACATAGCCTGAGCTGCTACTATAATGATGATGAAGATGGCACGGCACATGGATACAAGTGATATAACCCATCCATCCATCCATCCATTTTCTTCCGCTTTATCCGTTGCCGGGTCGCGGGGGCAGCAGTCTAAGCAGAGACGCCCAGACTTCCCTATCCACACACACTTCCTCCAGCTCGTCCGGGGGGACCCCAAGGCGTTCCCAGGCCAGCTGAGAGACATAGTCCCTCCAGCGTGTCCTGGGTCTTCCGCGGGGCCTCCTCCCGGTGGGGCGTGCCCGGAACACCTCCCCAGGGAGGCGTCCAGGAAGCATCCGGAACAGATGCCCGAGCCACCTCAACTGGTTCCTCTCGACGTGGAGAAGCAGCGGTTCTACTCCGAGCTCCTCCCGTGTGACTGAGCTCCTCACCCTATCTCTAAGGGAGCGCCCAGCCACTCTGCGGAGGAAGCTCATTTCGACCGCTTGTATCCGCGATCTCGTTCTTTCGGTCATTACCCAAAGCTCATGACCATAGGTGAGGGAGGGAACGAAGATTGACCGGTAAATCGAGAGCTTTGCCTTTCGGCTCAGCTCCCTCTTCACCACAACGGTCCGATACAGCGACCGCATAACTGCGCACGCTGCACCGATCCGCCTGTCAATCTCACGCTCCATTCTTCCCTCACTCGTGAACAAGACCCCGAGATACTTGAACTCCTCCACTTGAGGAAGGACCTCTCCACCCACCTGCAGAGGGCAAGGCACCTTTTTCCGGTCGAGCACCATGGCCTCGGATTTGGAGGTGCTGATTCTCATCCCAGCCGCTTCACACTCGGCTGCAAACCGTCCCAGTGCATGCTGCAGGTCCTGGTTCGTTGGAGCCAACAGGACAACATCGTCCGCAAACAGCAGAGATGAAATCCTGTGGTCTCCGAACCGGACCCCCTCCGACCCCTGGCTGCGCCTAGATATTCTGTCCATAAATACAGTGAACAGAACCGGTGACAAAGGGCAGCCCTGTCGGAGGCCAACATTCACCGGGAACAGGTCTGACTTACTGCCGGCAATGCGAACACAGCTCTGGCTCCGGTCATACAGGGATCGAATGGCCCTCAGCAGAGGACCTCCGACCCCGTACTCCCGGAGAACCCCCCAAAGGACACCCCGGGGAACACAGTCGAACGCCTTCTCCAAATCCACAAAGCGCATGTGGACAGGTTGGGCGAACTCCCATGAACCCTCGAGTATCCGATGGAGAGTATAGAGCTGGTCCAGTGTTCCGCGACCGGGACGAAAACCACACTGCTCCTCCTGGATCCGAGATTCGACCATCGGCCGTAACCTCCTCTCCAGTACCTTGGAGTAGACCTTACCGGGGAGGCTGAGGAGTGTGATCCCACGATAATTGGAACACACCCTCCGGTCCCCCTTCTTGTAGAGAGGGACCACCACCCCGGTCTGCCACTCCATTGGCACTGCCCCCGATCGCCACGCGATGTTGCAGAGACGTGTCAGCCAAGACAGTCCTACAACATCCAGAGACTTTAGATAATCAGGGCGGATCTCATCCACACCCGGAGCCTTGCCACCATGGAGGCTACCAACCACCTTGGTGACCTCAGCCAGGGAGATGGATGTACCCGCCCCAACATCCTCAGCCTCTGCCTCTGTAACAGAGGACGTGACGGGGGGATTGAGGAGAACCTCAAAGTATTCCTTCCACCGCCCGACAATATCCCCAGTCGAGGTCAGCAGCTCTCCACCCGCACCGTACATGGTGTTGGCAAAGAACTGCTTCCCCCTCCTGAGGCGCCGGATGGTTTGCCAGAATCTCTTCGAGGCCGACCGATAGTCATGCTCCATGGACTCTCCGAACTCCTCCCAGTCCCGGGTTTTTGCCTCTGCAACAGCCCGGGCCGCGGCACGCTTGGCTTGCCGGTACTGGACAGCTGCCTCAGGAGTCCCCCGAACCATCATGGCTCGATAGGACTCCTTCTTCAGCCTGACAGCATCCCTTACTGCCGGTGTCCACCACCGGGTTCGGGGGTTGCCGCCGGGACCAGCACCAGAGACCTTGCGACCACAGCTACGAGCCGCCGCATCGGCGATTGAGGCAGAGAACATGGTCCACTCGGACTCCATGTCCCCCTCCTCCGCCGGGACCTGGGAGAAGCTCTCCCGGAGGTGTGAGTTGAAAGTCCGTCTGACAGGGGGCTCAGCGAGACGTTCCCAGCAGACCCTCACTATACGCTTGGGTCTGCCAGGTCTGACCGGCTTCTTCCCCTGCCAGCGGATCCAACTCACGACCAGGTGATGATCGGTTGACAGCTCCGCCCCTCTCTTTACCCGAGTGTCCGAGACACGCGGTCGAAGGTCAGATGATACGACAACAAAGTCGATCATCGACCTCCGGCCTAGGGTGTCCTGGTGCCACGTGCACTGGTGGACACCCTTGTGCTCGAACATGGTGTTCGTGATGGACAAACCGCGACTGGCACAGAAGTCCAACAACTGAGCACCGCTCGGGTTCAGATCAGGGGGGCCGCTCTTCCCGATCACCCCTCTCCAAGTGTCACTGGCGTTTCCCACATGGGCGTTGAAGTCCCCCAGGAGAATAACGGAGTCCCCGGGCGGTGCACCGTCCAGTACCCCTCCCAAGGACTCCAAGAAGGCCGGGTACTCTACACTGCTGTTAGGCCCGTAGGCCGTCACAACAATGAGAGACTTGTCCCCCACCCGGAGGCGGAGGGACGCGACCCTCTCATTCACCGGGGAGAACTCCAACACGTGGCGGCTGAGATGGGGGGCAATGAGAATGGCCACCCCAGCTCGCCGCCTCTCCCCGCGGGAAACTCCAGAAAAGTGGAGCGTCCAACCCCTCTCCAGGAGTTGGGTTCCAGAGCCCAAGCTGTGTGTGGAGGTGAGGCCGACTATCTCTAGTCGGTATCGCTCAACCTCCCCCACGAGCTCGGGCTCCTTCCCCCCCAGTGAGGTGACGTTCCACGTCCCAAGAGCCAGATGTTGTGTGTGCAAGTGATATAACGTCAATTAAAATATTCAGACACAACATTAGGATCAGTGTGGTGAACTACTTGTGTATGTCCGCGTCTTGGTCAAAGGGCAACACCCAATATTGATCTGAAGCCATGGGATTGAGCTTGATTTCCGATCAGTTCATCTGATTGGGACATCCGTAATAGAATAGAGTAATTAAATAAATCCACTGTAAAATCCTGTCATCAGAATTGTCTTATTTTCTATTTCTATGGTTGTAGTTCAAAACACTTTTAGCCTAGCCATGTGTACCCAGTTAATTGTGTTTGGTTATAACACGAAGCAATTAAAATCCACAGACTTAAGGCAAACTGTCGAAGTGGGTCAAACCATGATTAAAAGATTATGGGAGACTAAATTTGGGAAACATTTCTGAAGAAGTTTACAACTAAAAACCTTTGCTTGCTAGTTAGTCGTGTTATCTTACTTAACGGTTGATTGATAGCGGTTATATGCTAAAAAAAATAAAAAAAATAATGAAATAACCAAGAGATGCTTGGAGCTGATGTACCTTACATTTTGTTTTTATATTGCACTATTGCTCGGGTCTCGGGTTGAACTCTGCCCAACATGTAATTTTCCGTTTCTATACCACTCCAAGTCTCTAGAGACAGGAAATGGTCCTTGAGTTTTTTGTGGTTTTGCTTTGAATACTGCCGGTTTGATCAATAATCGTGTGTATGTGGAATTTATGGCATCGAGTGAGTAAAATAAATCATTTTAAGTTTCTGGCATGTAAATATCAATAGAAAACAGCACATTTTCTAGTGATGTTGTTATTATCAACCTGTTACACATGGTGATGCTTGAGACAAAAAGATGATTCGTTCCTCTCTTTTTCACTTTTCTCTCTGAAAAATCCGATCTCAAAATGTGACTTAACAGTTTTATGTGATGATAACTAGTGAAAGAACCAAACTGTTTTGAGTGTGAAGAACTAGTTAAGTATATTTATTAGTTTTTTTTTTGGTTGGTGTGGTTTGAAGGTTAAGTACCCCACCTTTAACAACTGTGTACATTATGTAATATCCATTAGGCTCAAAGCAATGCCCATGATTCGTGCTTTTAGGGTGATTCTTATTTTCTGAATGCGATCCTGTCTGTATTTGATAGTCCAACGGTGCAGTTGATGAGCCGCTTTGGTGGAGGGTTTCTATAAAGAGCTGATTGTTCTTCTGACCCCAATTTGACTCCCGAGTGTCATCAGATAACACTGTGTCTTTATAAAATATAAACGTTGCACCCTTTCACAGTACCATTATCTTTTGGCTTTTTAGGTGCTTCTTCAAAAGCACTTACAAACAGATTTAAGTACGTAGTGTGCTCTGATCCTTTCATTTAAGACAACGGTTTTGATGAGGATGAGAAAGACCAAGTGCCAAAAAGCACTCCAGGACTACTGTATCATCGGGCTTTATTTCGTGTGGTGCGATGACAGATCGGATATGAAAGCACAAGAGAAGAAAGGACACATGCAGAGAGCAAGCAGGTCAGGCGCCAATAAAAAAGTAAACATCTACGCCATCGCCAAGCTAATGAATTAATCAGAAAGTCATTAGTTCCTATGTGTTGGGTCTATGCAAAGTGTTTTTTTTTTTGCTTCTGCAAGCAGGGAAAGAGATGGAGGGTGGATAAAGAGAGAGAAAAAGAGAGAGGATCATACAGAGAGTGAATGAGCATTGGGCTGTGAAAGAGACGTGTGTGTGTGTGTGTGTGCCAGTGTGTGTGCCTGTGTGTGTGTGTGGTGTGTGCGCGCAGTTCTGCCTACTCAGTTTTATGCATGTGTGGGAGGCTTGCACCCATTACACTTTGTTTGTCCACTGATGATTGCCTGTCAGGCCAATAAAGTCACTCAGAGAAGGGGAGATGAGGGGGAGAAAAAATATGGGGCAGTGTCACAGAGGAGGTTTGGGCCTAGAGCTGTCGAAAATAGCAGAAATCTACACGGCATATCATCATATAGAAATGGAATCCATAATGCAAACTGGAGAGTCTCATTCCGATCATGTGTATATTATGTTTGATTAAAATTGTATTTGCGTGTCAGAGGAAGCTTAGTTTTAGAGCCTTTGCAAAGGCTGACTGTGAACTGATGAACATAAATCCAAATGTTTTTAACTGAATATTAGTGTGATTTTTCATATCTTATTCTATCCTTACACGTACAGGTGGACACACTTGACATAGTAACCTGGCTTGTCACACTAGACATAATCTTTACACTTTATACTCTTTTCTTTACCATTATTGACTTTGAAAGTGCAAAGGACATGACATCCTACAGCAGCTATAGAACCCACAGCATCATGTACTTCAGACGGATTGTGTTTCAGGCCTAAAAGTGGAAATATGACCCCACTCACAGCAAGCCTCAACCTGTCACAATAACAAAGTTTGATGAATGATCTATTGATAGCGATGATTAAACAAGCTGTAAACTGAGACAACTATAAAACAGAAATATGCTAAACATAGACATAGCCCCAAAATATCTTGTTCTTCCATTATATATTGAACAATAAATCCATTTATAGACATACTCAATGTATTTCATTCAGCTCACTAGAACCTTGCCGTAATTTGTATTATTTTTTACTTACCTGCTCATCTGGCTTCCAAATCCTGTTTGTACATAGGAAAAACATATTTGCATTTAGAGGCCTCTGAGGAACTTTTTTTACGTTGTGAATACTATTTGCAGCAATTGCAGCCACAGCGTGAAGCACTGGCCACATGGACCTCAAGATGCAATAATAGAGGCAATAATAACTGACCAATCAGGTGCATGCTCTCTCGGCTTTTCTAGCGGGTCGCAACAAAGCATACCTGGAGACTATGGAAAGTTGTGCCACAATACCAAGAGAAATGACTTATAATATACAAAACCAATTTCAATAACAGAGAGATGGCAAAAAAATGTCTTGTTTACGATTGATTCTTGCTCAAGATTTTAGTTTCAATACAGTTTTAATCTGTCTGTCAATTTGCCAGCTGGACAAAATAATCAGGAGTTCATGTCGGGTAGGAGCGAGAGCAGAGAGTAAGGGCGGAGGAGTGAAGGGTAGAATTAGGTGGACAGTTGGGAGACAGTTAGAGCTTGAGACCGAGATAAGATACTTGGATTAGTGGCGGCCGAGGCACGGGGTTGAGAGATGAAGCAGCTGAGATACGGAGAAGGGCAGTCCTGTAATCTTAGGCTTTAAATGAGTCCCCGACTGCTGTGGTCAGAGGAGGGGCCGTCTAAATTGAGATTATAACAGAGGGATTTTGCAGGAAAATAGGCACCGATACGGACACTAATAATAATGGCAAAGATGAAGATGGATCAAGGCAACTGCAGTTTATCAACCTAATGCTAATCCCTCTCTTCAAGTATCACTTGGCACAACTGCAGCCCGCCCACAGGACATAAATAAACACTAATAAAAAGGAAATTAAAGCGTTGCATGCAGCAAAACAAGCCTCGAAGTTGTAACCTGTAATGCCGACTTCAGTAAACGCCTCACACAATCATCTGGCTGTTTCAATGATGTATGCAAATTGGACAGAAATGAGGAAAATGGGCTACAGATCCTAAAATAGCAAAACAAACAAGTCAAAATAATGAATCGAAGTGTTCTGTGTGTGCGCAGCTGCGGTAACGGTTGTTTAAACATAGGCAGACCACTAAACACTGCATTTGTAAGTTTGAGAATCGTAGTTTTAGCTACCACTCAAAAATCAATGCACTAATAACAAAGAATATAGATTTAGGAAAGCAGCATAATGAGTCTACAAAGGGCCAGACAGGAACGGGAGTTAAACACCCTTATAGATACTTGGTTCATCACCAGCAATATCTACATGGGGCATATTTACACATATGCTTGTGCTATATAGATAAATGTCCAGAGCAGTCCCTGAACAAGTGGACAAGTGGTTTCACTCCTTCACTGCATCGAACAGATCAGTGAGTGGATGCATAAAAAACCACTTAACTCAGACATAAAACAGAGATTATAGTCCTTGGTCCCCGGAAAGAAAAGGGGATCGTCATCCCCAGGGTCCCTCCCTAAAACTTTCAGATAAAGGTTTGAAATCTAGGGATAAAACGGGACATTTCAAAAGCCATATCAAATCAGTAACATCAGCTGCTTTTATGTTTCCTCCAGGTGCTCCGGTTTCTCCTACCACTAAAAACATGTACAGTAGGTCTGAATGTGATGAGTGAGGAAGGTGTTGGTCGGTGTTCAGCGTCTCGCTTCTGTCATCACCATAAGCGCTTTGCGGCCTCTGAAAAGCACTATATAAATAAGACACTTACTTTTTCCATCTAAAGAATACTAAAACATGTACTGTAAAGAGACTTATCCATGCATTTGTCTCCAGTAGGTTGTCTAGTGTAATGGCCTCCTCACTGTGCTCTCCAAACGAGTTGTACAACAGCCATAGTATATTCAGATTGCAGAACATTCAAACGCTGCAGCTCGAGTCCTGCCCATAATCTTGAAGTACGATCACAATAGTTCAGTGCTCAAGTCTCATCACTGGGTTTTTGTGACTCAAAGAATTGACTTATAGCAAATTGTGCATTTTCTTAATTTAAAAGTGAATTATCTTGCCTTGTCGCAATATGTTGTCAATAAATAAATAAATCTACCATACAGCAAACATGTCATGTCATGTCTTTTTCTTTCCCTTTATGAATCAACATCTGGATCAGGGGGGTGGCAATCAGAGCTGCCACCCAAGTCTCAAAGCACCACATACAGCAAACATTTCAGTTATTTTTGAAGCAAACACCAAATAATTCACATGTTGTTGATGAAAATCCATTTCTTCTTTCAGGTTAATGAGTGGTTGAGATAGGGGTCTTGTGATTGGCATTTCTCATGGATTTAACCTATCTCGACATCTCCAAACCTGTCGCCCCGTCTCTGCGTTTCACCGAGAGAAAAAAACACAAGATCAATAAGAGCAATCGATGGTTTAACCTAAGCCACGGCCACCCTCACCAGCCTGTCATTCACTGCAAAGAGCCGGGACCTGTCTTTATCCCACAAGAAAGGAGAAGTATTCAGCAGAGTTTTCCTAACAGAAGCAGAAGTAGATCCACTTGTTCGTTCTCAAGGCTTCTGTGTTTTTTTTAAAGACAATTTTGGTCTTTATGGGAAAAGCGTTTGAACACAGAAGGGAGAATTGTGAAGGGGCCTTGAAAACAGCCACTGGAAGTCTGCACTCAAAAATCATCAAACAGCAGTTGGTTAAGGGTCTGGCTTGTTCCGCAGCAGTAGGGAGACGTGACACCAGGCGAAAAATGTTGCTCATGCTCCTGTTATAGATAGTGGGGTTTTGTTCAACATGGGTCGCCTTTCTTCCACTGGCAAGCGCTGAATGCAGGCCTGCCATTTGAAAGGAAGCAGTGAGATTTGCTGGCGGATTAATCCTTTCATTAGGGAAAGTGAGAAGTTAATTGCGGCAACAGCTGCATCTCTCATGTTTACATGACTGATGCCTTAAACTGCGCCTCTTTAAACGGAAAAAAGCAATTATCAATAAATACAGGAGCAATCTTGTCGTGATGAATTGAGCACAAATTAGGCTTTATTCGTCTCTGTGCGACTCACTTTGCACACACACAGGCATGTTGGCTGGCAGCACGCGGTCTTTGGCAGGGCGAATTGTCACACAACAAAGAAAAAACACTTGACTTTCTGGATTGAAGAGTTCCCACAGTGAGTGATCAAAGGTGAGTCAGCGCAACATTTTGAAGTGATGAGGAGCCGAAGAAGGAGCCAGGAAGTTAGGAGTCTACTGTGTCAATGCACGATGAAACGACAACCTCAACAGCCCCAGCGCTTGCCAGAATAGAGTCAAACTTGGCCCACACTGAAAGCGTTCAACATAAAGGGATTTGTGAAATAGAGAGGCCCCTCAGACTGTTTATGTTTTTTCAAACTGTGTGGAAAAATCCAACAGTGGAGTTTCTGTGGAAAGACAATCCCAAAGAATGCATTTACTCTGCGTTTACCGCTAAGAACTAATAATTGACTTTATTGACTGAGTTTCTTTGCGACCTGTAATCAAAGTTGTTAATGAAATGTATACACTTGCACACTGAATTAGTTTTCTTCTTTAATTGAGACAAACCAACGAAAGAAGCAAGTCTAACAAAAAAGTTTCCATTGAGCACGTTAATTAAACGCCATTTTCTCCAGTTTCAAACTTTGCCAGTTGGATCATAAACAGAAGAAGAAAAGGTGAGTGAAAGCAAGAACAGTGTGTAGTTTGTCATTGACATGGTTCAGGTTGAGGACGGTCGTGTTTCAGTGGCAGATCTGTGGTAACGCTGGACATGGAGGGCCTTCGCCGTTTGGGTCGATCAATTTCTCATGTCCTCAATAATAGATGTGACCAGAGCTGTGGCTTGTTAGCTGTCAGGTTTGACTCGCCCAAAATACAATGTCCACTGGGACTATCCAGCCTCTACGTATAAGGTTTAGGTTTATTTTATTTAAATTAAAGTTTAGTTTTTTACAACATGTAATTGAATGGACTGTAAGGGCTAATTTTCACCAGTTTTCCATTAGAACGCTGATGAAAAGAAAGATTTAAAAAAAACAGGACTAGGAAAAGGCACAAATACGCATACATAAAACGTTCACATAAAAGGAGAGTGAATTACAATATGTAGTTAAACATTTAAAAACAGATTAAGGAACAACATACCAATATCACAATCTTTCACACAACTTAACAGTGGTTTGTGGTTATTCAAAGTTACATTCACATCTGATTGTCCAATATTTTGCTTGATGATGTGTTATGGAAGATTTTTTGTGTCATCAGATTTAAATTAGTTTGATATTTTGACCATGAAAAAACATGTTTGATTTTTTTTTTCTTTGAATTTCAGTCACTGAAAATTCAGTGCACAAATTTCAATGTGATTAAAATTTCAAACAGGCGTAGCCGAAAGAGCACGTAAATTGACCAACTCGACAGAACACAGGATGTGTACTTCACCATTTTATTCTTGAACTTCGAATTTAGACTTATTTATAATATAGATGCATAAAAAGTTTAAATGTGACTTTTTATTTCGAAATTTAAAACACTATGAAATTGATAATCAGTGACTGAGATTCACAAAAAATTTCAACATTGTTTCATGGTTACAAATTCAAATAGATGAAGGTCCATTTACAAACGTCATCAAAACGTCATGCATTGAATTGACATTTTTATCACATTGAAATGTGTGCATTGAATTTTTCCATCAATCCATCCATTTTCTTCCCCTTGATCCATTTCTGGGTTGGGGGGTGGCAGCTGTGTCACTCCCGGATTCGTCCCGGAAACCGGATTTGTCCGGAAGTTCAGTTTGCGCATGTCAAAAAGTTTAATATGTCCTTAAGTGGTGACTGGTTAAGTTTAGGCGTCTGATTAAGATGGTTAAGTTTAGGGTTAAGGCTGGGTTGGGGTTATTTTATGGGAATGGCTGGTTAAGTTTAGGCATGAATAGGTAGTTTTTTATAATTACTTCCGCGTCCGTCCAGATTCCATGGCGTAATCTACTGCTGCGTATGCTCATTGGATCAAACTGAACTTCCGGACGAATCCGGTTTCCGGGACGAATCCGGGAGTGACAAGCTGCACCCAGTTCACAGAGCACCAGCCCCTCACTGATCCCCCTAGAGGTGGGGAGTCCACAGGAGCCTTGATCTTTCAGCGGGGGCTTCAGGCAAATTCAAACACAAAAATATTCAAACATGTTTTTTCATAGTTAAACATTTCAAATGGAACAATTTAAGCTCATTTAAAATTCAAAAATTGAAGACACAAAAAATCTTCCATATGTGTTCCTATACATTCAACTGTATTCTTCCGAACAATTCAAAAGCAACACTTTAGATTTAGATTTGGCCCTTCTAAAACAAAAAACATGTTTTTGTTTCATAAATACATGCTGTTTGCAGCAACGGAAAAAGTCTTTTATGAAGAAATCAAATCACAGCAAGCTGGGTTTATAAATAAGGTACTCAATTACTTAATTACTTCTCTCTTTTGCATTGAAAAAGCTGATCTGATGATGTGACCGTTTTGCAAGCTATTAACTATAATTATATTTCATTACACAGCAAATTTTTTGTTCTCAATTCCATTTACGCTTGTATAGCTCTAAATCTAAACAATAGTTAACTCAGAGGACTTTGCCAACACAAAGAGTAGAGAACACATAAGCATTGGTCCATAGGAGTTGACCAATGTCAAAAGGGAAGTTACAAACATTTAAATACTCGGCCCGTGACACTAACCTTGAAGCACATGGCAGTTAAAGAAACCAAATGTAACCGAATGGAAATATGCGGCGCTCGGTAGGCCTGTCGCGATAGTCAATAAATCAATTAATCGCACGATAAATAAAATTTGCTCAATAACTTTTCTGGCCGCGATAAATCCCATTTGCATGCTTGTTTGTTTCCCCCGTCTCTCTCGGGTCAGAGAGCCGCAAAGTGGCCACGGGAACATTAGCGGTCTAGCAAGCAGACGGAAATTACTCAAAAATACAAAATACAGCCAAAACAGGACCTAAACCAGGACTTAACCAGGATTGACAATGGGGGACACAGTAGTTGTGAACATATGCCGGCAGCTGAGTTCTCATTCAGGCTTGATTAGTGACTATACTAGCGCAGCTAGCGTTAGCGTGTTCGCCGATGCAGAAGTACCGTACCATACCAATAAAATAAACTTATGGCGCACCTCCGTGAACACATACTGCTGTTATATAAAGTCTCTAGAAGGTCTCTGAACACAGAGATGCTGCAGACTTGCATTCTTGGAGTAGAACTTTACACAAAAAACCCGCTAGCTTAGCTTTTAGCATCAAAGCCCGCCCCGCTACTTCCGGTGGGCGCTACCGCAGCAGGACTTCTGTACGCCCCATTGGTGAACCCACATGTCAGTCACTTGTCATTCGCCTGGTGGTGTGTGGGGAGGTGGGACTACTCCTGAGAGATCCTGTCTTAAGCCACACAAAGTCAACATGTTGGTATTTCTTTCTTGTAATCTGTCATAAAGTCTGAGAAATTATTGACATTTGAGGCATCTGTTTCATATTTTCTTTACAAAGGTCCTGGCAGTTTTATTCCTGGTCATTTTTTGTTAAGAGACTGAGTATTTTATTTATTGTTTTTGGTTGTTTGTTAATTTATTGTGTTCTAGCGTTAAATATTCGTTAAAAATAAAAGTTTATTCTCTTTGAAAAGGTGTACCTGCATTATCATTCTAATCGATGCAAATGATCTCAGAACGACAATATAATCGCTTATCGCAATAATTTCTGAGACAATTAATCTTCCAGCAAAATTTGTTATCGTGACAGGCCTAGCGCTCGGTGTGCCCTTTACCATCTCCTCCACGGTCGCCATGTGCTGATGATACCCTGGTGTCAGTGTCGCACTCATTCATCAAACTGAGCTTCTGTTGAAAGCACGAACGAGACATAAAAAAGCTTCCAACCCTCGCCTCTTTTCTCACGCCCTTGGGCCACGTCCTCACCGTGCATTCCGTCCTCTCGTGTTTCCACAAAGCCCATGTCGTGTCACACATAGGCAGAGTTCTGATGCCGCTACACCAGACCCTTAGTGCTTTAGACCAGCGGAGTGTGTCGTCAACATAGCAGGTCGGAGGATAGTGGGCCAAGGGATCAGATTCTTAAGTGCACGAGTCTGGTAAGTGAAGGGTGATGAAAAGAAGTGTGCATTGACCTTAAAATTGTGAGCATGATGCCTGCTTACACGACAAATCATCAAAAAATATATAAATATTACAATTAAAAATGATAATGAGACTTTTTACTTGTATATATTATATTAAACAATACTAATTCAAAAATATTTGGTGAAACAAGAATCAAGGGTAAATAATTATATCTGCCTGCCCTATCACCATGCTATCACCAGAAGAAGGGGTAGAAAAATTGGTTTTCCTTACTTTGAAAATCACTGGCGGCACTTCATTTGAGAGATTGACGACAGTAATATATTTTGTTTTAAAAGTCAGGAAACTGTTTTACGTCATGGTAAACGTCACATCTACATCATACTGCATTACCGGCCTGAGACAGCAGCTCGTAGATATGAGGGGCGGAGTTTATGTTTGATGGGTCTAAAAACAATCATATCAACAACTATTGACCACTTCTTCAAACTATAATTGTGATAGTAACAGTATCAATTAGTTTGTGACTTCTGGTCATAAACTACCAGTAATTGGACAAGGTTCACAAAAATGGTAATTGACCAATCAGCAGCAACATTACCCAACAACATTAGCAGCAACAACATTATTGGCATGTAACTTGCCACTAGCAATACAATCAGAGGCTTAATTTCAGTCAACAAAAATAATGTTTTTGTTGACTGAAATTTTATTTTATTTTGCCGATATGCTGCGTTGCCTGTACCATGCAGTTCCCTAAACTTCATGTTGCCCATGGGCAATGGGTAATACAACATGAGCTGACCAATGTAAACCACAATTAAATCTCCTGTAAAAGGACTTCTACCTGTGGGCTCCTATACTGTAGTAAGGAAGATCGCTGTGAGCACTCATTTGGAACAAAGCTGAACATGTCAGAGGCCGTGTCCCTCTTGGTCAGAGGACATTTACATTTTCAACAGATGCATCACCTGCAAATGCACACAGCAGTTGTACCTGGGCTCGAGTGAGTTCTAGTGCTACTGGAAAGTACAGTACTGTCGGTGCTTAATATTGCACCACCTTCGGAACAACAAATATACATTTCACAGATGTTTAAAAGGGCATTGGATTGCACATTGCAATTGTCTCATTTTGTGCCTCTCTTGTGAATTGTCCGTGGAAATTGGCAGAGGATAATAATCCCTATTAGGCTATAGAAAAGGTTTTCAGTCCCCAAAATGTCATTTAGAAAGCATAGCAACATCAATTGCGATGGAAGCTATATGCCAATTTGTGGGATTCAGCAACATGTCAGCAGTGCGCAAACACATCAGCCATGTGATAACATCTAATTACTATGTTTGGATACACCTATGATTTATTCACTGGTGGATGGGGAGAGATGTCAAGCAGCCATAGGAACAATCTGTTCATGCACTGAGCTATATTGAGATGCATTCTTCCTGCAGGCTGTTAAATAATGTGTTGGAATTTAACAGGGGGTAGCCACAAGCAAACTGAGGTCTGAATAAATATATTCATCAAATTGGATTGTATTGTATTACAGGCTCCATTCATAAAAGATGGCCTTTACAACTAAATGAAACAAAGCTATAATAAAATAATTACTGTGTTGACATTCACACTATGGCCTGTGAAGAAAATGTGCCAGAAAGCTTGCATAACCTTCTGAAACAATGAGAAGTTCAGCTCCAGCTTCTGCAGAGCTGCAGTAGCCGTCACCTGTTGCACACATCCAGAGATCACTGAGCCTCTCCACAGTCTGCTTATGCAGCACATCTCGCTCCTTAAAGGCCTTATAGCTCAAATCTTCCCCTGAGGCACAAGTCTCAACAACTCAGGGGGATGGAAACAGCAAATATAAATAAAACATTGAGTACATCAGATGTTCTGTTTTGGGAGATGGTCCGGGACCAATCGTTATAAAGTTACAGGTCCCCAGGGCTGTTAATTCTCAAAAAAGTATATTAACAAGCATCAGCAGCAATTAAAACACGCATACAAAGTATTCCCATATCCCAGAAGAAAGCGTAGGCTGCCACAGTATTGACGATGCATCTGTACATGTTGTGATAGGTGTTACATTACCAATTATTAGAGAGACCCACAATTATAAAGATACCTGCTACATCTTTTGGGTATTTGAGCAGTACATGCTTTTTTCATTTCCCAGGAAAGGATGGGTTTGAGTCCCTGACAAGACTGGCCCTTTCAGTGAGGGGTTTGCTATCTAAACCTCGGACCTAAACCTTCCTGTAGATGAGGAGCTCCTCATCAAGACTGGGTTACAATTGAAGCAGCAATAAAGAACAGCCTTTGTCGTATCCAGCGCTACTAACCTTGTAAGATGAACAATAGAATATCGAGTCAATTACAGTAGCCTTCATGTGGGGCCCTCTAAATTATTTCACATTTTCTAACAAATATACATTTTTAAAACTGATTTCAAAGCCGTTTAAGAGACGCCACTTCTTTTCCCCTTCATGTATTATTCTCATTTTAGTCCAACTTTGCTTGTGCTTTCATTAATAGCCTTGCACTAGGAATAAAAATAGATTCTCTCCAGCATATTGTGTCGGTAGATTCAATAAGCTGGGGGGAACAGTATTATGATAAGTATGGAGGCATTTCTAGGCCAGGAGTAAAACTGTAAATGGGCTTCCCAAGAATTGCACATGGATCCCAAGTGTGCAGCTAACATGCAACATCCCGCAGGATTCACAGAGGAAAAAATACTTGGTTGATTAAGAAATATCCTGTGCAGCTATTATGCCAATGACCAAGGTCTATTGAAACTATTTAGTTGGCAAAATCATGTACAGTAGAAGTGGGAAAAATTGACAATTCTTTCTGGCATTAAACCTATCCATAAACAGTAGTCCCTCGTTTAATGCAGAGGTTACATTCTAAAATATAACCAGCAATAAGCAAAAAATGCAAAGTAGCAGCTACATTATATGTTTGAAGGCTGCATAACCCCACACACACACTTCATACATGCTTCTAACCACCTGAGCTTATGGCTGCTGAAGTACGATCCCAGAGATATCAAACTTGTTTGTTGTAGGTCTGAGCGCAGCTGTTACTGTAAAAGCACACAAACTGTAAAATACAGCTGCAGAACACACCGCAATGAGGGGCGACAGGACTGAGGGCTACGGGAAGACCGCTGCCTTCTGAACTAATCAACACACAACACAAGCTACAAAAGTTTTCTTCTGACTAACAGGTAACTGTAAAGTTTTACTAGGGGTGGGACTTTTGGGGCACCTCACGATTCGATTACGATTCAGAGGCGATGCATTCTATTATAAAACAATTATTGATGAAACTTTTCCACATTTATTTTAAATTTACATAAATTCATTTCCATTATATTTTATTACCTTTATGAAAATATCCATTTGAATGGAAATGCATGAACATTTTAACTTTAGTATAGCGCTCAAGGTGATTTTTGCTGCTTTTAGTGTTTCATATGTTAGTGTGTGCAATGATGTGGACTCTAACATTGTGGATATTGGTGGACTACTAAAGTATGGCCTGTAGCGGAATGCAAACTGTTTGTTTTTTTTACTCTTTTGTTTCTGTCGATGTTGCTGTATTTGACCCGTGTGACCCTGACCCTATGGGACTACAGATGGAAATTAGCCTTTGGATATAATCTGGCATGTTTTTCACGTTTTCATTGTGTCTGTTCATTGACATAAACTGTTCCAGTCAAATAAATAATACAAAAGTGCTCTCAGGCTTTAATCAACTACTACTTCAGGACCAACAGCTTATAACAATAATTGTGCGGCTGCCTTTCATAATTCGCTTGGCCTTTTGCGATGTGGGTGGGCAGTTTACCCAAAGTGTCCTCAATTGTTCTCTGGATGTTAGCCTGCGGTCAAAAGCATGGTCAGAATTGCCTAACTTCAGCGACTACCTCGAGGTCCGTGTTAAGTTCCCGTTTCTCTTCCTGTTTACTCTCGGCTACAGTGTGCACCAACCAGCACCAGCATGGATTGCGTTCTTTGCAATCAATTGAGAGTCAATGTGTACAAGTGTGAGATGTGTCTTTCTCCGCAGCAGCTTAGTGGGGCGCAGCAGCGCACCTTGGAGTAAACGGTGTGAGCACTGTGAGAGAAAAGTGCATAAAAAGTGTTTTTTTGTTTTTTTTCTGGAGGAGTGTTGGTCAATTCCCTGTAGCGTTTTGAAGACCGCTCTTACTGTATTTCAGTTCTGCTTTACTTGGAAAATTTAAATAATCTGAATTTGGATATTTCTTCCTCGGCCAAATCGCGATAATCTAAGAATCTGACATTTCCCACACCTTTTAGTTAGTGTTAGAGTACACGCACGCCGCATGAGAAGCAACTTGTGCACACAAAAATCAGCAAAAGGTGACCCGCATTACAGCGAGGGACCACTGTACTGTACATCTGCATTAGTGACTTCAGTTGGCTAAGTTAGAGATCATATCTGCCAAGTGGAGAGTTAGATCAATTAAGGATTTTGTGCAGAGAAAATATTTGACCAAAAGTAGAGGTCAGTTAGACAGCAATAAAAATAATTGCTTACATGTGAATCCGGATGAAGACGGTTAAACAACTACACAGCTCAATTTCCCTTATAAAGTTGTCCTTGGAAACAATATTTTTGAAAATGTTTATATAGCTTTATGTGGATGATATTATAATGTGATTTCCTTTGGTCCCGGGTGGACTGTGCAGTTACTAGAAGCTTGTCTCCCTGACATATATTCAAAAATCTTGCTTCAATTTCCCAATGAACTCAGATTAAAAAGAGCTGCAGAGTATAAAGGGCTGTAATCAACTGATCCGTCAGAACAGTGAGGACAAAAGCCATTGTCTGCCATATGGATGTGAATATCTCAATTCAAAATCACGATAACAGTCTTTGGTCGACAGTAGGGATGTACCGATCCGATATTCAATATCGGTATCGGGGGCCGATATGGGTATTTTGTAAGGATCGGATAATATCGGATTTGTTAAATATGAAGCCGATTTACGTCACTTTTCAGCATGCTCACGCTTTACGGCTGCCGTAAACTAAACACAATGTAAAACTAGGGCTGGGCGATAAAACACCAACGAGATATATTGTGATAAACACGTTTTCGATATCAATAGAAAACAGCGTCGACAGAATGTTAGTTTAACATCAATCCGTTAGAAAAAACAGGACGAAAACACAGGAAGTAAAGCCGAGTCAGAGGTGCGGGGCATTCTGGGGGATGTAGGCATACGCTTCTCGACCTATCACAGCCAAGCGTGAACCGCAAAACTTTCTGGGAACTGCAAAAACAACAACCGCACAATGCGTAGAGTACATGGGTCTAGAGATTGTTTTTCAATGCCGTTTCAATGGTTATGCATGTCCGTGCGAGGCATTGCATGTGCGGTGTGGCAGAGGCAGTGGACACAGAGAGCCGATGCATGTGGCGAAAGCAAGAGATTAACTTTTTCCTCCGTGCGGCTATCAAAGAGCCGTCATGGGGACAAAAAACAGGAGATAAACCAGGACTAAACCAGGATTTCACCAGGACTAACTATGGGGGAGCCTGCTTGTGAACACATTCCTCGAGCCTCATTCCCCCGTGACTGTAAACAAGGCTGCTCACGTGTGTTAGCTGACACGACAAACGTATTCAGGTAAAAATGCAAAATCTTGAAGGCTTTGATAATATTAGAAAAAAAATTATCGGATTGGTATCGGATCGGTATCGGCAAAACAATATTTAAGAATATCGGAATCGGATCGGATTACAAAAAATCTGTATCGGTACATCCCTAGTCGACAGTGGATGGACATAGTCACCCATCTGCCAGACTGCTGATTGCTGTATGGCATAAACCACGGAAGTCCCTGACATGTGGCCCAGGGCAAAACAAATGTGGTATCAATGCATTAACAAACGAGCTTAGGGTTTGAGAACGACCATGATAATTAGTCTCACGATAGTATGTTAGCAGCGAGAAGGCTCATAAAATATAAAGACCATTTGGCTCACACTCAAGAACAAATGTGTATTCTTAGCACGTGGGCTGTTCCACTAATGTTCTACACAGTTTAAGTCTGGCAGCAGCGCAGTCAGGAAACTTTGGAGCAAAGATGCTGACAGTTTCAGGAAGGAGCTCCAAAGATTACTGACTCAGCGCACGTATGCTGATGTGAACCCTCACACACACACACATACAAACTCATCTCACTACAAATTCTGTTTTGTTGACTCCATTGGCCGTGTACAAGCACCACCGTTCAAGACTCCTCCTCACCAAATTGAGGTCCTCGCTGAGCAGAGCAGGCACTCAAGGTCGAGGAAATAATGATGTTTATGAAGTCTGAATCTACAAAAAAAATGTAAGGCTTTGTGTCTACTTAAGTGCCTACCTGCAAAGCATGCTGGGATGTTGACCACGGGGCAAAGTCAGCTTTGCAATTTCAGCAAGAATCATGTTAAAGTCTTTTAGAGGAAGGCTAATGGACAAATGTGCTCCCAGTGTTTTCCAATTCATGTCAGGGGGTTTGCACCAACACGTTTTATCTTTAGAATTACCAGATTATTGTCCACAGTCGGGAGATCAGCAGGAGGGTGAGTGACATTTTGTAAGTAAGTAAGTAAGTAAGTAAGCTTTATTTATATACCGCCTTTCACAGACCAGAGTCACAAAGCGGTTTACAATTGTTATTTTTTGAGCACTTGTCCTCTCACTCCACACAGAGATGGGAGCGGGGTCGCCGAACAGGAGGCGCATGCCATACCTATTGTACATATTTTTAGTGGCAGGGGAAACCGGAGTACCCGGAGGAAACCTACGCAGACACAGGGAGAACATGCAAACTCCACTCAGAAAGGCCCTGGTCCGGCCGGGATTCGAACCCAGGACCTTCTTGCTGAGAGGCGAGAGTGCTATCCACTCAGCCACCGTGCCGCCCAACTTACTTACTTACTTACTTAAGTGCCTACCTGCAAAGCATGCTGGGATGTTGACCACGGGGCAAAGTCAGCTTTGCAATTTCAGCAAGAATCATGTTAAAGTCTTTTAGGGGAAGGCTAATGGACAAATGTGCTCCCAGTGTTTTCCAATTCATGTCAGGGGGTTTGCACCAACACGTTTTATCTTTAGAATTACCAGATTATTGTCCACAGTCGGGAGATCAGCAGGAGGGTGAGTGACATTTTGACAACACTAATCAGCTGATTATAAATCTGGTCTGTGCGCTCAGTCGAGGACACAGTTCCCACCAACAAAAATAAATAATATTAGTAAAAAACAACAATCAGATGTAGGAAATTGTGGCTTTTCCCACACTGACTGATATTAATGTCCTATTCCATTGTCCATATATTTTTCATGAAAAAAAAGAAAATATTCTGGTATATAAAATGCAATACTTTTTTGTTTGCAAACAGGTGAGGACAAACAGAGGCGTTCTTTGCCATTAGGAAAGGCAGGCAGATACCTGGGGCCCCAAACAGACAGGGAGCCCACGAGGGCCGACTGATTTGACACAAGCGGTCGACTTGTACAGGCTACAACAGCTACCTACAGTGACAATTGGCGGACAAAATCTTTTCGTCTGATGCAAAACTTGCCACGTTCTTCATAACAGTTCAAAAACCTGCCTGGGGACTCTCATGTATTGTATGTAATTGTGGTTTAATGGTTAAGTTGTAGCCCTTGCACCGTGGTGTCCCAGGTTCAAATCTAATCTATATTAATGTATACAAGTAGTATATATTGCATTGTACCTAATTATTAAATGTATATTTATACCTAGTGAAATATAAACCTTTTTATGTGGATATGTGGTTGGTATCGGGGCCCCCAAGGACTCTGTTGCCTGGGGCCCTGGGGTACCCTTGGAACTCCACTGAGTGAGGACACATACAAGAGTAATGTGTGGGGTTGTCAAAATTAGTAATAAAACTGGTATTGAATCTAACTAATCTTACTAATTTGAGCAAGTATATTCATACTAAAAGTAATTACATTACATTACATTATATCACAACCTGAGTATAGCTTTACTACATACTAGGGCTGGGCAATATGGCTAAAAAAAAATCTCAGATTTTTTCACACCAAATCCGATTTTTGATATTAATCGATTATTTTTTTCTATTTAAAAACAAACTACAACTGAGAAAGAAATAGATTTTTCTTAATGCAGTTTAATCTAAATCCCCATGGAGCATAAGTGTAAAAGGAAATAAGCCTTAAAACATGCTTGTAAACGAGATGGCCCTGCCATTGTAAACAGTGAAAATGTAGCTTGACAGTTTTCTAATAACTTCAATTACAGTGACACAATGCACCTTCAAAATAACTTAAATCGCACAAACGATGGCCATATTAAATATATCAATTGTATTAAACACATGCATTATTTACATGAATTATCACATTTTTAAAACTGATTACTCAAAATTCAAATGTTATAACAGAGAAAGTAAGTAACAGAGAAAGAGTAACAGTGCTGTAGTACAACGCTTGGTCCAGCTGGTGGCGCTAATACTAACTTCAGTGACCACCGCGTTGTGCGAGTTAAGTTTCCTGTTTACATTCTGCTAGTGATGGCAATATGAAGCCCCATGAAGCCTTGAGGGATCGCAGCCTATTACTCGGCCCATGAGTCGAAGGCTCGAGGTGAATCATGCTCCACTACGCCATCATGTGGACAAAGAAATACATAACACTCTTAAGTGCTTACAATGAATGGTGAGATCTAATGTTAAAATGTATATTTACAATCTATGGTCTAACGTGTTGTGTTTGAAATGATGCTTCATGAACTATGAACTATTTGAGTCTTTCAGTCAATTGTGTTGATACAACAAACACATCCAAAGTAATACAGTTCTACAGAAAGTGATTAATGGAGGAAAAACTACCAAGAGGTGGATTAATTAAACACAACAAACCATTTATTCCCAATAAATAAATACATTTACTTTGCAACACAATATTTATTATGGGTAGACCAGGATTCGAACGCTATATCTTCTGCTTCGGAGTCCGTCATATACCGACTGCGCCACACAGCTGTTGTGAAATGTATTATCCAGCGTATTATTACTAATAACTTGAAACCTTGATATATGAGGTTTTACTAAAATGAAACGTTTTTAATTGTATTTCATATGAAGTAGTTTCTCTATACTTAGTACAGGACTGCTCCACATCACGCACACACACGTACGCACACAGAGGCAGACGGGGACAGCCAATACAGTCTATGGTACAGCCGCGGATCACAAAGCACCTGTCAAAGCAATGCACTCTCCGAACTATATGAAGCACTATATGAACCGTCACGTGGTGCGGCCGCTACGCGAGGCTTCGAACGTCACCACATACGTCACCAACACACGCCTCGAACCACGCTTCAAAAAATACGCCCCTTTTTAACTCGGTACACGCTTCGAAGACCCGGCACGCTCAGCACATCACTACATTCTGCTACTGGAGCTAACTGCTACTGTGGCTAACAGCTCGAGCACGGAACTCCCTTTGTATCAGAGTAATGTGTGAGACGTGTCTTTCTCCAAAGTGCAGCGGCTCAGTGGGACACGTGTGCGTGCGCGCGCTTTGGAGAAACGAGCGTGAGCACTGAGAAATGAATGAATGAGACTGAAAGATGTAGCGTACGAGCAGAACGACCAAAGCCTGCCTGTCTGCGTGCGTGCGTGTGTGCATGTGTGTGTGTTCTGGCAATTAAATAAAGTCTGATTCTTGAACGTCTGAAGTGTTATTGCCACAGCACCACACTGTGAGAGCGGGCGTCAGGACAGAGGGAGACTGTTAGCCTTAGGTTAGCTTTCAAAATGACTGCTCAACACCCGCGGTTAGCGTGTTAGCACTGTAGCTCTGCGCGATTTTCATTAAAACGAAATCGCCCTACATGTATACGTAAATTTTGAGTTAATAATTAAAATCGATTTATTGCCCAGCCCCACTACATACATTAACTATATAAACTGAAACTGGACAGAATTTTACATTTCTCTATACTTTTTTCAACTATAATGCAATATCCACATTAATACACATCAATATCCATAGACCCTCCTCCTCAGCCCCTTTTGCTGCCATTACAACATTGTGTTTTTTCATTTTTCATTAATCTCTCGATAATCAATATCAACCAAAATAGATATTGCAATCTCCTGATATTTTTATTTAAGGCACAGAATTTTAGGAAATGATATTGACGATTGAACACAGAACCTTCACATTTCATCACAGTGACTTCTCACAGATTCACTAACAACCCTCTTTTCACACACAAACACCATCGACTTGATTGTATGCATGTTTTACCCACACTTCTGCCTTTCATTTCTGTTACAATAATTATGCATATGAAATGAGACATGCTGATTAAAGCATCACAACATCAAAACACTTCAAGCATAGATTTCTGGAAGGAAAACTTAGACAGCAGTTTAATAGGATTCATACACACTCAAAAATCAATGACAATAAAACTGAAGGAGAGCTGTAGGCACACGCCACTGGGGCCGCGTTGAAATGGAATCCAATGAAAACAGATGTACTGGTGGAATATAGCCGCACTATAATTGATGGGATATTGATGATTGATGTGTTGCCGGCCTACACAAGTGCATTTCAGACAATGTGTGGATCAGTCCAAGTACAACCGTTTCAAAGAATTTTGTGAGATGAAATGTTATGCAATTTTAACCATTTAAGTAATCCTCTGCATCAATATACTGTAACTCAAATAGAACAAGATTTACTTACTTTATTATTCTTTTACGTCAATGATGTTTACAGGCGTTTTGGTACAAATCAGGCACAAAGTACTTTTGCAAATTTAGTGACAGAAGGCAGTGAACGCCTTCCTTTATATTTCATTTTGGGGATCTATATTGAGACCTAATATAAGGTACAGTAGTATTCATGGACAGAATTCTACCAGGACTTCTAACCTAAAAGGTGCCTCGTATGCTCCAGTTGGAGGACAGGATCTTCCTTCATTTGGAGTTTCCCCACAGAGTTGCTGGGCACTCACACGACGGGAGCTCAGTCACATGGAAGGAGCTCCGAGTCGAACTGCTACACCTCCATGTTGAGAGGAGCTGGTTGAGGTGGCTCATACATGTTTTTAGATGCCTCCTGGACGCCTCCCTCCCAGAGGAGCTGGAAAAGTGCTGCCTCTGTGACTCGCAATGGATAAAGAGGAAGAATATTGATGGATACTGGATAACGCTGATCCACAGTCATAACATACATTGCATTGATACTGTATGTCTCTTTTGTTAACAGTAGGTCTCTTTAATGCTTGTTTAGTTTAGTACACCTTTAAAGATGTACTTTACCTTTTTGTATACATATAACGCAATATGATTAATAATACCTTATTTTCTTTACCACTGAAAGCTTATCTTGATTAAATCTACCTAAACTAAGTATCTCATTAAATTTCTCTTCAGGCTACAAATTTGTTCCCACATCTTCAAAACAACCAAGCACCAAATTACACAGGAGAGCGGCCTCTCGACCCCGAAGGCTCCGCACCCAATTACAATAGAATCCCCTACTCGGCCGTCCTACGGGCCAGAGTATCGATGATTCATTTTACGTTTTATCAGTGAAACAGGAGTGCTATTAAAAAGAGATCAGTCAGCCAGCAGCCACGAGGACTCTACTTCTAATTGGCCATTCATCAAAAAGCCTTCTGCAGTAGATTGCGGCACAGAAATATCACGCATGACAAGCAAAGCGTGCTACATTAATTACTGCACTGATGAACCTCACGCTCCACGGCGCGCCCTTCGGATTGTGGGGGACCCGGGAACACAAACACACACCTGCACGTGGAGAGATGAAAAAGGTAACAGCTTGGTCCGAAACCAAACAGCTGTGTAAAAATTGACTGTGTATAATTACAACATTTATTCTGCTAATTTGCACTGACCTAAAACACACCCTTTGCACTATTTGAGCAAGATACAACCTGCTGGGGTAGAACTGGTGTTATCCTGGTTATTGTTCTGTTTAGTTTAATGGGTAAAGTTTATTGACAATGCGGAGGCCATCTTTTCATTTTGCGAAAAACAATATTCTAAAGCTTTGAAGTATTCAACACTTTTCTTAGAATTTGTAAAATCAAGACTTGTGTGTGTTAAAAAACTGTGGTTGTGTTAATAAAATGTATGTGCCAAAACAATTGTGAGATGCGGATCAGGGCTTATTTTGTAGAGCACATAGCTGGTTGGATTCCGTCTTGCCTTCAAACTCTTAATATTCAGATCAGACGTGTGCAAACTATGGCCCATATGCAAATGCAGCCCTCTGTGTCATGTTATGTGACCCCAGCCTTGCCGACACAAAGAACCAGTGAAATCATAAACACCAGCTCACTATGTCATCCAGTCAACTTCAGCTCTACCAATATGGCCATGTTTAGAACTTCTTTAAAACAGTTATTGACTTTTTTGTTTTTATACCATTGGCTTAATACAGATTGACAATGCTATGTCTCTATCTTAATGAAGCCCAATAGGGATGTGCTAGATACTGCAGGTACAACGGCTACCGGCATTCCATAAAAGTACTATTGCTGAAGGAAGTTCAGTGCAGTCACATGGCATAGAAAATCTATTTGCATCTTCTCAATCTATATGCTAATTTTGCATGATTAAATGGTGTTGATGTTTCATGCTTGTTATCTGATGAGGAAGCATGACAGCAGTTATCAATACACTCTTGATTATGTCTTATTTGCACTATTCAGTCCAAGGTATCGCTCTAAAGATGTCTCCTAAGATACACATTTATTTAGCCCTAAAGATGTCTCTTAAAATACACATTTATTAAGCCATTCACTTTCATAAATTTTTGTCTTCAAATACTTCTATATATTTCAGCATCTCTATACAATCAGTCCAGGGACGCTTTCAGGCATTTTTCATTCAAGTCCAAAGTGTTGACAAAGACACAACACAGGAAAGCCTTACAATGCTGCCATCTCTGGAGTTTCCTTTGTACAAATTAGCAGCCATCAAGACACGCACAGACAAAGCATTAGGAGTTCCTCTCTTCTCTCTCAACATGTGGGAAATCTCGCTTTCATCCTTATATCCTGATGTGCCATAATGAGACAGTTTTCGGTCACGTACCAGAAGCACGCGTTTTACAGCTCTCCAGCCCTGCACGCGCCCACATCCACCGACTATTCATCCATCTCCCAATCCCTCATTTTCTGGTTTGAGCCTTTTGGTGCATTTTTTTCTCTCCTCTGAGCCACGAGATCAGCTGGGTCGCTACGCAGCTGTCCCTAGGGCCAAAAATGGAGAGAGGCTTCCGTGAATAGGATGGAGGTGAAAAAGGGGTATAAAAAAAGCCACTTGTGAACTTCTATTTGCACACACAAATACTGTATCTGAGGAGTTTCCTGAAGGCGCAGAGCTGATGAGGACGGGAATCTTCAAAGTGAGACCCAGATGGTGTTTGATGTGCGGATAATGATTTAGGTAAGGCTATGCAACACGTTCTATTCACACCAGCGCAATACGAGCCCGAGTGTTTTGTGCAAGAAAAACAGAAACTGGGAGAATAACAAAAGCAAAGGGAGATGTAAGCTCTGAAGCTCTGGATGTAGAATTGTTGTTAAACCCAGGTCTTCCATTGTAACTACTTTTCCTGGACCAAGAATTATCCTGGGTGCTTTTGTACGGAAAGAGACTCAGAAAACACTCGGCTTCTTCACTGAGGCCACACCATAATGGATAGACAAATAATTTTCTCGCAATAACCAAGTCATTGTTAAAGTCAAGTTGATTTTAAGGGTTTCACATTGTTTTAACTTTCCTATCCACGCTCTCCTCCTGACTTAGTGGTTGGCATACTTCTCTGCAAGAAGGATTTTGCATGTTCTCCCCTTGTCTGTGTAGGTTACCTCTGGGTGCTCTGGTTTTCTGGTTTTGTACAATAGGTAAAATCACCCAGCTCTGGTAGTCCAGAACAAGCCAAGCATCAACACCTAGAGAAGGGTCCCTCAGGCGCAAAACTACGGTGACCACTGCTCCTGACAGAGTTGCAGGATGGTTCAAATGCAAAGGACAAATATCCCCAGTGAGACAATAAAGTATAACTTAGCTCCTCTTGGGGAATACCAAACAATTCTAAAGACATTTATATTTGGGTCTTCTCTAGGCTCTCCTGGATCTCGAATGTTTTTTATGATCCTCCTGATCCTCCTGCAGGTGGTGAGTCCACAGGAGCTGAGATCTTTCAGTTGGGGCTTTGGGCAAAGTAGGGTTAAGTGTCTTGCCCAGGGACACAACGACAGCAGTCATCAGTGGGAGTCGTGAAGTAGGTCTTACGGTGGGCTCGAACCCACGACCTTCAGGCCCGAAGGCCAATGCTCTACCAACTGAGCTACTGTCGCCCCACTTATCCAATTTGCTATTAAAATACAGAACCTTTAGGCCGAATGAAATTCCTACTAATGTGTTAAAAGCAAACCTTCCATGACAGTGAAACATGCACTGGCCTTCGTTAAAAGTTGTTAAAAATGCTTGTAAACTCATTACAGTGAATAATTAGCAGGCTCAGAATGTTTGGACAGCACAGTTTGAACTGCCTTTCTAAACAGACGCAGGGCTTCGATCCAACTTTCACTGTATTCTGGATACTTAATGCTGGAGTACCAAACAAAAACATTACTATGTAATAAAATCCTTTCAACTTGTCCCTTGCTCTCTAAACAGTTTGGTTCTATCACACAATTACAATCGGTTGAATTTCGACCGACAAATCAGCGAGCGCAGACGGCAGGTGTTGTAGTTGTGGGTGATGTCAAGAGTTTGCGTCGAACGGGAAGGTTGTAGTTTGACAATGGCAAAAAATGTGATAGTAAAGTAATCCGGTCTGGTTCTATCAAGAAATTGAAGCTGAAGCAAGAGAAATGTTTAGCAAATGTAATCGCTGGAAAAAAATGTGGCACTACTCCCCACGGGCTCCGTTAGCGGCAAAGGAGATGGCTAGGCTAAATGCTAACGACAGACTCGGGCGCACTACATACGTCACGGTAAACTCAGACCCAATCGTTTCAATCTGCAAAAGGAGTTAACCCCTTCCACCTGTAAACGGAGCTCAATGGAGCACCTCCAGACCTTAGTACGAAATGTAATTTGTACTATGGTGTGGTACGACCAGGCTACATGCTTATAGGCCTTTTTCACATCCTTAGATCAGATGAAAGATAAGAGAGTCCCAGCCCTCACTCTGCCAATCAGCTCCCAGTACGTAAAAGATAAATGTTTTCTAAATAAGCCATTTTAGTTGGGACAAACATCATGAATATAACATGTATTCTGAAACAAGGCCATAAGGTAAGGTACTCCAGCTGCTTATTGTTTGTCATTTGCGTGTGACTAATCGTTTTTACCGTCACATAGAAGCCATGCTTGCCGAATGCCAATATCACATCTAAAGGATTGTATGCGTTGACTATAGGCTGTATGGGCTCTGCATGGGGCTATCACTTCATCATTGTCATAGAGTATTTCAGGATGTAATGTGGCTGTAAGTTCCTCAGAAGCAAAGGAGAGAGTCACGGTGTCTACACAGAGAATGTTATTAGACTATCACTGTCCTCGGAGCAACCATTTAACACAGGAATAAGCCAATTATCATTACGTGTAGGCGAATCTAGTGGAGGATTTATTCTATTCCTTCAGGACCTCCATGTCAAGGGTGGCAGTTATTGTGTAGATTCTTTTGTGCCATGGCTTTGTGCACAGTGCTGCTGGTGAAGTTAAGTAAATCTAGCTAAATGTAATTCCTTTCAGAACCACTAGAAAAAGAAAGAAACATCTTCCAACTGTAATAAAATTAATTTCCAAATGAGTTACAGTCATCAGCACCTTTTGTGGGAGAGCTTATTAAAGTCGCTGTTGAATTGTGTTGAACCACAGCAAAATAATTTGAGTGGATACACTTTAGTGACTTCAATTTCATGTGTGCTTAAGAACTGAGAAAGACGGAAAATGAATGTATTTAATTGAAAGCATTGCTGTGCCATAGATAAAAGTTGAACATAGTTAATTGCAAATGCATTTATGTGTATCAGACTCGACATGTGCGTCATAACTGATGGATAAAACAAAATTTTTTGGTTTTCAATATTTATCGTATGTACATTTTCTGTGCAAGGAAGGAAGGATTTGTTGCAACTTTTTATGTAAAACTCTGAGGTTTTATCTGTAGTGAGTTTGATGACTAAAATATTTAATAATGTTTATTTTTTATATTATTTCATATTTTAATACTAAAAAATGGACAAATGAAAAGAAAAACGCTATACTGGATTACCCTGCTTTAGTGACACCTGTGAGTGACATCACTTGAGACAACTGTTGATGAGCCAAATGATTTGATCTTTATTTATGGTATGTATTATTTACGCCAGTGGCCGTTTTTTTTAATATAATTATTGTATGTTAAATTAATAATATTTTGTTTGTAATATTAAAATATTTGTGTTTATTATTTGACTTAAATAATCAAATTGTAATCATTTTTGTATTACAAAATGGGGTGCGTCATTTATATGTTTGTAGCAGAGGCTATTTCCCCCAAATAAAATAAATAAAAGAGCCTATTTTTAACGTTTGCCTTCTTGGTTATTATTTCGGGGCCCGCGCAGACCAGTCAGATTTTTAAGGGGGCCGCGGTGTGTGAATGGCTGATTCACACAATGCATCAGTTGCAATGAGTGTAGTTTGGATCATGTATTGCAATAAGTTTCTGACTCAATATATGATCCATCAAACCTGTCAGCACGGTGGCTTTGTGGTTAGAAAGTGGTGCTGTACTGTGGCAGCCACTGCTCTTTGACTTTTTCAAACATAGTTCAAATGCAGAGGACGGATTTGTTGTAAGGAGATAAAGGGACAAATACAGTGTACTTTAACCTGTAGTCATCGGCTTAGGATCTACACTGTTCAGTTTAGTACGACTTGACCGTAAACATGTTGCCCCACATGGAAGCAATGCGATCTCATCTCTGAAGGATACTCTTTGATGTTTTTAACACCTCCCACTAACATGACTCAAGCTTCAAGAAATCATATTAACAAGCCTGTGTAGCTGTCCAATCAAGCAAAACAAGGAAATTACATTAAGTACAATCATTTAACTTCTGCATATTCTGTTTTAGGGCTGTGGAAGTTTATTGCAAAAGCTATGTGGCAGAAACTTATTATGGCCACTTTGAAAAGTCTTTTGGAGCCTGTGTACATGTCGGAAAGACTGTAAATGAGTAAATCAACCGTTTAGTAAAAGTTAATTATAAACGTTTTCGCAGCCTTTTTTCTGAGCAATTAAGATTTATTTTTAGAAATGTGTTAAATTTCTTGAGTCAAAGCTTTCCAAAAAATGTAGTTGCAATTATTTATTTACCACCTGGCATAGGACTTTTGTATTTCTCAGCAGCAAATTTCTCTGTTTGGCAATTTTCCCTTTTTATTCAACACCCAATCCTCCTACACACTCTGTATTTGCACACCTGCCATGGACAAACACTGAAATCTTCTCACCGAGATCTTCCAAATGATAAAAGGGACAGTATTATAACCATTAGCCAACACTTATTTATAATCTTGTGAAAGGAAATAAAACCAAATACGATACATTTTAGCTCCAGCCCTTGCACTAGAGTGGAGGTATTCGCCATTCTGTGCAGAAGCCTAAACAAGGTTATCAGGAAGTCCAGCTTAATTTCCTTTTTCTGTTTATCTTTACATTATTTATTACTGTCATATTCAAAATCCCAATCCAATACATAAACAAAACCATCTAATGCTAATTGCATAGTGCACTTATTTATTAATTGATGTCTATATACTTATCTACTTACTTATCGTAGGAGTTATCTGCTCTTTTTCCCCCTGGACTGTAAGGTACAATAGAGAAATGTGCCCACTGTGGAAGAATATAGGTCTTGTTATCTTTTCTTATCATCTTATAAACTCAAGTCATATAAGTCTAAGTTTGGCTGTGGCATTGTCTGGCTCTCGTCGCAGATCTAGGGCTCTTTCAACACAGTAGGACATGAATGTAAATACGAAGAACACGCACACACCAATAAACACATTCAGCCTCGAGCAGTCCCGTCTTTCTCTATAATAATGTCTTCAGTGATGCGTGCGACTGTGCTTTCACTCTCCTTCACCCCCACCATTGGAATAGACCAGAGCACAAACCTCGGCGTCTCAGTCCAAGAGTCTGTCCACTCCATCAGCAACACGGGCGCCCTGCTGGCCCCTGATAGAGAATGCACTGCTTCACTCTGAGTCAAGAGAAATTCTTTATTTTAGTGAAAGTAACTGCATTGTCTCTTGTATTGCTTACTCAACAGCCAACACAAGATTAGCTATAATGGCATTTCTGCAAGTATTAAGTTAGTCACGATAACTACAAAATAGACATATTTGTTCAATAAATAGTACTTTAAACAATTACACAAAGCACAAGGCTCATTGAATACAATTCCCAAAAACCCACATACATGTGCACGGAAGTCAAATGGATAAAATCATAAAAACATGAGACTAAGTGCAGATAAAAATCATTGAAAGAAGCGGCATCTCAGGAGCCACCTGCAGCAGCAGAGAGCCACTATCAGCTCCAAACCTACACCTGGTCCATGAGCCAGACCCACCCCAGGACCCAGACCCAAATATCCCATACTTTCCTAGATCTGTTACATCAAAGGCCACAATAGTCAACTTGATAAATATACTTGAAAAGGTATACATTTTTCTAAAGCCTACTTCACGTCCATCACAGCACATGTTGAAGCTGAGAGAGGTTTGAGAGCCAACACTGGCCTTGTGCCAGCTTGCTGCATAGCTACATATTTATTCTTGAGTCGATAATAGATATTTAACCATCCTTGTTTTACACCTGTAATGTGTCATGCATCTGTGCCTTAGGGAAACCTTATTTCCATATACAGTATATGCAGTTTAGGAATGCTATATGAAAACTAATGTACAGAGGGCAGCACAGAAGCAGGGGCTGTGTGTGCGAGTAATCAGACCGTGACCGACTCTGCTGCACCCTCCCAATGGCCCTACAGAGACACCACTGCACCACGAGACAGAGCCATTTCCTCCAAATGACTGTGCCCCCCTTCAGTCTATTAGCACTGGGGACAGAACAGCTCTGTCCCAACTAACCACTGCTCTGGCTGGGTCAGTATGTCCTGGTTTCACCTATGCTTGAGGACACTGGCCGTGGACATGGCAGATGACAGCAGTCAAGGCGTCTTTCTGGGTCTAAATCCCAGATTTACAGAGATAATGCATTCTAGGGAAGAGGCCTTTACGCACATTATTTTCAAGTCAGCTTGCATGTCTTCATACACCTCTTTTTCTTTTTTCAGACGACATGGATACATGGAGAAGGTCCATGTTAGAGCATACTTAAACACCAGTCTAAGGTTTAAAGGGAAATATCAGTCCAGAGAAATGGACTGAATGGACGAAGTTCATTGGAGATAATAGTGTCTCACTTTTAAACTAAAATTTGTGTGGCAGCAGCTGTCACACTTTTACATATGACTGAACAGCACTTATTAAACTACTGCAATAAATATTGTATGTGAAATACCGACTATACCTTGGATCAACCTCAAGGTCTGAAAAGAAGAAATCTGCAAGTATGTGACAGAGTCTAACCAGGTGTATATCTTCACGGAACCTGCTGCAGGTCTGCTGTAATGATCCAGAGCTTAAAATCAGTGTGAGTGTTACACTGATGTCAGAGGGCTGGGGTGCGCCGCTGACGACGATGCTGAGCTGTGGAAATAATCCGCTCTGAGTCTTTAGTTTTGTCAGGCAGTCCGAAGCGGTTTTCTAGTAATTGTACAGTTCTTGTGTCAATCCACATGACCCTGTGCTGCTTTGGTCAAACCTGAACTGCAGTTGACCGCAGTCTCTAGAACAACAAGCACAACATTTGCACTTCACCACAGTCACAGTATACTCCTCGTGTGAAGTCAATTCACTCATTATATGGTGCAAACACTTTCAGTCCAAAGGGAAAACTCTGAACTTAATTATCTGTTTTATTTTTCTTTTGTTGTGTTATCTTGACAATGTAGAATGGATTTTTAGAGATGTGGCACCTGGGGGTCTCTGTTCCCTGTTTTAAATGACTGGAAAGGGCTTGGTATCACGTTACATTCTCTCAGTGTGCAGGGACTCAGGGGAACACTGGTGTCTTGAGCACTAAGCGTTTGTTTCCTTGTTCTCCTCAAGGATCCCTGGGATGCTGTTTGTCAGATGCATTTTACCGAATTGTCAGTTAATGAATGTTACCATCCGCCATGTGCCAGAGTCAGCAGGAAGAAAGAAAAAATACCCCCCTTGGGTGTTCATCTATAGTGGCTTCTTCTAGTCTCATTAGGGGGGAATCAAACGGAAATGGGCGTCTCACTGATCATTTAACGTGTTAGCTGTGTGCTCTGCATTTTTCGAGGGGGGGGGGATAAAGTGATATTCCTCACAATAGCATGAGTGATCGACAAAGTAAGAAGAAGCTGAGAGCTTCTTTGGAGCCGTGTCAAACATGGTGACTTTAAAAATAAGTGTTTTTTTCCTGAAGTGGGTTAAGGACTGATCTGTCTTCCTGGCAAAACATTACACAGCTTCAGACAGGAGCGACTTCAAGGTTACTGTTTCCAAAGGGATAACAACAACACAAAGCACCAACATTCAACACCATGTAGTGCCCGCCTGGATGCTTTGCTGCTTTTTTGACTGACCTGCCGCTCTATGCAGCCTTTTGTACTGGTGATTTTCATCACGCCATCTAACATTTTACCAAAACAGATTCCAAGTGAGTCTTGTTCAACATTTCTGAATGTTATGTTTTCGGTTTTTGATTGTTGTATTATTATTTTTCAGCATAAGGCTCTGCCAAAAATCCAATTATGAAAAATTTCAATCTAAACTTTTTTCTTTGTCCTAAAGCTGCATGTGTCTTTTATTTATCTTTTTTTTTTTTTTTTGCAAAATGTTATTGTATATAACATTTAAAGGGTTAGGGATGCACCAACGATACCATAGGCTACTCATACTCATACCATAGGACAAGATGCCGGAACCGATACCCACATTTTTCCTTTTCATATAGGGTCACGACAGCAGACAGCTGTGCGGCACATGTTGCCATGGCCAAAGACGGCAGCTAGAAATATCTCACATTATTTTAATTGTGTAGCAAACATGTTTTTATCTTTCAGGAGACACGGACTACGGATGAAAAATAGCCACTTGGATAATTCTGGCATATTTACAGAAATTTTCATTAATATGCACAGTAATAAATAAACAAATAAATAATACAAGCAAGCAAGCTACCGGCACGTGAGCTGGCGGCCTGCGAGCTAGTGGCAAGTGGACAGTCGTATGGTAGTTTTTTTAAGAAAACGAGAGTGACGAGTGAAGTGGACTGCAGGTTGTGTAAGGCAAAACTGCCACGAGGTTGGTCCAAAACAAACATGTATAACATCAGCAACTTAATCAAACATCTGAAAACTCACCACCACACAGAGTATAACACCTTTGCTAGCACCGGAGCTAGCTCCAGAGCACAAAAACAACCAACGCTAACATAGCATGTGTATAAGAATGTACATTTGAATTTGTATGTATTTGTATTTGTATGGAATATGACATTGGCTCTTATTGTTTCCTGTTAAAACAATCGCTAAAATGTTTAATTATTTCATTTTCAATTTTAGTTCTATTAGTTTTATGAATTCCCAGAGATAACAAAATGCAGAAATATTTTCAGTCTATGTTAAAAGACTGAAAAAAAGTCTGTTAAAATCTGCTTTGATACAATATCTCCGGTATTCATGTCAATGTTTTGATCTTAGTTTATGAGACCTAAACTTGTCTTGTCTCCCGATTATTGTTATTACCATCAATATTAATAGTATTATCCATATTTTGTGTAACATCAGTACAGTCACGATGTGTGTGTGTGTGTGTGAGTGATTGTGTGTGTATTTGTTATGGTTGCTTTTTTATTTTTATTTTTTTTATTATTACTATTTGTTTTGTGTATTTTTTTTTTTTTTTTTTTTATGATTTTCTTTTGTCTTATTTGCATCTGTTTTGCTGTATCTGTCCTTGTGAAATCTTGAGGACCCCCTCGAAAACGATCATGAGCATGTCTAACAACAGTCTAACTTCTGTAGTCTAGAGCCACTGCTGCTCCACTGTGACAACCGGAATCAGCTCCCATCCAAGTACTAACCACCTCTAACCCTTCTTAGCACTCCAGATATGACAAGCTGCCTTTGGTACAGCACCATGTTTTCTGTTCACTTGTTTTTACTCTTCTATTGCTTAGCAGACAGAATAAGTTTTGGTGAAATGTTTTCTGATTCTATATAGCCATATCCAAAACATATGTCTGCATGCACTTATCAAAAGTTTCAACATCAGAGATCTTTGAAAATAAAAAGGTAACAAATAATTTCTACATTTGCAGCTCTGGGGATAACGGAAATGTCTATTTAGCAACATCAACATGCAAATAGACTGCTTTTAATGACATGGAAATGTTGACTCAGACTGTAACCTTTATCGCTGCCACCTTCTCCTCCTCATCCACATATGCTGGTCTTCAGAATCCGGCACCATTACTTTAGCCCAAGTTAATCTCCCTGCTCTCCCATCTCCTTCGCTTGCTCTGATGTCTCTAAACGACTTCCTCCATCCCATTCCCCGAGCCTGCTTACATCTTACTCCAAGCTTCAGTGTAAACGATTACAAACAGAAAATGCACTTGTTCTGTTGGCCTCTTAAGCACTATAAAAGTACAGCGCGTGGGCCCCAACCCAAACCTATATATTTGATTTAGATGCATAAACGTGAAAGCCATTTCTGCTCGTCACTCAGGACACAAGATGATAAACAAATCGCGTTCACACTTTCAGATTGTATGGGGGTCATGTATAATGCATGCGCTTTCCTCTCAGATAAACATGTCTGGCACTGATCAGAGCCATTACAGCAGCTTAATGCCCATCATGAATGCGTGTTTGGGAGAGAGGCAGCCGCTCATGTAAAGCATTAGATTTGATGTATACAGGCAACAGAGGAGCACTGGAGAATTGACCCAGCTGCACTCACTATGAAGAGCTCTTTGCAACAACAGAGGGAGAGAAATGTGGCACTTTTCTTATGCTCCTGCAAAAATATGGTACGCAGTGGGGTTGCCATAATCGATATCACCTGTGAAGGATGGTCATAAATCTGGGCAAATGTATTTCCCTCAAGGCCGATGGAAGCTTTAGGTCGTACAACAGAACAAACACCATCACATTTGTGTTCAGCGACTATTTCACAAACACATATAAGCATCCTGTAGTTGGAGTCAAATTCTTATTATGATGGGGTCGCGTAATAAATGGACACAATTAAGGCGGCTTTGTGAAGCGACGGGAGCGAGATGGAGCTCATTAGAGACGCGCTGATCCACGGACACACGCACGGCGCGCGCAGGTAAAACATTTGCCCCACGGCTGTCGGTGTTGCCCATGACAGTCTGTCAGTTGTGTCCCTTATCCCCCCCTCCTCCTCTTCTTCCCTCTTCTCTCCGTTTTCCTCCTGAGCTGTGCAGAAGACACGCGCACCACTCACGCACGCCAACACACACTCCAGTTCCCAAAGTGATGGCTCGTTTTCCCAGTTCTTCAGGGACAAGACACGAGGCTACAAATCTGACAGTGCTAACGTGCAATCGATACGTGTACAGTTCAATGTTAAGACCAGTTATAAGACAAGATCGACCGCATGAAAAATATTTTGTGCGTAACAGAAGCGTCTCCCCAACCTGTCTCCAAATGGCTATTTACATTTTTTTTAGTTCAGTATCATCCATCAGACAAAAAGACATACATGACAGGACGATCCGATGCCTTCCCGTGTTTTACTTGCTGATTAGAAATGGAAATGGTACTACTCAATACTTGTAGGCTATACACAATTACACCAGATCAGCCGCTCGGACAAACGCACCAAACGCTCCAAGCCTGGGATCAGCACCGAACAGCGACGGCTTATTTCACAGTGGATAAAAACCAGGGAAAGGATGGAAATTAACGTGGAAAAGGATGGTATTTTGAGCAACACATGCAGAGGACAGCGAAATGTGATCAAGCACAAACATCGGGTGAAAATTGAGGTCTGCGTATTTGACCGCTCACACACGAACAGATGACGGGATGGAATCATTCAGTGGTTAAATTATTTACCTTATAGATGTCGATCACCAATCGGCTGTTTGGAAGTGTTTCGTCCCGTTCTGACCAGAGCCGGACACAAAACTGACTCCAAGCAGGACGAAGGCTGTAGTGCGTGCGCGCCTCTCGCAGACTCTCCCGCCTCTCGCGCTCCTCTTCCTCTCCTCTTCCTCTCACGCTGCTCTCCCAAAATGAAGAAAGGCGAATTAGTGCAGGCGGCCACGTGTTACAACATTATCTCTCTGTGTATCCTTATAGGGTTCACATAGCACAGCATCTCTTCAAAACTACTTCACCAATATGAGAATCCCTGCCCATCGAGGGAAACATATCAATAGTTTATACTTCATTGTGTAAAAATGTGATTAGCCATTTCATTGTGCATAACGTTACGTGAGTGGTTTTATCTGAACACGTGGGTCCGTTCAAGAGCTGAGAACTAAAGGCAGTAATGAAATAATAGAGCTTCTTATTCCTATTCCATTTTATCTGTCCAGCACCAGCTTATGACGCACAAGTCGCTCACTTCAAACCTCTTAAGAAAAGCGCGCTGTGTGCACAGTAGCTATATCTTCAATCATATATTTAAAATTAAAAATGGGGGGGGCGACAGTAGCTCAGTTGGTAGAGCATTGGCCTTAAGGCCAGAAGGTCGTGGGTTCAATTCCCACCTCTGCACCTTCTCCACCAACTCCCACTGATGACTGCTGTCGTTGTGTCCTTGGGCAAGACACTTAACCCCACTTTGCCCAAAAGCCCCCACTGAAAGATCAAGGCTATGCTCACAGTCAGAGAGCAGCCGTCCTCCTGTGGACTCACCACCTGCAGAGGGTCAGTGAGGGGCTGGTGCTATGAGACTTGGGTGGCATCTCTGACTGCCACCCCCCTGACCCAGAAATGGATTAAAGGGTAGAAAATGGATGGATGGATGGAGGTCGATGCATTGGGGCGATTGCATTTTATATAATCTAAACACACTATAAAAAGTTTAGCTTAGTGCCTGCATAAAGAAAAAACTTTAATGGCCCTAAACTACATGCTTTTGCCTGGTCCCAAACGTCTCATGACTCCCTCGCTGATCAGATAATCACACTCGGCAATGTTAACGTGGCTCCTACAATGTTAACACGGTACCAGGATCCTGCCCTTTACGAGCGTCACCTTTCTACTGACACTTTAACCTGCACTGTCAAATGCATATTATGTGTACTTACTGTGCATGTGTACAAAGTAGATATTTTAAGAAAACATGCATGATATATATATATATATATATATATATATATATATATATATATATATATATACATATATATATATATATAT
The DNA here is from genome assembly GCA_964034765.1 of Knipowitschia caucasica. NCBI lineage: Eukaryota > Metazoa > Chordata > Actinopteri > Gobiiformes > Gobiidae > Knipowitschia > Knipowitschia caucasica. The sequence goes on along the minus strand of OZ035836.1, from coordinate 18,453,120 downwards.
ATATATATATATATATATATATATATATATATATATATATATTACATTTTGCTTACAATGATTATTATTTATTATACAATAATTCTGTGTTTGATAATTGACCAAGAACTCTCCTTCAGGACATGAAATACGGAATATGCTTCCTAAAAGTGATGCAGAAAAACTAATCCACGCAGTTGTCACCTCAAGGCTTGACTACTGTAACGGCCTGCTGGCAGCGTGCCCTAAAACCTCAATACAAATCTTCCAGTTTGTTCAAAATACAGCAGCAAGGATATTAACAGGCACAAAAGGGAGGGAACACCTCCAGGGTTAAAATCACTCCACTGTAAGGAAAAACTTAGACTTAGACCTACTACTCTTCTCTACGCGCTCTTCCCACGGAGCCATCTAGTTTTAGTAGCGATCTGATACGTATGCAAACATTAGCATGAGCGCAACTTCTTGCAAGCTGTACAACAAACACTGATGAAATGGTACAAAAGCAACGCACAGCCAACAAAATATATAACTGAAAGATTTCCGCTAGTTTCGCATCCAAATGCAGTCCAAGCATAGATAGTCTGAGGCGGTCCCACTCCCTCAGGTCTTCCCAGAGGATACGATGTAAGCTAACGCTACGTATATTCACCCAGACTTGATTTCTTCTTTGATCATTTTTTCTCTTTAGTTCCCTCTTCTTTTCCTCACTGTTGCCATTTAAGGACATCTGGGACATTTAAGGACATTTATTCGTATTTATGGACATGCGTCATCCCGCTGCATTGGTCATCCCTGCTCCCATTTATTTTATTTTATTTTATTAGTTTATTTAAACAGGGACAATGCACATTAATTAACATCACTGTAAATGTGCCAGTTTTAGCTCCAAAGCTAATTTTCAACTGTAGTCCCTGGGCAAGATGTAGATTGCCAACAATATATAACAATAACAACAACAATCATTATTAACCTAAAAATGATAAAACAATTCATTAGTATGTGGTTTTTTCATTTTTTTATAAAAAAGGTTTATCTTATCTTTTTATTATTGCATATCCTGTGCTCAAACTGTTGATGAATTAACAACTTTGCAAAGTACTCCGAGACAACTATACTGTCATGATTCAGGGCAAAAAAAGAAAGATTTACTTAATTTGTCCTGGGATGGTATAAGGTCATGACTACGGAACACTTTGTTTGTCCTCTTCATTTGACCCATCCCTCACTGCCACTTGGGCCTCTGTCAGGAGCCGTGATTGCTAGATGTTGATGCTTGGCATGGAACTGGAAGATTTCACTGTTTGTACATGTTTATAGTGATAGGGGAAACCGGAGCATCCAGAGGAAACCTACACAGACAAATGCAAAGTCCACTCAGAAAGGCCCAGCACCTCCTTGCTGCAGTGGACTGAACAACAGGACGTGCACACACAACTGGCAATTGGCATATGCCTGCCTCAAATAGTAATTATAGGTTCACAGAAGATCTTTTTTAAGATTAATATCCTTTTTACTATCTCAGAACCAGCTGATCACAGAATAAAGATTACATTATCATATTCTTGTTAATCATTTTAGTCTTGGGCGCCATTTCAAAAAGCTATTACCTCCTTCCTTATCACTTAAGAACAAATTACACTTTGTCATCTTAACCTGCTCGCGCACACACTCACGCATTAGTTTCTATAATCTCCACAGACACTGCAATGCTGGAAGTCCCTGCATGCTTCAGGTGGTACAGTGGACTTGCAAATTGACAGAACAGAAATCCTTTGAAGTAAAGGAAGGAAGGGGCGGAGGAAGATGTGTCAGTATACTGTTTCAACTCTATAGCAGTGCCAATATCTGACAAAGAATTTAAAAAATACTTTATTAATCCACTAAGGAGACGTAGAAGCCACATACACAGATGTACAGTAAGTATAGAAAAGCAGTCTGCATTGTTTCATAGTGTGCCATGAGATCAACTGAAGCTTGTGCCTATAAATCTGTACTGTTAGGCTCTACTCTTGGGCCAGAGAGTGGACATCAGTGAATATGGCACTGCATTTTGCAGGCTGCAGAGAAATCGTTGCCATACATGTGTTTGGCACAGGAGTAGAGTTGGCTGGGAAGGAGAGGCAGGCACACCATGTATTGTACACCCAGCACCAGAAAATATGCTTTGGGCCATTTAAAGTCAGCGTGAAAAGTCAACTTGTACCTCAAGAGCTGGGGGCGATGAACATGCCTTCCACAAGTAAAAATTTCAGTTGAGCACTCTGGTATTTCTATTTGGTGTGTTACCGGTGAACCTTTTCAAATATACTACTTTGTGATAACTCCTTTGGAGAAAAGGTTGTTGATTTGACATTTATAGCTGTGGAAGAATATATATTTTGAGGAGCAACATCCCATGTGGGACTTTATGATTTATAACAGATACAAAATGGTATTGCAGTGCTTTCACAGTTTGTCAGGCTCAAAGGTTATGCAAGTAACTTCAAACATATTTAAATTCTAATAATAATGCTATTTGTGTTTGACCACCTGTCCCTGTAGTATTACGTCTGTAAAGTAATACTATAGGGCCTGGGAACGCCTTGGGGTCCCCCCAGACGAGCTGGAGGAAGTGTGTGTGGATAGGGAAGTCTGGGCGTCTCTGCTTAGACTGCTGCCCCCGCGACCCGGCAACGGATGAAGCGGAAGAAAATGGATGGATGGATGGATGGAAGTACGTTTATTTGATGTTTGACAGCAGGATTTAAAGGAGTCATACGCAAAATTGACATTTTCTTTCTTTTAAGAATGTTACAAGATTGGATAGACGTGGAGTTGTGTTTAGATCCACCCATGCTAAACATGGCAACTATGACATAACGCTCAGAGCAATGTTTGCCTTTTAAAACAAAAGTTTTGCCCATGAATTAGTTTTGACAATTCAGGGGAAATGATGTTTGTTACAAGCACATGACTGTGTTTGCAGCTGGTAATTTTCAATTTTGGACAAAAAAATGAAATGTAACAACTGACTTGATGTTAAGCGTTTTTAAATGAACGCAGAAGCCTCTTATTTGTAATTATGCGTTGATCCTTTGGACATAACAATAAAGAATAAGTCTGTTCGAGCAGAGATACAGAAATGGGAAAGAAGTAAGTGTTGTTGACAAGTTACCATCCGAAACACTTTTCATGCAGCCTCACTCAGTTATCCCCAGCTCCTATGCAGGGTTTAATGAGCAAGTGAATAAAGGAAAGAGTTTTTTGATTGGAAAAATACTAAAACACTTACTATTGATATGACATTCAAACCATCTTAAAGGTATGCGAATATGCCATATTTTGGTCATGCTCCAAAAGCTGTATGTATCTAAAACATATTGAAGATAAAGGTAGGCAAAGATAACGTGCCATTGTCGAGGGTGGACTTTGCCTCGGGTACATTGTTTCTGGGACAGACTCCCGCCACCAGCATCTCCTGGTGGGAATAAACACAGACGAATGAGGTCATGTAAAAAGCACAGTAAAGGATCAGTTTTCACTTGATTTCAACTCAACTGCCTCCCTTGTCTTCAGGGAAATGTGGACAATACATCACCATGAACACAAAACAAACAAACCTAGTGATCCACAGGTAAACAAAACAACACCATATGCTGTTTTTGTCAATTTGACTTACTTCCTTTGAGCTGCACACGTTGACGCCTGATTTGAAGGCCACTGTCATGTTGTATGAAGTGAGCAGTGAAAGAAGAGATCCCTGCAGGATCTGAGGAGCTTTGATCCTTGTCTATCTCCCAGCTCTATCCACCATAGGCTCCACATATGAACGCCGCCACACACACATTCATGCATTATAGGATCCGACTAAAAGCCAACTTTATTCGTGTGTCACTGAGCAGGTGGGCTTCATAGAGGCATAGATGGACTGGTAAGTGTGTTTACCGCATCTGGGAAAGACGCATGGATTTGGCTTCCAGGAGCGATGGACACGAGGAGACAAGCTGAGTGGCAGGAAGCCCGAGGATAGCAGACGGCCGGACAGATGCACACAGCTCCTCCACATCAATGTCCACACATGACGTTCCCGGGATGTTGTCAGAGAAGGAGGATGGTAACAAGATCCGTTTGCTTACGTCTGTTTTCAACGTAGCGTGGAGGTTGATTTGTGACGTATGTAAACTGTGATGTCTTATTCATGTACATAAAAGCGCTATCATCATCGGAAATGTATGGAAGAAATTTGTTTTATGATTTTGTATGTAGTCAGAGCTGTCCTGGTTTGAGTCCAAGAATACGCTATTGAAGTGAAAATTGTATGCAGTATACTGTGCTAGTATATATAATGTATACCATTTCGATCTGAGAGCTACTTTAACTAAACAGGAATGGCAGGAGAGCAACTCCGTTTTATGGTCATATTAAAAATTGTCTCTATGCAATAACTGCAATAAACTACTATGTATAAAACTAAAATTAAAAAATATACCAATATCAGTTTAAGGATCAGCAATTTTTGCTGTTGTTACTAACAAGAAGTCATAAACTAGGAATTTACTTTGATATAGGGTGCTAATGAGAAAACAGGTATGAATGCATGCATTCAAAATGTGAATAAAAATTAAATATATAAAAACAAACAAAAGTGGGGGGCGGCATGGTGGCTGAGTGGGTTCGAATCCCAGTCGGAATAGGGTCTTTCTGAGTGGAGTTTGCATGTTCTCCCCATGCTTGCGTAGGTTTCCTCCAGGTACTCTGGTTTCCCCTACCACTTAAAAGGTGCACACTATGTCTAAACTAAATCCTCCAGCTCTGGTAGTCCTGACCAAGCCGAGCATCAACATCTGGTGATGGGTTCCCGGGCGCTGTTCGACGCCGACCACTGCTCCTGACGTAAGCCTTAGCGGCATCAGGATGGGTCAAATGCAGAGGATGAATTGCCCTACGGGGATCAATAAAATGCACCTTTAAAAGTAACAGTGGTGATAACTGTCCAGAGGTATGAGATTGTAAAGTGACAAAACAAAAATATTTGGAGTAAAAATATCTGAAATGACTCAATATTGAATAATTCTGAATCACCGATTTTGGAATCCTTTGGGGAGCTACTTACAGTAAAAGCGGATGTCAAGCAACTGGTGGCTCCTTTGCTCTAGGTTGGAAACCCCAACACAATTCCATCTCAATCAATCAATCAAATGTTATGTATAAAGCGCTTTTCATACACCTAGTGCTTTACAATTTGGGTAAAAACAATCCCAGATGCCCATGACCCCTCTCCACAACCACCCAGCAGGGCACGACAGTAGTCTATGCGACTGGTGATAAAAGCATGCATCAGCGTCTCTGTGTTTCCCCGAGAGAGAATGGGGCAACATCTGGCCCAAAAGAATGCACCACTTTTAACAGTTTGATGTTGTACAAAATCTTGAAAATACCTGATCAGATTTAAAAAAGGTTTTAGAACAACTGTTGTCCTAACTGAAAATGCTTAACTAGTTACAGTATGTCCTGGTTTATTCAGCTTAATTCAAGTTTAACCCCAAAGTTAGCATGTGTTCATGTTCATTCTCAATAGAGTCACACAGTAGAAACGTCATTCTGTTCCACTTGTAAAACCACCCAACAAGTGAACCGGTATCCAGTCACTTTTGCCTTGGTTTAGGTTTATTTCCTGTTTTATTTTGTAATTTTCTTGTGTCTGTAGTTCTACTTCCTGTCCCTGATCACCTGCCCTGCTTTCTTGTGTGTCACTTGTGTCTCGTTAGTATCATATATCTAAACCCTGTGTAGTCAGTAACTCCTTGTTCCGTCTTTGTAATTCCATGTCTGTTTTTGTTCCATGTCTTTACTCTTTGGTTACATTTTGTGTTTTCCCTGTATTCTATTTTGTTTTCAATTTTATTAAATCTGTTTTTATTGCAGTTCTGCATTTTGGGTTATTTTCATTTGATACCGGGACAAGTTTACATCTTTTAAAGCCTATCTGTTTCTTTTAGTGAGCCAGACTTGGCCCAGTTTAAGTGAACCAGACTAACAAGTGCAAACATACCCATTGTTGTAATTATAGCACGGAAAGAGTGTGAAGGATTTCTTGTTTTTTCTTGTATTCCTGATGTCATTTGAATTATTATGACCAGGTGTAAGGTATGAAAAATGTAAATGCCTGGGTTCATGCACTTGTCTAATTTTGTTTAAATAATTCTTGCACACTTTCTGTTTGATACTGATGATGTAATGATGATGATTATTTCACTTTTCAAATACCACTGTGTTTGTGTCCTACAGTATATATTTCACTGAAATATCTTATTCAAACCATCAATGATTTATTAAGGAAAATCATACAAATTTAAAGGAATGCCCAAACGTTTTCATACCACTGTAGGTGAAACTTGAATAATGTTCAAAATTCCAGCTTATTTGAGTGAATGTAATTCAACTTCTAAATGTAGAATATATGACAGACTCATTACATGCAAAGTGACAAAGCCTTTGTCCGTTCTAATTTTGATGATTATGGCTTACAGTCCATTTTCAAAATAATAAAAGTTGATAGATCTCACTTTGCATGTAATTGGTCTGTCATTTATTAGCTTCATTGTGAGTTTAATCACAGAAGAAAATAGACTTTTAAACAATACTCTAATTTTAAGGTAAGATAAACCCTTTGTCCCTCAGTGGGGACATTTCAGTGTCATTGTTGCGCACAATACAGCAGAATAGAAAAAGAGATAATAGATAAACCCAGAATAATAAATAGTAGTAATAATTGCAACAGGTAAAGTGATCAGTGAATTATTAAAACAGGAAATGGCACATGTACAGGCTTCGCAGTTCTCATTGTGCAGTCTGACAGCAGTAGGAGGGTAAGACTTGCGGTTGTTCACATGTAATGTCAGATGCAAATTGTCAACTAGTGCTCACGACATCGTCAAGGCAACCATGAATATTAAAGTCTTTTGCCATGTTCACATAACATCCCTTGTGTTATGGCATTTTGTTTGAACATGTATTTTTGTCTCTGGATGTTAAAAAGACAGAAAGGGCTCAGGATGGAAGGGTGCTGAGCAATGTAATTTCACTGAAAATGTTGCAAGAAAAAAACATTGAAGCGAGCTCAGAAAGCGCATCCTGGGGCCTCTTGTGATGGCGGTGCGGAGTGCTTCCTACTGCGCACCGTGACAGACAGATGCCCTTCACTCTGCAGCGAGAATCACACTGCTCCTGATCCACGCTGTCATCGAGCCAGACGCAACTTGATGTTTGTTCCCTCCGGCACGTCATCTCCTTCATCACATCTCCTTTTCACTCTTTCCCGCCACCCTTTCCTCTTTCTTTTTCAATTTAAATGTGGCATTTACCATTTCAAGTGCAGCCCTCACAAATAACAAAAGGACAGACGGCGCACGGAGAATTGTGTTTTTCTGGTTGTAGATGGCTCGACTCCAGGTACAAATATGACAAGGGCTCTTTGCCAGGGACAGGCCACGCCAGCCATTGTCAGAATGCAAATCACCATATACCGCTGCATTGTTGTCACTCGCCTCTGTCACTCATCCAGCTGGCAGTGAGTGCTTAAGGCTTTAAACGGAAGGAAAGATAGCATTAAGAGGAGAAAAGCTAAATACAGTTTGTCATTTTCTAACTGGACATGGTTTCTCACATCAGGACTAACAGGGTACACAGGATGGGGAGTAAACAATTGCTGAAAATTCTGTAAAAGCATTTACCGATGCATTTACAGTCCATTCATTATGTGAAACTAATGAATGACTCGTGCAAAGTGAGATTGAGAATTGAGAGTGGACCTCTCTTTTTCACTTTTTAAAAGTTGTGACAGAGGTCAAGAATACAAGCATGAGAAAAAAAACTAGTTAGACGGATTTGATGACACTGTTCAATCTTTTGTGATTTGAAAGTTAGGTACCCCAGCTTTAATTTTTTACAAATTAAAACAATCTATATGTTTGTTTATTGGTTTTCATTTCATTTTAATGTACTTACACAACGCCCCCCCTTCCTCATTGCTGTTTGTATTTCATCCTCTTTCGGCCGTCCAGCTGGTCACATACTGTGCCTTTTTGACGTCCAACTGGCGCCTCTACTCTTCTGCATGAGCATGTTCCAAATCCTGAAGCAGAACAAAAATAGAGATGTGTGTTTCCTGCAGTTGATTGAACCAAAAAAAAAAAAAGAAGACTTCTGATTGTGTGGATATGTCTACCTTCAGAACTATTTCAAAAATATTGTTTCAAATGTTATCATAAAATTCAATGTAAAAGGATGTGGTGTCAGGAAGGTAAAAGCTCAGTCTGTTTTTTGTTTTCTTCATCAAACGTGCCAACTAAATGATAAATATGAATATGAAGTATGCTTAACGCCTATTGATGGCATATTGTGTCTGGGCTCCAGGCCTGTTTGTTGTCTGTATATATCTCGATAATTACAGAGACATTTATTGTCTCTTTGTCATGGAAAGACTGTGATGTTAACTCCCCCCCCTCCCTCTCCCTCTCCCTCCCCACGTTGTTTGATGTATTCTTATTTTTATTTTATTTTATATGTATGTATGTATGTATGTATGTATGTATGTATGTATATATATATATATATATATATATATATAGTGTATATATGTATGTATATGTATATATGTGTGTATATAATAAAACAAGAAAAATTAAAAAAATAATATAATATTAAAAATAAAATTCAATGTAATGTTATTTTATGTTGCACCTCAAAATCATAGGCCTATGTTGGAACAGTGATATCTACCATTCGGAACAGAGAATTTCAGGTGTCCAGCAGCAGAAATGCATCCATCCATACAAATAGATAAATACATCATTCTGAAAGTTACTAACAATAGTAATAAAGTATTTTTAAAAAAATCTGCTTGGTTCAGATGAAGTGTCTTCTCTGCTATGGTCTGGATCAGTGTAAAACCATGAACACTGCACAGCAGTGCAGCTAGAAAAAAGTTTAATATACAAAACAACAACTGACTTCCTGCTGTTTCGTGCACAGAAGACAACAAGACAAATATTTTTGAAAGGACCAGAGCTAAAGTCAGACTTTCCACCAAGCATTTTGCAATGCACCTTAAATCAAAAAATTTAAGATGTAGACTAATAAGTGCAGAGTGCAACAAAACCTTTCTGCGCCTTAACGTGTTGTGTTTTTCAGCCAAAGCCAAATTCTCACCATTTTAATCGCTCTCAGGGACTTATCAGGTAAATGTTCTCTGACCAAGCTCACCAAAATAGAGGAGAGCAAGGAGAGCGGAATATTATATTATTGTCTGTAAATGCACTAGTAAAAAATGTATTCAAGTAAATGTACATTATTTTCTATTTGTATAGAAACACAAGTTAAAAGTATAGGACCCTCTATAGACTTACTTTTTTTTTCTTATCACATTGTTTTTTATGTTGTATCCACTATTGAGATTAAGCAGCAAATGAGGTACAGTTGTGCTCAAAATAATAGTAGCGTGTATAAAACTGCAAATACATGTACAATATTTGCATTTCGATGCATTGGGAATATAGGACATTATATTCAAAAACAAACATGTGATGTATACTTTTGCGTTTACTCCTTTACATTTAATCATCTTTAGCACTTCATCTGAATCGTCGCTTATGTAATAGTGAGTTACATATGATGAGATGATTTGAAAAAGCAGATATTGATGTAATTAAAATGTGTTAAAAAGTTGTATACCCACAATCTTCAACTTTGTTTCTGGCAAAACATTCGATAGAAGTGAAGCTATATTTGTATAACACTAAAATATCAGGGTTATACTTTTTTGAACTAATTGTTGGTCTTTCCAATAGTTTTCTAAAGGCACTTATCTGTTTTGAAATAAACTAATGAACAAACTTTACATACAAAACCTTATTTTAACTTTTTTTTTCTGCCTCAAGCACAAACTTCAGATAGTTCATTGAAAAAGTTACATTTGCATATGCAAATGTTTGTTAATAATTGAGCAAAGAAATTATAAACAAAGAAATGTGAAAGTTGTGTCTTTTATGCAAATAAGCCACAGGTCAATAAGGTGTTGTGTAAATGACTACCATATTTGTATTAATTTATGTGTGGTATTTTCCTAACTATTGTGTGTACAAGCCTATATTCAAGAAAGTTAATTTATGTTTCTTTTCATTCTGACGACATTGTTTGTGGAAATTAGGCATTGTGTGGGCTTGTACAAGATAAAGACTGCTCTTGTCAAATAATTATGTGCTAAAAACCCAGCAGAGACTAAACCTAGATTCAGGAAGATTATATCTTTATTGTTCAATGTTGTTTTTAGGTTTTGTGATGTTGGTCCAAATAGCCTGCTTTTATTTCAACTCTGTCCCGGTCTGTCTGAGCACCCCTTTCTCATGCTGCGTTCATGCTAGCTTGGAAGCTCGGAAGTTGCGACTTCCCACCCGTAAAAATGGGAATGAACTCTGCTCAACTCAAACGCAAAATAGAAATATAAAGTAATAGCAACATTTGGGGGAAGCAGTGAAGAAAATAAATTATAATTCTGAACATTTTGGTATCGCTGTTGTCGCTACTGCACGCGTGTCACCAGCAGTGTCATGAACGATGTGATTTTGGGAGGCCGTAAGGTTTCATCGATATCTCAGAGTTTCCAAGATCGCTTGAGGGCGGCATCAGGGATGTAATAGTATGATGCAATTGCACCACTACGACACCAACACTTAAAGCAGTTTTCTGCCCTTTCACATTATTTACAATCGCATGGCTGTGTTTGCAGCTGCAAATTTGCAGAACTCCTTCTGGTAACTCTAACGAATCAAGGCAAAGGAACCCACGAGCAGACGCGGAAATAGTTCGGATGGAATTTCATTGAATCAGGGCAGGACCAGGTGGAGCCAGACAGGGCAGAGCCAAGGCAGGACGGGGTGAAGCCAGGGCAGGACAAAGCAGGATGAAGCAGGACAGAGCAGGACAGAGCAGAACCAGGGCAGGACGGAGCAAACCCGGGGCAGGAAGGGGCAGGGCAGGATGGAGCCGGAAAAGCAGGTGGCCGGAGAACTAGAAAATAAGGCAAAAAACTGGTTTGAATTAAATAACTTGATGTAGTCAAAAATAGCGCTAGAAATGTAAAACTGACCAGCAGAGTTTTTGGATCTGGCACAGCTGAGCTCACTTCAGTGGCTTTTGAATCCGTCCTGCTGATGATGGAAGTGAACTCAGCTGTGGAGTTCCTCCAGCACACCTGCTAACATCCTGCAACAAAAAGGGAGGGTGAGGGAAGACCAGCCTCTCAGGGAGCGGCCGAAGCAGCCCGAGGTGCTGGAGGGGCTGTGACACTCTCATAAGAAGTTAAAGACAAAAACCCTTATTTACCCTTCATACTTGTTTAGCCATTTACTGTTTCACATTTTAAAACACAAAATGATAAAGTAAATAGTCTCATCATAATTTTTATGGTCCAAAGTAATGCAAAACATTTCTGTGACATAAAACCAAAGGCTTGATTAAAAAATGTCCTTTCATTGTCCAGCCTCTGAAAAAGACACGGCTGCAATCCGGCTCCAAAGAAAACAGAACAGAAACTACATGAAGACTTCCTGATGCAAGTCTGACATGGCAGGAGTGACAGGATGGATTTAAAATAGTGTTTGTAAAATGGTATTTTACATCCAGACTTCCAAAATATGCATATATTCATATGTTAAATATGAATAACATATTTTCATTAATTTTTTTGATTGTTGCTCCTTATTTTCTGTCCATGTAGGAAATGCATTTGTTGTTTCACATGAAATGTTTGTTGATCGTGTGATAATCAATTTCAGCTGATCAATAAAATCATTCCAGATTTTTCTCTAAAGACAGACACATATTTTCTTTTCAAATTAAAGAAAACCTCAGATTATTGCATTAAATGTTCTTATTTTGACAAAAAGATTGAAAATCTGTGGGGAGATCTATGTTTATAACTCTAAATAAGACTATTGGACAATATCTAATCCATACATGTCTGATACATGTTATCTATTAGATCTTCTAAAGTATCTCACTTTATGATCTAAAATTATCTCTAAGACACTGGAACATTGTTACATTGGATTAATAGATATTGATTATTTCTCTTTAAAATAAATGCAAAACTATATCGTGTAGATGTTGTTATTGGCAAAAATGTGAACATATATGTATGTTAAGTATCATTATCAGAACCACAAAAACTGAAGGACTCAAAATGCAACAACTCCAGGTAAGTTTTAATACAGAAAAATAAGGCTCGACCCAGACAATCTGGCACAGAACAATGAAACAGGGGGTTCATGAACACTGGAAGGAGTAGACTATGGGACCCAAGTGCAACACATTAGGGCGGGGCAGGTAATCACAGGAGGGAAGGCAGACAAGGACCAGGAAGTGAACAGCTCTGCAATGAGACACAAATGAACACTAAACAGTCCAAGTGTGTCGGGATAGTCATTGTCACATGTCTGCTTTTACAAATGAGGGATCGTTGGATTTTCATTATAGTTTCCAGCCATAATGTTGTTGTGTATTAAGACTTGATTGATAGACTTCTGTTTGCAGACTGTTGCAAACAAGTGTAAAAAGTATGACTGCAATTACCGTGTCATCCATTTGGAGATGGAAAAAGCCATGAATACATTTCCTCCTTTTAGCACCTTGAAATCTGGGTAACAATCAATTATATGAAAATAAATTATGTGCAGATAATTACGTGATGAAAACGCGATGTGTCAGCGAACATAATAAATTACAGTATGTATGCAGGGCAGCGTGTTTGTGCACAATGGGGGCTGTGTTTCCAGATGCTTGGTGCCTACCAGCTGCCGCTCAAGTGCAAAGTAACCAAACACAAGCCTAACCAAGCCTAAAAGGAGAATCTGTTTACAGGCGCAGCGTCAGCCAGGCAGTGAGCGCAGGTACACGGCGGCCCCTGGCTAAATCTGCCTCATTTATGCATCTGCAGCAAACAGAAGTTACCAGCACTTACAGGCACTTTAAGAATATGTCACATTTTACTGCCATAAAATGTACTCAAGAGAAATATAACCTGGAAAGGAAAATGCAAAAATTAAAATACCATAACAGATATATTATGGATTTCTAAATGGAACTAATGTGATGTATACTGTGCACCCACATTGAAAAAAATCTTTACAAAATAATGTTTGCAATTTTGGCACAAACACTTAACATATAGGAATGTAATGAAGAGAAAATGATACTTGAGCTTCTTCAAGTAGCGCTGAGATTTTCAAGGACCTTCTCCTTGATTAAAAAACATGAAATAAAACATTAGGCATCAAGGCTACACAGTAAAATGTTTTGTTCTGGGGCTTTTACATCAAAGAAAGAGAGCATTTTGTTCAGAATATTCCGTTATTGTGGGTTGATACAATTCTATCTGTTCCTGGCCTCGTGTATAGAAGGGGGATTGAAACACTTACGTTTATAGTGTTTGAAGGCTGTCCATCAAACTTTCTCCAGGAGCTTTAAACCAGAGGAAAGGAGTGGAATTCACTGAGGCTTCCAATTTCAGCACCCTGGACAGCTCTGGAGGATAATAGCAACAAGAGGACATCTTAAAGGTCCCATATTTTGGCTCTTAATTTTTCTCAGTCCATCCTAAGCATTTGTGTTATGATCATTTGAGTGACACACCATACAACAAGAAAATAGCCATTTCTTGCTTTGCCAGTACATAGTCATTTCAGATCTGAGAAAAAGCTTTTTCCAACAACGACAACCCAACAGATAAAGCCCTATGTCCTCGATCCAAAATCAGACCCTAAAAAATTTAGTCAACAGTGGTATGCGGCGAATTAGATGCATTGTACTTACATATCTAGGCTCTTTATTAGCCAAATTTGAGTATGTCCAGTTTCAGATCTCTGTGGATAGAAAGTGCAGCTACACTCACATAATTACAAGTTCACAAAGTTACACGCAAAATGGAAAGGGAAAGGGCTTCTGGAGCTGGTGTCCCGTAAGAAATTCTGCGTAACAAAGTGATTTGAGTCTTTTGGCTGCCTCTGGAGAATAAAAGAGAAAGATTGCTCTCTAACTAAAGCTTGAGAGAATTTCTGAAAAAACTGCTTTGGGCATGTGTCTGAAGGCCAAATAACACTTTAAGAAAGGAAATGTTTGCAAAAACAGTCAGCTGTGGTTGGGCTTTGAAACATTTTAATCTCCATAAAAATGTATCAGACCGCAGAAACTAAGCAGTGCACAGTTTATTTACAGCAAAAAAAAAATCTTGCTCAATACATCAATATTGAGAACCACAACATGCTTTATCTATTTTTTAGAATTTTTCATTAATTTGTCTCAAAAGTCAAAAACCTGACACAGACTAACAGAGTGTGAAGCGTAATTTGCCATGGCCGCAGGATCATTGTGTGTTTTGCATAGACTCACTCCACTACTGGCCTTGCTTTACGAATCACTCCAAGATGCAAGACTGAGTTAGAAAAGTCTTACACTTTTACTGCTCTTCCTTCACATGTGCAAGGACACAACTAGGTTTAATAAAACAAATTCTGTAAGTATGTGACTGCCTTCAAATATTCTTATGTAAAATGCAATGCTTTTTGAAGCTCCAACAACAAAAAATTGCTCAGGGAACAATTACCCAACAACTCAAATTTATTTGATTATTCATCATCAATTACAGATAAAGGTATATAAGTTAAATCCTTTATTGTAAGTGTTATAATGTTTTCTTAAATTCTTATCGTTTAAATAACTCATAGATGCCTATAATTTGTCAGAACTTAGATCTGTGTTTGCTTTTTGCAAGAAAAATGGATGTTGGAAAGGGTCTGGCCCTCGGATGGGGAACTTTACAGGGTTAACGCACCATTATGTGTCCTTATTGAACATAATATCCCGCTGCAGATGTTTATACAAAATGCAAACCTTTCTGTCAAAAACTATTCTTAACTTTACTAAAAGCAAAGATTGAATAACTCTTGTATCCATTATGAATTAACCCAAAACTCTACGCATCAAAGGGAATTTAGAAGCGATGCCGTCTTGTATTCATAATAAGGAAAAATGTCAGTTCTGCAAAATATATTCAAAGTGTAAATATGTGTGATCTGAATAAGTCTGTGTGGTGCCATCTTTCATCTTCAAAAAGTGCAGGTTCAATGTCAAACTGGCAGCTGATAGCAGGCTTTTTCCACATTCCCCAAAGTATAAAGCATCAGCTGAGGCCCTGAAGGTAACCGCAGCACCTGAATAGTAAGACACCTCCACGCCACACAGAATAACTATGAGACTGGGCTAACCTCGCTCAGCCACTGGACACTGTGGGGGATACTTGTCAATCCAGGGGTTAAACTGCATGTGAATGGGAAATAACATCTGCAAATTCTAATGATTTGGCTCCGATGTTAACGCTTGGATAAATATGATCATTTAAGACAGACTTTATAGACCTCACAATGGAGAAATTTACAAACAATTAAACATATAAAATCGGTTGTCACTCTCAAAGCGTGTATGTATTTTCGGCCTCTGTCACATCTTTAGGTAAGCTTTTACAGATGGACCGCCCTCCCCCATGTCTAAAGATTCAAACAGTGACTCACGGGGCTGCTTCTCACAAGATGCTGTAGTCTAATTTGATCACAACTTTTTACTACTACAAGACTATTTTCTGTTGGGGCTAAAACATGAATTCGACACGGAAACCCCTGTGTGTACTGAATTCAAACTGTGTATTGTGCATCATCTTCTCGTCTGCTTTTTGAGAGTTTTTAAAGCAGGCGTCAATTAGAATGTTTGCTTTTTACTGATGTTGATTTCACAATATCAATTAGTGAGAAAGTACACAGCTAAAATGTGTCAAAGCAAAAACATCAAAAACTCAAAAAGTCCTTTAAGGGTACGATATTTACATAAGGACTGAACAACTTGGGTTTTTTTCATTACGGATTTTAAAAACAAAAGTAAGTAAGTAACAACAGTTACACAGACTTTACTGCAGCTCCATCCTTGAGAGGCACCTGTGTCCTGAATTCTAAACGTATTGGTTTGCCCTTCAGAAACACTCTGCTTACATATTTATTTATTTTTTTCCTTTGTTAACCACTGTTCTAGTGAATAGGTTTTTATCATTCTTTTAATTTTGTGGACATTGAAACAAGAAGACAGCTTCATGTTGCTTTATTTGTGAGTGTTATACCTCTGTTTGTTTGTTTGTCTGTGAGCACCAAAACTCAAAAAGATACGGGATAGTTTGGGCTAAATTTTCAGGAAACATGTGCAATGGCCTATTTTGAAGAAATCACTGCCTGGATGCAGGATAAGTTTTTAAAAGAATGGAACTACACCTCCAGGCGGATGTTTGTACTTTTACAGTTGCTACTAAAAATGCAAAGGAGTATTTGCACGGTTTTTTGCAGTGAAGTGTTCGAGAGAACGGAAAGATAGATATAAGAAATTCATTTAAAAACAGGCCTTAACAATGGCTAAAAATCCAGCGCTGCTCAATCCTTCAGTTCTCCGTTCTCGTGGCCACGGCCTGGGCCCACAGACCACGGGGCATTCGCCTCCCCCCGGATCCCGCACATTTAAACCTAGAATAAAAATAATGATTGTAAAGCACAAAAAACAACCGTTTCAGAGCTACTCAAAGGTAAACAGGAGGATTTTCCCAATTTGAAGAAGAAAAAAAAAGCCCTCTCCACTTAAAAAAAAAATCTTTCTAAAGCTACTAGGTGATGTTCAACTACACAAGTGAATTGTTTTAGTCTGGTTACTTGTTCAAATAATATAAAATAGTCCTCTGATTGAATCGTATTTTTTATTAATTGAGGGCCATCAATGTAAAAAAAAAAAAAAATTGTTTCCTTAAAGCTGCACTAACTGACTTTGGGATTTTGAAGCCGTGGACTCTCTGGCCTCTCTCTCTCTGCTCCCCTCCCCGCACCCACGAAGCTATCGCCCCCCACACACACCCACTGTTGGGACGGAGTTAGCGTATCCCAATATGGATAATACACGAATATGGATTTGCACGTGGATGGCGTGACCATAGGACGATAGAACCGGGAAGCACGGAGGAACGGGACTTTCTTTTGGATGGCTGTCTCGCTGTGTAAGCAGTAACCGATGACGAAGACACACGAAGTTTCAGGTTAGCTCCTCGGCTTGTTGTGCTAACTCAGCTGTCTGTGCTAACGGACCTGTAGATTTCTCACGAAAGTGGGGGCTATTGGTGCGCTGTGATTGGTCACAATCCGCGACCCGAAACACATTCTCTTCCTTGTTTCATCAAAACTCGATCTAAAATATAATGTCACGCCAGCACAAATCTGCGCTACTTTTTCTTCAAAATGATGTATATCCCAATGCACTACATGGACATGGATAGCATTTTCGTAATGAATACAAAAATAAAGTCAGTTAGTGCAGCTTTAAATTAAACAAAGTAAAACAGCCTATTTTCTTGGCATTATAAAAATAATAATAATGTTTTATATAGCACTTTTTTGGACACTCAAAGGGGCTTCACATGTCATTATTCATTCACTCCATACACGGTAGTGAGAAATTACAACTGTAGCCACAGCTGCCCTGGGGCACACTGACAGAAGCACCTGCAAGAAAAGGAAATCAGAAAGTTAAAACAGAAAGGACAGAAGTGTGATGGTTTCTTGTTCTATTTTACTCAAGATGAACAACCAACATTTGGTTGAAAACAGGAGGATTATTCTGCACATAACGACACAAAGCATTATTGTCGTATGTTTTATTGTATGAATCATTTGATAACTAATAGAAAACTAACAACACAATTATAACAACAGGGCTAAATGTCGAGTTGGTGAGAATAATATATTAAATATCTGTTGGTTTTTAATGAAAGATCATTGCTGCTGACTTGGATGAGACTGATTACATTTCAAATATGCTTGTGTTATTTTGTTTTGTTTGGTTAATGATAGATACATATTTGTATGCAGGTCTGTGGATCATGTGGATGTAGGCGAATTATTTGAATACATAAGTACGTACATGTTACATAATGTTGCTTTAATTCAACAGATTCCTACATTATGTAAAGTATAGGCCTTTGATGTCAGTGCCCCCCCATGGTGCAATAAGTGCCCTTTTATTATTTGCCTCTGCCCTTCAAAGACACAGTATTGCAACATCCGAATGCTTGTGTTTTTTAACGGAAAATCTTCAGTCATTGTGGCACCGCACCAGGGAATTCTGTGGCAAACTGCTTAAGTGTATGACTATTTGTAGATTTGCAAACAACAGTGGTATATAGGAAATATTCTACCATTAACTTAAAAACTGTTTATTGTAAAAGGTGGAAACATGAGTCCTGAATAAAAATCTGTTCTAAAGGCCAAAGCTCTTAAAGTCTCGTTCTACTGCTCTATAAGAACGTAAAGTGACAAAGTGCCTGGTTTTGCTGAAACTGAAATCCAGTTGACCGACAGCTCGACCAAAAGGGACATTCTGAGCATGATTTTAAACAATGAAATACTCTATATCGCTCTCTGGTGTTAGCTTATTTCACATATTTTGCTGAAATCTGGGACGACTATAAAAGGCTCAGTACAAAATAACTGACATTGTTGCTTTACAAATAGTTATTTTGGAAGAGGTTCTCATAACTTTTCAGTGGCCGCTCTCTAAGAAAAATCTTTCGTGTTTGTGTGGAATGTTCTGAAAGAACATTCCAACTATGTCAAAATATCCATCACTTCAAATGCCTTTTGATAGTAGTGGTTTTACAGCAGTGATAATAATAAATATTCTTAGGCGCCTTTCTTGACACTCAAGGTCGTCTTAAAACCGTTAAAATACAAATATATAAGCAGCATGAACAGAGGCGTGGTTATGGTGATAGTGAAGAGGCTTGTCTGAACAGATGAGTTTTGAGGGTGGATTTGAAGTGTGTGAAAACAGTGGTTTTACAGTATCAACATGATTATAAGTTATGTGTATCTTGTCGAGTGTTCATTGAGTTGTGTAAAATTCAAGCAGACTTTGGAATTTTGTCCACGGTTTGTCTCTTGTCAGTATTGGATGTTGTAGCATTCTTGACAAAAAGAGGTGACATCATTTGACCTTGTTGTGACCCAGTGGCTGCATCATGTGACTTTGGATCATGGTTGTATAAAACATTCTCCAGGATCAACTGTTTAGTAGGTTTAGTGATGACAGGGTCCGTCAGCAGATCCTACAGCATCCTAGAGACCACTGTTTTGAGAGAGATATGACGAGTTATATGAATTCTTTTTTTAATTTTTGTAAAAGTTGTACAGTTGTGCTATTTATATTGTAAATGATTGTTATTGTCGTATTTTATTCTCATATTTTGATAAAACGTTCAGGCCATATCGCCCAGCCCTAACTGCATATACTGTTCATTTTATTTACCATTATTTTATATGTAATTAGGGCAATACATTGTATAATCTGAGCCTCTTAAATGCTATACATTTCAGGAGCACAGATGAAGGGAAAATACTCTTCAGAGCTAAATGAGTGATAATCAGAGTAATGATTGTAATCACGAGGCAGCAGAGCAGAGCAAAAATGAAGTTTGCACCAATTATAAGCCGTTTTAAATCTTTCCAACCCGCAGATGCACAGAGCGGCGCTGGCAGACGTAATAATGATGAATCACCTATTTACCTGCATGCAAATTAACAACAATTATGGCTATAGACCATTTAGTGAATAAGGTGGATGTGAGTGAAATGCTAAAAGGTGGAATTTGAATCTACATTTGTAAGTGCAAGGTCGTTTCATATTCTAAGTCGTACAGGACAGACACGGGGTAATTCACAGGTGGGACCCAGGCTTCCTGCCATCGTCGGTAAATTGGTCCCCATTTTTTGACATGCCGACTTTTGAAAAGGAGGGTCTCTTTGATCTTTTCAGACTTTTTGGTGTTTCATTTTACATCATCTTGTGGGCTCTGCTGTCTTCTTTGTCTTTCAAGCCACCTGCCTTGTCACTACTGATTTACTGTTTTCATTCATTCTTCAAGTTTTGTCTGTCTCTTCACACGACTTATTCCAGCATCAATGTCATTATCTGGAACATATTTGTCTTTTTTGCTTACATCTGAGAACTCATCACATCTCTTTGAATCTTAATTTGTCAGCTTTGGAAATTGTAACTTGACGTGTGTTTGTCTTTATTGGATCAGCTATTTTCTCACAACATGAAAGCAAATCTGAATCATAGAGCAGCGTGGAGGAGATTTCAGACCTTCAGACAGAGAAATACAGGGTGTGAAAATATAGAATTGTGAACAGGTGTGCTTCTTTCCTCACAAAGGAGAATAGAATCTGGACTCGGAGAGCGCATACCCTGCCGACATCACTGATCATCATCACACTAAATTTCTGCTCAATCCATTTTGTAGTTTTTGTGAAATTCTACAGACAAAAACCTGCATACATGTACAGACGCACACGCACACGCACACACACACACAAACACACGATCACAAGAGGGTCCCCTGTTGGCAGGGTCAAAGTTTGTCTTGTGTTTTTCTTGCTTATTTTAATATTCATGCAATTATTCATCTGTTTATTTAAAAATAAATATTAAAAAAAAATAATAATATTAAGATAGTTCCAGGCCACCCACTTACTGTAGCCTCAGACACAAACTCACAGCTAATGGAACTGCAACACGCAACATGTGAACAACAGGTTGGGGCAGTCCCACTGGTGCTATTCCTTTGTACGAATTACACCAGTGGGATTGTCATATCATAGAACATTATTTTCTATATATTTTTTGTTCGACTTCTGGTCTAGCTATCATATATGCAACACAGCCCAATGAGAGCCGCTGTTTGTGTGTGTTAAACATGTTGACAGCGTGTTGGTGAGTCAAGCCGCCAGTTCTGTGCTGACCACTGCACATGCCACACTGACGTGCACACACCGCCTGCTCTTACTCCTCCAACATCCCTCCATTGCTCAGCCTTTCTGTTTCTTTTCATCCATCTCTTTTTCTCCCTCCACCAGATGGCTGACCCATCTGCTCCCCTCTCCTCCACTCTCCCCACTGCTCTGTGCTTCACGTGAGCCACTTCCAACTTTGGTACTCACTGGACCCTCACGCGGGTCCGCACACAAGCATACAACGTTGCTCCAAACATTTTGCTTTTTTTTTTATTGTCACTTTGAGTCTTGAGTTACAGAATATTTTTGGGTGTTCTTTCTTGAAAGCAGCATCTTTGTGTGTCTCTGTGAGTCCCTGCCCACATCTGCTTAGGTAGACAGTTTGGTGAAGTTTGTTGCACTCGTACCATCTGTTGGTGTAGTTCTGTGTTTGGGAAGAGTTTGCTGGACTCATAACCCAGTGTTATTACTGGCATCAACTTTATTTTTACACTTTTGTTCCAGTCTCAATTAAACCCCATATTATCTGACCTCTATTAATTATGTGGATTATGTTTTTTCCCATGTGCATGAAGTTGTAATTGTTTTTGCAGCCCAGTGTAGATCACCTGCTTTTTTGTATGATGCAGAATTTCACTATCATGAAAGACCAAGACCAAGTCAGTGCGATAAGCAGATAATTGGTGACACATATTGCAATGGCGTTGCAATGTCATGTCTCCTGTCCAAACGTATCATAGTGAAAATAATATGGTATTCATTAAATTAGGGACAACACACAATAAACGTTAGTCGTATAGAGTAGAGAAAATGTGTCATGTGTCAGGTTTTTGCAAAAAGATGCTAGTATCCACCTGTAGTCCCTGGACAGGTTGATTGTATAATTACAGTAAGACAAATGATTGAGTGCTTTTAGAAAATAAAAAAAACATGTGCGGGGGGTTTGAAAATGACCTTTTGTATGGTGCCCTTCCTCCGCTCTGACGAGACCGCCGCCCAGCCCTGGGGGAGGCGGCCCGAGAAGTGACAAAACTCTCACAGCTCCATTTTGACTCTCTCTTTCAAAGAGGGCTGCGTGGGGAGAACATTACCTCTCTCGGCCCTCCAGGGGAAAACCGTCTGTGCTCAACAGTCGAACCTCAGCTCCAGGTTTGAGAGGACTTCCTCAACTCTTCAATATCCTTCAACTTCAACATGGAGACGTTGCTGGATTGTGGCTCCCAGACGTTGGATAGTGGAGGGGCTTGGCTCAGCCACGTGATGCAGCTGCATGGTCCAGGAACAAGGGCTGGCCCCCATTCATCGCCATTGAACACCCAGTTGTTGGCTTTCTAAAACCTACAATTCAAACTAAGTACACTTAGTCTCTTACAAAGGTTGCAAACACAGGCAAGCCTCGGCCTACCAATCCATTCATTCATTCATACATTTCGGCCTTTCTCTAGCCTTATCTCACCTTAGCCTTAGCAATTTAACCATGTGTCTTACAATCAGCGTTTCCTTCATGTCATCTTGACAATTTGCATATTTCAAATCTAATCTGTATTGTATATACTGCATTAAATCTACAAAACCATCTTTGTCTGAAAGTGATATTTGTACTGAAATTGAGTCACTGATTTGTAAAATAATTCATTTCCTTCAGATTCTATTGAAGAGAATTGGACTAACTAGCTAACTAAATAATTAACTACTCATATGATTACAGAATCAATAAATGAGGAGCCAATTAACAGATAACGTGACGTCATACGCACGTTATCTGCTGTGATTTATTCACAAGTTCCCCGAAATAAAGCTATTATCAATTATTGTATTAACTACATGATTGTTTTTGATCCAATTCTCCGATATCAAATAAATAACTTAAGTTATGTGTGATATCGACTTCAATTACCCCTACACATCCATTTTCAGCCTTTATCATTCCATTCATGATTTAATTCCATTTTGACTTTTTTCAACATCAGATCCATCTCCCGATTCCACATTCTGGCCTTCAATAAATATAAGTAAGTAAGTAAGTAAGTAATCTTTATTATATACCGCCTTTCACAGACTAGAGTCACAAAGCAGTTTACAATTGTTATTTTTGGGCATTTGTCTCTCACTCCACACAGAGATGGGAGCGGGGTCGCCAGTACAGGAGGCGCATGCCGGACCTATTGGACATGTTTTAGTGGTAGGGGAAACCGGAGTACCCGGAGGAAACCTACGCAGACACGGGGAGAACATGCAAACTCCACTCAGAAACTACTGCTACTATAACTTTTACTAGTGTTGTATACTTCTATTGTGTTTTTGTCTGTCATTATTGAGTCATCCAGTTGCCTCCCTTGTTTAGAATGTTTCTAAAGCGATCAGTGTGTACTGTACAGACAGCAGTTATGGACTGTTTCTCCTCCTTGAGTAAGTTGTCCAAGTTGTCCATGTCATTTTTGGCCACTTTCGTAGACTTCTCACAAGTCTCCTACAAAACCCGAACATTGTCCTTGTAAGGTGTGATGATAATATCATGTGACATTACAAATATGAATAATTTGTGGAGGTATGACATTGACTTGACTTACCTTTTCAATATGGATTTATTTATTTAAAAAAGGATAGGCCCTTGAGATGCAGCAGGGGGTCCCACAGTACAATAGAGATAAGAGAATACAGTACAAAACAAGAATAATACATATATTAAAATACATATTAAAAAGGACAAACAAAACACACGCATACACCTATTATTTTTGAATGTTTTCTTCCGGGTTTAGGATCCCAAACTCAGTGTATGGGACACCATGAAATCATAATACCCATTTTTCGATTTGTTATTTCACGTATGATCAAAAACAAGAACAGATCATTTGAAAGTGTTCAAAAACTGCCAATTTAAATAAGCGAATCGATCTAATTGATCAAATTGAACAAGGCAGACTATTCCAATCATGTGGTGCTTTAAATTTGAATGAATTGCGACCAATTTCCTTATT
The DNA here is from genome assembly GCA_964034765.1 of Knipowitschia caucasica. NCBI lineage: Eukaryota > Metazoa > Chordata > Actinopteri > Gobiiformes > Gobiidae > Knipowitschia > Knipowitschia caucasica. The sequence goes on along the minus strand of OZ035836.1, from coordinate 18,429,254 downwards.
AATTATAGAAACCTGAAAAAACAATTGATCATTATAACGTAAGTTATAAGAGGATTGAGATGGAGTTAAAAATTGTTTTAGGTATGGTGAGAAACCCAAGTGATGACACTTGAACACAAATGTGCAGTAATGTAATTTCCTTCTTTCTGATAGAGACAGCCAGTTCAGCTGCGAGTACATTTGACAATGATGTGTCATGTATGGACATCTTAAAACAAACCTACAAATACTATTGTAACCAACATCTAAGGAATTGAGAGAAGTTACAGTGGCGCTCTGATAAATTATTGCTTCCTCTGTTAGATTACGCAGATATAACTGTGTAGCTAGTCTTTTCCTGACTGCAAAGGTAAAACAATTAATACACTGATATAAGGTTTGCAGGCGGTTAGTGACATTCTTGACAATGGTTTTGATATGTGATTTAAAAGTTAGTTGGGAATCTAAGACAAGTCCCAAATATTTAAATTCATCCACTTTTACCATCGGAGTTTCATCAGCAAAGTCTATATGAAAAGTATTGTCATTTATGTTATTTCTGTGATTAAATAACATGTAATACGACTTTGTCATATTTAACACAAGTTTGTTTTCAGTGAGCCATTTTTGAATCAGATTGAAATCGGACTGTAACGATCTTTGAATTTGTGTAATATCCTTAGAGCAGGCATGTCAAAGTCAAATACATCAGAGGGCCAAAAAAAAATGTTTGCTACGCGCCGAGGGCCGGACTGGTTCAATGTTTCTCAACATCCAGAGGCAGTGTTGGTGACACCTGTTGGCTTGATAAAATATGCTCTAAAGCCAATCCTCATACTGTACATATTAGATGTAATAGACATCTGAGAACATGAAAATAGTAAAAAAAAAAAAAAAGCTCAAAGTTTGTGAAACGTAAAAGAGCAGTCTGGACCTCTTTTTGGGGCGTTTTTTGATTAAATCTGCAGAATGGATTATACTTTGGGAAATACAAGTGGATGTTCTTCTTCAATGAACAGTTATGGAGAGAAAGACTAAGCAAGGATGGGGAAAGTCTAATTTGTTGGAGCAGCAGAAGACGAAAGGTAAAAAACAAATACAGACGTGATTTATTTTGTGCCCATATTATGCGTTATATCTTTTTAATGCAAAGTCTGATATCGTTTACACTTACATATAAATATAGCTGAGAAAATAAGCTTTAAAATGATATATAGCTTGTGGCTTACGAAGTTCAAAATACATCTGCTATTGCCAACAGATTGCTGGCTCCCGCTAGGCCCCGCTGGCGGGGGCTAGCGAGCTTAAGGGGTCAATACATTGCCTCAATGGCAGGCAATGTCCCGGGGGCCATAGATAATTCAATTTGGCTGAAATGACTTTGACACATGTGCCTTAGAGGATGAGTAAATTACAGTATCATCCACGTATAAATGTATTTGTGATTTTTTGCAAATTTTTGGTAGGTCGTTGATGAACACAGAAAACAGCAATGGGCCAAGGGCTGAACCTTGCGGAACACCTTTGTCAACAATTTTAAAATCAGAGGTGGAGCCTTGATAGGAAACACATTGGTACCTGTGGTGAAAATACGAGTTGAACCAGAGAATTGTTTGCTTGGAGAAGCCAATAGCATGCAATTTATCAAGTAGCAGATAATGATCTACCAGATCAAATGCTTTGGCAAGATCAATGAAAATAGCACCAGTTCGTAGGCTGTAGTCAAAAGATGAAAGAATGTCATTAGAAAATTTTAAAAGAGCACTTGTTGAATAGTTTGGTCTGAAACCGGACTGATGAGAAGAGAGAATATTTTTTGTGTTTATGTAATGTGAAAGTTGGTTAAAAATGGCCTTTTCAAAAAATGTCACAACACTATTAATGATTGAAATTGGCCGGTAATTATTTTCTGTCATGGGGATCACCACTTTTGAAAAGAGGGATAATTCGTGTGCATTTCCATGAGATTGGAGTGGTGCAGGTTGTGAGTGAAAGATTAAATATATCGGCTAAAGGGTATGATATAACATGTGAGGCAAGTTTGAGAAATTTCATTTCCAGTCCATCAGGACCAGGGCTAGTGTCTGAGCTCAAACTGTCAATAACTCGTATGACATCAATTGGTGTAATATTACAAAAAGTATATTACAATATTCCTTGCTCTGATTGAAAATACTTTATACAACTAGAATGTTGAGTTCACAGGTGTGTAGAGGCAGTATATTCGGGTCATGACTTGCTACAGGCTGGTCCAAGATTACGATCTAGAATAGTTATTATCCTTCCTTGTTGATGGAGCGTTCAGGGAAGATAGAGGTCTGCTTTATATTCTGTTTCTCCAAGAGTCCAGACACAGATTATCCAATACATTGCGATAGGCGCTTTACTTTTTGCCCATAAATGGATCTTTGTTCACAATGGTTTTATACCTGCTTGAGGAAAACAGAGAAATTCTTTCATCTTGTTAACCTGTGTATTTCATGTTGCAACAAAAGTAATAGCAAAGTCGCTGGCCACTACTCTGCAGGTATCTGAAAATCCTTTGAGGTAGAATAAGGGACAGCACAGCAGTGCTCTACCTGCTCGCAGAGTCACCGTGACCTTGTCTGTACAAAAAGCTCAGGCACAAGTTTGACAGACGGTTGAGCGCACAGTCGCACACACAATACACAGAGACACGTGCGTCGGCACAGACACACAGGACTTTCAGCTACATGTGAATGACCAGAGGCAGAGCTACACAGTGAGGACTGTCGGCGGGGGAGTGATTGTCTCAGACACATGTGGCAGAAGTCAACCAGGAGAATGGCAAAGTACAATTCTGTTGTCTCAGTTTACCGCTAGTTTCACACATGTATTGTTCGTAGTCCTTAATAACAACAAAAACTGAGAAAAAAGCAACACACTTTGCCTACATTGCCAAGTATGAGTCTAATGTGTGCATGAATGATTGCTGATCGTTAGAGGGGCTGATGGCACAGATTAATAGCCTTGCCTCTACCAGTCTGCCGCAGGGCATCAGTGGTTATAGAAGTAATTTACCACCACAATGTATGGAGTAATGCCATGTGAAATGGCTTAGGGGTCCAGAAAAATTCTGTTTAACACAGATTTTTGATTTTTATTATTCAAGGTTATCATTGGAAGCCATTCAAAACATATCTAAAATGTAGTCAGTCTGGAAAGTCAAATCTTCCATATAAATACATTGATTTTTTTGCTATGAATTAGAAGAGAATAGCTCTTTTAAAATGGCTGACTGTTGTCAGGGATGTCAAACTGCACATATGAATCCAGTTACTACACGGTAGAGCAGAACATTGCAGAGGAAAATCAAAGTCTTTTTAAAAAGGGGGCTTGTTGCGGCACATAACCTTCAGATTGGTGTTAGAAATAGATATGATGATATTTGGTTTAGCAAAAGCAGAGTCATGCCACAAATGTGATCACAGTGAGAGCGAGTAGAGAGAACAGCAGCAGGAGGCTTCCTTACATGTTCTGCTTGTTTAAATATTCAATAAAAGTATATAAAAACAATGTGAATGCGGAGGATGTGAAGCATCCATTGCCTCAGGTAAAGACAGTGTTGCTATATTTTTGTTGATACTCAAGTAGTAACAAACATTCTGGCATAACTGACATTGTTGTAACAAGGTAATTATAATAAATAGACACACATTCTAGATAACTACACCCATTTAAAACTCTATCATATATATGTATATGTTCACAGTTGTTCAAGTCAAAGAAAATAAGAAAATTAAATGAAGACTATTTTGATAAATATTTGAAAGAGTCGTGATTAGCTGTATATCAATTTAATATGAACTGGTGACATTTATTGACAAAGTATTGACTCATGGGGGCTAAATAGTGGTGACATAAAACAAAAATTGAAAAAGCTTGGAGTATGGATACATTATTATATTTTTAACAATTGACAGTTTGCTTTGAGTTTAAAATACTACAGTTTTTGCCTGCTTTGATACAAAGTTGTAGTTGTATCAAAGATATTTCTTGCTATAAAGAATGTGCAGTGTGACAAATGCAAAGACTCTGTTGAGGAATCCTTGAGATTCAGTTGAATTATTCAAGGATTCACCCGGACAAACCAAAATAATAGATAGTCTTCTTTTGCATTTACAACGTTAGAATTTGCCCATTTATAGAAAGAATGTCACTTGGTTGTAAGACACGTTTCTTCACTTTCAAGGTCACATTAAAGTTTTGCAGACTTGTATTAACGGCACTAAACTCAATGGCAGGGCCTTTATCCCCACCGCTGTCAAACTGTACAATGAGTCACTTTAAGTCACTTTCATTAGGACTGGAAAAACCTGCACTACTATTGACACTGTTTCTTGATTGCCACTTTTGAATTGCCACTATTTATTGTACATAATATATCCTGCATTTAACATGTTTGCACATTTCTGTCTTTTGCACAATATTGAGTGATTCTATCCATGCCAGATGTGACATGTACATTTATCCTGTGGGAGATCAATAAAGTCTATCTTTTCTTATCTTATCATAAATGTACAGAAAGAATGATGGCAACATTTGACTCTGGAATTTCATTCAGTTTACTTTATACAATAAATCACATTTACACAAAAAGCTGGATTTGTAGAAACTATTAGAGATTCTGGAAGCCTCCCTGTGAAGGTGTTCCGGGTATCTCCCACCGGGAGGAGACCCCGGGGAAGACCCAGGACACGCTGGAGGGACTATGTCTCTCAGCTGGCCTGGGAATACCTTGGTTTGGATAGGGAAGTCTGGGGGTCTCTGCTTAGACTGCTGCCCACGCGACTTGGCAATGGATGAAGCGGAAGAAAATGAAGGGATGGATGGATAATAGAGATTCTCTTACAATGAAATAGTGAACTATTGTTGAAATGATAATTAAAAGTGTATCAGCGTTAGGTCTGTTACACTGTTGTAAACGTGGGCAAGTGTTCAGCCCTTTTAGGCTTTGGGGATGGCTCAGTGCTTCCCATATGGTCGGACACAGCAGTCTCATTCCTTTTCTAAATCGGGGAAAAAAAGGGAAGAACTGGAAGCTGCTCGGCTGTGTCTTGAACTGTGCCCTCGCTCCTCATCCAGTTTAACCCCTCATTAATCCTACCTTCAGCCATTTTAACCCCTCTTACTGCAGATTCACCACTGCATATTCCCGACAGAGTCCATCAAAACCAATTAGGACCAATAATCAAATGTATGATTTATACTTCCCATCAAATCACTATGAAAGTGTGAGAGGAGCGCATTAACTGAAATCTAATTATGTGTTTTTCTTTATTGAAAAATATTTTTAGGAACTCTGTGTTACAGTATGCAGAGGAATTGCATATTAATTGGGTGTGTGTTTTTCATACATCTAACTTTGTTTTGAAACTGTAAAATAGTTTTGCATGTGTACAGTATGATAATTATTCTATTGTTTTATTGTCTGCACACTGCATGGAAAGATTAAGGTGAAATTGTCTCTGAGAATCTGTTAAATGCTTTATTATTTGTGCTGTCTCTGTCAAAAAACAACATTATAAACATTAAGATTAAGATTAAGACAGTATATATATACAGTGCCTTGCGAAAGTATTCGGCCCCCTTGAACCTTTCAACATTTCGCCACATTTCAGGCTTCAAACATAAAGATATAAAAATTTAATTTTTTGTCAAGAATCAGCAACAAGTGGGACACAATCGTGAAGTGGAACGAAATGTATTGGATAATTTAAACTTTTTTAACAAATAAAAAACTGAAAAGTGGGGCGTGCAATATTATTCGGCCCCCTTGCGCTAATAATTTGTAGCGCCACCTTTTGCTGCAATTACAGCTGCAAGTCGCTTGGGGTATGTTTCTATCAGTTTTGCACATTGAGAGACTGGAATTCTTGCCCATTCTTCCTTGTAAAACAGCTGGAGCTCAGTGAGGTTGGATGGAGAGCGTTTGTGAACAGCCGTCTTCAGCTCTTTCCACAGATTCTCGATTGGATTCAGGTCTGGACTTTGACTTGGCCATTCTAACACCTGGATACGTCTATTTGTGAATCATTCCATTGTAGATTTGGCTTTATGTTTTGGATCATTGTCCTGTTGGAAGATAAATCTCCGTCCCAGTCTCAGGTCTTTTGCAGACTCCAACAGGTTTTCTTCCAGAATGGTCCTGTATTTGGCTCCATCCATCTTTCCATCAATTTTAGCCATCTTCCCTGTCCCTGCTGAAGAAAAGCAGGCCCAAACCATGATGCTGCCACCACCATGTTTGACAGTGGGGATGGTGTGTTCAGGGTGATGAGCTGTGTTGCTTTTACGCCAAACATATCATTTTGCATTGTGGCCAAAAAGTTCGATTTTGGTTTCATCTGACCAGAGCACCTTCTTCCACATGTTTGGTGTGTCTCCCAGGTGGCTTGTGGCAAACTTTAAATTAGATTTTTTATGGATATCTTTGAGAAATGGCTTTCTTCTTGCCACTCTTCCATAAAGGCCAGATTTGTGCAGTACACGACTGATTGTTGTCCTATGGACAGACTCTCCCACCTCAGCTGTAGTTATCTGCAGTTCATCCAGAGTGATCATGGGCCTCTTGGCTGCATCTCTGATCAGTCTTCTCCTTGTTTGAGATGAAAGTTTGGAGGGACGGCCGGGTCTTGGTAGATTTGCAGTGGTCTGATACTCCTTCCATTTCAATATAATTGCTTGCACAGTGCTCCTTGAGATGTTTAAAGCTTGGGAAATCTTTTTGTATCCAAATCCGGCTTTAAACTTCTCCACAACAGTATCTCGGACCTGCCTGGTGTGTTCCTTTGTCTTCATGGTTCTCTCTGCGCTTTAAACAGAACCTTGAGACTATCAAAGAGCAGGTGCATTTATACGGAGACTTGATTACACACAGGTGCATTCTATTTATCACCATCAGTCATTTAGGACAACATTGGATCATTCAAAGATCCTCACTGAACTTCTGGACTGAGTTTGCTGCACTGAAAGTAAAGGGGCCGAATAATATTGCACGCCCCGCTTTTCAGTTTTTTATTTGTTAAAAAAGTTTAAATTATCCAATAAATTTCGTTCCACTTCACGATTGTGTCCCACTTGTTGTTGATGCATGACAAAAAATTAAAATGTTATATCTTTATGTTTGAAGCCTGAAATGTGGCGAAATGTTGAAAAGTTCAAGGGGGCCGAATACTTTCGCAAGGCACTGTATGTATATAGCACCTTACCATGTGTCTTTGTAACAAGATTTCAAAAGTGGCCAGATTGTGTAGCTTTTTCTCCAAATAATGGCCACTATATTTATAGAAGAGGGAGGACGACACAAAGTACTGTTGTCAAAGGTGAGAAAAACACTTTAATGTTTTATGTTTGGGGACACTGGTAATGCTGTAATGCTGTGAGACAGTATATAAATATGCCGAATAATTTCACAAGGTAAGACGGAAAAGTGTAATGATGACCACAGCACCAGCAGCCATAATAGTCCCGCTCAGATCTGTGGGAAAGACACCACTGAATAGTTAGATGAAGAGTATTGTAGTAACAAGCACTTCAGGGATTTTGGGCCAAGGAAACAGCAAAGTCTATGCTTACAGAGAGGAAAGAAAACTGCAGAGCTGGCTTGTAAGAGGAGAACACTGTGTGAAAATTTTAACGTCTGCTAAAGGCTAAATTCAAAGCTATTGGAATTTTATAAAATGCATATTGTGTTGTTAAACTAAAAGGAAGACCAAAGTTTGGAACATTATCCATTCACAGTCGAGGCAGTCTGAGGTCATTGGTGCCTGTGATATTCACCAGTTACTACAAGTCCTTCTAAAAAAATTAGCATATTGTGAAAGTTCATTATTTTCTGTAATGTACTGATAAAAATTAGACATTCATATATTTTAGATTCATTACACACAACTGAAGTAGTTCAAGCCTTTATTGTTTTAATATTGATGAATTTGGCAAAAAAGAAAAGAAAAACCAAAAATCCCTATCTCAGAAAATTAGCATATCATGAAAAGGTACTCTAAACGAGCTATTAACCTAATCATCTGAACCAACAAACTAACTCTAAACACTTGTAGAAGATTCTTGAGGCTTTTAAAAACTCAAGGCCTGGTTCATTACTCAAAACTGCAATCATGGGTAAGACTACCTGACTGCTGTCCAGAAGGCAATCATTGACACCCTCAAGCAAGAGGGTAAGACACAGAAAGACATTTCTGAGCGAAAAGGCTGTTCCCAGAGAGCTGTATCAAGGCACCTCAGTGGGAAGTCTGTGGGAAGGAAAAAGTGGCAGAAAACGCTGCACAACCCCAAGAGGTGACCGGACCTTGAGGAGGATGGTAGAGAAGGGCCGATTCCAGACCTTGGGGGAGTTGCGGAAGCAGAAACAACCACAGCCATCGTGCACAGGCGTGTGCAGGAAATGGGCTACAGAAACCACAACCAGAAACAGCGGCAGAAGCGCCTGACCTGGGCTACAGAGAAGCAGCACTGGACTGTAGCTCAATGGTCCAAAGTACTTTCTTCGGATGAAATCAAGGTGCCAGAGTGTGGAGGAAGACTGGGGAGAAGGAAATGGCAAAATGCCTGAAGTCCAGTGTCAAGTACCCACAGTCGTGATGGTCTGGGGTACCATGTCAGCTGCTGGTGGTGGTCCACTGTGTTTTATCAAGGGGAGGGTCAATGCAGCTGGCTATCAGGAGATTTTGGAGCACTTCATGCGTCCATTTGCTGAAAAGCTTTATTGAGATGAAGAATTCCTTTTTCAGCACGACCTGGCACCTGCTCACAGTGCCAAAACCACTGGGAAATGATTTACTGACCGTGGGATTACTGTACTCAATTGGCCTGCCAACTCTCCTGACCTGAACCCCATAGAGAATCTGTGAGATATTGTGAAGAGGAAGTTGAGAGTCACCAGACCCAACACTGTGGATGAACTTAAGGCCACTATCAAAACATCCTGGGCCTCCATAACACCTCAGCAGTGCCACAGGTTGATTGCCTCCATGCCACGCCGTATTAAAGCATTCATTTCTACAAAAGGATTCCTGATCAAGTATTGAGTGCATAACTGAACATCATTATTTGAATGTTGAATGTTTTGTATTAAAAACACTTTTTTTTATTGGTCGGATGAAATATGTTAATTATTTTAGATAGGGATTTTTGTTTTTTCTTTATTTTTTTGCCAAAATCATCAATATCAAAACAATAAAAGGCTTGAACTACTTCAGTTGTGTGTAATGAGTCTAAAATATATGAAAGTCTACTGTTTATCAGTATACAGAAAATAATGAAGTTTAGCTCAATATGCTAATTTTTTTAGAAGGACCTGTATTTATGCTCATTAATGTGTCTGTGCATCTATTATTTTCATTGCAGTTGCACTTTTTCATTAGACTGGTTGTATGCAATGATAATGAAAGAGATTTCTATCTCAATGGGTGCTTGGTTGAATTTGAAAGGGTTTAATTTTGTACTGATTAAATCATATTACATTTATGAGCATGATAAAGAATCGCCTTTGTTTTCTTTCCAATGGAAAGATATAGTAATTAAGAGCTAATACGCATACTTTTATAAAGACCCCGACAAAGTAGAATGGATGACTTTGTGGCTGCACTCACACTTAATTTAAGAAAACTCTGGTGCATATGGTGAAATAATGTTCCAGATATGAATGTCACTGTTGGGATGGCGTGCACTCCTCCCCTTGCTCCCTAACTATTTTGTGTGCAGGATTGGATTGCCTGAGGGTCTGCGCTGGGACCTTAATAGAGGCGTCCCAGACAGTCGTTTCGCTCTCTCGCTGATTGCAGACACCTGGACCTGTCTAAAAGAGGTCTGGGCCTGCACACCACACCGCCAGCCACGCCGCTCTACACCTTTTCATACATGCACACTATACACAAAGGTTATCCTATTGATACTCATTCACACACACGCACCACAGCACATCCCAGAACATTTACGCGTATTCCATCCATCCATTTTCTTGCCCGTTTCTGGGTCGAGGATGCCACCCGATCCACAGAGCTCCAGCCCCTCACTGATCCTCCGGCAGGTGGTGAGTCCACAGCGGTGACGGCACAGCCTTGATCTTTAAGTGGGGGCTTCAGGCTAAGTGGGGTTAAGTGTCTTGCCCAAGAACACAACAACAGCAGACATCAGTGGGAGTTGGTGGAGAAGGTCTTGTGGAGGGCTCAAACCTACAAAGGCCAATGCTCTACCAACTGAGCCACCGTCGCCCCCACTGACCCCCCACTGACCCCCCACTGACCCCCCACTGGCCCCCGACTGGCCAGCGCGCCTGAAATGTTTATGCCAAGTCCTCCCTCCTCTTTGTTGCCTTCCCTTTGGGCCAAGGGGAATGTAAAAAACAAGTCAACACTGGTCCAATAGTCCCACTGCACAAAAAATGAAGCTCCTACCAACTCCGGTCGTAACAAAGCCAAGTATCAGCATCTGGAGATGAGTGGTCATCGAGGCATTGTAGCACGCGTCAGATGCAGAGGAAAGTTTTGCCTATACAGAGCATTGGAAAAAGTCCATTTGTAAACTCTGCAACCATAGTAACCGATGTGATTCTTTTCTTTTTTACTCTTAAAGCTGACAGAAGTAACAGATCTTTATTTACATAAGGCATTTCCCAGACCAAGGTCACACAACGCACTGTGTGTTTTGAAGAGCCAATACTTATCCACTCACTCCACCCACAGCGATGACAGAAGCGAGACGCCAAACACTGGTGCTTCGAAGTCAACGAACAACACCATCAGTGCACTCGCTCATTACAATCAGACCTATTGTACATGTTTTTAGTGGTAGCTGAAAACCGGAGCACACTGAGGAAATCTATGCAGTCATTGGGAGAACATGCAAATCCCATATAGAAAGGCCCCATCTAATCGAATCTTTCTTCATTGTCTTGCATGCAGGAATCATTAATTGCCAATGACTCGATACATGAGCTCAGGCACATATTGCATGTCTAATATGTCTCCCTAAAATCATTTCTGCTTCGTGTTTAAAAAAAAAATACTGGTTCTGCCATTTGTCAAGGCACATCTCATGAGCAGCAGGTAAAATGCAAACTACTCATGTGACAAATTGATACAAAGTCTACATTTATCACCGTTCTCTCTGTGGGTTTCATTTTCCTCATCAACAACAGAAAAAGAGTAAACCTCCAGACAGGTCTAAGCTTGAGATCATAAATATCCCTATAACGCGCTTCTCTTGTTCATCAGCGCTCATTTTTCCCGTGGACTTTGAACCGGCCTTTGCTGCAGTGGCCCAGGTATAACAAATATCCTAATTAATTGGCGTCTAAGTGAGCCGCACGGGACGTATCGCAAGCAAGATTACACCCGGGCTGCGGCGTATAATGCGTTTATGTGCCATAGCTGAGTGTCCGCAGAGAGCTTTGGCGCGGAACAGCGGGAGGACGCCTGTGTAACTAATAACGTTAATGATGAGCATGTCTGGATCATACGCACCACGCTGACTCACGCTCAGGCTTTAGTGGGACACCTCGGAGCAACTGTGACGCTATTAACGTGATTAGTTCTACCTGAGCGCCTTCCATGGGCTGGTTCCAATCGGGCCAGAACACGCGATGAGGTGATCTGTGTGCGCTGGGGTTTTTTATATTGTTAAGTGCAGTGTAAACATCATGAAGCCACAAATAGTAGTAATAACTCTTCACAAACATATCAAGCAACATTTTTCACAAAGGTATAAGAAGGCTGTTCCATTTGAGTTGCCTTGGGTATGAACTGCGCTATACAAATAAACTTGCCTTTCCCCTGCCTTTATAAGCGTTGACCATAGTGTTAAATAATAGGCAAGGCAAGGCAAGTTTATTTGTATAGCACAATTCATACACAAGGCAATTCAAAGTGCTGAACAAAACAAGAAAGCATTAAAATCATAAACAATCACAGAACATTAAAAAGGAAGATAAAAATATAAAATCCCTCAGTTGTATGCACAGCTAAACAGAACCGTTTTTAACCTGGTTTTAAACATTGTCAGAGAGGAGGCCTGTCTCACATCTTCAGGAAGATTGTTCCAGATTTTAGCAGCATGAATCTGAAAAGCAGCCTCCCCATGTTTAGTTCTGACTCTGGGCACTAACAGGAGTCCAGTCCCTGTGCTCCTCAGAGTCCGGGCTGGTTCATATGGGACTAACATGTCACTAATATATTTTGGTGCGAGGCCATGGAGAGACTTGTACACAAGCAGAGCTGTTTTAAAGTCTATTCTCTGAGCCACAGGAAGCCAGTGCAGAGACCTGAGGACTGGACTAATGTGGTCGTACTTCCTGGTTCTAGTCAGGACTCGACATGTGATGCATCGGTTCTATATAGCGCTTATTTGGACACTCAAAGACGCCTCACATGTCATTATTCATTCACTCCATACACATACAATACTGTAGCCACAGCTGCCCTGGGGTACACTGACAGAAGCGTTACTGACAGCCCCTCCGACCATCACCAACCATTCGCACACACACACACCAGACTCATTCTAGGCAATGTGGGTAAAGTGTCTTGCCTAGGGACACAATGACAGTTTGGCACTTTACAGCCACAGCCGCCCCACTGTGGTGTCTGGTGTTCCCAGAGGTCTCTCATCTCCGTAATAACAAGGCCCTGCCCTGCTTAGGGATCTGGCTTTCACCTGTGTGTGTGCGTGTGTGTAACTTAAAGGGTAATAAGAGAATTACAAATGATAAATAAACTTATTTTGTGCCATTCGTTGTCATTGAGTCCTTGTCTGACTTACAGCCTGATATGTTTCTGCCAAAAGAACAGAGCAGACACAGCCAACCATATGTCACACAGAGCCAACAGACTGCAGCTCTGAGTCCAACCAAAACCTGATTAGCGCGTCTTCAAGTGGAGGACGCATTCACGGCTGCTGCTCCTGCCGCGATGATCTGTTCAAACCAGGACTTGTGGCTTCTCCCACGGCATATGGAAGCTCCTGAGCACATCAAATCCACTTTCACAACTCTCACCAAAGTCACCCCGATTTCTGAAAGAGGAGCGAAGAAGGGAAAACAATCGTGTGGTTAAGGTTTATTGTAGAGATGTAATAAAGACTTGTGGCCAAACCAATGGCAGTGTCAAATTTTGCATTGATTAAAAGTAATTAAATCCTTAAAGAACATATATTTTTCATGAACTCTGACACTGGGATATATTTATGTAATCTTCAAAATTCCCAAAATCAGAGCGTTCATAGGGCAGTTGGTAGCGATATGCAGCAGTGATAACGATAACAGAAATTAAACTGCATTGTCCTCGCTCACTCATCAGCAAGGTACATTCACTTTTGTGATTATATTTGGATCTTATGATAAAAAATGTGTCACAGTTCTGTTTGTAAACAGAACCCAGAATTTGACATGCTGTATGAGATGTGTATGGGAAAACCACTCCAGCGAATAAGATCACTCTTGGGCCCGTTAGTCTCATAACATTAACACAAGTCAAGTTTTTACTGTTAACCACATCAAATTTCATCTGAATGCGTCTGTTTTTATCATACATACAGACAAACACACACATACAGTAGAGGTCTTGGTGGGTTGTATGCACAGCCCTGCCAATGTAGATGAATGTAAGAATAGATGAAAACAATTCACCTTTGAAGAATTTATACTTTAAAATAAAATATGTTATTTAAAATCTAAAAAGTATACAAACGGCCAAAGTTTCTCACGGGACAGGAGCTCAGCTCACTACATAAATAGTGGCCTGACAGTACATTTCACATGAATGTAGAGCATGGAAGTGAAGTGAAGGGAAAATGGGACAGTGTAACAGTGTAACAGCCTGTGCACCATTCACATATTTGCAGAGCGGGTGTCTAATAAAAGAGGAGGTGGTCTATAAGTGACTGCCCTGTACCATTAAAGTTGAGTAATAGAGGGTAGTCATGGCACAGGCAGCACGTGGTAGTGGGAGCGAGTGCCTGGATCAAAGGGGAACGCTCTCACGCTGGGACTAAATTGTACAGGCAGTGATGAGGGAAGGAACTAACGGAAAATTCACCTCATAATGTGTTTTTGTGAAGTGACACCCCACATATGCATAGACACACATTTGTTGCAATAGGAGCATGGTGTCAGCAGAGATGAGCTTGCCCTGGGTCAGGGTAACTCAACGGAAGAGGAACCAGGTCCATCAGAGAAACTAAAGGATCTAAGCAAAGGCTGAAGAGAGAGTGGACACTGAACACTCAAAACTTTCAATCCATATAAAATGGGATTAAAACAAGCTCTTTTTTAAATGATGCACTGCCAGTGAGTAATTATGAACCACAGTAATTATGATCCGCAGATTGGATAAAATGTGGATGAAAAAATCATGTTTTCAACACAGATTGGAAACTATTTCAAAAATGTTTTGTAAAAGTGGGTCATTCCATACTGCTGCAAGGAAAGAAATAACAGTGAAGTTTTCATCTTTTGGCTCATGCTTGAATATTTATATATACCTTTCTCAGGTAGTGGAGAAAAATATTTGTGCTTGTGAAACTACCTAAATAAATGTGCTAATATCCATGCTCAATTCAAAATTTCCTGATAAAATACACCAAAATCAGGTAGATAGATAGATCTTCTTGTTTTAAAACAACTTGACACCAAGGATATGAAGAACGATCATTACCAGAAACTTTCCATAATTGAATGTGTTACAGAATTTAGAAAAAGCTAAACAAAATAGTCAGCATAAACACCTAATCAACAAGAGTGTTCTTAAAACAGGGTTTTTGTCACAAAACTAATCATTTCTTTCTTTTCACTTTGATCCTAACATGAAAACAGAGCAAAAGAAGCCAACCGCTGGTCTTTCAGGTACTCAAACTGTCACACGGAATATCAAAAGGGCAAAGACAAGCAGGAAAGTAAACAACAAAGTGATTATTATCACGGACTGCTGTAATAATGTTCATAGCACACTCCTCTTATTTAATTATACTGCCATTTCACATGATTAAACTCGTTAAACTCCTTACTCTCCGATCCCCATCCATTGTGTCACTTCCAAAGCCGTGACAACTCCGGCTATTGTTTGTGATCATAGAAGCCGAACTTCCACGAGGTCATTACTCACTTTTGGCATTCGTCTCGGCACCAGTGGAGGAACTCATCAATTATTTCTCTCTCTTTCTCTCTCTCTCTTACAAATATAATCCTTGTGCCAAGACCAGCCTGTCAATCACTTCTGGAGTCCCTCTTGGCCCCCTTGGCTTTCACATTTGGGACAGGAGACCATCTATCAGTGGGCGATCGTCCGTTTTGGCCAGCTGTCCTGCCATTAGTGGAATTCACAACTGCAGAGGAAGGAAGCCGCGTTCTAGCACGTGGATAGAAGTGTGCTTAATTATTACTTCTATTGTGCAAGTGTTTCATTGCAGGATAGGGCCGGATGGGTGTGGAGGCTCGTCTGACAAGAGATAATTCAAATTGGAAACGTGGAAAGATGGATGGCGCGGTGAGAAGAAGAAGAAGAAGAAGAGAAAAGGGGAACTGAGGCTTCAGGCTTGGCAGAAGTAGTTTGTCTTGAGATTGCACTTGTGCTGGTGCTGGCTACTCTGTCAAAAGGCCTGAAGCTGTGAGTGACACTTTAAACCAATAAGGGAGAGCAGTATTTCTGCTCTCATTTGTCAGTATGGTGACGCTGAAATGCCAAAGGGGAAGATCATGTGAAATCCAATGGTTTGTTTTATTGACGTGACTTTGCAGGAGTGAACAACACGCTGATTTGAACCGAAATGGCAACTGCAGCAACATTTCATATGAGGTATAGTTTGTACGTCTGTAAAACACAGAGAGACATGTACGACAGACAAACATTAAGATTCTTTCACTTTTACTGGTTTGGAAATGGAACCGAAATTGTTTAAAATACACATTCAAGCTGGGACAGTTAACTTTTCAATAATAGATTGTATTTGTCCTAAAATAAAGAATTTTAAAGTATACTTTTGTGAACAAATCAGAAACATATTGTTAGTATTAGATAGCAATATGGCCTACGTGCAGGACTGTACAAGGACTCTACAAGGACTCCATGTTATGACTATGATTTGACTGTCTCTTTGTGACACGTATGTCTTTCGATGTGTGACGTGACAATGACTATATAAACTGTGTACTGCCTTTATTCTGACTGAGAGGAAGAAACAGAGGAAACCAGTGGAACTTGAGAGAAACTTAAATAAACTTCCAGAGTTTGGCACACCACGATCCGTCTCTGTCTGCCTAAATCCTAACAGATTTGGTGGAGAATGCGCGGCTCGGTTTGACTTAGACCTGTTAGTTACAAAGGGGGCGAACATATATAATGTAAACGTGGTCGATGTTGCGCTTTCGGATCATTTTTGTATATTTTTTGACATGTGTTTCACTAACAAACCACCAGTGGACTCTGCAACTGTACGAAGAAGACACATAAATGAAAATACGGGTGAACTATTTATGGGAATGATAAACTTTGAGAATGCATCGTATTCTACTGTAGATGAACTGTTTAACTCTGTCACCTCTAGTGTTTTGAAAGTTCTGGACACCATCGCTCCTGTGAAGGTTAAAATAGTGAAAAATAAAGCAGAAGGCGCCGTGGGCTAAAGCAGACTCGGTCAGAGCACAAAAGAGAGAGTGCCGGAGGGCCGAGCGGAAGTGGCGCAAGTCCAACCTCCAGGTTGATTACAAGATCTTCAAAGATAAGTTGTGCGAGTTTAACCAGGTGCTACGTAGTACAAGAGAAAGGTATTTTTCTGAAATGATTGAAGGCTGCAGCAACAATCTGCGTGTTCTGTTTTCAACAGTTAATAGATTAACAAACCCCCCTGTTCAAATGCCATTAGAGCTAACTTCCAAACGTAAATGTAATGAGTTTGCACATTTTTTCAATGACAAGGTTCAAGGCATCAAAAACGCCATTGTCTCCAATCCACAGATAACAATCCAACAGCCAGAAAGGCTCTTTGAGCTAACTTACTTTGCACCTGTAAATGATCAAACTGTCCAAGAGATAATCTCCAGTTTGAGCTCCTCCACATGCAGCCTGGATGTACTACCCACTAGATTTCTAAAGTCTGTTCTGAGCAGTCTGTTACCTTCACTCACACAGATAGTAAACATGTCCCTTGATTCTGGAATATTCCCAAAGGCCCTGAAAACTGCAGTCATCAGGCCCCTGCTAAAAAAGAGCAGTCTGGATGCTACGGTACTTAACAACTATCGTCCCATCTCAAATCTGCCATTTATGGGGAAAGTCCTTGAGAAAGTTGTCTACCTACAGCTTACTAGATTTCTTATAATCAACAACTCATTTGATATGTTTCAGTCCGGCTTTAGACCCCACCACAGCACTGAGACTGCTCTCGTTAAGGTTACAAACGATATCCGGCTGAACACTGACGCAGGCAAAGTCTCAATCCTAATCCTGTTAGATCTAAGTGCTGCCTTTGATACTGTCGACCATGAGATCCTCTTACAGAGACTAGAGGACTGGGTTGGCGTCGCTGGCACCGCCCTAAGTTGGTTTAGGTCTTACCTTGAAGACAGGAAGTACTTTGTGGAGATTGGAAACTGTGTCTCAGATCATATGGCCCTGACCTGTGGAGTACCACAGGGGTCGATCCTGGGACCTCTTCTGTTCAATCTCTACATGCTGCCGTTAGGTCAGTTAATACGCAGAAACAAAGTTTCCTATCATAACTATGCAGACGACACTCAGATCTATGTCTCACTGACTGCAGGAGAACATGGACCAGTGGACTCACTCCTTCACTGTATCCAACAGATCAGTGAGTGGATGCAAAACAACTTCCTTCAGCTAAACGCAGACAAAACTGAAATGATTGTCTTTGGTCCCCAGAAACAAAGAGAGAGCGTCATCTGTCACCTACAGTCTCTCTCCCTAAAACCTTCTAACAAGGTCAGAAATCTAGGGGTAATACTGGACTCAGACTTAAATTTTAATAGCCACATCAAATCAGTAACATCAGCAGCTTTTTACCATCTAAAAAACATTGCCAGGATCAAAAACATAGTGTCTAAAGCAGACTTGGAGATTCTTATCCATGCATTTGTCTCCAGTAGGTTAGACTACTGCAATGGCCTGCTCACAGGTCTGTCCAAACAGGCTGTAAAACAGCTGCAGTACATTCAAAATGCAGCAGCTCGAGTCCTGACTAGAACCAGGAAGTACGACCACATTAGTCCGGTCCTCAGGTCCCTGCACTGGCTTCCTGTGGCTCAGAGAATAGACTTTAAAACAGCTCTGCTTGTGTACAAATCTCTCCATGGCCTCGCACCAAAATATATTAGTGACATGTTAGTCCCATATGAACCAGCCCGGACTCTGAGGAGCACAGGGACTGGACTCCTGTTAGTGCCCAGAGTCAGAACTAAACATGGGGAGGCTGCTTTTCAGATTCATGCTGCTAAAATCTGGAACAATCTTCCTGAAGATGTGAGACAGGCCTCCTCTCTGACAATGTTTAAAACCAGGTTAAAAACGGTGCTGTTTAGCTGTGCATACAACTGAGGGATTTTATATTTTTATCTTTCGTTTTAATGTTCTGTAATTATTTATGATTTTAATGCTATCTTGTTCAGCACTTTGAGTTGCCTTGTGTATGAATTGTGCTATACAAATAAACTTGCCTTGCCTTGCCTTGCCTTGCCTTGCCTTAATTCTCTTAAAGTTGCTGCAGATGAAGCTTGCTCATTAGAGATAGTATTTCAATGAATACTAATCAGTCGAGTGAGACACTAGTTTTTAACCATGTTTTGAAGTGCCATTTCTTTACATGCCCACTTTATTAGTGTTTGTTCCCAACCATAAAAACTGCTGCAGGGGCACACCGCCTGAGCAGGTCGTTACATTGTAAACCACAGTGGCAGGGCTCCACACTACAATGCGCATAGAAAAGCTTGTTCAGTCGGCAAGGAATTGGGAAATAAATTTTCTTCTTCCAATTAAAGCAGCATTTGTGCAGCATGAGTGGAAATGGGAAACATTATCAATGAATAAGTAAAAACACTGAACAAGTCAGGAGGCACAATTACAACAACTAGAGGTATATACACAATTACATAGTGCCATTTGAAACAACTACGCAGTAATAAATGCAATACAACAAAATAATTAAGTTGTGCTTGGATGTTTAGCCATATTTTCAATGCTAAAACCCTAATTAAGTATAACTGTAGAATTCACATCCAGATAAAACCCATTACATTAAAAAAACACAACCAGAGCCACTTTTTAAAGTTGTTATTGAAAACCTTTGATTTTAAAGTCCTAGAACAAACATGTTTCAGCATCTTCACTTTCCCTTTCTGGCTGCTTGATAGGATTAATTAAATAATAAACGTTGAAAACAACGGTCACAATTTGTATTTATTCATTTAGGTTTTGACATTACAGAAAAAAAAAAGTATATTGTTGTGAACAAATCCCCATAAAAACTAATTTGACCCATTGCCCTTTGTGATCTAAGCCTGGTCCTTGTACTGCTGGTGCAGCTTTAGGACATCATCCTGGGAGACTCTGGTCCAGCCCTCACTGTGTACATGGTAGAGGTTGACCTGGCCTCCGCTGTAGGCATCACGGTATGTTGCTTGGTATATGGCACGGCGCCCCAGATCACAGGCCTCCTCCACAGTCAGATCTTGCCGTAGGCCGCTGTCCACCACACCATAGGCATACATGGAGCCCGAGCCCACTGCAAACAGGTCACCACACACCCGGTTTCCCTCCGAGTCCACATAGTACAGTCCTAAGGAAAGAGAAAACAGGTCATCAGTGCATGGGACAAAATGGTCTTTGAAGTAGTTTCCAATCAGGTTTGTCAATAAAATTCACAGGAGTACAACAAGCACACACTCAACCTCCTCCAGAGGAAAAATGAACAGCTGCAACCTCTCCAAATGAAGTAAGGCTGGCAGATATGAACAGCTGTATCCTCAAGTAAATGACTGCAACCATGTACCTGCTGACGCGGCATGAGCCAGATCCAAACAGCCCAGGAGCCCTGCTCACAGCCTTATTGATCCCTGCAAACACGCTAAAAATTAACTATCGACCAGCAACCAGCACAGCAGGTAAGTATACTTCTAGCCTCAAAAAAGGGGAAACAAAAGTGAAAAAGCGTGTTCACATTGGGCAAACAGTTTTACTATACTTTCACACAGATGCAATGACACTCATCTGTATATTTACTAGGAATGTGACGATATATTGATATATTGTGATACTTTCTCCCGTGATCTGAGGTTCCCACCCCTAATATTAACTCACTGTTAATATACACTGGACAGAGGCTCCAGAATAACTTTTTCTGCAAGTATTGATCAGTTCCCAATTTGTACTATATTTTTCATATAGAGTTGTAAAATTCCTGTGAAAATTCCATAACTGGAATTTCCTGTGGCAATTTTCCAAGGGCTGCTCCAAGACAAAGCACATTTGGACTGGCTGAAGTTTTTTCATGTTTTAAATGCTATTTGTAGTATTGATTAAGTATCCCATTGATCGTTTTACATTGCTAATGCAATCACATTTGTTGACACTTGTTTCACAGCCAAATGTGACAGGAAGAATTCACAATGAGGGTAAGCTCTCAATAGCAAATCATCTAACTTAACAAAGAAAGATGGAAAAATCAGTTTAAAGTATGCCGCTTTACTGTTCACCATTATCCGCATTAAAAAGCCACTTCAATGTGCCCTTAAATTGCACACTCTTCTGCTAAAGCGGTAACAGTCTATTAGCAATAGAAAGCCACTTGCTATTCTGAAAAAGCAGATTACCAACGCTTCCAACTGCCAAATTGCAGCTTCCTCAGCCCGTCGTTTGCTTGCGATGATAATCATCTGGTGTCTGCCTATGCATGGGGGTAATTTGCCATTCAAAGACCTGTTTGTTCTTCTTGAAAACTAAGGGACTCATTTAAAGCGTAACAGGCAAGGAGAGGGCTGTAAAGCCTTATATGTAGTAGTGCAGTTAGAGAGTAGGGCATAAATGATTATACACTTGTGGCAAAAAAAATCCACACACCTGGATTCTGGTACAAGCATTTGCGGGTTACCTAAGCTTAGATGACAAATTGATCAGGAAGTATTACTTCCTAAAAGTTTTCATACACAATGACCCAGAGGCTGCTGTATGGCAGCATTGCATCAGCGGCAGTCAACTTGCAAACATACAGTCAACATAAAAAGTGAGCCTGGCGAAAAACAAACTGATTTCTATAGTTACATTGAAAAAAACAGGATGTGGCTGATGAACACATCAGAACTAGTACATCACTCTCTAGAAGATGGTTAAACACTGACATATCACATAATGAATTGCACGCATCCTTGTAGGAACCACCAAGAGGACTTTCAAACAAAAGTCACAATAGGTTAGTCACACAGACTACAATCCTGATTAGAGTGTCACAACATTGAACATAATTTATGTGTAGAAGCATATTTGTCAAGGCTTTTATTCAATTTACTTTGCATGCAGCTTAAGACACTCCATCAGAGGAGTAAGTGCTCTTGACATGATTGTAGCCAGCTAATGAGCTTCCCACCTAATCGCAATTGATTACATTTACATGACATTTACCTCTTCATTCAATCACTGCCAAACTGAGCACCCGCCTATAATGGTCTTAAACTTAGATAATTATTTCACTCATCGATTGTCCAGAGTTAACGCGTGTCATTCAGGACTGTGGGAACACAGGAAGTCTGTCAAGCGTTCACTTGACTTTCCAAATAAAGCCAGGATCAATTGCTGCAGGTACATACATATTATGCATGCGACCCTGTTGTCCAGCATTGGGATCCAACGTCTATCATTCTGCCGTGTGTTTGCTGGCCCACAGTCCCAGCCTCATCGATTTTCCATTACTGTGTCACTATGGCGGCCTCTTTAAGCACACCTTCCCTGATGTATGGCCTTAGCACAAGACGGTGTCCAAGATTCACTGTGGAAAGCCACGTGAGACTGAAAAGGATAACGTCACCATCTAGTGGTCAAAATGTGATAATACCATAGGGAAGTGGTTCACAAACTTTTCACATCAAGAAACTTGTTCACAATCTCACTTGGAAAAATTATTGAAAAAAGGAGGTTCAGGCACTCAAGTGATTAGAATAAAAAAGCTATTAGTAGTGGCTATACATTAAAAATACATGTCAGCTATAAGGCCTTCCGAGTGTGAATGAGCCCATAAAATTTGGTCTAAATTTAGACCATTTTAGAAAAGAACCATAGTGATAAATAAGAATGATTTAGGAATGTCCTGTATCCCATTACCGGTTTAACCCTTGCGCCATATCCTTGGGTCAATATGACCGGGCAGTTATTAAAAAATAATTATTTTTAAATGAGCTGAATTTTGCGTCTGTTGCTATCTGGCGAGTAATGACCAGAACATATGAATTTAAAACTTCACAAATTTTATGTTTTATCTGTAAAAAAAATTTGGCTGGAACCAACAGGCTGTATTGTAGTTACCAGGGAGCTAGTTAGTGAATCTACTGTGTTGTTGGAATGGAACCTGAGCAGACACCCACGTCGCAGCATTCATTTGACATCACTGCCTCTGCTTTTCCCATCCCCACACATTGCTAAAACTCTACACAAGTGTAGTAGTTTTATCCAAATTTCAGGCGACTGCAGCAGTAGGTGAAGAAACTTTATTCATCAGAGAGTTTTGGTGTATTTCTTGAATCCTTCATGTTAGCAGAAAGCTAACGAGGAAAATCAAGCTAAAGCATACCCGTCATCTCAAGCATGATCATAAAAGTATTGCAGAGGCGGACATTGCTAATTATGTCCAAATATGTGAATAGAACATGCTGTTGTATACATACTCAGATCTATTGTACCCGTTTACACTAGGGACACACAAATACGGTATTGGGTCGATACCATAGGCTTATACTCATACTCTTACGATCATAGGACCCCATTCCGGCAAACAATACCCACACATTTAATTCACATTAGCGTCAAGACAGCAGACAGCTGTGCAGCATGTGTTGACAGGGTGATCTCCCAAAGTCGGCAGCAAGAAAGCTAGCGGTAAGCGGACAAGATGTCTGCCGTATGGCCGTTTTATTGCCGTACGTTGTGTAAGGCAAAACTGTCACTAGGTGGGTCTAAAAAAAATTTTGTTTTAAAGTCACTAGTTTACACTCCGGTTTGCACGACTGCTGAACCCCATTGAAGCTATGGAGGCCCAAAAGGAAAATGCTAGAAGGAAACGTTTTTTCAGGGGGAAAAACACATTTCCCCTGTGCCCAGCCCTACTTCTTTTCAGTATGTGGTTTCCAAGAAAGAAAGAAAACGTTCTCTTATTTCCTTTATTTCTTGGAAACCACGTTTCTTGGAAGACTGTATTATTGTACACAACACAAGAGTACTACCTACTACTGGTTTATGTACCAGTTAATTACAGAAATACTGCTGTGAAGTGAAATTCAGACCGTCACCCAGATGACTGAACTCTGGCTAATAATAAATATGGTGCGACAGCGGAGCAGTCTTTACGGACGATTAAATGTAACAAGAGGCTCATATCACATGCCGGACATGAGGTGCTGCCGGCAAAGGTGCCACAGTGCTCTGATTTCTTTATGTCTGGGGTACATTCCCAGGTGCACACCGGGGTAGTCTTGCAGTTTTTCCTATGTGGTTTTACTGCAAATGGCAAATAAATGAATCAGAATCTGATTCTGAATGCGGGGTGCAGTTTTTTACCTGTGTGGATGTTGAATTATTGCAGATTCAGAAGAGCTATATCCAACAGAGCATAGCAATTAGTGAGTCATCACAGTTCCATGGTCCTCACATGCAGTGTGAACAAGATAATAGATACCATAGAAGGAGTCGACTAGTTTAATAGTCATCAATAGTGTCTGCCTTATTGTGGAAGAAGCCATTGAGAGCGAGCTCAAACAGGCTGTCAACAGCCATAATTTATGCAAATTTGGAGGTAGCAAATTCCAAGCCACCAAGAGCCAATCAGGAGCCAGATAAATTAGACAGAAAACAGTCCCAAACATCAGTGCCCAAACATCCAGTAAAAAGTGACAACTTATTGGTTTTGTTAAAGCGTTTTTTAAAGCCAACAGCGCAGCAAAGTGATAGCAGTGTTTACCTGCAAACTACCTGTGTAGGCTAATAATCAATCAATATGAAATAGAGCCATCTGTTGGCCGATTTAAAGAAACGCATATGAATTGTGTAACAAGTGTAACAATTCTCAAAATCTTAGGGTCAAAATTTGATTTATTTTTCTTGGCTACATAAATGTATGCAAGCAAAGCACCCCCTTTGAGCATGGAACCATTTTATAAAATGCACTAAGAAATGGTGACTTCTAGGGGTGGAAAGTCAATTTGAAGATTATGCTCTTTCGTATTATAGTCTTTATTTTTCAATACATATTACAATTAGAGAAGGAAAGAGGCCCGTTCATCTAATGTGTGCCTAAAAAGGGGAGACGAGAGAGAGAGAGAGCGGGGGAGACGAGCGGGGGAGACACATTTTATGAAAATTCTAAAATCACAATTTCCAACGCCATATGACTTCAGAATATGCTAATTAGATGGGTACCCTTATTCCCTACATAAAACTTTTGGCCATCCTTAATAATTCTGTAATTTACAGAAAGTCTTTATATCCGATTAATCGAAGAAATAATCGACAGATTAATCGATTATTAAAATAATCGTTAGTTGCAGCTCTAAAGCCAATCACTGCTTTATTTGTACATTTAAGTAAATATTGAGCTAGCCTTATTTTATGTGTTCTTTCAGTGTTACTTGAATTTGATTTTTTATGTTAATATATGTGAACGCATGTTTTGCAAAGATGTGTGAAGCACTTTACAAAACGAAAGATTCTATTTTGATCTCACGATCTCCATCCATAGATGGCTTGGTAGCAAAACATTGCAGATCATTGTGTGTAAAAATAGATTAAAAAAAGATAGTGACAATATCGTTATCGGAGTTGGGGAAAAAAAAGATACATTTTTGTCCATATCGCCCACCCCTAGTGACTTCTTACATTCATCCTTACCTTTGAAAGCTTGAAATATCCAACAATATCATATTAGATTATATTGATATTAATAATCTAGACTAAGTTAAGTGAAGTTGTTCATAATAGTATAACAATCCAAAGATAATGGTCTTATTGCCACAAAACCAACTTTACTCAGAAATGGGCCTCTTAGTGCTTAACTGAAAGGACGCTAGTCTGACTAACAGTTGTTGGAAGATAAGTTGTTGGGAGATAAGCGCCAACACCACTATTTCAGCAAAGTGATGCAAGTACTTTGAGCAAAGAGAAAAGAGATGGATGAAAGCAGGAATCTTCTGTTCAGGAGTGTGTGTGGGTATGTGGAGCTTCACGCACACAGCAGCGAACACAAACAGCGCCTGAGACCCGCACTCACGGACAGTATGCATCCTCGCCACAGTGGGGGCAGAGCTTTCTAGTTTCTGAATGGGGCCTGTGTGCGCAGATCCACTGCGGTCTTGACACAGCTGCAGTGATTCACAAGCGAATTTATTTGATAGGCACAATATTTTTTTTAAAATAAATAAAATTATATATATATATATATATATATATATATATATATCCTTTTCTAGTCATTTTGATGTCTGAATTTCAAGTTTTTGTATTAATTACAATCTGTTACATTAAAATTGCAAAGCATTAAATAAAGGACTTGAATGTGTGTGCATGTGTATACACACATTCAAGTCCTTTATTTAATACTTTGCAATTTTAATGTAAAAGATTGTAATTAATACAAAAACTTGAAATTCAGACATCAAAATGACTAGAAAAGGACATTCATTGTGAAGCGACCCAAATTGTGAGATTAGTGAATTGTTATAACCCCACTCGCCAATAATTTACATATTAATTGAAATGAGATATTTACCTGGTCCTCGCTTATCCCAGCCACACACCATTGTCCCCATGCTGAGTCCCATGCCTTTGTACTGGTACACCATGTTGGCCAGTAGTTTGGAAGCTGCGGCCACAGAGATGCGCTCTTTGTTTCGAAGCTCATAGATGCGGCACTGGCGGGCCAAGAGACGTTCCCAAAAGCTACAGTCTGCAGCTCCTCCAGCCATTGTGCCCAGTAAATATGGATTGATCTCGATAACTTTCTTCACTGTTTGAGAGGCAATGTAGGCGCCTGCTGTCGCTCTAGAGTCCACTGCCACAATAACACCATGCTGGAACTGAAGAAACAAGATAAAGATTTTAGAATAGCAAAACCCACCAAAGTAATACACATAATGTACAAATAATATACATTATATACACGAATAGAGGTGAAGATGCGTATTGATTAAATTGTCTTACAAATTATTCAACAGATGGACATATAAATGTAATACTTTCTCGATCACTAACCAATTATAAAATCAAAACATAATTAGAACAATAATAAAATTTGAAACAAAATCAAAATGCATGCTAAAATAACAAGTTCTACACAAGACGTAACAGAATGAGAGCGCACTTTATAGCCACATTAGCATGCTAACGTGACTGGCGAGGCATAACAGTTTGTACACGTTGGCCAAAATAAAATAAATTTGATATGGCAGACTAAAGGTTAGACTAAAAGCTGTAGACTCTTACGTATGCACATTCATGTACTACGTGCCTTGAATGCTAAAGTGGTGGTCCCATGAAGAAAGTGAATTTTCCTCTCGACATCATCCTCGCCTCCAGCAAACAAAGGATTTCGGACCCTGAAACTGAGATCTTCTCCCGGAGCAGACTCACAGACGGCCTCACTAGGTCCAAGACCACCATTGAAGTCAATTGAGTGGCATTTTTCATAAGAAAATACCCCAAAATCGCTACTTAACACACTAGCAAGTGCCATTTTTGAGTCAATGATGAGAAAGCAACTTCCGACCTTTAGAGAACAGATGTTGATAGCGCCCTCTGGAGGTGCGGCAGGGATGTGTTGTGAACTAATATGTGGGAAGCAACAACAAAAATTGTATGAGGTAAATGTGTAAATTGAATCGCTGAGGAGTTGGTAACCTGATGATCTATAAACACGAGAAATTAACACAATAAATATAATTAGATTGGAACACAATTTGACACCACTTTTCAAACTCTTGTTGACATGTAAAAAATGATATGCAGTTGAAACTAAACTTTACACCCAAAAGCCTTTATGAATTGAAATAAAAGAATGCAAGAACATTTACATTTTTACCAACACCCAATTATATTTTTCATTTAAATGTGTGTCTCTTCAATTTTTCTGTAATATTCCTCCTTCAAATCTTCTCTCTTCAGTTGATGCCAGCCTTGAGCTGTGATGTGAAAAATGTCCACATTGTTTCCAGAGTACGCGTCCCTGTGAGTAGCTCTGAACACAGCTTCTCTGGCCAAAGAGACGGCCTCAGAAACATTCAGACTCCATTTCAAATCCCTGTCTAGAACTCCATAAGCATAAGGGGATCCAGAGCCAACAGAGAAGACATTTCCCTGGAACCGAGCACCATCACTACACACATACATCAGTTTGGGGCCGTTGCCAGTGGGTGCAGTTTGATTTGAAAGAGGATCTATCCTTGAGCCTGGAAGCACTGAGTCACACATTTCTGTATCCCAACCACACAGGGTAAGAGCCACACACAAATCAGTGCCTTTAAATGGATGTAGCATTAATGAAAGGAGCTTGGATGATCCTTTTATTGACAATTGCCTGTGGTGTCTAAGTTGGTACAGCCTAATTTCTCTTGTCAAGATTCGTTCCCACAACATACAGTCAGCTCCACTGCCCGAAGAGGTGGCAACCAAGTGCGAGTGAAGAGGAGTAATCTTGTGCACAGCTGGACAAGCGACCAATCCCCCAGCACTGGCCCGTGTATCTGCAGCAGCGATGACCCCGCCTTGGAAGACAAATCCCAGGGTTGTTGTCCCATGAGACAAAGCAAAAGGTCGAGGGACAGAGAGACAAGTAAATATTGAAGATACGTGTGGTATACTGAAGGTCAATGGAACCCCAGGTATAGGTAGATATTCTGATGAGCTTCTTGAGTTGGAAAAATAATCCCGTTGAAATGTAGTTGCATTATCCAATGAAAGTTTACAAACATCTTCCAAAGCCATTCCTATGATAAACCAAAACCACATTCAGTATGACTGAAATTTCCTCCAGAAAGGGTTCCACTCTTTTATAATGTTCATAAATGCAAACACATCATATATCTGCTGTGAACATGATACTGGGATGCTCCTTTTTGCAAAGTGAACACTTTATTTTTGATTGCTATGCTCAATGCAGCAGATGAGCATAGATACAATCAAATACAATGTTTAGCAAGCCACATTATAAATGTGTTTGAGAGGGAAAAAACCTGACAAACCCATATTTAAAATAGATATATTTCAATAATTGTTTTATTCATCATACTCTTCTGTACTCCTACGATTTTTATCAATCAATATTTAAAGGACTGTAAGATTAAATTACAGAGATATCTTAATAGTGAAGATAAACATGTACATTAAAATGCCTGTAACGTTTTCTGTTAACAATTTTATTGCATTGTTTGTTTGGGGGATTTTTTTTGTTTTCATAATAACATACTTTACAGTCTATGTAACACACATATTATTCACGAGGGGCACGATGTTTATGTTATCATCTAAATACTGCTTCGCAAAGCGGGCGTCGGAGCCCCGGGGGCCTCAGAGCCACCACCAACCACCAACAAGAATTGTATGCTGCATTCTTGACATCCCCGAAACTCAGCGATAACTCCGGGAAAAAAAGTTACATAGTGCTGCTTTAACGACGATCTGGTGTGTAACCTCGCGATAGCAGACGAGATGTGGTAATTTCTCCGTAAGAAGTCATTTTGGCTCTAAACCCTCATTGACAGCTATTGCGTTGATGTCCGTGTAGATCCAACATGGCGCCTGTTTCTCTAAGAGCAAACGCGGCGGTCGCTGGCTCGTGCGGTTCAGTCATGGCGTCTGGTAGCACAGGGAACCGAGTGTCATGCGGGAGAGATTTGAGCTGTGTGCCGGAGATTGCTGATACGCTCGCAGCCGTTGCCAAACTCGGGTAAGAATCTTCTTTCCATCTTACAGCTATGTTGCAGGAGTGGTTTTGTAAACGAAAGACGTGAGCGGGGACTGGTTAGCGGCTGCTACTCCAGTAAATGACAACACGTGCACAATACAATGTTAGCCTTCAGCAGTGTTTATTGCTTGTGTATTTTATTTTTTTGTTTGCAATGTTGCAAAAACAATGTACAATTTCACAACACCACTCCAGTTATCCCTTTTGATGTTGGCAATAATATCTGTTCTTTCCCCCTCACTCTAGGTTTGACTTCCTGTGCATGCCCCTTTATCACCCGAGGTTCAGAAGAGAATATGAGATTGAGCCCGCTAAATCACGTCCTGGTGCGCAGACCCGCTCAGACCTGTTACTGTGTGGAAAAGGTTGGTTCAGCACGAATTAAACATTTGTCTACAAAGGCTACATTTTAATCGAATATCATTTAACTCTCAAAATGCTTTGAATAATTTTGAGCAGATTGGAACACCCTTATAGTGGGAAAGCTTTCACCATGGATAAACGTGGACTCCGAACTGCAGACACAGCGCAGGAACTCAGAGACCGTAAGTTGTATGCTTTTATCCCCTCAAGTTTACACTAAGGTTTTGGTCATAACATTCCCCTCACCTTTTTGATGATATGAAATTATCTCTCCAGGCACTTGTCCAGGAGTTAAACTTCGCCGCATACCTGGGTCTGCCCGTCTTTATGCTCCCTCTGAGGGGACCTCATAATGCCAACCTCGCTCGTATGTTACTTAATCACATCCACACTGGCCACCACACATCTAACGTGAGTCACCTTAAATCTAATAGTGGTTTGATAATTATTATTGACAATAAAATACTCCAATCATTTAGTTCTGGATCCGCGTTCCCCTCATGGGCTCAGAGGATTCGCGAGAGGATCTTGTTGAGAATGAAGAAGTCTCTTGTGCTGATGACTTGAGCATTGAAGAGAAGACATGGGGCTGGTAAGTCCAGTTGCAGTGCACTAGAGGCCAAATCGCCAAAGGCTGCTCAATGTTCAGTTTCTGACAACTGAAGTATTTATTATAAAGCATGAGTCCTAATTGTTTTTGTTTTGTGCAAAGGTGGCACTCCTTTAGAACTCTTTGTGATTACAACAAGAGGATTACTTTAGGTGAACTCAGCACTAGTAATATTTGGTGAATATTTTCATGTGCAAACAAATGATGTGAATAATATGTATTCTACTCAGCTATTGAAGTTGGTGCAGATATGCCTTCAGACGCTGTGATTGATAAGTGGCTTGGAGAACCTATCAAGGCAGCAATACTTCCCACCAGCATTTTCCAAACTAATAAGAAGGGATTTCCAGTATTATCTAAAGCTCACCAGAGAATCATTTTCCGCCTTTTTAAGGTAAATATATTTTAAAATCAAAATGTTATTGCATTGAATAAATGTGTGGTTGTGTGTAGTTGGAGGCCCAGTTTGTGTTCACTGGTATCAGCCGTCACACAGAAAAGGACTTCAGATCGTACCAGCAGTATCTAGAATATTTAAACCAGAACCGGCCGTCACCCAATGCCTATGAGATGTTTGCCAAGGGTTATGAAGATTACCTGCAGTCTCCTCTTCAAGTATGCCTCTAACCATGCTGTAAACATTGAAACTTCATTAAAAAAATCATTACAATTATTGTCATTAAATATGGTTTATTATTGTCATTGTTTCAGCCACTTATGGACAACCTGGAGTCTCAAACGTATGAAGTCTTCGAGAAGGACCCTATTAAATACTCGCAGTACCAACAGGTCAGTTTGCCAGCATGATTTTTACCTGTTGATTTGCTCATCTGATTAATCCAGGGGTGCTAGCACTTTTCAAACCATGATCTACTTTTCCAGCTCCATTGAGCCGTGACCTACCTCAGATACATGTGGGGGTGTAATAATTTGGATTCAAAATGTGATTCATGTAAAGACCATGTTTTATTAGTATGCTGATGTAATTTGGCATAATGTCAGAAATGTTGGAAATGCTCACGCAACACGTTTGCAGAGGCAGATGAGTGATTTAACGCTGTGAGAACAGGTTCTCTATTGATGCACATCTGCTGCAGCCTGTGCGTAAAGGCTGTGGAGGATAAACGGCTTGAGCGCTCCACGTTTACCTATGGAAAAGCATGTATGATGTGCTGTTCCCTCTATGCTTGTGGTGCGTGTCTTAACTGTTCATGTTGACGCAATGTAGTGCATGTGAAACAACAAAAAATCACTCGGGCAAAACCCAGACTTTAATGCGGCACGGTGGCTGAGTGGATAGCACTCTCGCCTCTCAGCAAGAAGGTCCTGGGTTCGAATCCAGGTCGGACCAGGGCCTTTCTGAGTGGAGTTTGCATGTTCTCCCCGTGTCTGCGTAGGTTTCCTCCGGGTACTCCGGTTTCCCCTACCACTAAAAATATGTCCAATAGTTCTGGCATGCGCCTCCTGTACTGGTGACCCTGCTCCCATCTCTGTGTGGAGTGAGAGACAAATGCCCAAAAAATGTACAATTGTAAACCGCTTTGAGACTCAGATCTGCAGTGAAAAGGCGGTATATAAATAAAGATTACTTACTTACTTACTAATGTAAGCTACCCAGCCCTGGTTTAATCTTTTTGTCAGTGTAACAGAGTTGGCGATTTACATCAGCGAATTGATAATCTTTAAGAAATCAAAGAAAAGGTATTCCCTGTTGTTTAATGTCAAATCAAACAGTTCTGGGACACAACGGTTTTAGTTTTAGATATTGGGTTTTACAGAGGGTAGATACATACACGCACATTGAGGTTCGTAGATTTCCTACTAAGCAGACTAATGAATAGCTAGCAGCGTCTCCAAAAATGAACGACACAAGGTTTGGTGACATTAGCCTCAGTGCATAAGCAATTAACAAGTTTTTGAAGTATATTATGAGAGAATTTGTGACATTGAAACCACAAAATGATTGCCTAAAACCCTACTTGTTAAACAATTATAAAACAAACAAATTTAGAATGAATGAAATCAAATACAACATTTTAAAGAAAATTGTTTGTGATTTGTGGGCCCTGCATCAATCCTGACATTTCTATAGCATAACGTTCCTGTTCACATGTCGTTCTATAAGTAACAACTAACACACATTTTTTTGTTTATCATGTAAACAAGCAAGTGAATGTGTTTTATTCGCTAGCTAGTTGGTCTATTCTGGACTTTTCATCCACGTACCTGTCAAATACATTCTCTCATAACAGATTTGTCTCATCTCATAAATCACATCACATCTCGTCTATTTGTTGTGCAATAATCAGCCCTGTGTTTGGTTCTACAAACCGTACTGTTTCCTGAATCAGGAAATTAATTCTTTACGCACTGACACACAAGACTGCTCTATCCCATGAATGTGATATAATTGGAAATCCTATGTATGTGCCAATTCAAACAGGGAAATTATGAACTCCATACTTAAAAATGAAATGCCTGAAGCAAAAAAGGTCTGCAAACATCCTTTCAATGTGTTATTCCAGGCAGTGTACAAATGTCTGCTCGACAGAGTTCCAGATGAACAAAAAGCCACCAATGTTCAGTGAGTGCACTTAAGAAAATAACCTGGTTTATTTTGGGAACTATTTGATCATTCTTGTATTTGTGTCTTTGAAATAGGGTGTTAATGGTATTGGGTGCTGGGAGAGGCCCCCTGGTCAATGCTTCCCTGCGTGCTGCTAAACAAGCATCCCGGAAACTGAAGGTGTATGCTGTGGAGAAAAATCCCAATGCTGTTGTCACGTACGTGTTTCTTTTCTTTTTCTGTGGCTGTGGGGTTGACTTGTGACAAATGTCCTTTTATTACAGGTTGGAGAACTGGCGCTTTGAGGAGTGGGGGGACCAGGTGACAGTTGTGTCATGTGACATGCGTGAATGGACTGCACCAGAAAAAGCAGACATCATCGTCAGTGAGTTACTCGGTTCATTTGGCGACAATGAACTCTCTCCTGAGTGTTTGGATGGTGCTCAGCATTTCCTCAAAGGTAATTCTTCAAAACTATGATTGTTACATTTCTTAACTTTAAGGACACAGTGTGATGTACCCACACATTGACAAAACAATGTATTTTAGATGATGGAGTTAGCATTCCCGGTGCCTACACCTCCTTCCTTGCACCATTGTCTTCATCAAAGCTTTACAATGAGGTACGAGGATGTAGAGAACGTGACAAGCATCCAGAGTGCCATTTTGAGACTCCATACGTTGTGCGACTTCACAACTTTCACCAACTGGCAGATCCCAAACCTTGCTTCACGTTCGTTCACCCCACAACAAGTAAGCAACAAGTAACTAAGTTATGTATAAAGGTATTTCGATTTATTCCCATGCCTTTTTGTTTTTTTTATCTTAAGATATGGATAATAATCGTTATCAGTGCCTCAGATTTCCTGTAAAATGTAACACTGTGCTGCATGGGTTTGCTGGCTACTTCGAGACAACTCTGTACAAAGATGTCACACTTAGTGAGTCACATTAGATATATTTTGCATGAAAAAATTGAATTTCCAAGTAATTAAACAATTTCACCCTTCAGGTATAAAACCAGATACACATTCACCTGGGATGTTTTCATGGTTTCCCATCTTGTTTCCGCTAAAGGTATAAACACACAGAGTTTGATGCTGTGAACTACTAAGTATTAACATAACTTTTTTTGCAGCAACCAATCTCCGTTTCTGCGGGTGATGATGTCACTGTGCGTTTCTGGCGCTGCAATAATGGGAAGAAGGTGTGGTATGAATGGGCTGTAACTGAGCCCTCCTGCTCTGCCATCCACAACCCAGCAGGCCGCTCCTATACTATTGGCCTGTGATCTGTCTCCATTTCATCAGCCACATTCAACTGCAGTGTGGAAGCCTTTTGATTTGGAACCTAAATGTTGTGCTAGGAAACTAGTTTGAGGTTGCTTCATACAAGGGAGACGAGTAGTCTTGTTTTGAAGTTCAGTACTTATTCTGGAAATGGAGTCTACCATTGTCCAGATCACATTAGGTTGTATATGCCACTTTTTACGCTGTGTCAATATTGTCTGTAGGAAATCGTTAATGTAACACCCCTGCCTTAACACATTCCTTATACTGTATACATCAAGCCCTGTTCTAAGATTGAGAAATTGGTTCTGTGTTGTCTGACGTATGCATTTCTGTCAATCATATCAATAAACAAATATGGTTATGTTTACTTCATGTAAGGTGATTTTCCTTCTGAATTACATCAACTTGGTAACACTTTTGGGAAGCTGCAGTTTCTTCATCATAACACAGCCTTGTTTGTGAGCTTGGATGTAGGCCATAAAAAGGCAGGTAATTACTCCAAAAGCCTTTCATTCCAAATACAACTTGTCTAATGTTGGCTGTTATTGGGGTAAGGCAAGCTGTGAAAGATGTTGCTGCTAGTGCTGCATACGGTGATAAATGTTTCATTCACCTGGTCCTAGTGGAAAGGATTAGCATTAAGAGGTGGAGTCTTCAGCTACTGGATCATATTGCGGAAGTGTTCCGAAAATGTGTACTTTTATGAAGTAATGTGAAAGAACTGTTGTCAATCTTCAAACGAAATAAAAAATAAAATAGGAATTGTTGACAGGTTTCGTAATATTGAACCAATTGTAATTTTGGACACGGTTATTCCATAGACAAAAGGGTTTTATTAGTATACTGACACTCAAGTCTTTCCCGTTGCAAGTACTAACGCTATATCATAGATAAGCAAACTTCCTGTTTACATTTGCCACATACTTAAAGATGACCTCTTTGTGAGATACTGAAATCTAGTTATGAAAATCACTTATCTTATCGCTTTACTTTGAAAGTGTATCCGGAAGTAGCGCGCTCATGTTGTTTACTTTGACCCAGATTCGTACAGCCAGCAGTGAGCTGCCGAGTATCTAATTGTAGACGGGGAAAACTGGCTCACTTTTCCACACAAACTTAAGTTTACACGACTGTGAGGTATGTCATTATTTACAGATTACATTTACAAAGAACTATGTGGTTTAGTTTGTCAGTGCTTCGCCTAAACAGGCCGTTCTCCTCCACAGCTTGCTTGACAGCATCTACGAGGTTAGCACAGTGCAGTCTGGAGGCTAGCTGCTCTAAAGCTATAGATGTGTATGGATGTGTGCGTGTGTGTAACCAACACAAACGCTTTGAAACTTTTAAAGCCATCTTTTTATTCATCAGTATGTTTGTTTGTAAATTATAAGTTAATTAGTTAATCACTAAATAATCATAGGGCTAGTCTGAAGTTCACTGAAGTTTACTCCCTGAACTTCATGTAGTTAGGAAATTGATTATATAACTTGCAGACATTGACAGTATCCATATATTTTCTTCTCTATCTATTGCCACTTGACTCTTCTCAATTAGGAGGAGCAGGGACTCTACTCTGAGCTCCTCCTTTGTGACTGAGCCCTTTCCCCAAGGCCGGCAAAGCGATATTAATTTTATACATATTTCTCCCATACCTGATTCATTGTTATCCTGATTGCAGGATGTCTCCATCAGTGCCCCTGCAGGAGATGATTCGGGCCATACGGTCGGCCAGGACACAGTGTGAGGAGCGAGGGGTCATCCAGAGGGAGTGTGCAGCTATCCGGGCGCAGTTTAGACAAGCTGACAATGAGGGGCGATCACACAATCTGGCCAAACTCCTCTATGTGCACATGCTGGGTTACCCGGCTCACTTTGGTCAGGTGAGAGGATTTAGCTAATGCATGTCATGTGTTTCCTTCAAGGCAGGGAAGCGGGTGGACAATTACCTTAAAAAAACCTAAAATCATTGGCCTAAACTGAATTTTGTAAGATATTGTTATAAAACAATAGAACATTGCATAGCTATCAACTGCCCAACCTATTATATTTGATTTAATATAATTTTGTATTACATACTCATACTCATAGTTAATGTGTTCACATGAGGAAACTTGGCCTCCCTGGTCAGAGTCAAAATCCTGTTGGGATAAATGACTAATATGTCCTTAGGGACTACATTGATGTCAAAATGCTGAAAAACCTTTGTCTTTAGATGGAATGTGTTCGAATGATTGCTAGTCCTCGCTACAGTGAGAAGCGTGTGGGATATCTGGGAGCTATGATGTTACTAGATGAAAAGCAAGATGCCAGCCTTCTCATTACCAACTCTATTAAAAAGTAAGATAAGAATATTGCATAATATGCTTACAGTATTATACTATTGTACCTTAGTATTTAGGTAATATGTTTAATGAAGTCTGTACTGTCGTTTATGATACCTACCCTATTTTATCAATTTGTTGCCATACTAGTGATCCTTGTGTGCTTGTGGCAGTGATCTTTCCCACAGTAGCCAGTTTGTACAGTCTCTCGCCTTGTGCACTCTGGCCTGTATGGGCTCAGCTGAGATGTGTAGAGATCTTGCTCCTGAGATTGAAAGATTACTGAGATCTTCAAACTCCTACATAAAGAAAAAGGTATGTTTCTAATTTAAGTTCATTATCTGTGAGCAGACACTCACCTATTTCCATTATTATTTCAGGCTGCACTTTGTGCAGTTCATATTGTAAGAAAAGTGAACGAACTTGGAGAACTTTTTGCTCCAGCTGCTCGTTCTCTCCTCTCTGAGAAGAATCATGGTGAGATGTCCTTGTAGGACTTGTTTATAAACAGCCAAAGTTATACAATCGCACAATATGCTTTGTTTAGGAGTGTTGCATGGAGCTGTGGTGCTCATCACAGAACTGTGTGAACGCAGCTCGGAAACACTGGAGCGATTCAGAAAGGTGCTAAATGGCTAACATAATGTTATTTAATTTCATCTGGCCTATGTATAAATTGTATACAATATGTCTATTTCATCAGTCTGTGCCAGAACTGGTCCATATTATGAAGGGGCTAGTGCTTTCTGGTTATTCCCCAGAACATGATGTGGCAGGAATTAGTGACCCATTTTTACAGGTCAGTTTCACTTTAAAATTTGTAATGTTATTGTTGTGATATACTGTTTTTACTAAAATACCAATATATCCTCCACCTTGCCAGGTCCGGATCTTGAGACTGCTGAGAATTTTGGGACATAATAATGAAGTAGCCAGTGATGCAATGAACGATTTACTAGCTCAGGTAATCCCTTATCAACTGCATGCCTCAAATTGGTGATTTAAACAAAATAATCAATTCAGAACTTACTCTGGAGATTATTCATTGTAACTATTGTAGGTGGCGACCAATACGGATAGTACAAAGACCGCCGGAAATGCGGTTTTATATGAGACAGTTCTCACTGTGCTGGATATCAAGTCAGAGAGCGGCCTTAGGGTGAGATACAGTCATAGGATCATGATCTTGTATGGTTGAAAAATGTAATGAGGATTTTTACCCATTATGCGATTCTCAGGTTCTGGCTGTAAATATACTTGGACGATTTCTACTTAACAATGACAGAAATATACGGTCAGTTGTAGTATTTTCTGTTTCATTTTACATTCACAAACATGTACCCATACGTTTACATATATCTAAAATAAAGCATTGCATTTCCCCTTCATAGCAGTGTGACTGGATTTACTTGTCTGGTTACCTGCAGGTGCTTCTGTTTCTGTGGCTGTTCGACTGGTTTTATTCCAGCCAGACCTTGAAAGTTATTTCCAATGAACTCATGTACATTGAGGACTGTTGTGTCTGTAGTATTAGCATGGGGGTATTCCTGACATGGAAACAAATGTAATTCAAATATGATTCATATTTTGTATTTATTTGCTTGTGTGCTTAGGTA
Source organism: Knipowitschia caucasica (assembly GCA_964034765.1). Classification (NCBI taxonomy): domain Eukaryota; kingdom Metazoa; phylum Chordata; class Actinopteri; order Gobiiformes; family Gobiidae; genus Knipowitschia; species Knipowitschia caucasica. The sequence goes on along the minus strand of OZ035836.1, from coordinate 18,391,314 downwards.
TATAGCAATGACATCTCTTCAAAAGATTGTTGGGACAGATCACATAGCAGTTCAACGTCACAGGGGAACCATAGTGGACTGCTTAAAAGACCCTGATGCCTCTGTCAAACGGTAGAAGGTTTTTATGGCTGATATGTTATTTATGTCCACACTTTAACTAACAATTCCCTTCCAATGCAGACGTGCACTGGAGCTGTCTTTGGCCTTGGTTTCGGCTTCCAACATTCGCTCAATGATGAAGGAACTTCTTAACTTCCTTTCCACCTGCCCCCTGGAGCTCAGAGCGCATGCTGCAAGTGGTATTTTCACAGCAGCTGAAAGGTAAGGTTTAAAAGTATGTATGTGATGTTGGCAATAAAGCAGACATAATTGTTTTTCAAATAAATGACATGTTCATCCAAAAGAAAGAGCCATGTGAAAGTAAAACGTTGGGTACAGTCAGACCACAACATGCTGTCTTCAATCTTGTAAGAACGAGCCCTGTGAGTCACTTTTTGTCACTTTGGGCTAAGAGCTGGTTGGATGAGTAAGGGTTGGCTTCTCTATTTCCCTTTTCTGTTGGAAAATAGTGGTGATTTAAAGATGTGACCGAGACAAAAATCCATGTGAACTGTTTTGAGCTCAAAGTATGAGTTGGATGGATTAAGTTATATTTTTTCTGGTTTTAAAGTTGTTTATCACATGAATCTAACACTGGAGTCCGTGGAAACAGTCGTATGGATGCTCGTCCATCTTAGACCATGCATGTGTATGAGTGTCTCCGACACCAGGGTGTGAAAGCAGCTTTAGCCTTGTCCTTCTCCACTCTGAGGCCCCGTTTATATGGAGTCGATGCAATACGTTAGAATGGGTATCTGTTTAGCCTCCAGTTTAGATGGAGACCGTGCTACAGGGGGGTGAAAGCGCAAGCATTTAGAACCAGCCTAAAGAGAGGAACTGAACAGATACGCTGCGCAGCGCAGCGGGGGCTGTATCACCGCTGTGTGAAGAAAAGGGTGTCAATTCTCTGCCTGTTATGACCTTCACTTCTCCGCACGTACATTCGGACATGCGCAGTAGCCGAGAATAAAAGTAAACAACAATGGCGGTGGGTACACTAACTAGCTACGTATGCTTTGAGCAGTTTCCATTTTTGCTGCTGCTGTGAAATGCAGAATGATGTTGGTGCATTCTTTCACGTCTTTGCTGTGGCCTGAGGAGGATGTTGTTGAGGAAGTGGTTATACTGTTGTAAAGTTGCACTTGGCGCTCAAACTACATTCGTTTCCGTAGCCATCTAAACACTGTGCAGGAGGCTGGTCGTTTTTGCTAATTGCTTTGAAGCGTCTTTGTATAAACAGGGCCTCAATATGTGCCTAGTAATGTCAGCACAACAGGCATTTATACCATTATTCCACACTTTGTAATAGTATGATGCAATTTTGTCAGTGTCAAAATTTTATTTTTTAAAGCACTTTTACAACTTTGAAAGCCTGACACTCAAATAGAATGTGTTTCTTGTTTGCCAGATATTCACCTTCTCAGCGGTGGCACATTGACACCATCCTGCATGTTCTTACCACGGTAAATGCACTGTCACTGAATATGATATTATAAATGTTTTGCCTGCTCACTAATATGATATGATAATGTGATTTTTCAGTCATCTTCACAAAATTCAAGATTTTTTACTTATTTTATATTTTTATTTATGAGGTTTCATTGAGAATCAAGTAGTCCTGGCAATGATGGCAGTATATTGGTCATATTTATTAATACTTTAAATTACAGCCCTTATAAGAATCTAAAATTTTCCCCTGCCTCAAATAGATGAAATTCTTGCTTCACATTAACATTGCTTTTCTCACTGGTTTATTCACCTTTATTTAACCAGGATCACTTTCAGGGGAAATCTGGCTCCAGAGCGAGCTATTGTACCTTTTTTTTTTGTGTTGGGGATATTGGGTGTAAGTATTTGAATGTGTTGAGATTTTAACCTTCAAACCCACTCTGACAGGCAGGAGGCGATGTAAGAGATGAAACCGTCCCTAACCTAATACAGCTCATTACAACAGCATCTGAACTGCACTGTTACACTGTCCACAAACTGTACAGGGCTTTGCTTCAGGACATCTCCCAGGTTGCTCTTTGTTCATAAATTCACACCAAATATTATTTCTGTTTTTACGTGATTTCATTGTGTGTGTGCGCATGTGCATTTTTAAACAGCAATCCCTGGTCCAGGTGGCTTGCTGGTGCATAGGGGAGTATGGAGATCTTTTACTAAAAGGAGACTGTCAAGAAATTGAGCCAATGCAGGTATAATTTTAGTTATTTAGCATTTGTTGTAGATGTTACTGCTAAACTGAAAATTATTTTTTTCCACCTTGACTTGATTTTTTGAAACAGGTAAATGAAAATGACATCTTGGATGCTCTGGAAACAGTTCTACAGTCCCACATGTCATCTCCTGCCACAAGGGGTTTCGCTCTTACTGCCACAATGAAACTCAGTACACGTATCACAGAGAACGTAGAGTGAGAACAAATCCTTAAAGTCTATTCACATCTACATTTTATACAATGACCACCCTATATCATTGTATGTTTCTGCTTTGTTTTTGCCAGTCGAATCAGAAGTATTGTCAGTATCTATGGAAGCTGTATAGATTTAGAGCTCCAGCAGAGAGCTGTTGAATATAATGCTTTGTTCAAGAAATATGACCACATGAGGTAGGGAAAACAGCTGGATCATTGCTGATAGTTTATTCAAGATTATATATTCTTTATACTTTACTCTCTTTACAGGGCAGCCGTGCTAGAGCGGATGCCTGTTATGGAGAAAAACTCAAATGGTCAAACAAATGGAGAATCAACAGGAGAGCTCGTCAAAGAAACTCGGTCTGTAAAAGTCATTCAAGATCAAGCACCGACTCAGCCCCCTGCCAGTCAAGTGTGTACTTTATATTAGCATAATGCATACAACTCGCCTTGTAAATATTGTATTTCCTCAGATCTGTAACCTTTTGGATTTGTTGGGAGGCCCTAATGAAACCGTGAAGCCAAGTCCTCCACCTACCCAATCCTCTAACACCCCCAATAGTTCAGGAGGAGACCTACTAGACCTCCTGGGGGGTTTAGACCCTGTTCCACCAACTCCAGGTTAGGCCTCAGTGTATATGATAGAAGATAACTAAAGAAATACTGTGTTCAAAGTAGAGATTTTACTGTGATTGTTTTGATGATTTGCACATATTAAATGTAGTGTGTAATTTACTCAAAGAGAATTTTACAACTGAATCGGAAAGAATTTAAGCACAGATTATCATAAACCATAAACATGGTCAAGACTTTATATATACATGAAAGAAACACTAGATGGCAGTATTCTGGGGCTTTTATGTGATAGCAACTCGACCTTAAAGGCACACCGTGTAACTCTTGGCCACTAGGGGCGCTAGACCTGCAACTTTCACGTTTAGCGCCCCTAGTGGCCACAAGCAACTCAGCACTGTCGCAAAAGTCAACAAACAGTCAGCCGGTGTCTTTTGAGTGTGTATTCAGACAGCATGCACTGGTGTGTGTGTTCAAACTGTAGAGACATGCCTACAGATATTGAGAGACTCTGCTGTGGTCAGCCTCCAGACAGCTGCATTAGTAATCTACCACACATGGACTTCTATATCCTGGATGAGGGAGTTCTGCGTCTAGCTCGTGCTGCGTGGAATGACATCTTTGCAGTCGATGACATCCAGGAACCAGGTGAAGAGCAGCGCTCATACAGACATGCAGCTTACAGCACGATCCCTTTCGCGTTTCCTCTTTTTAGCCTCCTCCGAAGGTTTAAAATTTTTCCTTGCCTCAGCCATGACCAGGAGTCGAGCAGGTGAAAAATGAGTAGCAAAAGCCTTAGCTCCATGAGTATATCAGCGCCTGTAGCCGTAAAGCAAGTCTTTCTTCCAAGTCACGTGACCTGGTGGCAGACGGTCCGTCTGCTCAAAACTTACATGGGCGGTATTTCAAGAGGGCAGCCCCGCTCGGAGCATTGCAAGTGTCAAGCGCTGTATATTGGCCCAAGTATTCATATAAAATAACTCATATGTGTCAACTCTTTAGGTCACAAAGTCCCCGGTGTGCCTTTAAGACTGTTTTCCAGTATTATTATTTTTATTATATCCATCCATCCATTTCTGGGTCGGGGGGGATCAGCCCTCACTGATCCTCCTGCAGGTGGTGAGTCACCAGGGGGATAGCCGCTCTATGGCATAGCCTTGATCTTTCAGCGAGGGCTTCAGGCAAAGTGCCCAAGGACACAACAACAGCAGTCATCAGTGGGAATCGGTGGAGAAGGTCTCATGGTGGGGTTGAACCCATGACCTTCAGGCTCAAAGGCCAATGCTCTACTAACTGAGCTACTGTCGCTCCTCATTATTATTATAGCTAAATTATTTTAGAGTCCTCTGAACTTCTTGTCTTTTTTTTTCTATTATTTTAAAAACAAAGCACTTTAAAGCATTGCTCATAGTATTTAATCCATTCTTCCTGGATTCGGCTTTGCTCTGAATACATACTTGCCCCCTTAAAAAAAATGGTAACCATTAATAATTAAAATAATTATCTTTAACATTTATTTTCCCACCTCTACACCTTCTCCACCGACTCTCACTGATGACTGCTGTCGTTGTGTCCTTGGGCAAGACACTTAACCCCACTTTGCCCAAAGCCCCCACTGAAAGATCAAGGCTATGCTCACACTCAGAGCAGCCGTCCTCCTGTGGACTCACCACCTGCAGAGGGTCAGTGAGGGGCTGGTGCTATGAGACTTGGGTGGCATCTCTGACTGCCACCCCCCTGACGCAGAAATGGATTAAAGGGTAGAAAATGGATGGATGGATTTATTTTAGTCAGACTTTTACGGATGGAATTAAAGGTTGTGTGTCTCCTCTAGTGCCGGCATTACCAGTGTATGAGAAGAATGGTGTAACTTTGACACTAAATTGTGAAAAACTGTCAGAAACAAGCCTCACTGTTACTCTGACGGCCTCTAACTCCACTGATTCAAGCTTCACCAATTTCACTCTTCAGGCAGCAGTTCCCAAGGTTTGTCTCTCAGATTGAAAATAACCTGTTTTCCATTCACACTTAAAACCTTATACTCTTTTTATGTTTTAAGAGTGTACAGTTACTCATGAAGGCTCCTAGTGGTGACTGTCTTCCTGCTGGTGGCGCAACTAAGGTCACACAAGTGGTGGTACTCAACAATCCTAATATGGTAAGGAAAATGTATTCAGCACAGACCTGTTATGTACTGTATACGGTTAGTTTTACCGTTTCTTTCCCCGCCAGGTGAACCTAAAGATGCGGATACGTGTGTCCTATATAAATGAAGGAGTTACTATTCAGGATACAGTTCAAGTTGACTCTTTACCTGAATGCAGGTAGTCGGACCCCAGACATCACACTGGACACACTCTATAATGAAACTATTTTATGTCAAAGATTTTAATTGAAAACAGATGCTGCTGTTCCACACCTGCTCAACATTAATGTTCTAAAAGCTGTCTGTTTCTTCGTTTGACTTGAAAATGTCAAATTTTTTAACTTTGTTGATATTAAGTTAATAGTCTTTAGAACACTAAGACTATTAATTTTTAGAACAAGCATTTTATACTTTTTATGCATGTATTAAAGGCCACTCTATCAATAGGATGAATTATTATATTATACTATTATAATGCTTGGGGAAGCTGGGATTTACCAAGTGGTTTCTCGGACAGAACAATGTTTTTGCTGATAGGTGTAATATTTTACTACAAATCCAACGAAACCTTGCGTTGCCAGTGCCGAACCTGTAAACTGTTCACACAAATACTGTTTAGGTCGATGAACCAAGTTACTTCCACCAAAGAACTGGCAAGCTGAATGCTGCCTTTTGGTTGAATGTGAAAGAAATTTTAAATAAACCATGTGATTATGTCCACTGTTTTTAAAATTAATAAATCAGCATTAACAAGTGTGTGGGAACATGCATTTTTGTACATATGAAATGGATAAAAGCATACAGACTGTGCCTTTTAACATACATAGGTGATGACTAGTTTAATTGGCATGTGCCTTTAGAATTATGGCTACTGATTTTTACTAAATAAACTTGTTACTTCAATTTACAGACAACTATTTTAGAAATGTTTAAATCCTCTGATGTTAAAGTACTTCACGTTAAACAAATAACTGGTGTCTTAGTAAAGAAACCATCGCCATCAGTTCAGAATGGTTCAATTTTATTCAGAGTTTCAACAGGACTCAAGTAATTCTGTCCTACCTACATAATCAGTTTTGTTTTTCTAAATCATGGGTGTTGTGTGTGGATTATGGGATGAACTTCCCATTTTGATTTAATGTGTTGCTTTGCGACCTTTGGCAGCCCAACAAACTTTTCCAGCTCAAGCATTTATTCACAAGCATGTTTACTCATATTTGCTCGGTGTGTTGCCTTCTTGCATGACCGTTGTGGCTTACAAAAAACATATACAAACAATTTACGTCCGTTTCTGGAGGTGATAATGAATGATTTCAAACCAGTAGTGCATCATTTCCATCTCATTTTTGCAAAATGACGTGACACACAAGATCTATCACCGGACCAGTGAAGACAGTTACTCAGGATGTGAGGGATAAGCACGGCCTGTACACTCCTCCTCTCAAGGCCAACACAAGATGAAGCACTGAGCCACCTTGGATCTTATAGTCCGCTGCCGTCTTTTCATCATTCCTAAATCGGGAATACCATTAATTAAAACACAGTTGTGACAGAAGCAGACATCAATACCACGCTTACATCTGTTTTCCACTGTAAATGAGTCTTTGTTGCTGGGGTGGGATTCCCTCCTTTTCCTCCACCCTCTCCTTAATTCGTTCCACCTAAATTCAAGGAAAACCTAATTACTCCAAACAGCTCATGGTCTCAATTAGAAATAAATCACACACATTTGTACTAACCTTATCTGTTGGTTCTATGTCGATCTCAATTTCCTTTCCAGTGAGAGTCTAAGACAAAATCAACACGATCATTGAAACGCCCACAATATTTTGCTCAACGAGACCCCAAGTGAACTTTTGTAAAACAATGGTAAATAAGTTTATACAACTAAAAAACAAACCAGTATAAAACAATCATCCAGGGAATGTAGAATATTTAGTAATATTGTCGATTGACCATTGTTAGCAAGCAAATGAGGCAGCTTCAGAATACGATCAACAATGACACACCTGATTTATGTGATAACACTAAATAACGCTAAATAATGAGTGCATACCTTTACTTTAATTAACATGTTGAATGAAGTGATTACGGAAAAAGCCTTATCGTTTAGAGAAGAAAAAGTAGATGTTGGCCGGTTGACTTCACTTCCTGTGCAGCTCAAAGAACATTCCACCCCGAAAAAAATACGTAAAACAAGAGTTCCGCCTATTATTAAGTTCCTATGTTTTAAATGTTTAATATTGTCTTTAGAGCTGTGATTAAATACCTTTCAACCCATAAAAGATGCAACGTAATAAAATACACCTACAATTTTGACACTTCATTACATACATTGTCAATAACTTTTGTTTTGTATTTGTTTTTTTTTTTATAATAATGGCAGGAAATAAAACAGCGTTGGTAGTGATGAACTTTTATTTTACAATTCGTATTTTGTGTGAGCAATATTTGTGTTTGTTGTCTTGTTTTCTTACTATCGTGTATGTGCGCTGCAACACTGACATTTCCCCACTGTGTAAAGGATATCTAGAGTCAACAACTATTCAGTATTAATGTATGGAATATACATTTTATTTGCCATAATTACAACCGCAAGTCTGTATCCAAGAGGAGACAAGTGAAAAAGAAAGGGCCGCTCAGCTCTCAAGCCAAATGGTGACTTGCAGGGCCATTTTTAGATTGGTTGGTTGGTTGTGACAAAGACACAGATGTGGATAATTGGCCTAATGAGACAGGAAGTTTTCTTGGACGTTATTTGTGCAGAACTATCAATCATGCTGACTGTACTTCATATAGTTGTTATCTTCTCGGTTTTATTTGTAACTTTTTCTCAAGAAGGTATTGCCGCGTGAAGAAAGTCCATTTTTGTTTGTGTTTAATGGAAAGATGTTTTCTCTTTTCTCAGATATACAAGTGTCCTGCTTAAACAACTCTGTGAGCATAGCATGGAAAATTCAAGCCGATCTTGTGCCGTTTGCCGAACGCATTTTTCTTGGAAGCTGCAAACCATCATATGTAGATGTGTTGCCAACAGGAGAAGGGAAAGTGCTCTTTGATTACTCCTATGATGAATGCAGATTTACAAAACGGGTAATATTAACTTTGATGTGATTAGCTGCTTTTTAGAGCTCATTAAATTGCTCACTTTTTTTCTCCCTTAAAGATAAAGGGAAAATACGATGTATATGAAAATAAATTCACCTTCAAACCACTGCCAGGGGAAAAGCCTGCAGACTTTGTGTTTCCCATCAGGTGTCCAACAAACCGGTAGGTATAGCTTTGCTTAGTCATGTTGTTTATGTTAGTTTTTGGAATATTTCAGTTTATTTGTGGGCCTGATTATGCTGGCCTTTTGGAATTCGCTAAAAATGTCCAGTTTTGTCTGATTGCAAACGGCCATGTGTTCTACAGTATTCTCTCTACTAAACTAGCGGAATTGTGCTTTAAAGATATTTGGGCAGCTGGATGGCCTTAGGTGGATGAAGGTGGAGATAGTTGTTTGCTGTGTTTCAGATCAGACAGTTGGTTTCCCCCGTTCCTAAATCCTGGAGCAGGGTCCTCTGAGGCTCGAGGAGGCCTGGTTTTCCACATGGCACTTTTAAATGGTGAGTTACCTGGACAGTGAACATTTAAAACGTATGTGTATGTATATGTCTTTCTTTACTTGCAGCTGAACTAACGGGTATTGCTAAAAGCAACATAATTCCCCTGGGCACATTCATGCCAATATGGGCCTCAGTGGATCAGCAGCTTCATCAGCCTTTACTCCTCCTCATGGAGGAATGTATTGCAGCAACAACCCCCAAGCTTTATCCAGCTAGCGAAGTGTACCCTGTCATTACTAATAAAGGGTGGGATTTGATTTACTCACATCTGGACATGGTACTAAATTAAATTTTTAACACATTAAATGTATATTTTTAGATGTCTCATGGAAAGTCAAAGGGGAAAGTCTGTCTTCCTTCCCCGATATCACTCGTCATCAATAATCTTGTATCTTCAGGCCTTCAGATTTGGACTTGGACAAGAGGTATACAAATGATTTTGCAATTATAGATTATCTTTAACCTTTTGTTTTCACACAGGTGTACATACATTGTAAATTAGTTGCTTGGGATCCAGACAGTTTTGATCAGACAAAGAAGACCTGCCATTACTCTAAAAAGAATGAACGGTAATGGCAACTTTTTAAGCGTTTTCCTCCTGAGCCAATATGTCACTTAGATTAGTATCAAGCTTGTGAATGTTTTTTATTTTTAAAGTGGCTCTAGTGTGATCTCTCAGAATATTTTCAGATTTGTAAAAAAAAAAAACTATCCAAAAAGTTAAAATATTCATCTTTACTGTAAAATGTGCGTATTAACAACCATTATATTTTATTCAATGGCACAAGACCTTCTGCAACAAAACAGCATTTTCAAATGTTCTATTAGGTCATTGATATTGTATAATTTGGTTTGATCCTATTCTCCCATTATCTAGTGGTAATGCATAATTTATTTTAGCTGGGAGCTATTGGACAGGCCGGAGAAAAGTTCAGTCTGTAGTTGCTGTGCTTTAACCTGCCAGAAGAGATTCAGGAGAAATGCTGGTATTGGTGACTGCACAAGTCAACATGCTTTTTGTTTGTTTCCTTTTGTAATGTTTATTTTTTTGTTACAGAACCTGGAGGGCTTGTTTATGGCTCAGTTCTAGGACCCTTAATTGTAGTTGATCAAAGCGCCCATGACACAAAGACTGGATCCACTTCAAAAGTTCTATAAAAGGAGTTTATAGAAGTTTTAACATGCTTGTAACTCTGAGCACCCAAAATGTTTCAATTGATCTCAATGTCTTGGAAAAAAATAAAAATCACTTGTCACCTATTTGTCCAACAAATCGTCACTGATTAACTGACATCCATTCATGCACATTTAATGCTTTTAAGTTTTCAATAGACTACAAAACCCTTGAAGCATAACATGCTAACATTATGTGATAAAACATTTGTCTTATTTGATTTTAAGTGTGGAACATAGTTGCAATTTCTTTTGCTAGTTCTGTTATTTTTGCACTATTTCAGTGTTATGAGACCTGTACCGTGGTGTGGGAGGGATTTTTTAAACAAAGTTTTCTGAACATATCTGATGCTGTGGAAGATTATTTGCATGAAAAAATAATATACATATATTCGCCAAGTTAGAAGTTGTGTGGCACCATGGGGCTAGGCAGGGCAAAGTGGCTAGTATTATGATGGAAGACCTGGGAACACCAGGTGACAAAGTGGGGTGGCTGTAAAGTATGAGCCTGGTGTGTGCAAAACAGCATAAAATGGTTGGTGATCGGAGGGGATAAGGGTGCACTTTTATTAGTCTACCAAAGCTTGGCAGTGTAAGGAGTGATGGAGAAATGTGTCGTGTCTATGTGTGTCCAAGGACTGAAGCATTATCAAATTTACAGAAAAGACAATGTAAATTATGCACATAATTTATTTATACCCTTAGGGAGTTTATCTTCTGCTTAATCGTGGTGTTTGGTCAGGACTACCAGTGCAAGAGGATTTAATCTATTGTGCATGTGCAGATAAAGGGAATCTGGAGCACCCCCGAGGAATATTCTTATGCAGACACGGGGAGAACACACTCAGAAAGGCCCTGTTCCAAGTGGGTTTGAACTCAGGACCTTATTGCTGGGAATTGAGAGTACTATCCACTCAGCCACCATGATGCCCATAGTAGATTTATGGATATATGCCTGATGTGTCAGAATAGCCACATTACCACAATAAGAGTAGTTTATGCTCTAGTGGAAACTGAAAACTAATAAATACATTATCAAAACAAATTAGTTCTAGTATAATGTCACTTTATGAACATTTGATATTGATACATTTCTAATATTAAATGTATAAGAAAAGGCAAACACTAGTGCTGTAGTATGTTTTCAAATGAAAATCCTAAATACAGTAATCAGTGCAGCACCATTGCACATGAGTGTGATTAAACACCAGGTGAAGCTGCTGCTGATGAGGGTCTGCTGCAGTATAAAGAGCAGTGGAGCCACTCACCTGTCACTAGTCACAATGGCTGCGTTTTCTTGGGTTGTCCTTTTGCTAGCCTTTGGCATGCCGGCAGTCTTTGCAGGTAAATGGGAGTACATTTTTGACACTCTTTGAACAGTTAATCTAATGTTATATTACCAAATTCTTTTTATTTTGAAGACATGAAACTGGATTGTCAGCAGGATTTTGTTTCCCTAGTCTGGACAGAGACCAGACCTCAAGTTGATACCTCAATGTATCGTCTAGGGAACTGTTTTCCCACTAGAGTTACGGCCACTCAAGCTTTTTTTCGAGTGGAGCTTAATGATTGTAAATTTGAGAGATTGGTGGGTATTATGTAATATATAATTGGGTCTTTCTATGTGTCAATACTGTTTATGTTCTTAGGTAACTGAAGATCGCATGCTATACAGTACCAATCTAACACATATATCGTCACCATCGTCACAATTTGTTCCCTTCAGGCAACTGGTTACATGTGTATATCAGAGGTATGGACAGATTACAGAACTTTCCTGAAAGATGTGTTGTAATGTATTATCTTTTGTTTAGGCCAAAGGACTACTACCCTATGATCTACTATCCCGTTTTTAATACCTACAGTAAAGGAGAACTTGTTTTCCACATGGGGATAACGAACAGTAAGTGACTCATGTGTTTTTGCATAGGTCTGGGTAACCAATAAGCTCTTCCAAACTCTTAACCTTCCCTGTCCTGTTTGTAGATGATTTCTCTGGACCAGCGGAGACTCGTTCTTTCTCTTTAGGCTCTTTTATACCGATTTTGGCAAGTGTGCAGCAGATGTCCCATCAGCCATTACAGCTGTTTATTGAGGAGTGTGTGGCTACCACCTCACCTCAGTTATTGCCAGATGGTGATAAATACACAATAATTGCAAATAAAGGGTATGATAGTCTTCAAATATTGTCAATGCTTCATGTAGAATTTGAACTGCCAACATTTACTTTTCAGATGTCTTGTGGACAGTAAAGTGTCCCTCTCCAGATTTATGCCACGGCAGAAGTCTTCGGATATTCTCCTTTTACTTCAAGCCTTCAGGTTTTCAACTGGGGAACAGGTAAAGCAAAATTCCTTGTGTGGCGTTGTGACTATACTTACTTGGTCATTTGAACAGGTGTATCTTCACTGCACACTTGTGGCGTGGGATCCTGCTGGACTTGATAAGACTAAGAAGGCCTGCAATTATGTCCAAGGCTATGGGTAACTATTTTGCACCATGTTTGAAGTGTAATTTGTGGGTAATGTGACTTGACTCTTACAATATTGTAGCTGGGAACTGATGGACAACACTCAGTCGAGCAATCTCTGTGAATGTTGCGAGTCAAGTTGCAGTGCACGAAGGACAAGAAGCACTCGCTTAGGTATTTCAAATTGCATGCATTTAATATTCAATGATTTAACTTTGTTTTCATTTTGCAGAAAATGGTGAAATGATTCATGAAGCATTGCTTGGACCAATTACAATTGTATAGAATTTGACCACTATCCTGCAATAAAGAACTGTAAAGACTTGAAGCCTTAGTATTTTGCAAATCTTATGTGGTGGTTTATTGGCTTTTGATGACATATCTGTACTGTCAATAGTTTACCCATCGTAGTTTCAAAAGATTGAGTTCCTTCATTCTTGCAGTAGATTCTTTGACCCTCGTTTGACTGACCGAAGTTTTAACTGCAGCATGGATCTTGTATTATAGGCTGCAGGAGGCTGTGTGGGCAGTTTCAAATAAGGGAATGAACACTAATTTTCATAATTGTCAAATGGCCAAGATTTGAAAGCCGGTGCAAATGCCACACCTGTTTATGGCAATGAATTGGTTCTATGGTGACTGCTGGCTTGTACTGTAGTACAATCCGTGTAAACCATGGACGTATGATATTTACAATGTGTAAGGTGATTGCTGGGCACGCCATCGGGTCACATGACTAAGTCATATTTAGCTTATACAACTGGGTTGATTCACCACTGTTTAGAAAGTAAATTACATATAGTGAGTAAAGATCAATTCAGAATTGGCATGCTATATGCTTAGTTTTTCTTTGTAATTTTTATACAATTGTTTATTGGATTTTCTTTAGTGCCTAAAAGGTTACTTTTTTGTGCTTTTGCTTTTTACGAAGGCCTGTTGCATCATCAGGCCTTATAGAACAACGTATGTTTTTGGCCAAAGACGTGCTGAAACAACAGCATTGTGTGTCTTGTTAAATGATAATTAATGGTGTTATAATAGAGAAGCATTATTGTTATCGTGCAACATGATATATACAAGGTGCAATAAGTTCATTATGCACATATGAAAAAACATTCTGATGTAAATCAATAAATATGCTTAATAGGGTATAAAGAAAACCTTGAGTCAAGACGGTCCGTGTATTTTTCGGCCAATTGTTTTTCAATTGAAAAAGACAAAACAAAATATAACACGAATTTATTGTAGTATGAATAGTTTTTGTGCAATCCATGGAAAGTATGCGTAGTTCACTCATGGGTCATTTCACCACAGTGTGCGTTGAACGTTGCTTTCTGATTGGCTGAGATTGATCACTGGCTAAACTCACCTACGAAAAATAATCTAGCCAGATCGGGTCACGCGCTCACACATGGCGCTCAAAGAAGATGGCGTCAATTAACCACAGAGCAAAGTTTAAATCGCATTATATTACAGGTAACGTACTGTCTCTTTTGATTTTAAAGATATTTTCACATTAAGCGTAGTATTTTTCATAATTGCATCCCGCTAACAGAGAAATACTCTTTTTCAAAATATCTGCTTGAAACTAGAGCGATAGAAACACAACATGGACTGGTTTCACTGCAACCAGTGTTTTACGAGATCAGCGTCAAAGTATGCCGTTTCCAGCTGTGGTCACATCTGCTGTGAAAAATGCATTACTTCCCGTAAGAAACATATCACAAGCCGATTGTGTGATGTCGTTAAACCTTCTGAAGTAAGTGTTGTCTCTTCACAGAGAAGTGTGGCGTGTGCAGGTCCATGTGCAGTTTTCTTCCCATTACAGATGAAGTATATTTTCTATGATTTCTTGTAATACATATAAATTTACACTTAATAACACAGTGGTAACTGTTTAGATGAAACCACAAGAAAAAGTATTTTTCAAGGACCCTGTCAAACTTATCCAATCACGGCAAGAGAACATATTCCAGGTTGGTTTTCTAAAAATGTGATGTTTATGTTTGCAAACCCCTGGCCTAGGTTCACCCTTCTGAAATGTGATAGTGGAGGCTACATATAGAGGAGGGCCTATAACCAATATGGTTTTATTATGACCAGTGCCTCAAAATATTGTACAAGACCTGGATATTAAAATTACGCACTTTTGATTATATAAATTACATTATATGTAACATACAGACTCTAATCCACTTTTTTGTAGATAGCGTATTTTCAAAAAAAACAAATGGAGAGAGTAACAGCACACTTCAAACACAAATCTGCTGAGCTTGAGATGCGTCTAAAGGAAGTCACTGAGCACTGTTACAGGTAAAATGTATAATCTGTTAAGATAATGTACAGTTGAATCAGAAGTTCTCATACACCTTAAAAAGAATACTTTTCACATTTTCTGAATTACGGCAGTGTATATCTAAGTAAAGCCTTCTGTGCTAGTTCAGGTGGATCAATACATAATTTTATAGATGGAAATCATTAGTTATTTTGTGTTCTTGATTACATTGCATAATCAGAATATCTGAGGTTATATCTGGTATAATTGTATTTAAACCATTCAAATCGTTTGAATTTGGGGAGCTTTCCACAAGCTTGTGATAGTAAATTGGATGTTTGGCCCACTCCTTCTGACGCAACTAATGTTACTGGGCAAGATTTGACTGTGATGGCCATTCCCAACGTCATTTTTTTATTTGCATACAATTGCTTGAACAGATGAACGTGGGATCTTCAGTTGTTTATAAATTGCTTCCATGGATGAACCAGATTTGTGGATGTTCACTATCCTCTTAATTTTTGATATTTCATGTTATGAAAATCTATTGATCCAGCTGATCTATGAGACAAAGTATTTCTGCAAAGGAGAAAAGTGTGTAAGCTTCTGGTTTTAACTGTATTTGTTGTGTTTCACCTTTTAAGTTAAGTGTTTAATTCACCTTTTTATTGTTAGACAACTCACTGACCTCAAAAGAGAAAATTCTCTCCTCAAGAAGCAACTTTCTGAATTGCAGAAGGAAACGTTAGAATTGAAAAAGCCACTTTCACAAAGAAGGGTAAATTAGGGTTTGGGAAAATGAGAAAGAAACCAAATGACTTGTTTGTGTGTTCTTATCGAAGGTTTCCCCTGGACAGTTTCAAACAGATGGGTGAGCCAAAATTTATTTTTAGTAAAGTCAAACTGTGATTGACTGTTTTATTTTTTATAGTAATCAAAGGATGTCTCTTCCTGTCGCTGTTACATCCCCTGGTAAATCTACTGAATCCAAGTTTTGAATAAATGTGCACTCTCTCTCTCTCTCTCTCTCTCTCTCTATAAATATATATGTGTGTTTCTTTTCTTTTGCTGACAGTGACTCCCAGGTTAAGAACTATGAGGTAATTTACACTTAGTATTTACAATCAAATCAAATAACTTGTTTAATTTATTTATTCTGATTTTTCTTTCTCAGTCAAATAAGTTCTGAATCACAGGGATGGGCCAGAGAGAGAGGTGTAAGTATTCCAGTGAGTTCTACATTTTCACTTTTTACATCTACCAGAAAGCATTTTAATAATCTCCCTGCTGCTTTGTGTATGAAGGCAATATATGTGAAATCATCAACTTGTGATTCCCAGTGCTGAATCTCATTTAGAGCAGTAATAATTTGATTGCTCAGCACATGCATGTGGTTTTGTGTTAAATTATTTAAAATTAAGTGAAAAGATTTCTTTTTTCTGGAAACCATCTTGCACCCTTCTTGGAGGTCCTGGTAGCCACTTTTAGAACAACTGGTTTAGTCAAATGATTATATAAAGGCCTAATTAGGCAAGGCAAGGCAAGTTTATTTATATAGCACAATTCATACACAAGGCAATTCAAAGTGCTGAACAAAACAAGAAAGCATTAAAATCATAAATAATCACAAAACATTAAAAAGAAAGATAAAAATATAAAATCCCTCAGTTGTATGCACAGTTAAACAGAACTGTCTTTAACCTGGTTTTAAACATTGTCAGAGAGGAGGCCTGTCTCACATCTTCAGGAAGACTGTTCCAGATTTTAGCAGCATGAATCTGAAAAGCAGCCTCCCCATGTTTAGTTCTGACTCTGGGCACTAACAGGAGTCCAGTCCCTGTGCTCCTCAGAGTCCGGGCTGGTTCATATGGGACTAACATGTCACTAATATATTTTGGTGCGAGGCCATGGAGAGACTTGTACACAAGCAGAGCTGTTTTAAAGTCTATTCTCTGAGCCACAGGAAGCCAGTGCAGAGACCTGAGAACTGGACTAATGTGGTCGTACTTCCTGGTTCTAGTCAGGACTCGAGCTGCTGCATTTTGAATGTACTGCAGCTGTTTTACAGCCTGTTTGGACAGACCTGTGAGCAGGCCATTGCAGTAGTCTAACCTACTGGAGACAAATGCATGGATAAGAATCTCCAGGTCTGCTTTAGACACTAGGTTTTTGATCCTGGCAATGTTTTTTAGATGGTAAAAAGCTGCTGATGTTACTGATTTGATTTGATTTGTGGCTATTAAAATTTAAGTCTGAGTCCAGTATTACCCCTAGATTTCTGACCTTGTTTGAAGGTTTTAGGGAGAGAGACTGTAGGTGACAGATGACGCTCTCTCTTTGTTTCTGGGGACCAAAGACAATCATTTCAGTTTTGTCTGCGTTTAGCTGAAGGAAGTTGTTTTGCATCCACTCACTGATCTGTTGAATACAGTGAAGGAGTGAGTCCACTGGTCCATGTTCTCCTGCAGTCAGTGAGACATAGATCTGAGTGTCGTCTGCATAGTTATGATAGGAAACTTCGTTTCTGCGTATTAACTGACCTAACGGCAGCATGTAGAGATTGAACAGAAGAGGTCCCAGGATCGACCCCTGTGGTACTCCACAGGTCAGGGCCATAGGATCTGAGACACAGTTTCCAATCTCCACAAAGTACTTCCTGTCCTCAAGGTAAGACCTAAACCAACTTAATTAGTCAATTACTGTATGTTTTTGCTAGACTCCTGGATCTACAACATCCATCTCCAGTCACAGCTCTCTTCAAGACCACGGACACAGTAAGGGACATTTTCATTTACGTGGTTTACTTTGAATTTAATATTGTGGATTGGTCTGCTATATACAGTAGAAACAGTAAGTTTGAATGTCAAGACATGTAATTTATTTTTTACCTAATCTTTTGTATTTTGATCTCAAGGCCACAGTATTATACAGTAATTGTTCTTAAATGTATTAATTACTTTCTGCGACAGAAGTATCAGAATCAGAATAATTTGTATTGCCATGTAAGTAACAGGAAGTCACAGACTTGTAAATTGCTTTGGCTCAATGCAACAGTCAGAAAGAGATAATAAAAATAAAGAATACAAATAAAGAATAAAAAAACACTTAAATGTAAATTTAAAATAGAGTTGGGCAGTAAAGTGACTTTATAAAGGGCGGGGGGACAGGTTAAGAAGTGTTCAAGAGTCCAACAGCAGAGGGGAAGAAACTGTTCTTGTGGCGGGAGGTTCTAGTCCTGATGGGCCGCAGTCTCCTGCCTGAGGGGAGTGGTTGGAATAGTCCATGTGCAGGGTGAGAGGGGTCGGCTGTGATACAACCAGCCCGGCCTCAAGCTCGGGCGACGTACAGGTCCTGCAGCGATGGAAGGCTGCGGCCGATCACTTCCTCTGCAGAGCGCACAATGCGCTGTAGTCTCTGTTTGTCCCTGACTGTGGCTCCAGCGAACCACACGGTGACGGAGGAGGTGAGGATGGACTCGATGATGGCCGTGTAGAACTGCACCAACATCTGTGCAGGCAGCTTGGCTTTCCTGAGCTGCCGCAGGAAGTACATCCTCTGCTGGGCCTTCTTGATGAGGGAGCTGATGGTCGGCTCCCACTTGAGGTCCTGGGTGATGGTGGTGCCCAGGAAACGGAAGGACTCCACAGAGGTGATGGGGGAGTCCATCACGGAGGGTGGGGGCGGGGGGACAGTGCTCTTCCTGAAGTCCTCAATCATCTGCACTGTCTTCTGGGCGTTCAGCTCCAGGTTGTTACCACTGCACCAGGACACCAGCCGGTCCACCTCCCTCCTGTAGGCGGACTCATCGTTGTTGGAGATGAGTCCAATGAGGGTGGTGTTGTCCGTGAACTTGATCAGCTTCACGGAGTCGTGGCTGGAGGTGCAGTGGTTGGTGTACAGGGAGAAGAGCAGGGGAGAAAGAACACACCCCTGTGGGGCTCCTGTATTTATAATCCGAGAGTCCGAGACATTCTTCCCCAGACGCACTCGCTGCTTCCTGTCTGTCAGGAAGTCAGTCATCCACCTGCAGGTGGAATCGGGCACGTTGAGCTGGGAGAGCTTGTCCTGGTGCAGGGATGGCAGGATTGTGTTGAAGGCAGAGCTGAAGTCCACGAACAGGACCCTGGCGTAGGTCCCCGGGGAGTCCAGGTGCTGTAGGATGTGGTGGAGGGCCAGGTTAATGGCGTCGTCTACAGATCTGTTGGCTCTGTAGGCGAACTGCAGGGGGTCCAGGAGGGGGGAGGTGAAGGACTTGAGACGGGAGTGGACCAGGCGTTCAAATGACTTCATGGCGACAGACGTAAGTGCTACAGGTCTGTAGTTGTTGAGTCCTGTGATCCTGGACTTCTTTGGGACGGGGACAATGATGGAAGATTTGAAGCAGGCCGGGACATGGCAGGACTGCAGAGAGGTGTTGAAAATGTCAGTGAACACAGGAGTAAGCTCACTGCACAGTGTCTCAGAGTGGCCGGAGACACGTGGTCCGGGCCAGGAGCTTTGCGGGGGTGCAGCCTCAAGAAGAGTTGTTTAACATCTTTAGAGGCTATTGTCAGGCTGGGGGCAGGACTGATGGGTGGGTCGTTAGAGTAGTGGGGGGTGGGGGAGGGAGAGGTGTCCGGGGCAGCATCAAAGCGACTGAAAAATAAGTTCAGTTCGCTTGTGGTCGTCAGCACAGGGGGGGGGGCTTTGGGCTTGTAGTTGGTGATCTCCCGTAGGCCACTCCAGACAGAAGCAGTATCGTTGTTACCAAACTGCTCCTGTAGTCGTTCTCTGTGCCGGGACTTGGCTTTTTTTAGTTTTTTCCTGAACTGATATTTATCTCCCTTAAAGCAGACTCCTTTGCTTTCTTGAGCTGCCGGAGTTTAGCAGTGAACCAGGGTTTGTCGTTGTTATGATGACCCTGGTCCTTGTTGGAATTATGCTATCCTCGCAGAAGCGAATGTATGACGTCACAGTGTCCGTGTATTCATCCAAACTGTCTGTGGCAGCTCTGAAAAGGTCCCAGTCCGTAGATTCCATGCATGCGCGCAGCTCTTCCACAGCTTCATCAGACCACACTTTGGAGCTCCTCACTGCAGGTTTCGAGAGCTTTAGTCTCTGTCTGTAAGCAGGAATCAGATGTATCATGGAGTGATCTGAGAAGCCGAGGGCTGGGTTGGGAACAGCGCGAAAAGCTCCGCGCACAGTGGTGTTACAGTGATCCAGAGTGTTCTCCTCTCTGGTCGGGCATTTGATAAACTGTCTGTATTTGGGTAATTCCTGGCTCAACTTTCCCTTATTAAAATCCCCCAGGATAATAATCATAGAGTCCGGGTATAAACGTTCCATACACAGTACTTGCTCTGCGAGTGCGCGCTGAGCCTCGCGCGCGTCCGTGCATGGCGGTATGTAAACAGAGGCAAGAATGAATGAAACAAATTCACGAGGGGAGTAATATGGTTTACAATGAATGAAAAGATATTCCAGAGCAGGAGAGCAGTGCTTGGAGATCACTGTCACATCGTTACACCAGTTTGTATTGACGTAGAAACACAGTCCACCGCCTCTGCTCTTCCTTGAGAGCGCACAATGGCGATCCGCGCGGAACAGCCCAAAGCCCTGCAGCTCCAGAGCGCAGTCCGGGATCCGCTCATTTAGCCAGGTGTCAGTGAAGCAGAGGACACAGGATGTGCAAAGTCCTTGTTTCTTCTCATGAGCAGGCTGAGTTCGTCCATCTTATTGCCCAGTGAGCGTACGTTGGAGAGAAAAATGCCGGGGAGAGCCGTGTGGGCTCCTCTTCTCCTCAGACGCACGAGCATGCCCCCGCGCAACCTTTTTACGGGCCCACACTTTTTTGGCTAGAACATGGACTAAATCAGCCGCAGATGCCAAGAAAACAGGCAATAGGTCCATGGGAACGGTGGGTCGGATGTTCATAGGTTCCTCACGGGTGTAGGAACAGCCAGATGCACAGTTAAAAAGAAAAAACAAAAGAAATAGAGAGCAGCAATGAGCCGTGTGGACCGTACAAGGCGCCATCTTTGTTATTCTTAAGTATTTAAGTATAATTTATTTATATAGTATATTTATTTAAATTCCGGTGTCCATAATGTGCTCCCACCACAGAGGCCCATTGGTCCTCCTTATCTTGCACAATGGTTCTATTTCTGCAGGACCAAAGGAAGACATGAGGGTTCAGATCTAATATTTAATAATATTTAATATTTAATATTAAAGGGCAGCCTGTCAGACATAATTTGAAGACGACGACCAATTGGGGTGCTCTGATAAGAACGAGTTTATTAATGGAACTGATGGAATTCTAAAGGCAAGGCAAGGCAAGGCAAGTTTATTTATATAGCACAATTCATACACAAGGCAATTCAAAGTGCTGAACAAAACAAGAAAGCATTAAAATCATAAATTATCACAGAACATTAAAAAGAAAGATAAAAATATAAAATCCCTCAGTTGTATGCACAGTTAAACAGAACTGTCTTTAACCTGGTTTTAAACATTGTCAGAGAGGAGGCCTGTCTCACGTCTTCAGGAAGACTGTTCCAGATTTTAGCAGCATGAATCTGAAAAGCAGCCTCCCCATGTTTAGTTCTGACTCTGGGCACTAACAGGAGTCCAGTCCCTGTTCTCCTCAGAGTCCGGGCTGGTTCATATGGGACTAACATGTCACTAATATATTTTGGTGCGAGGCTATGGAGAGATTTGTACACAAGCAGAGCTGTTTTAAAGTCTATTCTCTGAGCCACAGGAAGCCAGTGCAGAGACCTGAGAACTGGACTAATGTGGTCGTACTTCCTGGTTCTAGTCAGGACTCGAGCTGCTGCATTTTGAATGTACTGCAGCTGTTTTAAAGGAAAGAAAGTTTAGACAAGAAAAAAGAAAAATAGGCTTAAATTCCAACCTTTTATAAGAGCACCTGGTTCCCTGTCAGCTGAGGGTGAGCCATTTTGAACATGTCCTGTGTAGACCATGAGAATTTAGGCTGGAGTGCAGCAGGTGGCCTTTGAACACACACTGGAGACCATCTTAAGCTTGTTTAACACCCCACCGTTTTGTGCATATTTTCAAATAAAGTATTTACAATTGAACCTAATAAATAATAATACAACTTTAATACTTAAATAAATCTGTAATAATATTATACAATAGATTAAAAAAAGAAAAACTTAAACCAGATTAAATTATCTTAAATGTCTGGTGTATCTGAATGTAAAAGTTAATCTGGAGCACTGTATTTGGACATTTAACATGATGACAGACTTTATTCATCCTCGCTGTGTGAAGGAGAGGTTGTTTTCTCACTGCTGCTGTCAGACTGTACAACAAACAATGAGGACTAATGATCACTGCCAACCTGATCTCACATGTCATGCGTCGGTGCAATATCCTTAACTAATATCAGAATTTGCAATAACCAGATGTCACTGTGTCCCAGAGCCCCATGCTGCTAAAGTACAGCTGTTAACATACAGATGCTAACACATAACTACATATTGCTTGCACTAGAATACATAATACTTGCCTCTTATTTTCCAAATATAAAATGTTATACTTCTTTATTATGTTAAAGATAGTGATTTTATACTTGCTCCTTAGTATAGTTATAATTAAAAGTATAGTATAGCTGGGACAAGCTCTCCCAGCTCAACGTGCCCGATTCCACCTGCAGGTGGATGACTGACTTCCTGACAGACAGGAAGCAGCGAGTGCGTCTGGGGAAGAATGTCTTGGACTCTCGGATTATAAATACAGGAGCCCCACAGGGCTGTGTTCTTTCTCCCCTGCTCTTCTCCCTGTACACCAACCACTGCACCTCCAGCCACGACTCTGTGAAGCTGATCAAGTTCGCGGACGACACCACCCTCATTGGACTCATCTCCAACAACGATGAGTCCGCCTACAAGAGGGAGGTGGACCGACTGGTGTCCTGGTGCAGTGGTAACAACCTGGAGCTGAACGCCCAGTACACAGTGGAGATGATTGTGGACTTCAGGAAGAGCACTGTCCCCCCGCCCCCACCCTCCGTGATGGACTCCCCCATCACCTCTGTGGAGTCCTTCCGTTTCCTGGGCACCACCATCACCCAGGACCTCAAGTGGGAGCCGACCATCAGCTCCCTCATCAAGAAGGCCCAGCAGAGGATGTACTTCCTGCGGCAGCTCAGGAAAGCCAAGCTGCCTGCACAGATGTTGGTGCAGTTCTACACGGCCATCATCGAGTCCATCCTCACCTCCTCCGTCACCGTGTGGTTCGCTGGAGCCACAGTCAGGGACAAACAGAGACTACAGCGCATTGTGCGCTCTGCAGAGGAAGTGATCGGCCGCAGCCTTCCATCGCTGCAGGACCTGTACGTCACCCGAGCTCGAGGCCGGGCTGGTTGTATCACAGCCGACCCCTCTCACCCCGCACATGGACTATTCCAACCACTCCCCTCAGGCAGGAGACTGCGGCCCATCAGGACCATAACCTCCCGCCACAAGAACAGTTTCTTCCCCCCGCCCATTATAAAGTCACTTTACTGCCCATCATACGTCACTTTACTTCACTGTACTACTGTCACCTTACATTGTGTGCACCATGTGCACTTGTATATTGTAAATAGTAACTGTAACTCTATTTTAAATTTAAATGTATTCCTTAGAAGTGTTTTTTATTCTTTATTTTTATTATCTCTTTCTGACTGTTGCACTGAGCCAAAGCAATTTCCAAGTCTGTGACTTCCTGTTACTTACGTGGCAATAAAAATGATTCTGATATTGTTCACTTATCTTGTGCTGTGTGCTCCTCAATTCCTACTGGAATGCCCCTGTTGTGGGATGAATAAAGGATCTCTTAATTAATCCTATTCTTGATTATTTTCCTTGGAAAATAAAGGGGAAAATGAAAGCATACACAAACCAGGAAAAAAAACTCTGTCATGCCGTGCGGTTCCATTCTTCAAAGAAAAGTCTGATTCAGCATCACATAAGACCAAAAAAATTGGTCCATAACACCAGAGTGATCATCTCGCCAACAGACGCACCCTGGTGAAAACCTAACCCATAACTGAACCCATGCACACAAAATAAATGGTGCCTAAACCACTGAAGGTAAAACACACTGGGTTAAAGTTTATTTTGCATGTCATCAATGCGTTATGTTCATTCTTACAGGAACCCCAACATCTTTCAGCACTCCTCTAAGGTGAATTGTTTGGTTAAATCTCTCATTAAGAGAATGTTTTATATTCAACAGCTTTACTCTCCTTTCAGAACTCTGGGTCAGACGCCTCAAGTTTTTCAATTCCAGTTTTTAGGCGGATTATCAGCACAGTCACCTAGACACTGATAAATGTGTCTTGTTTAGAAATGTTTTGTTGGTAGTTTCTGTGCTTGGAGACACTTGTAACAATAAATATTTGACCCGTTGTAATGACACGTTCTTGTCAGTGAAGTGTTTTCTTAATTCTCTACTAGTTAATGCTGACTTAGGACTAAAAAGAGAATAATAATAAACAGTTTAGTCCTATTCCCAGAGAAAGTAAAATGAAGTCTGAATTTGAAAAGTATTTTATTTAAACACTAGAAAACACAATTTGAAAAGATGTATTTTGTGTTATGGAAACAAAATGAAGAGAAAAGGCTGAAAATTTAAGTTAAAATAAACAAACATTCGAAACTACAGCAGTGTAACTAACACAGAAATGTTTCTAAGCTTGATTTTTCAATTCTCAGCAGGCTCTAAAAGTGCAAGATGTCAATTTAAAGTCAAGTGTGCTTTCACTGAAAGAATTAAACAGTTAATGCGGTAGCCAACTGGTCATCGCCAAATGCATAGCTATAACTAAAAGCATTAAATATTGACAGCCATGATCCAATGGGCAAGTTATATTACTTTTCTACATCATACAAACATACTGTGGTATTGATAATCTACAAAAAGCCAGTGTAAAAAAATATCCTACAAACAAAAAACTTGGTCTGGAAAAAAGTTGACTGTATAAATAGCGGAAACTTAAAGACGGTTACGGCACTGGAATTCGATGACAGATGCCTGATACAAGGCTATCATCAATGTCTGCCATACTCAGTGATATCCTCGCACAAATCATCTACGAGAGTGATTTAGAGAGGAGATTATCCCATCCGGTATAAGGGGTAAGGGGGGTGTGGCCTGGTATTCAGACTGTATCTTACTCCCATCTGTCAACTCAGTATAGGGTCCTATTACTTTTTAATGTTTTATATGTCAAGGATCAATACGGTTCTGTGTGTAGGTAGGAGATTTTTGTTACACATGGGCTTTTTGTAGATTGATCATACCACTGTAGGGGGGGTAGTTTGTAGTAATATTATATTTAGGGCACTTTGGGAGCAGGGCGGGTCATTATGTATATGCGTTATGTGTAGACGTTGCTGTGGGGCGAGGGACATTTGCTAATCAGGCATTTTATGGTGAATTCGAGTCTGGTAAGCACTCGATCGGTATATGACATGCGGCACTGGTGAGACCTGCTGAAATGAAATTATCTACTTTGAAACTAGTCGGTGGATGTACTCTGCTTGGTTTTCGGTATAAGTTGTGTGTAGGAAAGGATATTTCACTTTGCTCGTAGTAGGGGGTCCTATCTCATTAGATACTGCGTTCAATTGGGTTGCTTATGTTTTAAAGTTATAGACTTGGCCAAGTCAATCTTCATTGACTTGCTCGGGGTAGATTGGATCATATACGTGGTAGTATAGTCGCGTTTTAGACCTATGTCACAGGCAAAGAGTATGAATGAAGATAAACACTTCACTGAAAGAACGTGTCTTACAACGGGTCAATGAGTTATTTACAAGTCGCCATGCTCTGAAACGACCAACATAACAGTTCGAAAACATACTCTTTTATTCAGGGGCGAGACTGGCTGTGTACCCCTAAAACTGTAAGTGAATAAACTGAGGCTCGGACCCAGATGAGCTGGAAATAGAGTAAAGCGTGAATATATATCATGCGCTGTAATGAAGATGTATTCCAAACAATGTGCACCCTTAGGTGGAGGGCTTAATGAGGGTGGGTCCTTAAGCAGGTATACATTACCTATGTGGTCCAATCAAAAAACTTAATAAAACCCCAGTGGTTTATAACCGTCAGGTGGTTACACCATGTGAGTTGGTGTGCTGGGTGAAGGTATGGGTTAGGTTTTCACCAGGTGGCGTCGGGGGCGATAGGAGCTCTCGGGTGTGATTGCCCTATTTTTTTGGTCGTAAGGTATCTTATCTGACGTTTCGTGAAGAAATGGTAACCGCACGGGCATGACAAGTTTTTTGTTCCTGGTGGTGTTCTTGATTAGGCCCGTTATGGCAAGGATAATTAAGCTAGGATTG
This sequence comes from Knipowitschia caucasica, assembly GCA_964034765.1. Taxonomy (NCBI): domain Eukaryota; kingdom Metazoa; phylum Chordata; class Actinopteri; order Gobiiformes; family Gobiidae; genus Knipowitschia; species Knipowitschia caucasica. Next base: position 18,365,206 of record OZ035836.1, on the reverse strand, counting down.
TGAGGATGTATAGTAATCCGTTTATGTCATCCCACTTCAGGCAGCCAGGAAGTTGTGATCACTAAGCCTTGATATTGTCCACCAACAAAATTGATCTAAGCTTGTTTATTGACTCTATAACTGATAGTCACTGACTATATTCGGTGGGCTCTGCTACTGTCAAAAGAGATTATGATAAAAGAAATGATTTAATAACTCTTCTAAGGAATACATGTTATATGGTAATATTAGGTGGTGGACTGGGTACGTTGTCTTTAGACAATGACTGGGGCACTCTAGGTATGGGCACATAGTATGGGAATAGAAAGTGTCGGATTATGGCAGTTAAGGACGGTTGTTTCGGGGGAAGAAACTGTTCTAGTGGTGCGAGTTGGGTCCTGATGCCGCATCTCCTCCTGAGAGGGTGAATAGTCCATGTGCGGGGTGAGAGGGGTCGGCTGTGATACGACCAGCCCGGCCTCGAGCTCGGGCGACGTACAGGTCCTGCAGCGATGGAAGGCTGCGGCCGATCACTTCCTCTGCAGAGCGCACAATGCGCTGTAGTCTCTGTTTGTCCCTGACTGTGGCTCCAGCGAACCACACGGTGATGGAGGAGGTGAGGATGGACTCGATGATGGCCGTGTAGAACTGCACCAACATCTGTGCAGGCAGCTTGGCTTTCCTGAGCTGCCGCAGGAAGTACATCCTCTGCTGGGCCTTCTTGATGAGGGAGCTGATGGTCGGCTCCCACTTGAGGTCCTGGGTGATGGTGGTGCCCAGGAAACGGAAGGACTCCACAGAGGTGATGGGGGAGTCCATCACGGAGGGTGGGGGCGGGGGGACAGTGCTCTTCCTGAAGTCCACAATCATCTCCACTGTCTTCTGGGCGTTCAGCTCCAGGTTGTTACCACTGCACCAGGACACCAGCCGGTCCACCTCCCTCCTGTAGGCGGACTCATCGTTGTTGGAGATGAGTCCAATGAGGGTGGTGTCGTCCGCGAACTTGATCAGCTTCACGGAGTCGTGGCTGGAGGTGCAGTGGTTGGTGTACAGGGAGAAGAGCAGGGGAGAAAGAACACAGCCCTGTGGGGCTCCTGTATTTATAATCCGAGAGTCCGAGACATTCTTCCCCAGACGCACTCGCTGCTTCCTGTCTGTCAGAAGTCAGTCATCCACCTGCAGGTGAATCGGCACGTTGAGCTGGAGAGCTTGTCCCAGCTATACTATACTTTTAATTATAACTATACTAAGAGCAAGTATAAAATCACTATCTTTAACATAATAAAGAAGTATAACATTTTATATTTGGAAAATAAGAGGCAAGTATTATGTATTCTAGTGCAAGCAATATGTAGTTATGTGTTAGCATCTGTATGTTAACAGCTGTACTTTAGCAGCATGGGGCTCTGGGACACAGTGACATCTGGTTATTGCAAATCTGATATTAGTTAAGGATATTGCACCGACGCATGACATGTGAGATCAGGTTGGCAGTGATCATTAGTCCTCATTGTTTGTTGTACAGTCTGACAGCAGCAGTGAGAAAACAACCTCTCCTTCACACAGCGAGGATGAATAAAGTCTGTCATCATGTTAAATGTCCAAATACAGTGCTCCAGATTAACTTTTACATTCAGATACACCAGACATTTAAGATAATTTAATCTGGTTTAAGTTTTTCTTTTTTAATCTATTGTATAATATTATTACAGATTTATTTAAGTATTAAAGTTGTATTATTATTTATGGTTCAATTGTAAATACTTTATTTGAAAATATGCACAAAACGTGGGTGTTAAACAAGCTTAAGATGGTCTCCAGTGTGTGTTCAAAGGCCACCTGCTGCACTCCAGCCTAAATTCTCATGGTCTACACAGGACATGTTCAAAATGGCTCACCCTCAGCTGACAGGGAACCAGGTGCTCTTATAAAAGGTTGGAATTTAAGCCTATTTTTCTTTTTTCTTGTCTAAACTTTCTTTCCTTTAAAACAGCTGCAGTACATTCAAAATGCAGCAGCTCGAGTCCTGACTAGAACCAGGAAGTACGACCACATTAGTCCAGTTCTCAGGTCTCTGCACTGGCTTCCTGTGGCTCAGAGAATAGACTTTAAAACAGCTCTGCTTGTGTACAAATCTCTCCATAGCCTCGCACCAAAATATATTAGTGACATGTTAGTCCCATATGAACCAGCCCGGACTCTGAGGAGAACAGGGACTGGACTCCTGTTAGTGCCCAGAGTCAGAACTAAACATGGGAGGCTGCTTTTCAGATTCATGCTGCTAAAATCTGGAACAGTCTTCCTGAAGACGTGAGACAGGCCTCCTCTCTGACAATGTTTAAAACCAGGTTAAAGACAGTTCTGTTTAACTGTGCATACAACTGAGGGATTTTATATTTTTATCTTTCTTTTTAATGTTCTGTGATTATTTATGATTTTAATGCTTTCTTGTTTTGTTCAGCACTTTGAATTGCCTTGTGTATGAATTGTGCTATATAAATAAACTTGCCTTGCCTTGCCTTGCCTTTAGAATTCCATCATTCCATTAATAAACTCGTTCTTATCAGAGCACCCCAATTGGTCGTCGTCTTCAAATTATGTCTGACAGCTGCCCTTTAATATTAAATATTAAATATTAGATCTGAACCCTCATGTCTTCCTTTGGTCCTGCAGAAATAGAACCATTGTGCAAGATAAGGAGGACCAATGGGCCTCTGTGGTGGGAGCACATTATGGACACCGGAATTTAAATAAATATACTATATAAATAAATTATACTTAAATACTTAAGAATAACAAAGATGGCGCCTCGTACGGTCGACATGGCTCTTTGCTGCTCTCTTTTTCTTTTGTTTTTACTTTTTAACTGTGCATCTGGCTGTTCCTACACCCGTGAGGAACTTATGAACATCCGACCCACCGTTCCCATGGACCTATTGCCTGTTTTCTTGGCATCTGCGGCTGATTTAGTTCATGTTCTAGCCAAAAAAGTGTGGGCCCGTAAAAGGGGAAAGCGCGGAGGCCTGCTCGTGCGTCTTAGGAGGAGAGGAGCGCGCACGGCTCTCCCCGGCATTTTTCTCTCCAACGTACGCTCACTGGGCAATAAGATGGACGAACTCAGCCTGCTCATGAGAAGAAACAAGGACTTCGCCACATCCTGTGTCCTCTGCTTCACTGAGACCTGGCTAAATGAGCGGATCCCGGACTGCGCTCTGGAGCTGCAGGGCTTTGGGCTGTTTCGCGCGGATCGCCATTGTGCGCTCTCAGGGAAGAGCAGAGGCGGAGGGCTCTGTTTCTACGTCAATACAAACTGGTGTAACGATGTGACAGTGATCTCCAAGCACTGCTCTCCTGCTCTGGAATATCTTTTCATTCATTGTAAACCATATTACTCCCCGCGGGAAATTGTTTCATTCATTCTTGCCTCTGTTTACATACCGCCATGCGCGGACGCGCGCGAGGCTCAGCGCGCACTCGCAGAGCAAGTACTGTGTATGGAACGCTTATACCCGGACTCTCTGATTATTATCCTGGGGGATTTTAATAAGGGAAACTTGAGCCAGGAATTACCCAAATACAGACAGTTTATCAAATGCCCGACCAGAGAGGAGAACACTCTGGATCACTGTTACACCACCGTGCGCGGAGCTTTTCGCGCTGTTCCCAAGCCAGCCCTCGGCTTCTCAGATCACTCCATGATACATCTGGTTCCTGCTTACAGACAGAGACTAAAGCTCTCGAAACCTGCAGTGAGGAGCTCCAAAGTGTGGTCTGATGAAGCTGTGGAAGAGCTGCGCGCATGCATGGAATCTACAGACTGGGACCTTTTCAGAGCTGCCACAGACAGCTTGGATGAATATACGGACACTGTGACGTCATACATCCACTTCTGTGAGGATAGCATCATTCCAACAAGGACCAGGGTCATCTATAACAACGACAAACCCTGGTTCACTGCTAAACTCCGGCAGCTCAGGAAAGCAAAGGAGTCTGCTTTCAGGGAGGGGGACCGCAGCGGCTACAAAGCAGCTAAATATCAGTTCAGGAAAGAACTGAAAGCAGCCAAGTCCCGGCACAGAGAACGACTACAGGAGCAGTTTGGTAACAACGATACTGCTTCTGTCTGGAGGGGCCTACGGGAGATCACCAACTACAAACCCAAAGCCCCCCCCTGTGCTGATGACCACAAGCTAGCTGACGATCTGAACTTATTTTTCAGTCGCTTTGATGCTGCCCCTGACACCTCTCCCTCCCCCACCCCCCACTACTCTAACGACCCACCCATCAGCCCTGCCCCCAGCCTAACAATAGCCGCTAAAGAGATTAAACAACTCTTCCTGAGGCTGCACCCCCGCAAAGCTCCTGGCCCGGACCACGTGTCTCCGGCCACTCTGAGACACTGCGCCAGTGAGCTTACTCCTGTGTTCACGGCCATTTTCAACTCCTCTCTGCAGTCCTGCCATGTCCCGGCCTGCTTCAAATCCTCCATCATTGTCCCCGTCCCGAAGAAGCCCAGGATCACAGGACTCAATGACTACAGACCTGTAGCACTTACGTCTGTCGTCATGAAGTCATTTGAACGCCTGGTTCTCTCCCATCTCAAGTCCCTCACCTCCCCCCTCCTGGACCCCCTGCAGTTCGCCTACAGAGCCAACAGATCTGTAGACGACGCCATTAACCTGGCCCTCCACCACATCCTACAGCACCTGGACTCCCCGGGGACCTACGCCAGGGTCCTGTTCGTGGACTTCAGCTCTGCCTTCAACACAATCCTGCCATCCCTGCTCCAGGACAAGCTCTCCCAGCTCAACGTGCCCGATTCCACCTGCAGGTGGATCACTGACTTCCTGACGGACAGGAAGCAGCGAGTGCGTCTGGGGAAGAATGTCTCGGACTCTCGGATTATAAATACAGGAGCCCCACAGGGCTGTGTTCTTTCTCCCCTGCTCTTCTCCCTGTACACCAACCACTGCACCTCCAGCCACGACTCCGTGAAGCTGATCAAGTTCGCGGACGACACCACCCTCATTGGACTCATCTCCAACAACGATGAGTCCGCCTACAGGAGGGAGGTGGACCGGCTGGTGTCCTGGTGCAGTGGTAACAACCTGGAGCTGAACGCCCAGAAGACAGTGGAGATGATTGTGGACTTCAGGAAGAGCACTGTCCCCCCGCCCCCACCCTCCGTGATGGACTCCCCCATCACCTCTGTGGAGTCCTTCCGTTTCCTGGGCACCACCATCACCCAGGACCTCAAGTGGGAGCCGACCATCAGCTCCCTCATCAAGAAGGCCCAGCAGAGGATGTACTTCCTGCGGCAGCTCAGGAAAGCCAAGCTGCCTGCACAGATGTTGGTGCAGTTCTACACGGCCATCATCGAGTCCATCCTCACCTCCTCCATCACCGTGTGGTTCGCTGGAGCCACAGTCAGGGACAAACAGAGACTACAGCGCATTGTGCGCTCTGCAGAGGAAGTGATCGGCCGCAGCCTTCCATCGCTGCAGGACCTGTACGTCGCCCGAGCTCGAGGCCGGGCTGGTCGTATCACAGCCGACCCCTCTCACCCTGCACATGGACTATTCCAACCACTCCCCTCAGGCAGGAGGCTGCGGTCCATCAGGACTAGAACCTCCCGCCACAAGAACAGTTTCTTCCCCTCTGCTGTTGGACTCTTGAACACTTCTTAACCTGTCCCCCCGCCCTTTATAAAGTCACTTTACTGCCCATCATACGTCACTTTACTTCACTGTACTGCTGTCACCTTACATTGTGTGCACCATGTGCACTTGTATATTGTAAATAGTAACTGTAACTCTATTTTAAATTTAAATTTATTCTTTAGAAGTGTTTTTTATTCTTATTTTTATTATCTCTTTTTGACTGTTGCACTGAGCCAAAGCAATTTCCAAGTCTGTGACCTCCCGTTACTTACGTTGGCAATAAAAATGATTCTGATTCTGATTCTGATTCTGACTTTGAAGCAACTTTTGTTAAAGTTAAACTCATCATTCTATCAATGTGCAGAAGCCAGTACTTTTCCCTTGTTTTGTCTATCTGAAGGCCAAGCTACATGGCACCGTGGCAGCTGCTGATTGGAGGTCTCCATGCCTCCGCTCTGTATAATACACTTGCATTCTCTTGTATCTGTGATCATGTGTTTTGTTCGTGCTGTCTCTACCATCGACAATAAAACATGTCTTCTGTCTGAATTTAAGACGCGATCCCAGACTTGGCACATCTTCTTCAGGTGGTGGAGGATGCGAGTTTAACTTTAACAAAAGTTGCTTAAAAGTGTTATGAAATCTCACAACATCAAGTTCCCTTTATACTGATCTAATTGTTAGATGTCACTTCAATGAAAAGGAAAACCCTGTTATTCATAATTCACTACAAAACATGATGCATTATTAAATCCTACAGTAACTGAAGTCATAAACCAGGATACAAACAAGTATTACACAATGCACAACTATTGCGTAAAAGATAATACATTACACAAACACAGCTTGTATTAAGTCCTGAGTCCCAATGGAAAAGTTCTGTTCGGCTCCAATGTCCCATCACCTCTGCCTGTGACCTCCATGCAAAGTTAAAAACCTGAACGTGACCAGAGCCTTAAAATGGGAGTTACAGATCAGTCGCGTGTCATTTTGAACTCCAAAAATCAGCATATTGGTCGCGACAGCTGAGCACAGTACCACCACTGTGTATGGCATGAATTAATAATGTCATGTGAAGTTTATTTGGGTGTCATGCTAGTTATTATTTGTATTCTGAAATTC